>CM056999.1:100726807-101926807 GCA_029891345.1 Dryococelus australis
TGTAATGCATGAATGCACATTACTTCACGATTCTCTTCTTTCACAGTCCCAAAAAACAAATATGTTTCACACACCTGCCAAGTTTTTGTAATAAAACTAGGTCACGAAGGACCCAAGGGCTTCGTTATCGTTTCGAGTTTCTTAACGAACACAGTGACGTCAAACGAACACTTGAATGCGCTTAAAATAGCTCCTTTCGTTAGTATTCGAGTATTCGCGAATATTTTTTTCGATAGGAAACGAAACGAATCACTTATAATAAGCCCCCTGGGGGTCAATTCTCGAGATCTTGCGACTTTATCCCACTGTGAGTTTGCTTGAAATTCCGCAATGTTTTACTTTGAGCTATTCTCGTGAGAAAATAATGTCGAAATGAAACAATACCATTCGGAATAACTTCACTAACCGCCCGCTTGGTGAGATTGTATTCCGCACGGCCTAGTAAAGAGATGTTCGATGTAAAATGGCGGAAATGTGGATGGAGTATTTATTAGTGACAGAATTGGAAAATTTGGAAAATAATGTTAGACGGCAGCGTGTGTTTAATGAACGTGAAGATGCGTTTTAGTTCAGTGACAAAGATTCGATTAATAGGACCTTCTGCTCTTTCGTAATTTTCTTTCTAGCCACAGTCTCCATTGCAGTCATATAACCTCTAATAGCTTCACAACGAACAGCGAAACACGACGAAGACGAAAGGAGTAAGTTCCGTGTGCGAAATAAATACGATGTTCGTATCGCTTGCGATATTGAGGGAAAATCTCGCACAAACATTCCGCATTTCGAAATGCGAACTCAAGAATTGCGCCTTGTCGTAGTGAAATAATGGTTTCGAAATCAGAACAGTGGACTCCGACGTGTCGAAATAATCTCCTAACATCTCAATAAATGACCCCCTGGTCTCGGTGACCGAAACCCGTATCGCCGTGGTGTGAGGACAGCGCGATAACCATACGGAATCCCTATTTCCTAAGCTGGCTCCTCTAATTGGCCAGTGTACGACCAAGGTAACGTTCGTTCATGGTTACTTCCAGCTTATCTAAAGTCCAGCTAAATTTCCACTTACAGGATGTACCTCCGACTCACGTAAACAAAGCTTAACCAGATCTAAAAAATTACACCAAAGGGACAATGTAGCGCAATCGTGTGAACACAGTTTAATAATATTTTGCATGAGAACTATTTCTCACTGGATATTACCAACGCGCTTATTTTCCCTCAGTTTTATTCATCGTAATTATTAAAGAAATATTAAATCAAAAGACAAATTATAATTAAAATTCTGTTTAGTAAAAGAATGCTACTTTAATGATAACTTAAGTAAAGAAAAGCCTGTGCTTATATAATTGGAGAAAAATCCCAAACTCTTATACATGGGGCGATTTTCAAATGTTTGATTCACAATGAGTGCAGATACTGCGAATAAACTATACAGTTCACTCACGGGTTTATTCGGACGTTTTAACACAAACCTTTAAAAATATCCCTCTACGTATCGAGTATTTAGTTATTTCCTAAATATGGCATGTATCAAGCGTTTTATACCTCTGTAAACACCGACGTATTTTAATTTTCGTTAAATTGAAATTTTACCTATAATTTATTTATACATTATATTTTCTTTTATAATAAACACGAATAAGAACAATAAGAAAAAATATGTGTTGGTAGCGCCTAGGAATAAATAGTTCTCATACAAAATAATATAACAACTGGGTGCGCAGGAAAGCGGCGCGTTGTCCATGGGTGTAATTTTGCAGACTTAGTTGAGCTTTGTTTGCACGAGGCGGAGCGATATCCTGGAAGAAGAACTTTAGTAGGGCTTCATAATAGCGTGAAGTAACCGTGATTTGATTATAGTGGTGATTACTAAGCTAACCATCCACGCTCGTGTTGCAAGCAGTTCGAATGGAAGATGATGGTTCGGGACTCACACTCGACACACGATGTAAGTACCAAGTCATTTTGTCACGTGGTAGAGGTCCTACATTTATTAAGGTACCCATCGACGTAAGGTTCCAACACAATTTAATAGCGCGTAGGGTAGCAATTAAAGCTGAACACGTGTACAAAAAATGGCATAATTTGAGATAGTTACTAAATAAACCAAATTCTTGTTAATTAATTAATTGGATATAAGTGTATACATTTTTGTGTTGGAAAAATTAAACTCCACAATAAAAATAATTTCTAACAAAACTCTAAAAGGATTTTACAATATCGGAACCCGTTTGGGTACAAAAAAAAGTTAATTCTCGCAAAAGCTGTAGAAATGAAGGATCATGGCCTTAAAGGGGATCAATCCCCGTCATCTTGGATCTTCATTATTTTTGCCATAAGTTCAATTTAAGAACGTTTAATGAGATTTCTTGTATGGCATTACATAAATAATAGCTCCTTAAGTTTAATCAAACTATTACATCTCTACAGAATCGACCAGTGATTGAAGGCAAGAAATAAATAATTTTCTTCTTGCTTTGGCTTACAGGAATGGTCTTGGAACAGTCATCTAGTAATACGTGTTGTATAACATGTGCAATGTAATGTCCTACGCCTTGTCGAAGCCCGAAATAAAATACAAAATATGCAATGAAATTTACGGCGGAAATTCCCAAAAAATACAAGATGGTGGAGACTGATCCGCCTAAAGGCCACGATCCTCATTTCTACAGCATTTCTCTTCTGTATTGCCAGCTGTGCTGTGACGAGGTCGAGCTGACCTGCGAGCGACTGAGCAAGGGTTGCGCGCAGATTGGGAGCGAAGGCGAACAATGGGGCGTCGCGACTATGGGAATGACGGGTGTGAGGCGGCGACCCCAGAAGGCAGTCCGCGCGAAATGGGTGCCGCCGCACAATGCCTGCATCAGTCACTAGGGGGGAGGGGGGAAGGGGGGGGGGGGGCACCCAGACTCGCAGACAAATTGCTCGCCCGGCTCCCGACGGCCAGCTAAAAATGTCCGCAGTTAAGTGACAGCCTTAGCTCCTCTGCTACCGCTACAGACTAGTCGCCACTGCTCTCGCTGTCTCTCTCCCCCTGTATCGCTCTCCCACACGAAATGTCCTCGCCCGCCATGAATAAATTTCCTTTTATGCACCATAACCCTCGTTTCAATTAAATAATTGAATGCTTCTTATTGTTACGTGCTCGCTGCTTCGCATCCCGTGCAGGCGACTGGAAGTGAAGGGCAAAGTAGTTATACGATAGCGGCGGCGGCAGGTCAATGGAATGTTTTGAATGACAGGTGAGTGAACTACGTATCCGTTACAAAAACAGAGCCGACACGATAATCCCTTTTGCTGCGCGCGCTGCTAACCCTGCACTCTAAAAAGAGTTTGTAGTTTATACTGAAAAATTCCTTTTTAATTTTACAAATGCTTGTAACCGTACAAAGAGTTTTCTTGTAAAACTACTCGTTTGTAAAACTACAAGGTCCGTGTTTGTAATACACCATAGCAAATGTTTGTACTATATTGAGCAGTATCCACGACCTTCTGCAAAATGGCGGACACTCAACAACGTAAAACTATATATATATATATATACATTATATATATATATATATATATAGCTGTTTGCGCAAAAACTATTGGTGATAAAGTGTAGGTGCGGGCAAAAAGAAATGTATTGCAAGTTTTAATTACGTAAAACACTCAAAACTACTCACATAATCATAATAAAACGGCAATTTCAATTAAATGTGACCGTATTATTTATTATTTGTTAGTGTTTCCTACCTAAACAGAACTCTTTAATCGACTCTTAATACCCCGTTGTTAAGAGGCGTCCAGATGTCTTAACACAACTGACTTCTTTAAAAAAAAAAATGTACCTATTCTTCTTAACCATACGACTTCAACATTATTTTGTATGTATTTGTACCCAAATTTACGATAAAAATAAGCGTTAGTATCGTGAGTTAAGTTGGTCTTGTGGTTAAAGGGCGGGTTTGTAATAAAAATGGTGCGAGTTATAAGCCTTGTGCTGGCGAGATATAATTTTTTTTTGTAAATTATATTTTGATTTTTTTTTTGTCGTTTTCTGTTACTAATTCATTGCATTTTTTTTTTTTTTTTAGAATAAAAAAAAGTAATTTTATGTACAGTTCTCAATAACGTCTGCTGTAGTACAAGGTTGCCATTTGTAATATTACAAAGACATGTTTTGGAGATTTTACAAGAAAACTCTTTGTAGTTTTACAAAGGATTTTCTTGGCAATTGGGTTTCCAAGAATTTTTCTTGTAAAAGTACAAAAAAATTTTCAGAGTGTGGTAGTATTGCGTCTCTGCATTTAACTGAACAATATTCTAGTGGTTTAGTGCCCTAGTTTCTGTAAGCGTGACTCGGGGTGCGTCGAACATTCCAGGTCAAGGCTAGGTGTGTAATATAATATATATATATATATATATATATATATATATATATAATATATATATATATATAGAGTAGTATAAATAATGTGACGGGCCCCCGAGTTGTTGTTGTTGAATGGATGAGGAACTGAGTTTCAGCGATAGACGACGAGCGGCGCGCGAAGTGACCAATGGAAGGGAAATCTGCGACTGCGAGTATCAAGCAATGAAGAGTGCGGCTGATGGGCTGAACTATTGGATTAGATGCGCGAGTGAAAGACATTACAAATTATATTAATAGACAGACTGAACATGTGTTAATGATGAGTATGAGTTAATTGACTATAACGAAACAGCGACATTGTGAAGTATGTTAATTAGAGTTAAATAGTCATTAAATATTGCGCTCACTAAGGAATAAAATGAGTAAAAGTAGAGACAGATAATTTAATGCTCTAAATAATAGCTGTGTGAATAAATTAGGAATTAAATTCAGTTATTTTATTTTTACTAAGACCTCCATCCGTCAAGAACTCAGATACGCCCTTCAGGCGGCCTTGTACCATTATTATAGCACGTTCATATTTTACAGATGCATACATATGTATTTGCCAAAAATTTATCTACACGTTGGCTTGTGTCTCTTCATTATTTAAAATTTATGCTTCTCTAATTACGCCATTGAAAAAAATTCAGAATAGATATTTGTTCTACAGCGTAATGTATAATGCCTAAGAAGCAGAGTTGTAGTTTGAAAATAAGCGCCCATAACAACCGAAATATGTTGGAAACTATTAATTCAACATTGCATGTGTGCATGAACTTGCATTCGCCGAATGTCCTGTCACAAGCGTCAGTGGAACAAACAGACCCATGTTTCGGATAGGGTGATCGATTGTACTTGGGAAAAATTTTGGGAAGAGGGTTTTGCTATCGAAATTAGTCACCCACATATTAAGTGGCGGTATAGAGGTTTCTCCTCCGTAATATTTTACCTTTCATGGTTCGAATTGAGAATTAATCTAATTTATTTCATGACAAAATTACAAGTGTTCCTCAGAGTGATACATTTTTTGAGTTAACGTGTGTAAATTAATACATAAATACATTTCGCAAACTTCAACACTTTATTTAGCTGGCACAACATTTGAACTATCAAGATTAAAAAAAAAAAAAAAAAAATCTCTTTGCGTATCTTGCTCACGCAAGGTCAGCGAGGCATGGAAATAACTTTCAATAAGACAATCCCACCAAGGTTATCCGGGTTCAATCCTCGGCCGGGTCATTCCGGATTTTTGCATGTGGGAATCGTGCTGGACGATGCCGTTGGTCGGCGAGTTTTCTCGGGGATCTCCCGTTTCCCTCTCCATTTCACTCGGGCGCTGCTCCATACTCACCTCAATCGCCTTTTATTGGCTCTCAAGACCTCGATGTTAAGAGCCATCTAAATCTCTTCGCTCACACACTCAATCCGACAATATCATACTCCGACAACCATCCGAAAATTCGGATTTTCGGGTAAGGTGATTGCCCTGATCGGCCACCCTCCCACCTTCCTGCACGTACGCCACAGCCGCACGTTTCTACACTTGCTCTAACATACTTCCCACTTTAAGGACGGGTTTACGTGCATTGTTAAGAAAAGTCAGGTTAGGTTATGTTAGGTAGGTTGGGTTTTTGTTACCCCAAGTAGGCTGATATCTAATAACCAAAAGAAAATTCAACGAATTTCGTTTGAATGTTAATGTTTACATTATCTTTCAAAATCAAATAACTGTGTATGAATGGTAAAGTGTTTTATCGTGCATATGTGGTAGTTTTCCTACATTTGTTCTTAGTAAAATGGGAAGTCAATTTCCCAATTTTGTATATTATCGGAAATGTTCAAGTTTATGGAGTTCATTGAAAGTATTCTCCACTGCGTAGTTAAAAAGTTATGTCTTACACCCAAACTGTATCTCGCAGATAGAGAAACCGACATAAGTATTCGAATAGCGGTATTTTAAGCATGTTTACATTTTTAAAGAACGTAACATTTGATAGTCATTTAGTTATGTGTAACAACGAAAAACATTAATTGAAATTATATAACCTAGAAAAAATACATCTTTGTCCCATCAGGAAGCATAAAGAAAATATTTTCCTTTTGCCATGACACAAGTATTCTAACAGAACGACTAATATTTAGTTATGACCCATTTTAGCCAAATTGCTGCTATAAGTATTTCGGGAATTGAATAAAGGTGCTTTTTTGTTATCTCAGACACGATATTTCTCCATTCGGCTTGCATAAGCTGTTTTATACAGTCCATATTTCTAATATTATGATTTCTCATCACATTATTGAGTTCATTCTATATTTTTTCGATGAGATTCAGGTCTAGAGGCTGTAGCGATTTCTCCATGGTAAGAGGTGTGTTGTATACGATACAAAGTTGAACAATATCAGCTGTGTGCTTGGATAAATGTTCTGCTGGAAATAACAGTCACCTCCTAGTTCCAGCAACTCCACACTCTTCTTCGGAATTTATTGGAGAACACTCTTTTATACATCCTCGTCTATAGTCCTATTTATAAAACCCAACTCACCAACACCAAAAGAAGCGATACGGTGCCATAGAATTACACTGTCTCCCCAATGTTTTACTATAGCTACCGTATTCTTGTGATACAATTCTGTATTTGGTAGCCTTCACACTTTGACACCCATCACTCTTGTATACAGTCCATTCAGTGAACGCAGTATTTAACGCGTCTCTCAATTCAAATTAAAAACCTTATCAACATGTATTTCTTAAATGCAGTCTCTTAATTCACATTATTTACACACATTCAATCTGTCTATTGTCTATCCAGTCTATCCAGTATATTGCCTGTCTATTGTCTATTCATTCAATCTGTCTATCCAGTCCAGTAGTCCCACACGTCAGTTTCACTCTTCACTGCATCAATGCTCGCAGTACGCAGACTTCACTCCCGCTGGTCACTTTCGTCGGCATGCGTCGCTCTGCTGGCTCGTCGCTTCGACGTCTTCACACATTAGTCGCCTAAGGTCGTGCAGTACTCCAAACTCTGAACTGTCGGGCCGGAGACCTCTTTGCGGGTTAAGTACACCAACGTTTGTGAAAAACGCAACACCAAGAAGGATACATGTACCACAGATTAGGGACATGAAAATACACAAATGATTATAATTACAGAACTGTACATGATCCCTGTCCTTGAGAATTCAGTGTGATGTGAAGCCCCAACGTGCTGCAATCAGAGCCCCTAAAGGTCATGGCATGGAATCAAAGAGTACCTGGATAAGTTCCTAGGGAATTTCCCTCCACGCAGTTAGTATGCAAGTACACAAAGCATCAACAGTGGTTGCTGGAGGATCGTGACGAAAAAGTCACCGACCAACCATATTCCAGACATATTCGATGGGCGACATGTCAGGTGAATGTGCAGGCCAGGGAAGAAGTAGTACCCGTCGTTCATTGAAGAAGTCTTGTACATTCCTGACATGTGGAGTCGTCTGAAGGAGTGGCCGTAACTAGTGCTCTAAAACCTCCCTGATGTAGAGGTTGTGGTTCAGACTCCCTTCAGTAAGTCGGAGTTGAGATCGCATGTTGTATCCAATGGCGCTCCAAACAATTACATTTGGCTTTTCTCTGCCATGCTGCTCCACAAAGTAGACTGCCAGATTGCCGTCACCATATTAGTGTCTAACACGTATGCGGCCATCGCTGAACGACAGGTTGAAGTGGGACTCGTCCAAAAACACGACATTTTGCCACTCAGCACGTCGGAGATAGCGTTCATGTGCCCAGTGCAGTCTGAGAAGTTTGTGGTTTCTGGACAATGGAAGCCGATGCAATGACATGTGTGTTACCAGTCCAGCTCGCAGCCGTGAGCTGGACTGGTAACACTGGAGCACTGCAGCATGTCCACACATGCTGCAGTGCTCCAGTATCAAGCCAACAGTGTGGACGAGCCTGTACGGTCCGTTGCAGCCATGCGGATAAGATGGTGATCATCCCATGCTGTGGTCACGTTACGTGGTCCCATACTCGCTCGTCGCTGTGCACGACTTTCTTCTATCCACTGGTGTCACACACGCGTCACTGTCGTAGCAGCATGCCCTGTAAGAGCCGAATTTTCACGGTATGACAAATCCGTTACCTGGAGACCGTTCTTTCTGCCCCGTTCGAACTCAATCACATACTGATATGGCTCATTTGACATCAACGAGGTATACTGGCACTTTCATTCACTTCGTTTGACGGCTCTTCACTGCCTGAGCTTGGTGTAACATGGACCTTTCACGTCACACATGAGGGCACTGTTGGACCTACATGTACGCCATCTCTCTGCAATTGTATTCACTAATCGCTGGTACACTGTTATACACAGCCTCCGAGTTTGGATTCATTCGGGCCATTCTTTCTGGGTTTTGCAATTTTCACAAACAACAGTGTAGTCTTGTTGGCCCGATCTAGAAGATTCCCCGCACCCTGAGTCACGCCAAGAGAGGCCAGGGCATTGACCAAAACAATCTTTCAAAATAACTTCAAAAATCAATCCGTTGAAGGTCAGGAGCGCATGAGTCGCGATAGGGTTATGTGGCAGTAGCGGTATGGGTGGCAGCATGCCTTTGAAAATCTCGGCACACTCTCAGGTTACTAAAATCGTCTTTCAAAAACTCCGCTCGTACGACCAAGACGGGCAAGGAAAGCAATTCTGACCAGCAATGATGAAACACTGATCCCTCCTGAAGTATTTTCATCCCGAACAAACTCTGTCACATCTGGATTTTCATAGAGTGCCAGTCGATCGATGTGGGCAAACTTTGGCTTCTCTCGAGAGCCTTGACGACAAATCCAAAAGAACACATCAGTGATCTTTTTCAGAATCTTGTAAGTGCCTTCCCAACATTTCTCTAGCTTCGGGAAGTACCTGTTTCGCCTCTGTGGGTTGTACAGCCACATCAGTTGTCCATATTAAAAAACCTCTTACTATATTAACCTGTTATACCCCAGCTTCATCCTGTCATTATTTATTTTGAGGTGCTGTCGAGCAGAATCATGGATGTCAACTAGGATGTGATGTTAATCACTGGCATTATCAGAGGCAGCAGTTTCCTATTCTGCTGGTCGTCCAAACATCAGGTCACTAGGATAGCATTTCTCTCTTCCAAACAGCATCCTTGATGGTGTAACACTTGTAGACTCGTGAACTGCCGAGTGGAAAAAAAGGAGAAACCATGGCACCTTAGAATCCGTCATTTTGATTCTCTCCCACAAAGATCGAAAAGTACTGCTCGAAAGTGCGGTTAAGCCTCTCAAACATTTCATCTGACTAATGGTGTAAGGCTGTAGTCCTAGTCTTTTTCATCCTCAGAATCTTTGTTATAGCCTGGAACAGGGCAGCTTCAATATTTCTTACCTGATCAGAATGGAGTTCTAGCGACACCCCAAAACCCGAGAATACATGTGCCACGAGTACATCAGCCATAGTACATTCTTCTTGGTTTGGGAGGAGAATAACCTCAGGCCACTTAGTAAAGTAACCTTGGAGCACTTATAGATAACGATTACCCTTCTCTTTGACAGGCAAAGGTCTCATAATATATACAGCCACCCTCTCTAATAGGGCTCCAACAATGTATTTTTGGAGGTGGCTTTGTCCCCTGGTCCTTGGGACTTTCCTCGCAGTGCAGGTATCAGAAATTCGGCATCACTACTCAGCAACCTCCTGACAATGACCCAGTAGAATATTAGTCGATCTCTGTCGAGTGTTATTAACACCAAAGTGCCAACTGGCTGCCACATTATGCATTCTTTCAGGACTTTGGGAACACTGCTTTCTGGAGGGATTAACTGTATGAATGTGTGTTTTACAACATTGCTTTCCCAGTTCCTATAAAGTATACCATTCTTCAGAACGAGGGAATACCATTGTGCCCAGTATGTTTTGGCTGTTGTGCTCATACTGGATATCTTTGCCCATTTTGGCCAACATCCAGCTTCTTTCCACTTAATTATTAGATTAAAAGTGTGATCATGTACTTGATCTTTTCTAATACACTCATCACTCCATGCTAGTGACCTATCACAAGGCACAGACCAATGAATTCTTGTCCTCTATACCTTCAGTGATTCACCACTGTTTCCTTCATAGCATTCATAATGGCTACAGAATGTTTCACATGGCCTCCTGGAAAGTGCATCTCTATTGCTGTTAAAGCCTCCACATCAGCGTTTTTTTTTTCAAAGTGATATTCTTGAAGATACTATAGTCATCGGGCTGTTTGACATTCGGGGTTCCCGAATTTAAGTAGACAACATAATCAAGCATGGTTGGTTGTTAAAATAAAATGTCTGTCATAATGGATTGGTTGGGAGTGTGATATTGCCTTTACCATGGCCAAAAGCTCCCTTCGTGCAACAAAATTATTTCTCTCGCGCTTGTGCGATATATTACTGAAGTATTCTACTAATCTCTCCTTTCCATCCTTAATCTAATAATAAACAGTTTCAATGCCTACATCAGTTGGACCAGTATTCAAAATCAATGTGCCCTCACTTTTCGGAATTCCCAGGCATGGGGAAGTAGCAGAATTTCCTTTAGCTTATTGAAAGCAACTTCATACTCAGCTGTACAATTAAATTTTATTTTTGCCTCAACCAGTTCATGTAGTGGCTTGGCGATTATGGCGAACCCAGGCACAAATCGACAATTATTTGTACATAATCCCAGAAATCTACGCACTTCCGTTTTGTCAGTTGGTGTCGGTCAATATCTTATGGCTTTGGTATTCTAGGGACCTGTTTCAATTCCATGGGCAAATACTACATGCCCTAAGAAATTTATTTCCTTCTGGAACAGGTGGCACTTCTTAGGAACTAGTTTCAAGTTGACTACGGCCCCTTTATGGAATAAAGGGTCTATCTGTGATAGGTACTCTTCAAATTTCATCCTGTCGCAACAAAGTCATCTAGGTAAACCTGACAGATATCTCAAGCGAGGACTTTTCACCAGGTGTTCAAAGATGGCAGGGGCATCACACGGCCCAAAAGGCATAACTTTGAACTGCCAGGTTCATTTCCTTTGGACGCAAAATGCAGTGTTTTCTTGGTCTTCTGGAGCCACCTAGCATCTGGAAAGAACCTGAAACACGTTTTTGGACCTCAAACATCGTGAATCGAGGACAGTATGGAGACGGATCAATAATGGTATTTGGAGGCATTATGCTAACCTCACGGACACCTCTCCATCACGTTTTACGTGTAAACCGACTTGATTAAATGTCTGTCAGTCATGGCAGATCTTGGCATCGCATGTTCGGTTGTTTCGATATGTTATGGGAACAGATTTCCTACTGATGAATGATAATGCTAGGCCTCATAGAGCACTGCTGGTTGATTCCTTCCTGGAAACTGAAGATAATGCGAAGATGGATTGGCCTGCACGCTATCCTGACTTAAATCCATTAGAGTATGTGTGCAATACTCCAGAGAGACAAGCTGCTTCACGTCCGAACCCACAAATCACTCTCCAGGACTTACGAGCTGCTCTGTGGGAATAATGGGCGTTAATACCGCAAACTGCGATTGATGACTTTATTCGAAGCTTGCCACGTCGTTACGAGGCTTGTATTGCTGCCAGAGGCGATAACACGCCACATTATGCAGACGTAGGCGGTTTTCTGGATGTATGTGAATATGACTAACTCTTTAAAACAGAACATGTGTTGTTTTTTATGTTAGTTCATCAAGAAATTATGTTCGAGTGTTTACTTGGATTATGCTTTATAAAGGACTATCAACCATTACTATCTTGTGGCGAAATGATCACGGGAGGACGGATGTCTGTTGGTTGCTTTAATTTCGAACACCTATATACTTAGTTAAGTTTTAATCAGTGAAATGTATCTGTATTACATTTAGATGGCCATTATTTCAAAAATAGTCCTACCATAACACCAATGTCAGTTGCATTTTGTAGCACAACTTGTAGGCCTAAACCTAATTTATAGGAACTAGTAGAGTGATTCTCACAATGTAATGTGTAATCTTTCTATTTCATGTGAAACTGTCGCACAAATAAAGGGTTTTAAATTACTCATTATTATATTATTTTAATGATTTTTAGAAATAAAATAATTTATTTTTAATTAAAATTAATTGGGTTAATGTTCACACTATGTGCGGCCAGCATAAAAAGTTTAGTTTAAATTGGCAGAATGGTTTCTGATATACGTTTGGCTAACCTCTTTTAAAATTTGCAAAACCACAGTTTGAAAACACGCACGTTATAAGTAAGAAATAAGTGGGTTACACACTGAATAGAGTAAAAATATAGAAAGGATGGAAATGGGAAGCGAAGTATGATGAACATGGTCAATTTAAGATGAAATATCATACAAAAATGTTATACGAGTATTATTGAGATTTAAAAGGCCCTCTAAGAAAAATGGAAATGTACGCTTATCTCAGGCGCGAAACCGGGGACTTTCAGAATCAGCTATACTTTTTATCACGCATTTTAATGAAACTATTAACTTAAATTAGTGCGGTTTTATATTCGCCTTATAATGTTTGTCGTTCTGCGAGTTTCATTATTTGAATACTGCAAATTGTATGAAGGAATTCATGAACTCCCCCATGATCGAGAAACCTTTCCCTTTAGGGTAATCTTAATTTAAAAATGTAAACTGCAGTTATTCGTGCTAGTAGGGACTACAGAAACTTACTCTTTAAGGAAAATTTTCATTACAGATATTTAACTTGCAATATTTTTTACATTATATTTGCAATATGTTAAGTAATTGAAGTAAAAGACACAGCAAAATAAAAATTATTACAACATATCCTAACTTTGTGTCAGTTTCTAAATATTTTCATTCTAAATATGATAACATAAATATAGATAAATGTATGATTTTGAAATGTGTAGAACGCTAGCATAAAGCCTGTAAATCAGGTTCTAGATGATGGCGATATTATCAAGGCTCAACTTCCTTCCTGTCACAGAGAAATAAGGATGTTCGAGTGAAAACGTAATTTAAAGTCGAGCGTCGTATTTTTTTTCTTCGTGTTAATTCCTTTTATTTCCTCCACCGTATTTATCATAAGCCAAAACGAGTATTTTATTACTTGTAGGGTTTTGTTTCATTACATTTTCGCTGAACGGTTTAAATGAGTGAAATATGAGAAGGCATTAAGCAACATTTTTATTTTAGCTAAGCTTGCCGTATTATTATTGTGGTTATTACTGTTATAGCAATCACCCCAATTATTAAACAGCTATTACCCCCCCCCCCCCCCGCATTACGACCACCATTACAATAACAAACATTTTAAGAGAACTTATAAATATACTGAGGAGCCAAACCTGTCACTTATATAAATCAAGGTTTTCGTCTTACGACATATTTAGAAATGAAGTTAAAAGAAATATTCGTATTTACCGTATTGTAACATGGTTTAAAAAACGAAGATAAAATCATTTAGAGTGATACATTAAATATAATCAATTGAATACTCATGTTCATTTCGGCAACTGACGATAGTTTTATACGAATAAAACCACACTGCATAAAACAAAATCGTGACCCGTTTGAGGTAATAAAATATAGGAAGTAAGTAATTAATTTTGTAACAATTTGAGGTTTTGCATGTACGTATAGGCAGGACATCATGAGATAGTTAATGTGTTTTCATCTAAAGTAAAAAATCTCTTTAATCTCATTTTTGGGAACTTGAAAGGTGTGCAAGACTGGAACGCATTGCACGTCAGATTCTCTTAGGAACAGAAGTGTATATTGGGTAACGAATTTTCAGACCTGCTGATGAGATTCTTAACCAATATTAGAATTTCGGCTAAAGGTTAAGCACCACCACCAACTGTGAATGATGTCTCAACTCAAAAATGGCAATCCGTCGTTCGTGAAGACTGGACAATGGTTTGGTAAAAGGAATACTAAACTGCGTAGACAGGAAAGAAAATATATATAAATAACACGTCATGACAAAAGTTGTGCACTAAAGCGCCGTGGATTAACACACTATGGCACTAAACTTGACTAGTTCCGGAAAGTAAATATAACCGTATCACTTTAATTTTCATGTAATGGACTAGAAGTTGGTATCCTAGGGCCCACATTCCTCGTATGTCGTAGAACGAACTTCGAATTTACATACTCTAATGAAAAAAATACTTCGTTAGTTGTAAAATACTTCAGTCTTAACTACCTGCAAAAACTTAGTGTGGTATGTTCTATCCTCCAAGTTGTTAGCCATTGAAACGTCGTGAAATTAATTCATCAGTAGAATTTTGATGATGTGTTTAGTATGTGTTTTAATTATGTAAATTTATTTCCATCTATGTTATTGTTGTTGCGAAACAGTAATTATCATATTTATTATGTCAATTAACTGCTCAGATATTTTTCATATTTATTATTATTGGTAACGTATTTATAAGTATTTCCTGTTCGTTTAGTGCTGTTTGTTTACTAAGCAAGTTGTTGATTCATTGCAATTGCAACTGAGTAGCATGTTGAGTAATTCTCTCTCGTCATTGGTTGGCTAATTGAAGGCCACCTAAGTTAAATATTTTTTGGAGAATTTAGCCGTCTCAGATTTTCGAGGGCAGGACGCTGACCCACGTAGGTCTAGCCAGCAAGGCTTAAAATTATATTTGGAGACAATATTTGCCGATTTCGCAACTGTATTGCAGGCCGTCTAGTTTGAAACGAAGACGCGTGAAGGGTTATAGAGAGAAGAAGATCTGAACGGTCGCCGGCCGCGTTAATATTACAGGTTAAACAAGTTGAACTACTGCACACATGTTAAAGTGCTTAGGACTCTATATGTGTACTTCAAGCCAGATAGCCTATTCCAGAGAAGCCCGCGAACAGATTTACTGCGGTATTCAGGGAAATGCCTTAATAAAGAACTAGATGTACCAAACCTCGTCCAGGACGTCCAGATTTTCGACGTAATCATTTTAAAAAGCCAAGCCAAAATTTATGCTTTTAAAACAGAGACGCCATTTATATCCTTTAGTATATTTTCTAAACACCGTAGTCGATTAAGTGGAACTGAATTATGCAAGATTTATACCACGGATTCCCTGGTATACGTTTAATTCACTATCATAAGATAATGTTTAAAAAATTAATTGACTTCTCGAAGTTTTATTTGTGTGTTGTTGTCTATGTCCTTATCATATGTTGCACTACATGTTCCAGTCTCCGAGCGAGAGCATTCTGCATCGAATTATTGGAAAGCAAGATATGTATTTATATTGCTCGTTTTCTATCATCAACTCTTGATGATCAGGGCATTGAAACTCGTAAGGCTGTAGAATAATGTAACATCAAGGTTACAATATCATTACATTACACCATAAAAGAATTTGGCGGTTTCACCAAACCGGCATCAAGCACCGCTTCCTTTCTGCACCAAACTCACCCATAGTACCCAAATCTCACACTGAAACGAACCTGTATGGTGTCGCATAGAAAATATCAGCTTTGCGACATCAGGAAGTAAAGTGTTTCAAGCATGAAGTCTCTTTCGGCAGCAACAACGTAGTATGAATGAAGTCATGAATTAAACTTGAAGGAATGCATTTCTTGGGGAAAATATTTTGATATATTACTCCTTTAGTGATACGAATCTGCTTAAAAGCTTGAGAAAACACCTGTTTTAAGAACAGCACCCATCTCGTAAAGTTAAAGTGAAAAATTTTACATCAACCGCGAATGAATTTACCAGAAGTAATGATAATCTCGTGATAATTTAACCTTTGTATCAAGCTGGTTATTGCATGTGTCTCAATTATTAAAAAGAACCGCTGTACATTTAAACAGATCGTTGTTTGCTATTTTTTATAATTTTTTTTTTTACTGTATACAGCAGATAGAATAAAGTGAACGTGGTGATTCCATATATATATATATATGCATAAGCTTACTAGACTTAACTAGAGCTTTCTGTTCATTGTTTGCTGCCTAAGTGAGTTTGCTTCAAAACAGGCAACATGAGATTTGGTGCTTGTTTATTTTCGGGCTCGTGGGTTCGAGTTAATTTTACAGTTGTTGAGTTGAGTTGAGAGATTTAGACGGCTCTAAAAAAACGAGGTATTGAGAGCCAATGAGGGCCAAATGAGGCGAGAACGAAGTAGCGTACGAATGCAAGGGTGGGGGAAACGGGAGATCCACGAGAAAACCCTCCGATCAGCGGCATCGTACGGCACAATTCCCACTTGCGAAAATACGGGAGTGACCCGGGGCATTTTCGTTTTAGTGTTCACATATTCGTAGGGTAACAAACTGTTTTCAGTACTAGCTGTTCATAGCTTAAGCTGGGGCAACGGTGGCGCAGTGGCTAGCGCACTCGTCTCCCACCACGGCTATCCGGGCTCGATACAAGTCAATTATTTTAACAAAGACAAACACAGTCCTTGTTTTTAGCACTACATGAAGTGTTTATCTCCTTTTGGTTTTCTAACCGTAAACATGTGTATACAAAAGCAAGAGTCTGATTGCTTTAATTATTGAAGAAAATACGTAAATAATTGGTTCACTGTGTGTTAATAAGTAGCGAAAAAGTTCATCGTACACCATATGCGAATACTTAGTTCAAGTATCATTTCCCATTAAAAAAAAAAAGGAATTTAATTAATGTATTCACAGTAAAAATAAAATGTCTAAACCACAGAAATTTTTAATGCAGGAAATAGCGCCTGCAGCCAAATTTTGATTGAAAATTTAATCCGCCTGGCAGCTGTGAGTTAGTTTATATGATGTTTACAATTTTTTCTTAACACTCTAGGTAAAGTGGGGATATTGACTCAGGTGTCCTTTCTTATCCAATATTACAGAAACGACGTGCCTTTTATTACACCAATGCGTGTAACTGAACGTAGGAAGAGTGATGCATCATGTAGGGCAGGAAGAAGCGTTGCCTAGGTATTTCATATTTACTCACTCTCGCCAACACCCGAGTACTCCCTCGTGGTTACAGACCTGCGTGGTAAAACTGGGCGTCAGTCCCAGCAACATATTAACACGCGGGAAGAGGTAATAGATGTGGCCGCACCCTGGGCGTCGTCTGTTACCTCTGGTGCGGGTGTAATATGCCGCCGGGAGCGCCGTTAAATAATTCAACTGCACGTGGCTATTTATTTTAGGGAGCCGAGTTACGTCGCGGCCATGAAGTCTGATTAGCGACAGCCGCAAAGACTCGTCGACTGAGCAACACACTAGCAGCGTCTCCATTTCAGCTGGCTGGCTGAAAGGACGTTATGGTATTCACTGCTCATTCCGTTAAATAAACGCTCCCGTATTATTATTTATATGTCCAGAAATTAATATTAATTATTTTTTTGATATTTTTAACATTTTCGCCAAGCCGTGACAAAAACAAAATTATTTTCATCTCTCATAATATTACAAAACCGGGTTAACTATGGGATGTTCGCAAACATCTATTTCTCTGCGCCTATTTGTATTCTTCCGCCGTATATTGATTTTGCATTGCGTTAAGCCATTTTGCTTTATTCGTGCGTCAAGCAAATGCGAATATGGTATTACTAACACCACACAGTATGTTACTAATATTACAGTTTTCCGTCCCGTATGTGTATAACAAAAACAAACTAAATTAAATAAGATAAGTATCCATTGTTATAGGCTATTCATGGTAAAGTGGGCACCTTTGGAAGCTCTCTCGTATGGAATTATAGTCAGTTAATATATTTTATTGCAGCCTTCGACGTTATCTATTGAGTCCGGTGAAATATATTAACCTCAAAAGTGCTCACTTTGCCGTGAACAGCCTATAATATACGTCATGTCGTGGGGACTATTTTATCTTTTTTTTCAAATTCGCTGCCAACTTGAGCACGAGTATTTTATTCAGTGCTGACGTTGAAACATGAAGACTTACGGGCAGTAACTATTTTCAAAGGCTGTTTTCAGAACTGCTTGGTTAAACACGAACAGTTCATGTCACATAAGATTCATATTGTTCAGAGTTGTGTGAGTAAGTTGGCCTAGCAGTGAAAGTCTGCAGTAACTAAAATACACGCAAAATCACTGCATTTAATTAAATTTATCAAAATAGTTCCCGGCAGCTGAAACATTTTCTGTGATATAGTTGTTGGCGAGAGTACAAATATCTCGATAAATACATATTCTGCAAATACTAATTTTGGTCATCAGAAATGATTTAAAAAAATTGTCTATGACCCTATTTGTAACTTTTATCATATTAAGTGTATTCTTGGAAAAAGAATCCATGTAAATGGCCAATATCGCATTTTTTTAAGCTTGTGTATGTAGTTTTCTTAAGCGGCAAGAGAAAAGTACAAATATACGGGCGTAGTTTAATCTGTGAGCTTCATGGCGTTTAATAAAGTCCCACTGTTACAGATCTAATTTGCACAGTACAGCATCACAACGGAAACACTGCACGCCTTGCGCGTAGGAGCGATGAGTCACTAGAAGTACGTGTTAGTGTCGAACGTATCGCTCCCTCGCTTCTTGACAGTGGACGCGCGGGTCCATCACACTCTAAAGACCACTGGGGAAGACATATTAGTCCATGTTTTATACATTTTGGAATGGTTATGTCATTTGCTTTTAAATGGAGCCGTCTAATTGCTGAATTTTAGTCGTGGGGAATAATGTAATGAGTTACACGATAAAGCCAGTTTTGATGTAAGCACACAGTGGTGAAACAAAAGTGCTCAACAATAGTATAGAAATACCGATTTGAGCGCAAACCGGCAGAAAAAGTGACTCAAAAAGTTGCGTTGTGGGAAGCAGTTTGCAAAAAAGAGAACACAACTTGCGTTTGAGCACAACTGCAAAAAGTGACTCAAAAAGTTGCATTTGGATAGATTGTAGTCTTCAGAAGAAAAAAAAGTTGCGTTTAACTTTACGTTTAAGTGCATCTGCAAAAATACGCGTAAAAAGTAGCGTTTGGGCGCAGTTGCAAAAAAAAAGTGGCTCAAAAAATTTGAATAAGTAAAAAATAAAATATTATATATAATAAAGATGGATCAGTTGCTTTAATTTATTAAACGGAACCAAACAATTGCATTCTATTCGGTTTTTTAAAGAGTAAAAGATCGTCGTCGTATAGTTAGACATCAGTTGATTTTTATTTGTGCTCATATTTATATAACATTTTAATGGTTAACATAGACTAATTAAATATTTAGATACACATCTCCAAATTCGACATATTAAATTAGCCGAAGCATTGAATCCTTTTTGTAAATATTTCATTGCACTTACTATAGAAATATTATTCATATTTATCATATGAAACTATAATAGTTTAAAAACTATTAAAGTTATTATATATAGAATATGACTACTTCCAAAAAAAAATATCTGTGGTCTCATCTCTAATACCACTGTTCTTTCGGACAAATCAAAGTTAATTAACTTACATTTTTCATCCTTAATTTCAACTATTATTTCATTAACTTGATTTGTTCGCACTGGAAAAAATAATGGATAAGCTGGTTCGTAATAGATCGTGTCGCCAAATCCAAATGTTGTTCTTGTTTTTAAAGTGGCAATTATGTTAGTTTCTCTATGATTATATTCATAATGTTTTAATATCATACCATTTACTAAATTACAGTGTGTATTTATTGTTTCAAATGGAGCAAATTTTGGAATTGTATCGTCATAATGGTCCACATTTGCTTTCAGAGTTTTATTTTTTACGAAACCCAAAAGTTTTCCTATTCAACTCCGTTTTACAAACTGTAATTTAAGCGTACATTTTACTTTCTCTCTGTTTGTTATTTTATCCAGCTCGAAAGATATATCATTTTCTTTCCCATACATTGAATCTACACTAATAGAAAAAATTGTTTTTATATTTTTTTCAAGATCTTTTAAGCTATATTGAACAACTGGAATTTCAACTGCTGATTCCATATCATTCTGGTCCACAATACATAGCTTATTTTTCCCAGAGATAATGTTATGCGTTAGATAAGTAGTATAGAACTGAACTAAAGCCAATGAGTGCCCCTCTATCTCTAAAGGGTAATGTAGTCTTTTATTCGACACTGATTTGTTATCTGTTAGTTTGAATACTTTACTCATTTATTATATTATTTAAAAAATTTATTAATAAATGAGCAAGGAAAACATGAAGCATGTGGACTGGGATATTAAAATAAGAATACCAGACAAGACTGTATCGACAAAACGTCATCGAGAATTATTACCTAATAATATTAGATGTTTGATAGTGGGTCCTAGTAACTGTGGAAAAACTACACTTATGATAGATAATTTTATATATGCTCAGGTATGGTTGGACTTTGGTACTCTCTACGTGTGTTCAAAAAGTCTGGACCAACCAAAATATATACATTTAAAGAAAGATATAGATGTAGCATCAAAATTATTTAATAAACCGATAGCATATTTCTTTCCATCAAATGAAGAAATGGTTGATGTAAATGATTGTCATAAAGAGTCTGTAGTTGTTTTCAATGATATCATACTTGAAAATCAAAATATGGTAAGGGATTGCCTTACTCGTGGTTGACACAAAGATATTGATTGTTTCTATTTAGCCCAGACATACTCAAAAGTACCTTAGAAGCTTATAAGAGACAATGCCAATTTTCTTTGCATATTCAGACACGACGATACAAATCATAAACATATTCAGTGTGATTTTGTTGGTGGTGATATGTCGTTTGAGACATTTAAGGAGACTTGTTCAAAATGTTGGAATAATGAATATGGTTTTGTTACAATAAATATGACTCGAAAGTTAAATAACGGTAAGTACCGTAATAAAATTAAAGAGTTTTTTAATTCTTAGAATATGAAGTTTTGTTTTTAATGGAAGTGTTTCCATTAAAAACCAACAAAATCTCATATTTTTAATGTATTGGTATACCATAACTATTTCAATAAACGCAATTGTACCTTCGGGTACATTGTGGGCTTTTGGTATTTTAAAATATATCATATCATCAGGGTATATTTCAAAAGTTTTATACATGTCAATTTTTTTCCGTTGATGGTACAAGTTGATAACACTTTTATATTTTTCTGGTTTTATTATTATTTCAACTATAGTTCCATCTCTCATAAAAAAATTCTATTCGATTATCAAAGTAAAATACTTTTTCTTTTGAACTGTATTTTTCAACTAAACAAATAATGTTAATTTTGTTTTTCTGATAGTACTCTAAATTGACTGCATCTGTCGGTGCAATGGGATCTCCTACATGTCTTAGTCTTTTTTGTTAAAAATCTATTTTATTATCTACTTCCAAGTAAGTAAGATAGACTTTATCCAATGCTCTTTTATTTCTTGTCAGTGTGACTATAAAGCCGTTCAACTGTGTGTTGGAAACAAAATCATTAGGATAGATCTTCTCAGTAGTTGTATCATTGTCCATGTGTTCTTTAATTTGATCTTCAATCCAAGAGCTCATTAATGCATTTCCACATATATCCATTGTTTAGTAATAGTGAAATAATTTTTGGAAATTTAAAATTATGTGAAAAGTGATTTAGCGCAATTACACACAAATGACCACAAGTTACTTGATTGAAATTTTGAATACTATTATCGGTACAAAAAATATTACTTTCGAGACATGCTATTAATTGTCGGGCTGGATTTCCACCAAATGAATCAAACTAATATTTATTGTGTACTTTTTTCCAATAGCATACCCAGTGTGTACCAGAGTTTGTTGAAACATCTAGATTAACAATCCCACATTCATTATCGAGTGACGTGTTAAGTAGCTCATCGATCATAAATACACCTCGAAAATTTTTTATGTTTAATTTATAACCATTTTATCAATATCAATGTTACTGAGTGGAGTTACTTTTTTTTTAAATATTCTTAGCCCAATTAACTTTCTTCAATCCCTTGCCGTATTCTTCCATAGGTAAATTATGTCTGTATTCTTCTTCCAATTCTTGGTTTTTCGTCTTAGCATTAATTACAGATGTAGCGATAGATGATGTACCACTAGCTTACGCTCCTAGAGCTCCCAATGCTGCGAAAATTAAGGGTAAACATCCGTCCTTGTGAACTGTCAGACCATTTCAAGTTTTCATTTCTTTGGACATTTTCTTAAGTTGTGGAACTGAAATTGTGATAGTCATCCCCTTGTCCTCCTTGATTTCTTGTTTTTATGTTCCAGTTGGTCTTTCGTTTGGAAAGAATCAATATTCAAACCCTTCAATTCCTCGTTAGGAACATGAAATACAATTTTTTTTACTTTAATTTATTATAACAATTTTTTTTTTTTTTTTTTAAATTCCCCATCCAAGATTACGTTTAATATGCATCGCAGATCCAGTAACACCAGCTCACAATCTCTCATTGAGATCAGCATCTGAACTTAACAATCTTTTCAATGCTTTCTATTCTAGTTCTTTGTCAGCTAAATGTCTTTCAGCTAGATCTTTATGATGATGATAAGCTATATCATGTTCCATTGCAGCCGCATTTAGTGGATAAATGAATTTATCACCACGCTCAATTCTCTCTTTTAGTCTGGTACCCGAACCTAAGTACTGATAACGAGGTGCAAGGAACTCAAAAGGTAGTGAATTTAATATGTCATTGAGTAACCCTTTTCCTTGATGCTCCGACTCCCAAAAAGTATGTGGTATTGTGTTCAACACTCATATCAGATATGGTATACCTTTGGGATTATTCACAACAAAGTCACTAAACTTTCTGTTGAGCATATTTATTATTCCAACTTTTTCATTGTAATAGTTATCATTTCCAGCATTCTCTTCGCCATAAATAACGAGAAGTCAATCAATAAGCATCCTAACATCATCCATCCGTATGTATTCTTTGGGATAGTCTGTATATTTATTTATACCTTTCCCTTTTTTAGGTGAGGGACGTTTCTTTTTAATCGAATCATAAATAGGCTTAACAATAATTTTTCATTTATTCCCTTTACTCGATTTTGGCGTTCCCGAGTTTGGATCATTGTTTTGAAAAACTGGATACGACTATAGTGTTCATAGTTGGTTGCAGTGTATTCACTTTGTTACATTCTTACTAGTTAGTAATTTCATCAAAACATCAGTTCCAGTCTATGTCCGGCCTTTTATAGTAAATTTGTCATTGATGAATGTTAATTTGGTATCACCAATATACCATCTACCTTTAACAGTCTTTAGTCCAAAAACATCGTCTTTGCAGTCAATTAAGAAATTGACCACTTTATTATCAATAAATGTTGTTTTGTTGTTAACTGTGAGATATCAGTTTTCAAATGTCCCAATACTTCGTTATAGCGTTCATCATCACAGTGTTCATCGTTATAGTGTGTATCGTCATCGCCAATGCTTTTAACGCCATCGTCATTCCCCAGAAGAACTGTTCTATCTTTTGTTATCGATGACCTTTGGCAAGCTGCTTTAGTTGATGAATTCTGGATCTTTAAAAGGTATACACAGAATTAACAAAGGGTTTAAATATATGTTAACCATGATAGATTTTTTTCCATATATGCATAGGCAATGCCAATCAAAGATAGAACTGGTGATAATGTTACATTAGCATTTGAAATACTTTTGAATGATCGCAAACCCATATATTTACAAACACACGAAGGGAAAGAATTTTACAATAAAACATTTAAAACTTTAATGGTCAATATCAACTTAATACACTATTCAACATACAGTAAAAAAAAGCTAGTGTTGTAGAAAGATTTAATAGAACATTGATGGAGAAAATGTGGAAGATATTTACTGTGCAGGGAAGCTATAAATGGGTGGCTATATTACCTAAATTAATAAGTGAATAAAATAACCCTGTTCACAGTACAATCGGAATGGAACCCACCAATGCAAATGCAAAGAATTATAGTTATATTCTAATCAACATGTATGGAGGAGAAAGAAAAATGGCTAAACCAAATTTTGCAATAGGAGATAAAGTTCGTATAAGTAAAAGTAAAAATTTGTTTGAAAAAGGATATACACCAAATTGGTCCACTGAAGTATCTGAGGTGTGTGAAGTATTGCACACAAACCCCACGACATATAGAATAAAAGATTTAAAAAAATGAACTTGTTAAAGGTATTTTCATGAGCCAGAGTTGCTTACGACTAAATATGATAAAGACTACTTTGTGGAACAAGTTTTGTGAAGAAAAGGAAATGAGCTGCTAATTAAATGGTTAGGTTTTGTTCTTAGGTTGATAAGAAAAAAGTGTAGTTGTTTAAGAAATGTTTTTCTATACAATAAATGGATCAACAAAAAATTGAAAGTTATGAGCATCAGTCGTTTCCGCCAAACGACCAAACAAAAAATAATTTTAATGAATACAGCAAGAGCATTGAGTTTGATATTCCTTTCGGTGATGCATTTTCACATCAGAATGAAGCTTATGTATACCAATAGTAAAAGCTAACTAAAAGAGATACAAATGCAGATTATGAAAAAACTTCATGTTTGATCTTTGTGAGAATTTCTTGCCATTCCAGTTCTCAATAATGGAGATCTCTAAACATGGTTGTATAATCGGAAGTATTGACAACCCTGGCATCACTTTAACAATGATGCATTCATTGCTAGGTTCGGAATCAGAATCAGCATACTTCCAACTGTCGGGGATAGAACCAGGTAAATATGTTAGGAAAGATAAGTGTAAAGAAATTACCCATCCTTTAAGATATTGGTTTGGGTTTATGAGGGATTGTAATGAAATAGTCTGAAAACGTGGATACAAAATCACCTTCATTCGAAATTTTAATTATGATGCTTCTTTTTACAGAAGACCCCCCCAAAGAAAGCAGATGGATCTGATGATGTAGATAATATTCCAGATACTGGTAAAGTTGTTATTTAGAAAATGGAAATTCTGTGTCCAATTGTTGAATACGATCCTATTTATGGAGACGAAATAAAGCAAAATTATACAAACACCCCAAAATTCCGATTGGTTTTAATTATTGGCAATGTCTTGAAAAGCCAGTACCTACTATTGCAAACACATTTAAGTTTGATGTAAAAGATCAGTTCAATTCAATCCAACTCGATATGCCAGACTTTGTCATTGTTGGCTTTTCAGTAAAACAGAAAAGAAGATCCTGGGCATTTCACAAACGGTTCAATGTTTGATTCTTGTTTTGTCAAAAATATTTCTATTAAGAATGGATGGAATGAAGTGTTTCCCAAAGAGAATTGGAATTTAAACATTTATGACAAAATTGCTTACACTGATTTTAGAAATTCAAAGACTCAAGTAGATACCCCTTATCGTAATAATGAACTGCGCTTCAATCTCTTTTGGGGCTTATTTTTTGATTGTGAAAAGAAGACACATTAGTTATGTTAATAAACAAATATCAGCTACAATTATTTGTAATGTGGTACTAGTAAGCCAAAGAAACCAAATTTATGTTGTTAAAAGTGAAAGAAGCACCAAAGTCCAATAGTGCGCAAACATGTGTGGTTATTAGTTTTTAATGGATGGTTATCCATAAAAACATTTAAATAGTTTATTGCGGAAAGTGTTTGATTTTCACCTCTGCTGGAGGTTATCAAAATTAAGATGATAATCGTAAAGGTAATCATTTTATTATAATTTTAAAAATATTTCATAGTATTACTCTTTTTCATTTTTGTAGTACCCCCGTGGTAGTGTATTAATACCATCTTTAAGAATAAATCTTTTATCATCAACGAAACTTAATGCTTTTTTTCTCATCTCAATCGTATAGAGCTCATGTTTCTTACTTTTAATAAGATTCATACTTTTGTATGACACTTTTTTACCAAACAAACTCTTTTTGTAGTCACCAATCTAATCTCATCTCATTTCTGACTACAGTGTTTTTCACACCCTTTGCTCTTTTCTTTACACCACCTTCCACATTTATTGCATACATTTTTGATTTAAATCCAATAAATTCTTCCATTATTTTTCCATTACATTTTTCTTTCATTTTGCCAATAAACGTTTTGTTAACTGATTGTATACCATTTGGATTATCTTTTTTATAGTCAGAAGTATTTAAAAAAATCGACCATTTCTTTCATGTCACTGTAGAAGTCTGATGTTTTTATATAATAGATGAATGAATCAGTATCTTGGTAGCACAGTTCAATATTTTTCCCATACTTTGGTTTCATTATATTATAGTGAAAATCGCACATTAAGACTTTCGATAGATCAAGTATGCTCATCCCAACACAAATGGGTTTGTTAAGGCATAGTTTTGTTTTAATAATGTGAACTGCAACCAAAGAGTTAGTAAATATAGTTCTATCTTTAAAGTTTGGTTTAGCCCCTAGTTTATCCATTCGCATATAACTTGTGCACAACCGTATATCCACTATGTTTCTAATATTCTCCATTGTTTTCCCAAAAACAGAATTGTTTAATAATTTGTAGTAATCTTTTTCAAAGTCATTTTTAGACTTTCTTCGCATATTTGTGTTTTAGATCAATATAGGACTTGAGTCAATCTGATTGATCAAACTCCAGAACTCTATGGATCTTCAACTTCATTCCGAGAGATAGATATTGCTTAAGTTTTACATAGCGTAATACATTTTTTTAAAATCATATAGAGTAGTCAAGAGTTTGGGATTTTTTTAACCTTCTGGTATTTTATTCTCTGGTGCCAATGGCAGATCTTTGTGGAGATCATGTGGGTATTCCAAATCAACTTCCAATATATAACCTTTTCTAGAATCATTTTGTATTTTTGTTACATCTATATTTGTATTTCTCCACTTAAACACACCATAAGGCATATACTGGCTCATAGCCCATCCATATAAGTTATTGGCATCCTGATATGCAAGATAAAAGATTTCCTTTGTTCTATCATAAGCATTCATATATTTATTATTTGCTTTAGCATGTCGCTTACAACATTGTGGAATTCCACCAAGAACACCTTTTTCTATCGTCAAAATCATGTCGTAATGTGTTAATAATTCTAGTTCTATTTTATTATGTTTCAGCATAGCACCCCACACTAACCCTGGGGTTGTGTAATACCATGCTTGATCTAGCTCATATGTTTTCAGACATATGTCTCTAAAATTTTCCATTATATCGGACAATATCAATACATCAGATTTGTTATAGAGTTCTGTGTACTCTCTTAGAGATTTTATGTTCAATTTTTCACACAACATTCTCGCAAATTCATAACCTCCATCTGTAATGTCTTATTTATTGAGTTTGCTGTAAAATGTATCTTTGGATGGAAGTAATGTCTCGCAAAATTTTTCAGCACTATCCATATAGTCCTATGGATAAACACCATTTCTTATAACAAAGTCAAGAAGATCATTGGAAAAATGCTTACATGTTTCTCGGAATTGGCTTCTGGAAAGGTTGCTAGAGAGTTTATCGATACTACTAGCCATAAAGTTAAATGAGTCACTAAATCTAAGATTCACACTTTCACATATATGTTTCGTAAAAGAAATATATTTTTCTTCAGTGTTGGGAATTAGATCAATTTTATTTTCATCGATGCCAAGATCTCTTATGAATAAATGTGTGTCATAACCAGATAGATTGTGTATAAACACTGGGATAAAACATGGATTTCTATACAATAAGTTACAATCTCTATGTGCAGCTCCCCTAAATTTCCCTATAAGATGATCATGATCTTTCACAGAATCGCCATTCAAAGGCTTTTCACATATGACAATGGGTAGCTGTACCATAAACAATTTGTTCTTTCTGAGTTAGTGGAAGCATTGGTTTTTCATTTGTGTATACATCACCAATAGACTTTGCTTCTTCCATTACCATTTTAACGAATACAGTAGATGAATCAGATCCTTCATAAGTTACTGGTGGGTTATAGAAGCAATGTTCGTATTTTACATAGTAACAGAAGCTAATTGGCTCGTGTTTTTGGTATGGTTTCGTGTAGCATTCGTCGGGGTTTGGTTGGCAAATTTCGATTTCAGTCAACAATTATTCAAAATCAGCATATATAACAAAGGGAACTCTCAAAGAATGATTTTTGTTTTTAAATCTTAATATGTCATTTTTCCTTTAGATGGTAGTTCAACTCTAACACCATCGTGATCTCGGCAGTGTTGTTCGTGATCTTTTAGCTTACTTACAGAGTAGAAATATTGCAAACATCTATCTCATATATATATATTTTGTGACCATATTTGTTACTTCTGATGCGATAAATCTCGAAAGACTTTTTATCCAGCAGTAATGGTCGATCTTTTCGTCTTTGATATAGAGTAGGTTAATGTGCTTATCCGTCTTATTTTTTGTTGTTTTTAATGGGGAGATTATATATTTCTTATCACCATATTTTTCTTCGTAATCATGTATATTAATAGAAATCCCATTTCTTTTCTCAAAGGTTGGTATGCTATCGAATTTCATTGGAAATTCCAAACCCTTAATGCATCATTAAACTCATGTTCGTTAGCTATGTATTTATTCACTCTTTTGAGGTCTCTTTGTACTTGATGCAATGCAGATAGAACAGACCACAAAAAACATCTTTGATCATTAATCTTAACATTAATTACCGCCTGCTTAGCTTTGATTTTTTCTGGGAGATCAACGTAAAAACTGCCCTTGGATGGTACATATTTATTTATTCGCAATTCTAGATTAAATATTCTGTTGAGTATCCACTGAGATCCCTTGTCTTCGAAAGTCCCCATCTCAGCTATGATTTTCGATATGCTGTTGGTATAATATTTTTCCAGATTAGTCGATTTCCGTACGATTTTGTTCTTTGTTTTAAAGGAGCTTTCTACATATTCAATATTCTCACCAATTCCCCTTTTGTGCTCAGTGAAGAGTTTCATGTTCACTTTGAGTGATTTTAAATGTTTATTATTTAGTTTCGTGACAGTTTCTTTTACATCGTTTAGGAAATTATTTGGATCTTTGTATACATTCACATTCTTTACAGCAAAAGTCTTGATGCTACTTTGAAATGCTGTTTCGATTTCTTCTACACTGAATCGGAGTGTGTTCTTATGAATTTTGCTTCTCAAGTGACTTATTATGAGAGACGGTTTGTAATAGTGGCTAAACGTTTCACATTTCTCTTGTTTATATCGTGGGAACTTCTGTTTTGATATTAAATGATGTGATATTTTAAAAAATTCCCATGCATTTGTTGGTTCATGTTATTTATTATGTATTGGTGTAAGACCTTTGTGCAATCTACTTTTAAGATGACTTATTATGAGAGATGATTTGTAAAAGTGATTATAAATTTCACACTTGACATACTTCTCTTGAGGTTTTTCTTCTTTCTTTTCACAAAAATAGCTTTCTTAAATTTATATTCTTTCCAAACATACCAGTTGCGTTAGCCTTTTTCATTGCCATGGTCGTCGTCATATTAGACATCAGTTGATTTTTATTTGCGTCCATTTATTATATACAATATTTTATTTTTTACATATTCAAATTTTTTGAGCCACATTTTTTTGCAACTACTCCCAAACGCAACTTTTTACCCGTATTTTAGCAGATGCACTCAAACGTAAAGTTTAACGCAACTTTTTTTCTAATGACTACGATCTAACCAAATGCAACGTTTTGAGTCAGTTTTTGCGGTTGCGCTCAAATCTGTATTTCTATACTACTCAACTAAAAACTGCTCACCTGTAAAATTTGCAAAATTTGACATAAGATTTTCCTCCTGTGGTCTTCAAAGCGTGCGCCCTAAAGCAGTGCCAACATCCACGAAAATGACGGGTATTTAAGTCGGAGAATTAGGAGGGGTTGCCTTTTCAGGGTTGATACGAAGTGATCCCACTGATGTAGCAGCTTCGAAGTACAAGGGGGGAAAGGGGGAAACTGCAGTACCTCGAGGAAATCAACCGGAATATTTCCCACAAGCGGAAATGCTGGGTGACTCCGCCGAGTTTCGAACCCGAAATACGCGTGCTGGAAGCTAACCTCTCGGCCACCAGAGCATCATCGAGCACTAGTGGCAACATTGCGAGGCTCGTCCGTTAAACACGCCACGCCCTCGTAAATTTGCTGTTGGTACTACTGCTGCAAGTCATGTTCAACATGTTTTAAATAGAATCTTCGTATAGGTCTAAGGTTAGTTTTGAAAGTGCTCACTTTATCGTGAACATCCTGTAACATCCTTTCCTCTAGTTAATATATTTTTGCGTAAAGTCTAACGGGTACACGGAAAGTCAAAGTAGCGAACTAGGTAAATAAGGGATTTACAACATTTTGATACTCGCTCGTCCTTCATACATGCTACTGTTTTATTAGGCCTACCCTTCTTCCCCCTCCAAAACTATACTTTGTAATATATCTATACACAGTATCAAACGAAGTAGTCTGGCCGTGTGTGTCTGTGTATTGGGATAGTGCTTCCAAACTACTCGATGGATTTTGATACGGTTTTCACCATCATTTAGTTAATTTCTTGAGGAAAGTTTAAGAACTTAATACATTAATAATTAAGGTAAGGATAGCAGATAAATGTCGACGTTTTATAACAAAGTCTGAAAAAGCCGCTTTCCGGGAGCTTGCATGGCTTACGCTGACTAAACCATAAGCGGTACGCCAAATTAATGTACTGCAGAATTGTATATCTCAAGAAGTTCTACAAAAATGTCCGCAACAGCATATATTTATCTTTTAAGGATGAGCCTCAATAACAATTTTTGTCTTTTAAAATATCGTTAAAAATAGGTGTTCACATACGAAGAATTTGTGAACAAAAGAGTATTAATATCCTATGTTAGTTACCATCAGCATTTAGTGTATATACTTGCTGTAAACCTAAACAACGCCATATTTGTAAATCGCCCCATGCGAGGACGGGGCGAGCCGCTAGTTGTTTATATATATATATATATATATATATATATATATATATATATATATATATATATATATACACACACACACACAAATGTATGTGTATATACATATATATCATGTGTGTTGGGCGGAGAGGGACGGGATAAATATTGAATTTTTTTCTCACAGTTTATCACGCCTCCCTTGAAATTCACACAAGCTTCCCCAGGCGGGTGGGTGCCTCAGGTTGAGAAGCCCTGTTGTTGAGCAATGAAAAGTTTAAACCTTTACAGACGCTCTGCTATCTATAATTTCATTTGTTTGTAATCAAGAAATTATTTTTATGCCTACCATACTTAAGCTGGCACAATATTTGCTTCGTCGTCACAACCGCCGAGCTGGTGACTTTGTGGTCTGTGATACAGATACGAACCAGTCATCACGTAGAGCAGTATCACGATAGAGCGGGACACGCACAGGCAGATCCGATGACCCGGTATGGTGTCGCGACGCGCCGGAAATCGAAATTGGGTCGCGTGCAAGCTGATCGGCCGATCAAATTGATCGGGTGCGATGATCGGGATCTAGGATCGTCTGGACCTTCCAATTTTTCCAATCGTCCCGGCTCCCCACTTTTTCTACCTATCAAATGGCGTGTGTTAAACGCCCCTGTCACACTGTCAAAATTTCTTCTCCTACTATATTTGACAACAAAATTCGAAGTCAAAATACTGCCATCAAATTTTTCCTTTCACCAAATTTTATCAAGTAATCTTGACTGTGTTTGAAAATGTGTCACACTGTGAAATTTTTTTATTGGGATAACCTAATTTGAAAAATCATTTAGAAACTATTTTCAGAGTGAGATATTGCTTTGTTTTTCCGTGCGGTCCATTAGAGGAAGAAATGTAAGTATTATTGTAATTTATTTTCATTTCTTTACTAAATTTAAGATGTATTTATATGACATGTTTCCTGTACAGTGAAATTTAGTGCCTCTTAGTTCGTAATATTATGTGCAATATTCACTTAAACTAACATTCATGCCTGGACAGCATCTAAATAAATAAATAATCTTCATAACTTACTTCGTTTCCAGCAATTGTTCGTTATTTTAAGTATCTTGGCATCCATTTTTGTCGTGCGAGATTCTGATTGGCTGAGACCATCAAACATTAAATATATTTTAGAACCGATCCAATTTTCAAATATTTGGTGGAAACTGAAGCCGTCCAACTATTTATAGACAAATATGGCGGCGTTTATGACGTTTCAATGACGTCATAACCGTTCAACTTTATTTGGCCAAACTTATTGGAAGCAGTTAGACGGAAAAATTTGACAGTGTGACAGGGGCTTAACGCCATCGGAACAATTCCCCGACCGCGAGTGCAAACATCTTTATTTATAATTATCTTTGCTCTGAGCGTGTGAAGTCAGGTTATGTTTTTTGTTGTGCCGTTAACAGACATTTTCCATTTTAAATAAATCCGTTTTATTGATTGATAATTTACTTACCTTACTGGTTGATAACATCGGATAAGTTCTCAATCCGAGAAGAGAGTTTGGACAGCGTATTATTCATGACAGTCTCGTTTGTACTGACATCTCGGGCAGCTGGATCGTGTCGTCTGTAGAGACGGCCCCTGCGGTCGGCTGTTTGGATCAGATCAGATGGGATCGGCCCGTGTGTAACGTTTCAGCTCGTTACTATTTAAATAGTTATTTTTCACTAACTTTAAGAAGAATTGCAAATGTAATATAATATTTTCAAGTCTAAAAAAAAAACTTCAAAGTGCAATATGAGCAAAGCATGGAAACTGATCGTTATAGACTGTTCACGGTAAAGTGAGCACTTTTTAAGACTTTTCTCAAATTTTACTTTCACCCAATTTCTATCTTCCTACTTCTCTTTAATATAAACATCGCAATGTGACCAATAAACACAGTGTATATATTTCATCACTCTCAAACGTTGACGCCTAAAGCTGCAATGAGATATATTTTTTAGTGGTTAATGCCTGTTGTGAGGGCCTTAAAAAGTGCTCACTTTACCGTGAATAACCTATAGGTCCAAGACAAAAAAAATATTAACACAGGATGGATAAACCAGTCCAGTAAACTAAGAAAATAAGCATGGCTTTTAAAAGTCAAAGTAACATTTCGTTACTGATTATTCAAAGGCAAACTAATTTAGAGATAAAAAATTATGCTTGGTTCGTAAGGCGAGAATCCCCAATTCTCGTTTCCGGGTGCAATAGTGGGTAGATATCAGCTCGAACAGTACGACAAGTTTTTTAATTGTCATATTTTGCACATAATTCTTACATATGCTTGTGGTTTTTAAATAAACTATGTAAAAGTATTTTAGATTTCAGCTCGTTTAGGGGTAGGGATATTTTGTCGCTTGAAACTTCTAACGTCTATTTTATCATGCTTTATCAAACCCCCGTAAAACATAATTTTAAACAACACAAGAGATTTTGCTGCAATACGGGCGACACTAACACGCACTTCTAGCGCCTCATCGCTCCTATGCGCAAGACGTGCAAGTCGTGCAGAGTTTCTGTCGTGACGCTGCACTGTGCAAATTAGATCTGTAACAGTGGGACTTCATTATACGACATGAAAGTCCGCGGATTAAATTACGCCCGTATTTTTGTACTTTCCTCTTGCTGCTTAAGAAAACTGCATGGGCAAGCTTTACAAATGCGACATTTGACCATTTTCACTAATTTTTTAAATAATTAGGGGCATATATATATATAATATTTTCTGACAAAAAGTTGTATTTGCAGAACATTTATTTACCGAGATACGCGTATTCGCGCAAACAACTATTACACAAAAAACGCGCAGGTCCATCCCAATTTCAAGGCCAAGCTTCACTATACATGGGCCTATAGGGAATCAAAGGCTAAATTCGGGCAAAGATCTCTGTCATTTTTGTGATAGTATTTTCAATTAAGGTTTTTTTTTTAAGACTGAGCGCATCTACGTTTCTAAGCCATTCAAATTTTTATTTTCATATTTTAAATGCACTTTTTAATTATTTATAAAATGTCACAATTGTATAAATAATGAAAAAGTACATTTAAAATTTAAAAAATTAAAATTTGGTAGGTTTAATCTAGGTGAGTTCAACCCTTAACAAAAAATCTTTAGTTGAAAATACTACCACAAAAAATGAGTCAGAGATATTTGTCCGAATTTTAACTTTGATTCCCTATAGGTCCACGAATGATGAAGCCTGGCCTTACGGTCATTGGTGCATGCAAGCAGTACATTTATATAATTTATGTCATAACTTGTTTCACAGCGGATTTTTTAAAATTTCTGGAGTCTCACGACGTAAATAACGAATTTTAGCACCTTACGTTGTTAGATATTCACTGCCGTTATTATTCTCAGAGCACCAATTGCAGATAGTGCTCCGAGAATAATGACGGCAGTAAATATCTAACAACGTAAGAAGGTGTCAGAAGTTATCTACGTCCTGAGACGCCAGGAATTAAGAAAAATCCGCTGCCAAACAAGTTATGACACAAATTATATAAATATACAGTTTTCATGAATGAATGGCCTTAAGCGGGGCGCAGTTTTTCCCACCGCGCCGACGATTCACGTGCGTTCACGACCAGCGAGGGCAACGCGACGTATAAGCACTTCGTATTACTCACGCGTTCGCGAGCAAACATGGCTGCGCGGATGAAATTAAATCCTGATTTACGAGTTTGATTGCCGCTGGGAACAAGGGCCTGTATGAAGACTGATAAATCAGCAGGCGGGCAGGCCGGAATCGTTACCCAGGGCGCGCACTACGCTCCGAATGTGATTCGCTGCGAGAACACGCGGGTGCGGAGTGATTTAGCACGTGTTACAACACACTTGCGCCTTCCCCTCTCTGCGCGTGCGCGCTGGCGATGGAGGACACGGTGGACTAGATTGCAAAACGCGCGCCGTGCGATTGTCCGGTCTTGTTCCGCGGATGCTGTTGGTACCACGGACGATTACCTGTTGAGGAGAGATATGGCTGTACATTTGATACTACGCAGCGGCATACAGTATTGGACGTGTAAAGGCTGTTCACGATAAAGCGAGCACTTTTGAAATCAACCTCATAAAAAAGTCACCGCTCCTACCTGCGTATATTTTAACGGGCGCACTGAGTGACATGCGCACAGCAAAGTTGGTAACGATGGGTGGGAAGTAGTTCCATGTCTTAACGACAAAAAAAAAGTGTTAGGTAACCATTTCTGATAACGTAAATTTTTTATTTCGCTTTCTGTTATTTTAATTCATCGAAGTGTATAAATGACCAGATTTGTAAAATATTAATTTTTACAGTAAGTTGACAGTTTTTACTTTACCGACGCACGAATAAAGTAACGAGGCCCATGGCAATGTTAATTTCACATAAGCCGGAATAATACGCAACGTTCAAACAAGTAGATGTCGAGCAGGCCTTTGAAAAGTGCTCATTTTAGTGTGAATAGCCTATAAGTTGAAGGATATCATTAACATATATTTGCTTCGAATTCGACTTGTACCTCTTAGAATCAATGCTACTTTTAAAAGCATTTTTCGGTTAAAATACTAAATAAAATATCAATGTCAAGGGATATAAATTTCAAAAATTAGTTTCAAGGGGGTTTAAAGAGGTAGATATTATAATTCCCTTTAAAATTATTTTATTATAATATAATGTTACATATTTGAGTTTTTAAGTTCTGACAGAAAAAATAGTAAAAATATGGAAAATACTACAAATTGAAGAAAACATTGATTTTTTGAATCATTAATAAATAGAAAGTCAGATGACGTACACCATACACACATAAAGCATGGGAATTTAGATAAAAGATTAATGTATTGCCTCAGGAACGTCATCAAAAGTTATAACAGTTTTTAAACTTCAGCTTTCGTTGGGCAAGTCGCGCTTAAATTAACTGTGTTCCAAAGTCAAATGGACGATTTTTAATCTGGGGAATTACTGTATTCAAGAGTTGAGCTGATTTACTTCTAGCTACCGGCGAACAGTTGTGTACAGTGTACTCTAAAACGCTGCAAATCTGCTTAAGAGACTGGAAACGAGGAAACTGCGTCGACAAAAGAAGTGAAACAAGGGAATTCTGGAACCCACAATAAGCTGCGAGTTTTAAACGGCAGCCATTTTAAATTTTCTTATTTCTCCTTCCCAGTTCTTATCCGTTCCACCAGCCATCATCTCTATTCACCTATGTTTTCCTCTCATTGCCATGTCTTTTTTGAACTAGCTAGAAACGTATTTCTTATTTGTGGAAAAATTAGGTAATATTTTTTCAACTCTTCTTCTCGTGAAAAACCGAATCATTCATTAATTTGTTAAATGCAAAGGTCATAAAATATTTATAGTGGCAAAGTATGGGGCGCTGGTAAAACTTGGTGAATGTCACGACAGTAGTTATGAAAATAAGATGTTAATAAAAGGGGTTCTCAAAAACCAGTTATTTGTACATAATTTAAAGAAATTTAAAAAAAAAATTGGTATGTGTAATTTGTGTATAATAAAAGAAAATTTATAATAGTCCCTCTACAGCCAGAAATTATACGGGATAAAAGTTATAGGAACGGTACTTGAGAAAGAGAGAGAGAGAGAGAGGAGAGAGAGAAAAAAACGTGCGCGATATAGAAGAAAGGAAAAGAACCATTACCAAATGCTAGTTTCTAACTTCAAAATAATTACAGCACAGTGTATTTTTCAACCATTAAGTAGCCACATGCGGCAGTTATGTTTTAGGCATGGCATATGTAGTACGGAAAGTTATATGCAGACGACAGTTTCAAGTTAGCGATGATACGAACTTTTAAGACACAGAGGAAGAATTGGAAACGATCTGAACTAATGGAATAAAGATATCAAGAATGTAGAGACGAAGCTAAATTGATGACGAATTTAATAAAGAGAACTGATGGAGATGCACTGATTAGGGAGATGCGACAGCGCTGTGGAGGGTAGGTAATTGGAAGTGTTGACAGCATTTTTTACTTAAGAAGTTAAATGTATGCAAATGGAATGATTCGAGAGGAGAATCGGCATGGATCAGAAAAGAGGCTGTTTTTTTGTCATCTAGATAAACATGAGCTTAGGAAGTGAAAATTACCACTGTAATTAAAAAAAAAAAAAGAATTCGGAATGGTTTTTTTCGCGAGAAACCTTTATAATTGCCATCTCTTCTTAAGTGATAAAAAAAGTTTCCAAAACAGAGACGAATGTGCTTGCCGATAAAACTATTCCAGTGTTCTTATTTGAATAAGTTCTATTGGGCCAATGTGTCTGCAAACGTTACTTATATTTTTATGTGTTGTTTAACGTCTCATTGAAAGGGTGGGATTTCAGTAAAGAGTCGCTCGACCATGACATAACTCATAAAACCAGTCTTACATTTGCTTGAGGTGATTTTGGGAAACCATGGTAAACATTAGTAAGGATGTTCGAACTGTAATGGAACATATCCTCCCAAACACGAGCATAGTTTTGTCGTTACTGAGCCACCTCGCTTTTCAACATTTTCTATTAATTTCAGGCGTACGTATTCAATCCTCTAGATTATAATAGTCATGGCCATCAATATTAATTACGCCCTATTTCTGCACATGAACTCGTCATTATGATTACCGTAGTTTGGTGAATAACATTTTTTTTTCTCCAAAACCTTTATTTCTTTGTAGGTGACTGGCATTTTTAGCGCAACGAATAAATAATTCTCTATTTATCCGAAAAAAAAAAATACGTTAAAATTAATTCCCAGCTGTATATGGCAGTATTGCGGTGGATAGATATTTTTGACCAGAAGGTTAGGGAACCAATTTCTTCGCTTAAAACATACCGAATTCCCGTGCACGAAAATGTTCTCTTAGGTTGCTATACCCCGGCATGCTTACTGTATTTTCCTTCATTATTCCACGACTTTCAAGTCCAGAGAGCAGCAAGTTCAAAGAACGTATACAATTGTATTACACGTCTCCCTCCCGAATCTCAACTATTGCAATTGAGTTTTACTTTAACACTAACCTCGTGCCTAATGATGTTAACCACTTCGTTAAAAATTGAGGTTATTAGAACAATCGGAAAAGTAAGCCCCTATTTCGTGGTTAAAATTCACATAATATTTAATAAACAAATTAAATAAGCAGAAAAATGTATTTTATTTTGTAATTTACACATGCGACAAAATACTTATGAGTTTCTTTATTACTGGTTGATATTATAAACAGTTTCTTAATACTGTACATCTGGTACGCTTTCTTGAACTTCAATGAGCAGCTTAATTCGCCACTTGATGAATTCGATAACTTTTAATGTAACTGTGTAAATACGGCAAGTTTATCCAACAAGAGACTGTGCGTTTCAAAGTACAAAACTGGTATGTCATATTTTCCAAGTCGTAACTAAAATACCTGTTTCAAAATTGCTTTAAATCGTGGGTTCTTTTATATCATGCCTGAAAAGCCAAAATAAACAATTGCAGACACAAGCGAAAAGTGACTGTTATTAAAGATTGTTCACGATAAAGTGAGCACTCTGGAAATTATCTTTAGAAAAATGTCTCTGCCCTATCTGCATATATTTTAATGGGCGCCCTAAGTGCCATGCGCCCAGTGAAGTTGGTAACGATGGATGGGAAGTAGTTCCGTATCTTAACTTCGTAGAAAGTGTTACGTAACCATTTGTGATAACTTAAATTATTTCTTTCTCTTTCTGTTTTTTTTATGCATCGAAGTGCAAAAATGAGCAGATTTGTAAAATATTTACTTTTATATTAATTCCACAGTTTCACTTGACCGACGCATCAATAAAGTGATGAGGCCCATGATAAAGTTGGTCTTACGTAAGGCGGAGGAACGCACAGTGTGGATAAAAGTAGATCTTAAGCAGGTCTTTCAAAAGTGCTCATTTTACCGTGAACTGCCTATAACAGCCAAATCACCTGGTCCTACGTACATTTTACGCTAATGTCCCTTGTATTGCACAAAGTCTGTACAGTCAGCATGTTTCAATAACTTCCACAATTCTTGGACCGCATCCGAAAAGCCGGTGGATTTTGCGGTGAATACAGAACTATCTCGGAGATCTCCAGGCTGCCTGTCACCGAAAGTTAATTATTCTCGAGAAAGAGCTCTCGTACCTGAAATGCTACGTACTTCACTCTGGAAAGAAAGTTGGAGTGCAGTTCTACCCTTTAAGTTTCTTTGCTTCTTGGCACAGAGATGTCAGGTAAAGAAACCTTGCTTCGCCAAAATCCTAACACAAAATGTTTTCTTGCTTTCAGACAAGATTTGAACAACAAACCTGCTTAAGAATTCACATAACTGATTCGATTACGTTTATTAATTATGTAATATTAAACTTAGATCGTAATTGACATAAATGTTAGGGACGTTGGTACAATATTTTAAAGTTTGCTGTCCATACTGGCATATTGACAACGTCACCTGATACTCGGGAAAGCAAACGCTATCAGGTAACTCTAATAATGGTTTCCCATAAAAAAAATTCGTTGTCTAGTTGCTCCCATTGACAAAAAATTTAAAATTACATGAATAATTTCTTCAGAGGAGTAGGCTTTGATTTGTAAATAAAGTAAACGCCCCTTCCGAGCATTTATTGCTTTTCTTACGTAGGGAACAAATACATACAGGTCGTTTAAAAGAGGCCCCGTGGGACATGTGTGTAACGGAGCGAGGGAATGAGGAAATACAGTCCAGTGAGACAACAAAATACCTAGAGTAGGTACTGGAAGTGGCCGCCATTGACCTCAAGGCAGGTGTACAGACGACACCAAAAGTTGTGAAAGGCACGGGCGAGGACATGCTGCGGGATGGCATCGATAGCTGTGATAATGTTGGCCTGGAGTTCTTCGAGTATGTGGTGGTTGTTGCTGTGGATCTTTGCAGACTATAAATTAATATTCTTTGGTTTCGGTAATTTAGCGGCTAGGTATTTTGTTGTCATGCTGGACTGTATTTCCTCGTTCCCTCGCTCCATTACACACATGTCCACGGGGCCTCTTATAAAGGACTCATCCTGTTTAAAAAACGGTTTGATGGGAAAGTACACATAACACCTTCGCATAACTACTAAGAACATTTTAGAATATCTCTTGTCGTAATTTATATGTTCTGTAAACATGTTAATTGTATGTTGAACATTAATGACTCCTACTTTGCTCACAATTAACACCTGTTTAAGTGTACGGAAATGATATCTAGTAAACGGATACATTTTAAATACACGTTTCAAACGTCAAATGTACTTTGTGTACTTTTAAAATGCTTGCAACGGCGTTTACTAACCTGTGAAGGCTAAATGTTTACTGTATGTTTTTTGGAGTAATTTGATCATCCACTGTTTATACGCTTCGTGGCACACAGCCGACATTATAATATCATGACAATAACTTAATCTGATTTATCCTTCCTATATGAAGCATTCATATAATAGTGCTTACTTGGCAAGTGTTATACATACGTTAGATCCATAATTATGCAGCATCCGTTTTCGAAAGCACGCAGAAATACATTTTCATTTAATAAAAGCAATACAAAGCTGGAATATAATATGGCAGGTATAGTTAAGGTGCCGCCAAAGTGGCACTTCAACTTCGTTGAAGCACGTTTCAAATAATTTTCTTTTACAAAATTATTGAACGCGACTCCAATATGTTTTCATAAAAAATGAAAACATATCCGGAACCAGGACGTAAAGGTAGAAAAAGATATCATGCATGCTATAAAAATTATTTTGTAAATCTCCAACTTCATTAAAAACGGATATTCAGACTACCGCGACTCAAACATAATATACGCTATTTGGAATAATAGCCAATAAATATACTTTATTTTAAACTTAGATGTTAACTTCCGAGCACGGTAGAACATACACAGTGTGTTTATTACTTGCATGGCAATATTTATTTACGAAGGTAGTAAAAGGATTAAAAAAATGCCTTAGAGGAAAATGTAACAAGGGCATCAAAAGTGCTCACTTTACCGTGAACATCCTATACTCGGATACGAGCGAAACTACGATACGAGCCTCTGTTTAACTTCGTTACAGACTTTCCACCAATAAATTGGTCTTCATGTTGCAACTGCCCAGAACTCACCGTTTTCGTATTAAACGGGGGCCGCGGTGATGTAGTGATCAGAATATTCGCCCCCGACCTTGGCGACTCGGGTTCGATTCCCGAAGCGGCAGCCCCCGTATTTTCGCGTGTGGAAATCGTGCCGGACGATGCCGCTGCCCAGCGGATTTTTTCGGGGCTCTCCCGTTTCCTCCCGCCCATGCATTCCGGCGTTGCTCTACAGTATACTCACCTCACTTCACCCCCATAGGCTCTCAAGGCCTTGTTGTTACGAGCAGCCCAGATCTCTCCATTCCATTCCACTCGTGTAAAGGCTGGTCACGATAAACTGAGCACTTTTGAAATCAACCTTAGAAAAAAGACACTGCCTTTGCATGCATATATTTTAATTGGCGCACTGAGTGACATTCGCCCAGTAAAGTTGGTAACGCTGGATGGAAAGTAGTTGCATGTCTAACGTCTAACAAAAAGTGTCAGGCAACCATTTTTGATAAGTTGAATTATTTATTTGGCTTTATGAGTTTTTTATGCATCGAAGAGTAAAAATGAGCAAGTTTGTAATCATTCTAATGTTTCACTTGAGCGACGTATGAATACAGTGATGAGGCCCATGGCAATATTCATTTTACATAAGGTGGAAGAATACACAACTTGCCTACAAGTAGATCGTAAGCAGGGCTTTCAAAAGTGCTCATTTTACCGTGAACAGTCTTTAGTACGCACACAGAGCTTCGGCTACAGCGATACGGCGGCGCCTAACACGCAGGCAACATTACTTACGTGACTCCGTGTAATGCAGGATTTACAATGCCACGACGAGTTCGCCACGACAGTCTGACGCGACTCTTCCATCCGACCATTTCCGCCACCAAAATTGGTTCAGTGTTTGTAATACCCCGACAGTTTTTATCCGACAAGTGTTGCGTGACTTTCGGAAAATCCTAGAATAACCAGTAAACTACTATGGAATGCAAACAATTCTCTCTATTTTGTTTTCATAACTTCGCAAATAAAATATTTTTGGATTTTGGAGCATTTATTTTCCACGAATATTTATTTTAGTCAATTCACAAGAGCTTTCTGTTACAAGAGAATCAGGATGTACACATAAATAAAATATTTTTAGTGTGAAATTTGCCACAGTAGTGAGATCCGCATGGATTTTTGTTTTGCAAGGCTATTTTAATTTTTTTCTGCTGCAAAGCGAGTCCGACTTTACGACGCTCAACGAAAGTAGAAATAGAATCTACTTTCGTTAGGCTGACGGGTCTGCGATTTTGTCGGGGTGACCTTGCTCCTGATTGTCGGTGTCAGGAATGTTTTGTCGGACAGTGGGGTTATTTTACAACCAGTTTTATGCTGCTGCGTCCACTGCAAGACAACATGCACCATACGTTAGTAAGATTACAGTTCTTAGGCAGCCTGTTTGTTTCTGGCGATAGTGCGCGAGCGTGTGATGCCGGCTGCAAGTACTTGCATTGCCTGGAACTGTATCGTTGCAGCCGAAGTTTTGAGTGCGTTTTACACAAAAACGACGAGTTCTCGGCAGGTGCAACAGGAGGGTCATTTCGTTTATAAGGTCATGCTACTCCATAACTCAACATCAGTTGTCTGCAATTATAGGGTGGCCACCCGTGTTACAGGCTGTTCACGGTAAAGCGAGGACTTTTGAAATCAACCTTAGAAAAAAGTCACTGCTCCTACCTGCATATATTTTAACGAACGCACTGAGTGACATGCGCCCAGTGAAGTTGGTGACGGTATAAGAAAAGTAGTTCCATAACCTTAATGTCGAATAAAAATTGCTAGGTTACCATTTGTGAAAATTAAATTATTACGTCCGCTTTCTGGTTTTTTAATGCATCGAAGTGTAGAAATGACCAGATTTGTAACATATTTTCTTTTCATATAATTTCACAGTTTCACTGGACCGACGCACGAATAAAGTGACGAGGCCCATGGCAATGTTAATTTTACATAAGGCGGAGGAATACATACCATTCATACAAGCAGATCTTAAGCAGAGCTTTCAAAAGTGCTTATTTTACCGTGAAAAGTCTATATTTCATTAAGGTGGGAGGTATTAACGAGCGTTTACACCTAGGTTAACGATCCAGATAACATGAAATAATGTTCGTAGGATCATAATTAAATTTACTCCGATTCCGATATTGTGCAGAAAAGAAACGGTTTAAAACCCTTTTTTCGGGGTTTCATATCTCCCTTAATATTCCATTTATGCAGTGTGTTACATACATTTCTCACCTCATTTTGAATAAGGATTAACCTCACAAAATTCGTCGGTTTAATTCAGCCCCACACTGTATGCGTGTGTTTATATATTTCCTAATATATATAATAAATTTATATATATATATATAATAATATATATATGTGTGTGTTTGGGTGGGACTTTTGCCGGGTGTATGAATGTAAACAGGTTTAATAAAATATATGACTCTTCCGGCTTATTAACAAATTAGTACAAGATAGTGCGTAGAGTATTACTTCGGTAGCCAATAATTGTAATAAACAAACGTTGAAAATCCCTCATATTTTCTTTAAAAACGTAGATATCCGAACGAAAGGTTTGCATTTGTAGTACAGAGGCCTATTATTCCAGTAATGACTCTACAATTTACATATGTATAAGCTTTTGTACTTACGGCTCTTAGAAATTTTTATACATTTTGATTCTTTAGGAAGAGGAGTATTGTTATTTTGAAAACAAAAATATTTCGTTTCTGTTAGTTGAAGGGTAGGTATTTTTTTTTTTAAGTTGCACAACTATTCTAAACTTTAACCAAACATCGGTTAATGTGCATGCTACAATCAGCGTAAGAAATACCCGAATAAAATTGAACACACGCTTGCCTATGGAGTCTGCTACAAGACAACTTAACGTCTTACAATCGCCAGCTGCTTGGCAGCGCAACGGCTTCAAAACGATCAAAAATTAAAATTTCGATAAAATCAAAACAATGCAAAAAATAAATAATTTTTTTTCATAATTAAAAATATTAAAAATTCATAAATAAATATCGTTTAAAAATTTATATTAACAATTAATTTAAGAAATTATTATTTTATATTTTCTTACCCAAGGTTCTAATACGGCCAATAATTAGCAAGCATTCCCTACTACGCAAATCTGTGCCGGTATGAATTCGTGCGAGGAAATTGAGTACTAACTGGACTACGTAATGAATTCTCGTTTCTCTTGGTTTGTTCATCTAATGTCTGAATTAGGTTGTAATTTTGTGTGACGTGCTGCCGGTTTTATGTAACAAAAACGAGTATTTATTAATACGTAGTGTAGAATGAAGTCCCTGGCGCGCGTCTGTCTGTCTGTCTGTATGACTGCACTAATCGCAAGAACCACTGAACGCATTTGGATGCAGATTTTACTGTTATGATCTGCATTTATCAAGGAAGGTTTATGTGTGTGAAAATTTACCCTAGCGTCTATAGGAGCTGAGAATTAACGGTATTAATGAATCAAGTCGGGAAAAACATTTGCCACCAGCGCGCTCTCATGGAATCTGCTGTCTAATCCTTTAGAGATATGACAAAATCATGTATGAAAGAATTGTGTAAAATTAAATGATCTACAAAAAAGTCAGCGGTAGCATATACATGGGCGGCAGTGATGGCGCGGGGTGTGGCGATTCTCTTGAAGCCGGGCTGAATGCCTAGTTTGTAAATAAGAAAAAATACCAACGTATGTTTAAAACCAGCTTGACCAACACACTGATAAAAAAATTTCCGTGGAACATTTCTAACCTGTAATTTTTTTTTTATATTCACTCGTTTATGATTTATCGCGCTAACAGTTTCTACTGCAGCGGGTGTAGACACCAATTTTAATGTTCGCATTGTAACTCTATTGTTATTCTGTTACGGGAACGTTAAGGTGATTGTAGCACAGCTTTTTGTGTTAGGAAACAGTTGTACTGTACTTACAATAGCTTTAGAAAATATGTAACTTCCAGTGTTCAGGTTTCACTCTTAACTCATTTTGTAATAATTATACATTCCACAGACATCACTGAAAGTAACATTTTTCTGTAAACACGCAGCTTTGTAATCCATCTTGTTGATACGATGTCTTTATTTCATATGCAAGCTTATGATAATTTAACGTACACGCCAGTTTCTCTTATACATGAACAAAAATTTTAAGTTATAGTAACATATAAACCACTGTTTTATGATTCTGTAAAAAATATATATAAACTGGAAATTAAATAAAGCTAAAAAATAGTTGTTGGTTGTACCAACCAAATCCAACATAATTGAATTGACCAGTTAATAGTAACAAAATTATTTATCCACAGCAACAAATATTTAATTTCCCTTTCGCAAACTATTTCGTTGCAAAGAAATTTTGTTTCGTTCAACAAAAAGTGTTTCCCGGTGAAAGGAATTGCGCATGGCCTGCCTTGTCACTTTTAAAATACATGCGAAGTTTCTCCTTTTACCACAGCCTCTAGTGTATTCTTCGGTGGCAAGAGCTTAGATAGCGCTTCATGAGTGTGTGTGTGTGGCTAGGCCTAACTAGGGCTCCTGGAGTAGTTATAGGCAGTGCAGTTTGGTTTGGTGATGGGTTTTGGATTGGAACAAGAAGGATATCCATTAGGAAGAAACTCTGTTGAAGCAGGAAGACTAACGACACCCACAGACACTGAAGGACTTGTTAGGACAGTGGAGGAATGATAAGTGAGTGAGGCTGCCGAGGCCGAAGGCTCCAATGATACCACTGAGGAAGTTTTAGTCATTGATGACGTGTGTCTAGCTGAAACTATTGAGCTGATGCCAGGGAGCTCTACAGGTTAACGTGTTGCCAGGTCAGACATAGAAAATAAGTGGTCAGGGATCGCAGATGAATCGAAAGGGAATATTCCTGTGCCTCTGAAACCAGATACCCCTGTCTGTACAGATGTTGCTGTTTGCCAGGCTTTCCCCCAATGGTACACCAACTTCGTCCCTTGAGATAGACCTTTTCTTGTTCTGCATCACCCATAAATTCGCAGCTCCATTTAAGTAAACCTTAAGAGGCGTGAAAAAATACTTGTCAAGGGGCTGTAGATCTTGAGTCGTGTAGCTGGACAAACATATTTAAATCACATCATTAGCATCTGCCACATTCAACGTTTCAAATGTGTTGCAGAGGGCTGCATGGCCATCTAAAATAAAGAAATTTTTATCCATCTGATTTATAGGGTAGGAAGTGTTCTTTTAGCCACTGAAGGAAAATCTCGCCATTTACATACGAAGATTTTGGATTCATCAACATCTATGATCCAGGGGGGAGTCCTCGTTAAAATTCTTTCTTCTTGTACACGCCCTTTATGATGAGTACTGGAGGAAGGAAATGGCCCTCTGCGTTGCCGAGGCAATGATTGAAACATTTTCCCCTCTTTCTTTTGATGGCAAGCCATGGATGTCCTTTGATCCCTTAGTAGCAATTACATTTCCTTGCTTGTTAATTAATTCTATACAAGTTTCGTCCATGATCCATATTTTACTAGGATTGTCCATAGAATCGTTTCCAGAAAGTATTTCCATGTAAAGATTATGTAGAGATAGCCTTACACTTCAACTAAATTTATCTAGTAACTGTAAAAAGCCATTTTTTCTAAGTGCACAGCTATGCACATTTCAATCACTTTTGTAAAGACAATTAACAAAATAGTACTATAAACAGCACAACATTAATCGTCATTGGATTTATATTATACCAATATTTAATTTCACATAATCACTGTTGAAGTTATAAATGTGGTATCTCTGCCCTGTGCACAAAGTGGGGCATATAACTCCTAATAACCAAAGACATCTCTCCCAAAAACCAAGGGAGAGATGCCCCACCTCACTATCGGGTGTCCAGTACACTGTTATGGCAGTATTTCACCTTATAAAACACCACAAAGATCAACCGTGTATAATATCACACAAATATGCGTGTGCAATGACGAAGTGATGAAATTAATTTATATAAAATAAAAATGATTTGAAATTTGACAGTAAATAATTGCTAACTTACTTGGAAAAAGCAATGTTAAAACAAAAATACTCAATATTCGTGAACAATTGCCTATTCACGATTCTTCGGAACATACAGCGAGACCCATCTAGCGGTACATATTCAAACTACGAGTAGTGCGGCGTATCTCCCGCTAGAGCATCTATCCCAGAATCACCCTAATTTATGAAAAGTCATTCCGTAATGATGAATAACGGAAATGAGTTCCGTAAATATAAAATACAGAAGCTCTTCGTATTCTTATGGCTTCGATTTCGAGACACGACATTGCCGATGATACCTGAAGCGCATAAAATCCCATCTCCACAATACTACTTCGTGTAAAATACTAGTAGGTGAGGGGCAAACCACTCAGAGTGCCGATTCATGGATTCTTGTTCAGATTCCACTACGGGACAGGACCATGCTAATTATTGATTGATTTAAGTTGCTAGTTAAGCCTATAACTTTAATACTAACTCTCATAAATCGGGATTATTTATATTCTCTTGGATCTCATTTTGTGTAAATCTCTTTATAATAATTTTACTACATTGACAGTATAACTAAAATATAAATCTTCTTACATTTGTATAAGAATCCCTTTTTAAATTTCTTCATTCCACATGCCGATTCTTACATGTTAAATTAGAGGCCTCCAATGTTTTTTCGATGCCTACTTGTTAAAATCTGTTCTCAGCCGGCTTATGGTGTAGTTCTCCGGAACAGTTGGAGTTTCCTCCAACGCACGTCCTTATCGACTTCTATTTCTACACTTCTCTTTGATTCCGTCGTTATAAACTAACAAGTTCCGACAGCCTGAATTTCCGACAGCTTCCAGCTTACTTTGCCTTCCTTTGCACGACAACGCCCACGCCCCGAGAGCTACTTCAAATTTCACAACCACGATTCCGTTACGACTAACTGAAAAGGGTAAGTGTTACGCTTTTCGTTCCGGAGTTATACTTGTACCCTATATACAAACAATGCAAGTTAAATAAAAGCTTATAAATAAAATTTTCATGCGTGACAATGAAGGGTATTTCAGTCAGTTTTATCTGAATGCGTAAATAAATCGGAAAATAACATTTAATTTAAAAATAACGCACCAAAACTCAATTTAGCAAAATTTTACATAACAATTATTTGTTACTTGTCATTACTAACATACCACATTTCACTCAGTTTTTGTTATTATTGATTATGAAATAAAATGTTTAATTCATAAACAATATATTAGTGGAGGTTTCATTCAACCAAAAAGTAAGGTATTATATATTTAAAAGAAGTAGGCTACAAAGCAAGACTGTAATATGTGATTAATTTACGAAACAACCAACTGCGTTTTGTATCGGATAATTTTTCTAAGGTTTAATTCAAAAAATGTAAAGTTCACATGAATATACTAGAACGTGAGGGCTAGAGTTGTGCTGGAATTTGTCATCTTGTGATCCTGAGAGAGATGTCACAGTTGTGCGTTACGTCATAGTATGTGTGTTGTTGAAGATCGTTCTCAACCTTCCTTTATTAAAGGCTGTTCACAATAAAGTGAGCACTTTTGAAATCCCACTTAGAGAAATCTCGCAGCTCATACATGCATATATTTTAATGGGCGCACTGAGTGACATGTACTCAGTAAAGTTGTTAACGATGGATGGAAAGTAGTTCCATGCCGTAATATCAAATAAAATGTGTTAGGTTACCATTTGTAATAACTTAAATTATTTCGTTCTCTTTCGTTTTTTAATGCACTGAAGTGCAAAAATGAGCAGATTTGTAAAGTATTTACATTCCTAAAATTTTACCGTTTCATTTGCCTGGTGCATGAATAAAGTGATGAGGCTCACGGCAATGTTAATTTTATATAAGGCGGAAAAATTCATAACATTCATACAAGTGGATCTTCAGCAGTGCTTTCAAAATTACTCATTTTACCCTGAACAGCCTATATGTATATAAAAACCTTCTTGGAAAAGAAATTCTTAGTTTGTTATTCGGGTGCAGTCATATGTGTGTGCATATTACGTATGTTGGTAATTATATTTTTGGGACTAAACTTTTCCGAATTTGTGGCTTGCCAAAACTAACCTCTCAAAGTACTGGTATAAAATATTTTATTCTTCAAAATTAAACACTAATTTTTTGTTTATTTCACGCATTATCCTCTCCAGGTTAATGAAATTAAGTAAAATTAAAGCTATTCCAGCATGAAACCGCAGATACGTAATCTTGTGTGGTGCCATACAAAATTCCACGTATGTCAACATCGGCGATAGTAAATATTTAACTTGCTGAAATTTATAACCTGGGCCGTTAAAACGAAGCATCATAACTAATTAGCGAAGTTAATCAACAAGCTAGTTGGAAAAACTTTTAAGCGCGCCGGAGTCTACAGGTGTAGTAGTTAGGAGATAGTAGGGTCATTACCACGGACGCTGATAACGACAGCATGTCATCACTATCTATCGAACGATTCATTAATCGTAGCCTCCCACATTTCATTATGCACGTAATCGCCTCAGGAATTCATCAACACGCCTAGCACGTGGAGAAGCACAGGAGTAGTGAAAAGGGGGTTGGTAGAGGATGGAGCACCCGAGCACGAGAAAATTATTAATAACTCGCGATTAAATTCCATCCCCTGGACATAAAAAGAGAACTTTTTTTTCCCCGCCCTCGTAGCGTTGGCGCGCAGGACAGCATTAAAATTGCCTTGCCCTTAACACGAGTATGTACATGAAGTGAGAAACAATACCTTGTTCTGGGATGCGCAGTCTGTTTAATTAGCTTTTCGTTCATTGTGAAGCATTGTCGAATCTAATTCAGAGAAAAAACATCCAAACGTAAAAAATTAAACTGAAATAACAATAAATATGCAATAGAAATTGCATTACACAGGATGTTTCTAAATTAGACTGACAAATTTTGTCTGTAGGTTAATCACTAAGAAAGAAAGTGCAAGCGTATATTCAACCGATAGTCTAAAGAATCCCAAGGGCGGTACATATCTTTGAAGTTGGACTTGGAGCACTAGTTTACTTCAAATACTGGACATGGAACAATGAGTGTCTGGACCGCGTGTCAGGTTAATTGTGACATGCGGGCTAGTAATCCATCTTTTAAATCCCAAGTATGCTACAGCGTCACGGAAGTCAAGTCAAAATAGCGGTAGTAAGTGTGATTATTTCCATGAAATAACTTGATGACGACAGACAGGTGTTGTGGGGTTTACAGATCTATGTATCATCGTTACACATAATCCAGACATTCAATGTTATACCTTAAAAATTTTCTTTACTATTCATAATAAAATAATTTTTCAGGTCCAACTTCAAAGATGTTTAACACTCTTAGGATTCACTTTAGACGATAATTAATACATGTTTTCGCCTTATCTTTTTGTGATCAACTTGGAGCCGAAGTTTGTCGCAATCATTTATAAACATTGGAATACGCAAGAATTGGAAACGCATTTAGGCCCTACAGCAAAAATATGCATGTAAAATAAATTTAAAAAAAAAATTAATTTAAAAATGCAATATTTACGGGAAAATAGAAAAAAATAATCTCACCAAATATGATAATAATCATGGAAAAAAGACAACGAAATATAAAAGAAGCCAGCCTCAACATTTAGAAGAATACCCAAGAACCAGCTTCGGCAATGGAGAAATGTCCAGCGGATTTCTGTGTTTAATTCAATCTCACCATTCTCCCGAAAATAAAAAGAAAACAATACACTTCTTATACAGTTTCTGCGAATAACAATGAACTTTTTTCACTGTTTATGTAGTGAACAGCAACAGTTCACTTTTGAAGAAAAACTTGTGAATTCATCATCTAGTTAAAAATTCACTGCCAAAAATGATGATTAGGGGTGTACATAGGTACTGGATTAAACTTCTCATAGGATTACTGCATTAAAATCATTGTTAAAATTTTCTCTTTTCTTTTTTGTCTATGGGCTGTCTTACATTCCTTCCCAAGAGCCGCAGTGGCTGAGTGGGTAGAGAACCCCAATAGTGGGGCCGCAGTAGTTCAGTGGGTAGAGAACCCTCTAGTGGGGCCGCAGTAACTCAGGGGGTAGAGAACCCGATAGTGGGGCCGCAGTAATTCAGTGGGTAGAGAACTCGACATTGGGGCCGCAGTGGCTCAGTGGGTAGAGCACCCGAGGCAGTGGGTAAAGGGTGAAGTGAGGAGAGCATGAAGTATCGTCGGAATGAAACAGCAGGGGGAAATGGAATATCCATGAGAAAACCCAACGACCATCATCCGGCAAGATTCCCACATGCAAAAATCCAAGAGCTACCCTGCCGGTACTCGAACCCGGTTCGCCTAGATGGGAGGCGAGTAGTATGACCACTTCACCTCGGCCCCTAGATTTAAGTCAAATTTCATTTTATGTGTATGGTTGGAAGTCTACGTAGGCTGGAAAAAATTAGCAGAGTATTCAGCAGCGATCATTTACCCTTCAGACAACAGCGCATTCTCACAAAAAAAGTAGCCTTATTACCAAATTAACCAGCATATTATGTATCGAACGTGGCTCCACATACGTCAACATCAGATGTGCTGCACATTTCTCACTCCAGTATACAATGGCATGGCTGCCTGTCGAGGAGTATTGCTGTGTGCCCCGTTATAGGCTGTTCGCGGTAAAATGAGCGCCCTGCTTAGGATCTACGTTGTTTATTCTCCTGCCCTATGTAAAATTAACATTGTCATGAGCCTCATCACTTTATTCTTATGTCAGTCAAATGAAACTGTGAAATTATTAGAAAATTAAATATTTTAGACATCTGCATATTTTTGCACTTTGGTGCATTAAAAAAAACAGAAAGCGAAATAAATATTTTAAGTTATCACAAATGATAACCTAACACTTTTATTCGATATTTATGATACGGAACTACTTTCCATCCATCGTTATCAACTTTACTGGGCGCATGTCATTCACTGCACCCGTTGAATTATATGCAGGCTGGAGTAGTGGTTTTTTATAAGGTTGATTTCAAAAGTTCTCACTTTACCGTGAACCGCCTTTACCACATAACACAGTCGGCTACACTAGTGCAAACTTTTCCTGCACATTTAACTGCTCTTAGAGTGAACAGGCCGTTCTTATTCATGGAGGCTATACGATAGTGGGTATCGTGTATCTTGATATGCTGACAGAGTGGATACTGCCTCATTCGACATAAGATAAAAACGAGTTTATTTTAAAATAGGATGGAGCCTCCGCCCCATTTGCATTTGGACGTGTGCGAAAACAATTTTTGTGAGTTAATTGTAATTGGTTTATTAAGTGAAACAAAATAGTGTGAGTGATCATTCCTAATAGTACATGCCCAGATTAATTTGCTAGGTCATATGTGAACTAAGATTTGATTGCAATGGATCACTAGTGACATAAAAATACAACAACAAGGAAATATTTCGCATATTACTGAGGTGCACGATGCAAGGACAAATTTCACGCATTGAACAAATGGTCCTCTTGCTGTACTATACGACGCACAGGTATGAAAATCCTCCGAGGCAGAGCGAAAAAAAGAAACTAATGTTTGCTGACCGCAAACTATAAATTAAAGCCTCTGTCTCTCTCAATATCCTAGAAAAGGACTCTCATGTTGTATTCTTCGAGCAACAAATGCCCAGCTCAATGTCAAGGTAGAATTCGCGTAGCCCGTCCCAGCGCGTGAGAAAGTCGGCCACAAACTCTCCACTCGGAAGACAAAATCTAAGAAATAAAACACAGTATTCTAGAAACTACCTAACGGGAAGTTGTAGATGATTACTTGCAGCTACTAAGGCACAATAAAGAATTGCAATGCAAACACGGAAAATCAGAAGTTTAGAATGTAATTATGATTATTAATAGCCCCGAATATTTCGCGGATTGAGTTGGCAGCAAGCTAAATTGAACAGCCGTCTATACACTCCTGACATTATCGTTTGCTTATTGGTTGCTCTGATCAAGTGCGGCCTCTGTGCATGGCTGTTAAACATTCACTCACGCTACTACTTCATGTGCTTACTACTGGCTCACAGTTAAACGGGGCGTATCTAAAGAAGTGTCAGTCCAAAACAGTAGGAGAAGAGACCAATTGTTTGGAGTCTACCTCGCGTTCGAATGAATTCGCGAAATATTTGTGGCTCTACTAATTATTATTGATGTTCGGGCACCTCTAATGATCAGTGACCACTATTGGCATTTAAAATGTATCCACCTCGGTCTCCTCACATCTATAGATTGGTCGCCAGGCGGATAAGGACGAGTCACTGCTGAAATGGCCCCTAAGACAGCCAGACCTAAATCCTCGTGATGTTTTTCCTGTGGGGTTGCGTGAAAGATTTTATATGCCCCAATGCTACGGCCGCCACTGTGACTGAGTCAACGTATCTTTAACACCGTCATGCTACGAAATGTGTGGCAGTAAAATTGGGGATTTAAATTATGTGTGCCGGGACACTTGATGTGCCTTATTATACGCTGCGAGCTGTCCTGTAATTATGCATGCAGCTGTGTGGTAAATAAATACTGCACGATGGCCATACAATTTTGAAGAACTTTGTCTATTAATGAAATGTCGTTCATTCTAAAGGTTAGGAAGATACACAGGCTAGTTGAAAATATTCTCTCCTAGGAAGATCTTGCGTAGGTGGAGTTTAGAAGTATAGGTGATGAGTCGCCCAGTTAATTCCCTTAGTTTTCTTGGTATGTAACTACACGACGAATGCATGCAACGTGAATATGAAATGACCCGAGACCCTGTTTAGAATGCAGACACGTGTCGCCTTGGTTGCAAAGCAGGCGGACTACCACTGCTCCACCGAGGCATTCGAAAATTCAGCTGCTCCGTTCGTATGAATGGTAAAGACCGCTATATTGAACTGATCGACGAAATTAATAAGAGTTTACTTCTAGCATAGAACATAATTTTTTTTAGGCCGTTGCTGCAGTGCTCTTAAGAACATTTCCAGCAATGAGGTTTACTGCCGCATGCAGCAAGTTTTAATGTCGGGCAGCTAATATAGTCTATTCGCGGTATCGTCACGCCTTTCGAATCAAACCTTTGAAAAATCACCCTATCTGTGTCTCCATAAAACCAATGTACGAAAATAAAACACACTTAAGACGAGGTACGTACGTATATTGCTCTCAGTACATCATGCACATTATATAGGTGTCGCAAAATTGCGTGTATTACGGGCTGTAGTTACGAAACGAAGCGTTTACGGACCTATGTTCATGTAAAAAATTTTCATCATTTAGATGTGAGTAATGTTACCTCGAAATATTGACATGCAATTTTGAAACGTTCCGTAGATGCTATCTTCGAGCCCTGCAACATATATAAAATCGGTTTTTTTCACACGCCTGTATCTCATAATATGATGGTTGTAAACATTCCAAACTATTATAGGGTCCTGCATTGAACTTTGCTGCAGACGGCACACCAATAAAATTGTAGTGTCACCGCTTAAAGTCCTATAGGAACACGTAGCGCGATGGAAACACTGCACGCCAGTTCCGCGCCTTGCTCGTAGGGGTGATTAGGCACAAGGCGCGCGTGTGAGTGTTGCCCTTAGCGCTAGCTTGCTTCTGAGCCTCAAACGCGCTAAATAAAGAGCTGCAAGTAGGCGACGGACTTAAGAGGCCATTGACATTTCTCTCTGTTTTTGCTCATCAGTAGCAAGATGTTTAGTATTAATTTTATGCTGCCAACTGTATTTTCAAACCTCCCAGTTATACATACACATTGATATTCTTAGTAACGTACACCTTCCCCAATTCATAGCAAATTGATACAAACCGGATTTTTCAGGAAACGAATCAAAACAACTAGCCAAATCATTCAATGCGCAATATTTGTTATACGCTCCAAGGCCACTTTGCCACAACAAATATAAATTAACATTAAATTTTAAAATATATATTCCACGCTTATGACATAACTGCTGGGATCAACGCAAAATACTACTCGGACGGACACCACGATGACGTCGACGGAACCGGCGTACTTGACGCCTGCGCACAATCCGCCGCTTCCGAGAAAAACTCCTCCCGTACCCGCATCGAATTCCACGAGTTCTCTTCATCCGACGACGAGATTTCGATGATCGCTTCATCCACCTCGACTTTAGGTATCTTAATCCATGCCTGATCCCAAAATTCGCTATTGGCTTCCACCACCTGCACACGAGATAAAAACGTACGTTCATTAGGTGGAGGGTAATTACTAATAAACCAAATAGGCTTTGTCCACATTATAAAATTACCCAAACCACACTTAACTGACAACTTCACTATACCACCCTCCATTAAACGCAATAAAACACCTAAATTATACTGCTCACGGTCATACTCTTCAAATACTATGACGTCATAATCAGCTAAACTCAAATCCTGAAACACAAACTGACCACGGTCAGGGGAAGGCTGATAATATTGCTGTAATTAGTGTATTTGGTAATGCATCCATGTTTTCGCGTAAGAAGATGAAGATGGAACTAGGTGATCAGATTTGGTTGTATCGTAAATTAGTTGGTACTACTGGCGATATGCATATTCTTGGTCTTGTGGAATTGTATTTTCATCCGTAATAAATGTTATCGTAATTAACGGTATTTTGTTTTTATTGTATTTTTTAATTTATTTTAGTTTTTACTATATATGATTTTATTATACTATTACAATAAATTTTCTTTTAAATAGCGTCAATTTATACTTTAATAATATTTCGTATTGATATACAAAAGTTTTTGTAAATTCATGTAATATAATCAAAAGAAATAACATCCACACACATAACCCAACATAACCCTGCTGCCTGCACCAACAAGGAAAACAGTGACACACATGTGAGGCTTAAATTCTGGACGTCCACTGATTCTTGTAATATTGTGATATATTGACATAAACAGTCATCCATGTGACATAATACAAGTTATTCATTAAATGGAAATTTGTATTCAGCTCGAACTGATATTATGTGGTTGTACATTGTCCACATTCAGTTTGTTTTATATATGTATCAGTTAGGTAATCAGTTCATAATGCATTTGTGTTATAATCAATATTTTTAATATAATTGTGTTCTGCATAGAGCATATGTTGTAATATAATTTATTAAATTAACTAGCGCATTGTTAGAAACGGAGAATTAAGTGTGGTGATAATTATTTTGAATAGGAAACCCACGTACACCCGAGTATTTGGGTATACTTAATTTTTGGTTAAACCCAACTTATTTGTAGTCCTGCCTAGAAAATTACACTAAATTGTAACGCACAGTATTAGTGCTCGCTGAAATTAAAAACATTTTGTGTGATAACTACGAGTATTCTTACTAAAGGCTGTTCACGGTAGAATGAGCACGATTGAAAGCCCTGCTTGAGATCTACTTGTATGTACATTGTGTATTCTTCTTATGTAAAATTAACACTGCCGTGGAGCTCATCACTTTGTTCATTCGTCGGTCAACTGAAACTGTGAAATTATTAGAAAAGTACATATTTTATCAATCTGGTTATTCATACACTTCTGATGCATTAAAAAAAGAAAGTGAAGGAACTAATTTAAGTTACCACAAATGGTTACCTAACACTTTTTATTCGACGTTAAATATGGAACTATTTTCCATCCATCGTTATTAACTTTACTGGACGCATGTCACTAAGTCAGCCCGTTGAAATATACGCAGGCAAGGGTAGTGCTATTTTTTTTAAGGGTGATTTCAAAAGTGCTTACTGTATCGTGAACAGACTTTAGGCATTATTAACACAACTTTTTTCTCCCTGTTTGTATTTATATTAATTATAAATGAATTTATTGATAAAACACAGTTACAATTTGAATTTAACAGAAATAGACTATGTATATTAACCAAACCATAAAACGCTTATGATAAAAGGCACATTGTATTTAGAAAGCAACCACACACACATTTAGTGGTTTCGTTGGGGGAAAAAAACGCGTATTTCAAACACACTGCAACGCAATTCAAGCGCCATGCAGGCGGTGCCCGTGACATCCATGCGCACTGGAGATTCCGAACTACTCTGCCGCTCGGCTCAAATCTGTCACAACCACGCCGCCGATCTGTCCGTCCAAGGAGGCAGGACTTTGTCGCCTGCTCCCGCTAAGTGCCTGATCGATCGCCGCTGTGAAGACGGGCCCACGTCGGCCCAAGGACACCCCCTCCACCCCCTCCCTCAGATGATATGCAGAACTCGCAGAGTTTCCGACGGAAGTCGCCGTCCCGACGGCTCGCTTGGAGACGACAGAAATCCTTCCCATTTGCCTTCGCTGGGTTGGCGCGAGGAAAACGTTGATAAAGGCTGTTCACGATAAAGTGAGCATTTTTTAAATGAACTTTAGAAAAAGTCACTGCCCGTGTCACGTATATTTTAATGGACGCACTAAGTGACACGCCCAGTAAAGTTGGTAACGATGGAGGGAAAGTAGTTCCATGTCTTAACGTCGGATAAACAGTGTTAGGTAACGATTTGTGAGAACTTAAATTCTTTATTTCCCTTTCTGGTTTTCTTGCAATGCATCGAAGTGTAAAATTTGAAGATTTGTGAAATATTTACTTTCTTAATAACTTTGCAGTTTTAATTTGACCGACGCATTAGTCAAGTAAAGACGGCCATGACAATATTAATTTTTACGTAAGGCGGAAGAATACATAATGTGTATACAAGTAGATCTTAAGCAGGGTTTTTAAAGTGTTCATTTAACCGTGAACTGCCTATACAAGCGATAGTCGAGACGTTTCCAAAATGACCGACAACTGTGGCGAAGCTGCAGTATATTGCGCGTGCTGGCTTGTGCTCACGCTGATAATATATGCGGTGGAACTGTCTGAAGAAATAACTTATTCTTTTGATGAGCTAACAATGGTATTCGTATTCACTAACAGTTAATCAAAAATATACAGATATACCGCATTTTTCCGAGACTCAGTGCCCAAACTCCAGACATAGTTTCTTTTGGCCAATTGTAATACAATATCCCTTTTAACTTACATCCCTAAAAGTATTCTTATAAACCTTTTAATTGTGTTCAGAGTTGTGGTTTACAACGCCTGGAAGGCATGGCTGTGCGATCATACGAGTACGACAAGTTGCATAGAAATTAGGCGCGCGACACTAATATATTACATACAGCTTTGGGCCATTGTAATAACAGCAAAAGGGAGGTCCAACTTCCTGTCAGTTACTTAGATGGTACTTTTTAAACCAGCAGCAGTGGAAGCCCAGAGAATTGTTGCTTCATAGCTAACGCTTGTTAGTAGAAATAACAAATTCATTAATACCTTTACGTTTTATTTTTTATGTTTTTTATTTACATAATAGTGATATTAAAGAAACATTACAATTCTGACAGAATTTTTCACAATGAAATAGCTAGTACAATCTGTATGTTACACAAAAGTTCTGGGAATATTTATCTCGAAAAATAGTTCATTGTAAAACATTAAATTAACTCAAAATATAGATAAATTTTCTGTCCACACAAAACAGTCATGTCTTATAACAATGCCATTCCTGGCGGAGAAATAATGCTCAGAATAGTTTGCGAAATGACTAGCCCAACATAACACAAATACACGACTATCCGAGTTCTCTAGTTGAGCGATAGTTATTTGTTCTCATCTATCGCAAGATGAAGGCTTTTGAGAGTTCGCATTAGTAACTATACAAAGCGACGTATAAGTATTCGTTGTTGTAGACAGAAATCTACTTTTATAGTGAAAATAAATAATCTGGTTACAGTTTAAACAAGCCAGGTGTTTTTATTCAATTATTTTATTTTTAATTTTGCCCCACTGTCTTTCTTTTGCAATGAGAACACTTTATTAAATTATTGTTATTATGAACATGCATAAATGCAGATCAACGTTGTTACAGAAACACCATCACATAAAAGTATGTCATTTTTATATTTGTGTGCCTGAAAACGGAATCAGTTTCCTGTTTACAAAACATTATTGTTTCATCGTAGAAACCCTTATGTATTCATTTATGTCTCCAGAGTTACTCTCGTCTATCTGTCCTTATGATCTTCGTCGTTCGTTCAGTTGATCACACGTTAGGTCACTTTCGCCTCGTTTAGTTTGTAGTTAATATATTGTCAACGTTGTTTGTTCATTTTATGACACATTCTGTGAATCATCTGTCGTGTAGTTTTAATTATTTCTTATCTACGTATTTACCCATTTATTACTTATTTATAATTTACGTATAGATTTAAAATTTCGTTTGGATTATTGTCTTTATTTTTTGTCATAGTTTGATTTTTCTGTGATAGCGTAGGTATGCAGTGGCTAACGCTCATCACTATAATATTTAATTGCCAGTGAAAGGCAACCAAAAACATTTTGGTTGTTCTGCCTTTTGTGCGCAATCAGAGCGGTAATATCTCTGCCCGTTGGGTGATTCTGTTAGACATTTATAATTACGGACTACGTCTTGTGGCGGGGAAAACATGCAGTGGAAAGAAGGAGATGTGTAAAAGCCCAAACTCTACTACTCGGGAAATGACAACAGTTGCACTGAGCCAATTTAAGTAGCCCGCAAAAATTCTCTTCTTGTGTTTTTGCTATGACATTTCTAGTGGAGATAGCAACGGACCATTTATCAGACAGGATATACACTATCCACCAAAAATTAATTGGACACCTGTCCACAATGTTTGCTCAGTAGTTGTCACCCAGTTAGAATCCCAAAGGGCAACCTCTTGCGACTATAACAGCAGCCACCCTGTCTGGCATGCTCTCTACGAGTGTTTGTAGTACATCCATGGGGATTCAACGCCATTCCTCTTGCAACCATTCCATAAGTTGAGCAATGGATTTTGGCCGCGCCTGACGAGCCCTCACCCGGCGATCCAATTCCTCTCAAAGATGTTCTATAGGGTTGAGGTCGGAGCTCTAGGCGGGTCAGTCCAATCGGCGAACATTGTTGTTGGCGTACCACTGCATAGTAGACCTTGAAACGTGGCACATGGCATTGTCATCCTGGAAGTAACACGGGTCAATTCCGTAAAAAAGCCACAATGTTGGGAGCATTTCATTATCCAGAATGTTACAATAGGCCTCTGTGCTCATGCTACCACGGACAGACACCAGCGGTCATACACCGAAGGCCGTGAACCACAAGTCAACTGACGTACTGGATTACCTATCTTCACGGGTGCCCAATTACTTTTTGGTAGATAGTGTACTACCACAGTCAATAAGTTTGAGTAGTGACTAGTGCTCGTGTGTAAGCACCACACACTGCGAGACGTCCACATGTTCGTGGACTTGCGCCTCGAGTTTAGGCAACCGCAAATCACATTTTTCACGAATCTATTGACTTCACTACGTAGGCTATATTCCCCACATATAGAGAATGTATCTGAATTTCATGTAGGAAATGAAGCCACAGCATCTGTGGGCCTAAACAACCAGAAAATCCTAGTAACATAATGTCGGGAAGCAATCTTGTTATACTAAAGTGACGAAAGTAGGTGCATCAATGCCGGGAGTTGGAAATAATACATACAAATGAATGAACTTATTACATTTTCTAAACAAAAGAATGGTTGTTCAATACACAAATAAAAGTAGCGTAGTACATTCTGCTCAACAATACACTACAATACAGTAGTACAGCATGTCCCCTTGAACCTAATTTCAACGTAACTTTAGTAATATATTATTTCTTTTCCGGACATTTTGTTACTAGAATTTTTTAGTTATTTAGGCCCACAGATGCTAGGGCTTCATTTTCTGCACGAAGTTCAGATACGTTCTGTATATTGTATAACTATTTTGAGATTCAAAAAATGTAAAACGTAATCTCTGTATTGTGAAACTGATCGACAATTTTGTCAACAGACGTGTAGAATCCACGTGGCTTCTACTTGTCGTAAGAGGGTTGTTTAAACAAATACGCGAGATGAAAATTTGTACCGATTTAACTGTGTTACGCGACACAATTTACTTTACAATATCATATGTCTGACCATTCTTGAGCTAGTGTTGGGTGAGATGAAACCGATGTACCTTTTCTTCAACACATGGGTGGAGTTATGCCAGAATCACATCGCCCCGAAGATCACAGCACCACACGAGAAAAATCGCAACCAGGACAATTTTCAATGTGTCTGCTCGAATTTAAAGCCCGGCAGTTTTCTGACACAACGAGCAGAATTTTGCGGATCCATTTGGAAGGCTAACTACGCTAGTTTCAAAGGCGGTGGGCAGACGGGAAATTTGGAATACATGATGGTGACAAAGTTTTATAGCTAATGCACTCAAAGGTAAAATTATTATTTATAAGAGTTAAATTCAATAATTTTCATAATTTGTTTCCTTCAAGCTACGTATTTCGCATTGTAAGGAAAGGTTATCGTACAATTTCATTTTGCAATGTCGTACACTCTGTGCGTCGTACCGCACGACACGACGAACAATATAAATTGTTTCTAATCCAAAACTGCTGGTCGTACGACAGAATTGTCGGGCTTACGTCAGTTCTATCTTGTATTTCATTGGTTGTTTAGTTTTAAGTGTCGAGTCGTGCTTGCGGTGTCGTGCTGGTCGGGGCTACGTGATTCCGGCATTACAGACTATGACTAACACTGAAGTCGCAGTGTAAACTGCTGTCTTCGACATACTTTACACCCGGGTCTATGCTAGCGTGACTTCCACAAGCGACTCGGTTTGACGACTTTGCCTAAGTCCAGAGTGGGCACAAACGGGCGGGTGCCAGTAATTCGATCGACCCGGATTTTTTTTTTTTTTCGGCCACCCACTTTTAGCCTGACGTGCGCGGACACGAAAAGCACGAGTGTTTGTCGTGCACTTATGTTGTGTTTGCCCATGTATCTATACAAAACAGTCACTACAACATCGTAAAATAGGTCCGTAATAAAATCAATACCTGTGTATTTACTGCAGCTCCATAAATAACGATGTTCTCAGAGGTGCCTTGGTCGGTTTCCGTTCCATTTCGCACAACAGAAAATAATTGGTTCTTCATTGCAGTTAAAATATTCATCCTCGACCTCGTACTTCATGAAACAAACATGAAGTAATCCAGTAGTCAAATTATTATAGCCAAGGCGGTGGAAAAATTTTGTGCTACAGTTTCAGTTGACTATTTGGCTACGGTTAGTGACATCCTGAAAACTATCGCACAAGACCTCCAAAGGTGTTACATGACCATGTCAACCAGTGCAGACACGGCTTTTATTGATGATTTATTTACCAACATGGGTGTGCAGTGCTGCTGTTTGGAAGAGAATCGAAGTATACGGTCAACACAGAGACAATTTTATACGTAAAGGATGTGTGATTACCTAGCATTGTATGGTAGTGCCGCACTGAGAGAAAATCGAACATAAGATTTGTTTGTATAGGGCCAACTATATATTTAGTTGCCTTAAAAAAATATGTTGTTGAGCAAACAAGATTTGAAAAGCAACAAAATTACTGTTGTTCCTGTAACAAAATATATTTTTGAATAAACAAAATCTCTGTGCCAGGCCAAAAAAAATTAGACTGTCAACTAAATATTTTGTTCGATCAATTGCATATATTTGTTTGGCCACTCATTTGACTGCCTTCGTTCGAAAATACAGCTCGAGAGTTTGTTTGTATTTTTTGTAAAAATTACGATAGTGACCATGTTTGTTAATGCATCTATTAATGCTATGAACACAAATTAAACAATGCAACAAGAAACTGACAAGTAAAGCTGTAAAACTTGAAATATTTGTTAATGCCCAATATTTACCTTATATCTATTTAAAAGTTTTCTTTTACCACCAGTTGTCACATTAGCTCAGATTACTAAGGCGTAGCGCTCGGACGCAGATGATCTAAGTTCGATACTCTATACGATTTTTATATCGGCCCAAACTGTTTAATGTACGTGTAGCCAAACGGATCTTTAGTTGCACCAACCAAGTCTTACAGTTTGGGGCAACCAAACGAGAGCAACAAAATAATTTGGTTTCAGCAACAAAATATTTAATCGCCCCTATACAAACAATCTGGTTACACCAACCATATCTTGTTTGATTCAACAAAACATTTGTCTCAGTGCGCAGTGCTTATTTTGTGTTTTTGCGTAGCGGTGCTAATGTTATGTGTGAACAGCATAGACGCGTATTTTGCAGGTAATAAAATATATTTTGTTATGACTTTGCAACACGGACGGCGTTTTAACGTAAAGCGTAGCTCCTCTGCACACCAGAGATTTGCGATAGAAACCCGAGCGCTGTTTACACGTTAGCATCCCTCAAGCGTGAATAAAGCATGAGTTAGCTTGCTCGACTCCTCTTATCTAACCTGTTCCACGATCCAGCATCGAAGGGTTGTAGTGATTCATAGGTCTTGTCTTAGTCGCTTCGAAAACACCCAGAGTGCGCGGGGAGCTAGAGTTATGCGAGTTGAAATTCAGTCAAGTAACTTAAATTTTCCCTTTAATGTTGAAGTAAAGCAACTGCTCCTGACTATAACACGTGAATAACTAAGAAAAAAAGGTAGTACAGGCACCGTGAAAAATTGTCAGGAAAAATGCGATTTATGCTGTATAAGAAAGAAGAATGTGTATATTTTGTAACATTATAAAATATTTTACTGAAATATCCTCTTTAAAGGTAAAAAAAATTAATCGATAGATAGTCAGCATTTTTAACAAAATTAAAGCGCATTTACATTCTGAATAATTCAGAAAACAGAATTTTCAATAAAAATCTTCTTCAAAAATGAGCGCCATAATATTTACTATGATTGCACGTCAGAAAATTGTAATAAAAATGTAATAAATAATTTTTGTAAATGATTTTATGTCTGCCCATTTGTCACAAACATTTATGGCTGAAACTGACAAAAATAAAACTTATTATAAAATTGATATGATACATTATTATTACAATTTTCTTACATGCCTTCATAGTAAATAATATGACGATTTTTCTTGAAGAATATTTTATTGTAAATTCTGCTTTCTGAAATATCCAGAATGGAAATGCACTTAAATTTGGTTAAAAATGTGGACTCTATCGATTGATGGGTTTTTTATATTTAAAAAGTATATTTTAGTAAAATATTTTATAACGTTGCAAAATATACACATTCTTCTTTCTTATACAAATTAATCGCACTTTTCTGACACTTTTCATGGTATATGTACTACTTTCTATGAGTTCTTCACGTTGTATAGTCGGGTGCAGTATTTCATAGGCAGTTACTTTATTTAAACCCCTTATGTACGCAGCAAATTCATAGGTGATTTCCATTTTGCACCATGCCTAACTTTAAGAATAAATTTTCTCTTTTACAATTGCTGAATATACTAAGTCAACATCCCTTGTGCATAAATGTTGCGAAATTATATATTGAGAGTACAAGTCTGCACAGTTGATTGGTTTTAAAACATTTCATCAGCGGCTATAGGCAAACCAAGTTTTGAGGACAACATTAACAGTATTGTTTAGATTAAGACTTGTATGAGCGAAGAATTATAAGAATTTAATTTATTAGCTAAAAGGGACCAAAACAACAGGTTCATTCTAACCTGCAAGATGTTGCTGTTTACCTACAAGATATTGATTAAGAAGTGCTGGGAATGGCAATGGAAAAAATTAAAAAACACAAGCGTTAACTTATTTACAGGCTGTTCACGGTAAAATGAGTATTTGGGATGCCCTGCTCAAGATATACTTGTATACACGTTGTGTATTCCTCAGCCTTATGTAAAATTAACATTTCCATGGGATCCATCACTTTATTCATGCGTCGGTCAAATGAAACTGTGAAATTATTAAGAAAATATATACTTTACAAATCTAGTCATTTTTAAACTTCGGTGATTTAAAAAAAACAGAATGTGAAAGAAATGATTATAAGTTATCACAAATAGTTACCTACCAATTTTTATTCGACGTTAAGATATGGAACTACTTTCCTTCCAACGTTACCAACTTTACTGGACGAATGTCACTCAGTGCGTCCATTAAAATATATGCATGCAGGGGCAGTAATATTTTTCTAAGGTTCATTTCTAAAGTGTTCGCTTTATCGTGAACAGTCTTTAATGTAGTAAAAAGAAATATTATAAATATAAAGTAGTTAAAAAGAATTGCCAGGTATTAGAAGGGCTAGAGGACAGAAGCAACTCAAGTAAACATTGACAAACCAGGTCTTGATGATATGCCAAACAGTAACGTATTAAATGTTAGCCACAGAGTGTTCTGTATTAAATAACTGGTTTAAATACATGTAAAGGATACACGGGTCAGCCCAGCTACTGTAAGCCGGGTTAGAAAACAAAATGCGGGTGAGAGGCCAATACTGTAAAACGGCATGTACATTCTTCGGGAGTGTAAGAATGCGATCAGCAATGAAGAAGGCTTAGGACATGGTTATTTTTTAACGTCCAGAACAATTACAACGTGAAACAAAAGAATTTTGTTTCCCTCGTACAGCTTTGGTACACCAGTAAACTCACAACTGGTGGTACGACAATTATTTTTGTGCAGGAATTTGAGAGATGGAATACGGAAGTTCTTTCGTAGAATATTTATTTTGTCCTGTGCGAAACAAACTCGGCTTTATTGGTTTTTGTGTCAATTTTTTTAAAATCATATCTTAAGCGCCGTTACAGCAAATAGTTTTTTAGGACAACCCAGGCATGCGCATACTTGTTGCATCGCATCTACGCGCAAGGCGATAAACTGGCGTCCAGTCTTACCTTCGGCAACTGGTTTTTACCTGTGCCTTCATCTTTTACGAGTAACATTAATGAGAAATATTTTTCTGTATCTTCCTACTTTGCTATAAGTAACCTTGTCACTGATTATTAATACCTAAACATTTTCGTGGAAGTAACCGCGTTAGCCTTTTTTTTTTGTTTAAAAAATTACATTACCTTAAGCGGAACTATAAAGCGGAAAGTAATCTTTGGATATGAAAATGCATCTTAAGTGCTTTTCGTAAGCAGAGACCAAACACACGTTAAGCAGTCTTGAATAAACCGTTTTAAAATTGGAATTTTGTTATCTCTTTGGTGACCTGGGTACGCGACACCCGAGTGTACAGCAAGCAGAACCCGTTATAAAGTAGTACACACACTATCAAAATTGTCAGCAAAGTACGATTTATTTTGCATATGAAAGAAAAATGCATGTAGATATTTCGGAACACTGTAAATAACTTTTTGTGCAAGTATTTAGAAATTTATTTTAAATGGTATTTAATGAAAGGTTATTTTTAAGAAAAATTTATATTAGTAATTCCTTTACGGATGCCTCAGAAAGCACATTTTGAAAGAAAAAAAAATCGAGCTAGACAATTATAATAATTTATGTTGTATTTATGTAATAAATAATTAGTAGTACCATCTACAGATATTTTTAATAAATTATTTTTTGCACATATATTTGAGCCACGAAAGTGTATTTTATATCTGAAACCGAGGTACATAAAATAAATTATTTTGAAATACGTGTAAACATTATTACTAACTCTTTACTATATACAAACACAGGAATTATTATGATTGTCTTGCTTGATAAAGATTTGTTTACCAAAAAGTGTTTTCTGAAGCACCAGAACTAAAATACGCTTTAATTTTGCTTAAAATGGATAATCCCTCGTTTGTTTAAAACTCTTAAATAATTTAATTGTGGCGAAATATTTTTCAGTGTTACATAATCTACGATTTCTTATTTGATATGCGATACACTCGTTCCTTTATAACAATTTTCGTAGAATGAATTCTATTTATTAATTAGTTCTACATGTCACACAGTTGGATGCATAGTCCATTCACCGTTACTTCTAACTTTCCTGAAGCCCTGCTAAAGTTCTCCATTCAGGATATTCCTCCACCTAATGTACCAAAGCTTAGAAAATTACATCAGAGGGCCAACGCGCCGTATTCGTGCGCATTCAAGTAAAGTAATGATATTTTGCATAACAACTATTTCTTACTAGGCATTACCTGCATACCTATTTTCTCTGTCTTTATTCATTTTAACATATTGAATATTGTATTTAATAGATAAACTACAGTTGAAAGTTCAATTTAATCAAGAATAAGGTACTTTTATGTTAACACGAGTATAAAATGCTTGTGATAATAATTTAAGAAGCAACCAAACATGTACTCATGGCGTGAATCTATTGAAAGCGTATCTCCTTCTCTCTTAGACCCATGCTGTAATTCAGCATTGTACGAGTATGAAAACCTTTGCAGTTTTGACGTGAATACGTCTTTAAATTTGCAACCGTAGTGAGAGGCAATCCAGAAAATTCGATGATAACAAAATCAGTGGATAGAATTCGGCATTTCAGGTCCGAATCTATCGTCTACATTCAAAATTCAATTAAACCACTCGATTGCCAAAAGATAAAAGAATATGTTACGTTGAGTGAGAACTGCGAAGCATCGCGCGCGGAGTGGAAGGGGGGGGGGGGGCGCAATTTTGAGTTCGTTTCGCCGCGTCTTATAATTTCCGCATAGTATAACTTTTGTCTAGGAGAAGCTACGACGCACGTTTAAGTTTGTCTACAGCTCTCGTCAAGATCAATCGATTTCGTGTATAAAAAACATTTGTGTGGCGTGGTTATGGCGAAATTGCATGCGTTTAATGTAATAAATTATGAAAACTTAACATAATGTTGGCCTATACTCGTCAAAAAGCCAAGTCGAAATACATAAATCGTATACGGTTGGAAAGAGCATCTCAAAAGCAATCTAGTGATACCCATAAAACCCCATATGATCGAGTGAAGCGGTGCCGGGAACGTAAAATAAACATCAAGGCGTCCGAGCGCGTAAACGATGACGTATTCACGCAAGACAAACGGCCATGTCCCCAACACAGCCAAACCCAATTTTTTCTTTTCACATTGACTACTAACTGTTCGACAAACAATTTAACGTCTTCAATAAACCACTTCGACTCAGTCAGATGATTTCAGCAGTTACCGAACGTTTTTCGCCACGTGGCAGTGTGCGTGATTTGTATCGTAGACGGTAGAGTGCGCACACAGCTGCGAAGATACGATTTCTGTGTCCCAAAATCGAACATCTCTTTCTCCATTATAACTGTAACATCCAAGTGGGTTCTCACTAAGGTTAGCATGTGTTATGATAGTACAATATTTGTGACTAAGTTTTAAAGCAAATAGAATACTAACTGGTTACAAATAAAATAATATTTTATTAAAAGCACGGGGTTTGTTTTATTACCAAGTGTAAACAAACGATACGTAATTGTGTGAACAAGTGATTTTAGCAGTTCTGTCGGCAATTCTTCAATCGACGTTGGAAGCATGTGCAGAAGACAGAAATTATCATATTACATCATAAGTATATTATTCTCAATTATTATTGAAGTCCTCGGGTCTAACCCGACCGTTTCCGCTTGAAGTTGTTTTCCTATAAACTTTGCCAACTTAATTTTTTTAGTAAGAACCTTGGCAAATTCCCACCCCTCAGGTTAAAATCCTGTTAGGTGTGTGTGTACAGAAGGAAATTATTTGATTGTTTATTTCCACTTTTTCGCTGTAAACCCGTTATTCACGTGGGAAAATAGTTCCGGATTGACAGAAGAAAATACGACAATACATGCAACATAATCCAGCCAGTGTCGAATGAAAGTGATGCGCTATTGCGACACAGTGTTTGATTGGTAAATTATGGAAAATTCTACGGCCCTTTTCCAAAGCCTCAAAATGTTGTTATTGCTGCCAATTCCTGAATTAAAACCAGTTCACAATATAAATCACATCAAATATGCCTATAACTACGTAATACTTCATCAACACTATACCATCGTTCGTCCATTTTTTAAGGTAATATATTTTTATTGTTTGTTCAGTGGTTACTTGTGCAGTAATGAGAAAACTGAAAAACACAACTTATTATTTTACATTTGTTAGCTTGGGCTTGGATCGCGTTTTAAGCCAAAGTTCTTACCTACAAACTTGGAGGTGGTAAATGTTTCACATCAGACGTTAGTATATATATTACATTTTTGATGTATGTACTAATTTGATAACATGCAAACCGTCTCGTAAAAGAACAATATCCATGGACGTTATTCATTAACACTCCTAGATACAGTTACATCGATCAACAGCAGCTAAAAGTTTCAAAATTAAGGGAGAAATCTAAGAAATAGCTTTCACGAAGGCCTTTTAATTGATAGACTAGTTTCTTGTGAATATCAAGTAAGGTGACAGCAGACAATAGCTTCCTCATTAACTCAGTTTTCCCCGTAGTTATTTTCTGTATAGAGAGCCAAACCTATCAACTTTCGTGTTGCCTAAGAACCAAATAATTATGTTAAGCTCCAAACAGCAACACAATTTTAATACTTTTCGCGTATGTTCGGTAACTCATACCTGCACGTAAGAAACTTTTTTCGCTCCGATTCATGTAATGTGTGCTCCATGATGCATGCTGTTTAGTCTTAACTCGCCTAAACTCTACAGTATCGTATAGCACGTATACGTCATTATAGCTGCAACACCTGGTTTTTCTTCCTAATCTGATGAATCATGTTAGCGTAATTTGAATATCACAAGTGGTACATATATGGAAAGTTTTATCTAGTTCAAAAGGAAAAAAATATTTGTATAAATGTTTAACAGATCTTAGTTGTAAATTTGTGATATTTAACCCTGTATTAATCTATGATAATGTTTTTGTTTTGCAAACTGTTTTTATGTTGTGTTAGGAACGTTTTAAGGTTTTTATAAAAAGTAATAGTTTATGGAATTAAAATAAGTAAGAGATTCCGATTTAATGAGTTTTTACTGAAGTTAATTTAATATTGGTGTTTAATTTCAAGAAGTGTTTTTTTTATGATTAAATGTTGTCAAGTTTAAGAAACAGAAGTATGCAAAAGAAGAAACTAATTGCATAATATTGAGTCATCAGTAACAGAGGTGTCGACGACGAACTTTCAAAGGAATTGAGAACCTCGTCGTTTGGTTTTCCGAGTAACTTCTGGTCAAACATTATCATCCATTTTCTGAAGGAGGTACGTCACGCGGTAACACGGTCACCACTTCAGTGGTTTTGTCGGGGGTCGACTCCAGGACCGTGAATGAAGGATGGATGTCGGAGTACCTCTCCTGTCACAGAATCGCAGTCCAGCATACAGGCCAATTAGTAGTGAGTTTTCTAAGGGTTTTCACGACAGTAAATGTTTGTTCTTTTCTTATCTATGAATGCCTACGGGGTAGAATAATTTCCTTTTAGTATTCTTCCATATCTTTGAATAATATGCAGATTTTTATTTTTGTTTCAAAATTTCATGTAACATTGACTTTTGCAGTTTATATGGAAAAGTCTCATAGCCGTGGTAAGTAAATAATTAATATTAATAATTTTATGTATACATATATAATAATTTGTACATGCCGTCATATTATTCTGTTATGTTAGAAAGTTATATGTTGTGGACATGTGATTTGTCGGAGATTGTGCCATATTTATTGTAACAGTTCAGGGTTGTAGCACTGACTAAGTTTTAAAGCAATGACTGAATGGAGTGCGCCCAGTAAAAGTGGGGTGGGAGTGAAGAGATTCTAGGCAGCTCTTATCGACGAGGTCTTTAAAACCGACGAGGGTGACACGAGGTGGGAACGGAGCAGCGCTGGAATGCAAGGACGAGAGAAAAGGGGCATTCCCACCTGCTAGAAAACCGGGAGCAACCCCGCCGAGAATCCAACCCGGTTCGCCTCGGGGGGAGACGAGCCTCATTAACACTGCGCCACATACACCCAGTATAAGCTTTTGCGGCCCATGTCAGGACAATGACCTTGTCTTCCGAACTGGAGCCACTTCTTGTTGGTGTCTCTAGTAAAGATGGCAGCGACTTAGGTAGGTCCTATAGTAATTCCATGTAAAATTCGAGTTAAAATTGTTACGCTAAAAAGGTGCAGATGTTGACACTTCATTTTTGTCGCTTTTATGCACACAAAGAAAAAAAAAGAAAAATTTGTACGCGAATAACATATTTACGGTCGTAACAATTTTATAGTTCCACTTGATCAGCGCATTGTTATGAGCTAAGCCCGCACATAAACTATTGTGTTATTGAGGGATAGGATTAGGTAGCAGGATAAGCAGACTAGTTAATTCAAGAGTGACTAAAGCATTTACTGTACATCTCAACAGTTATCGGCTATTCACGGTAAAATGAGCACTTTTGAAGGCCTTGCTTAGGTTCTACTTGTATGTACGTTGTGTATTATTCCGTCTTATGTAATATATCATTGTCATTGGTCGTATCATTTCGTTCATGCTTCGGTCAAGTGAAATTCTAAAATTATTAGAAATGTAAATATTTAACAATAATGCTCATTTTTACACTTCCATGCACAAAAAACACAGAAAGCGAAATGAATAATTTAAGGTATCAGAAATGGTTATCTATCACATTTTCTTCGGCGTTAAGAAACGGAACTACTTCCCTTTCATCGTTACCAACTTTACAGGGCGCATGCCACTCAGGGCGCTCATTAAAACATATGCAGGTAAGAGCAGTAATTTTTTTTCTACTGTTTATTTCAAAAGTGCCCACTTTATCGTGGACAGCCTTTACCAGAATACAGATATAGCGACCAAGGGAAAATAAGGAGAAAGGGGAAGGTTAATTAGTTTAAGATAGAAGCATGACTGAGAGGCAAATCACCGGAATCACACACCCTAGATTAGTCCCCCCTCCCCCTTTTTTTTCCAGTGAGGACGGATGTCGCTCCAGGATCCGCAGCTGACCAGCCCGTTGACAATCGCTGACTGTGTCGCTGCCAGCCCTCGCAGCCCAGTCCACTCTTCGCGTCCCTCCACGTGTGTGTGTGTGTGTTGACGTAATCCACTTCTGATTGGCTTCCGTTTAGCACTGGAGGCGGGGACTGCTCGTGACTTGTCGTAATTGTACAGGAATGTCCTGAGGTTAGCTGGACCCATATTTTCTGTTGCTCTCTGGGCATTTCTCTGATGGTTGATACATTCCACCTCGGCTCGATGTTATGACTTGGTAGTTTGTAAAAGTCTCCCGTGTCCTCCTACGCTGTTTTAGACAAGTGATGCTCAACGGGGCCGTGTGTAACTAGCATGAATAAAGTGATTCGGTACATAGCACCCAAATTTCACATAAGGCGGAAGAATTCAATGCGGACAGAACAGAACAAATTAAAATGGCACCAGTCCCCGGTTGAAAGCCAGCACTGGTCTTGGTTATATTAATTAAAAGAGAATTTATATTTAGTCGAAAATAAAATTTGTCGCGTTATAAAATTAAAGTTAAATATAAACGGCTATATTTATACAGAGGATTGAAAAAATTAATGTTCTATATTAAAATTAAATTTACGTTAAAGTTAAAATTTAAATTTTAAATTTTAAAATTCCTCTGCGTCCATCCCTTATACACCACGCCATCCCTGTCGGAGACAGAGGGCCGACGGCTGGTTGTTATTATTCGTGTGATGTGTTCGTCGTGCTTGATGTTTGTGTAATGATGTGTCGGTGTCAGTGTTGTGTTGTTGTGCGTAATTATTAGCTTTAATGGCTACAATTGTACAATGATGTCTTTCTTAAAGTATAGATACATTGTGTATAATAGTGCTATTATATTTCTGTTGTGATGTGTTAGTGAGGAATAAGAGGGGTATATTTTTAATGTTGTTTTCGAATTTATTTTGAAATATATTTTTATTTGCCACTCTATCTGCTATCTAGACATAGGGACATTTCATTGCTAAGTTACATTATTTAATTAAGACACAATCTAAAAACCACCCCAATGAGAAATGTAAAAATATAGGGAAGAGATAAGTTAACAAAAAGAGCAGGGTTTTCAAAAGTGCTCATTTGACAGCGAAAATGCTTCAGTAGTGTTTTTTTTTTCTGGAGGCCAGCCACCCGACAATGCGAGGCTTGGACGCGTCGAAGTGCAAACGTTTTAACGGAAGGCGTAAACCGGTAGTACTGCGTGCTGCTAGCTTGAAGCCACGCTTAGGCGCTTCCATGGAAATTGTGCAGGCACAGGACTTGAAGGCTTCGATGTGCCTCCCGGCGAAGAATGGAGGGGCTTTAGGTCTATGTAGAAGAGCTGATTCTCCAGAACGTAAAATCGGAACTCCTCCGGTCCTCAATTTATCCCGTATAGACAGTATTTTGCTGCAGGGACCCATACAGCTTCCATAACAAACAATCCAGAGAGTGGCCTGCAACGAAGATACTACTTGCGAGAAGTCCCGACTTCAATTTCAAAACGAATAGGTGTAAGAAAAACATTCAACCAACCCATTAGCATTTTCTCAGTTAGTGACTTCACGCCAGTCACATTACATTGTGCCGCTTTGATGGCACCCACTTTGTTATTTTGTATTTCATGACTTTCGTAATTTGTATTCCTTTGCTAGGAATAATGTTGTTTGTCTATTCGGCAAAACTCAGTGTTCTTTTCCAGCATTTAATCTTTGCTTTCATTTTCTTGTGAAGTAATACTGTTATTTCTTGTCTCGTAATCACTGTTACTGTGACACAATTTTGTTTATGCATTTATTTATATAAATCAGTAATATTTACTGTTTCGTTATTTTCTTTGCGTATTTTTAAAGAATTTGTTAGAGGCAGGTTACATTGAGTTTCTCAAAAACTTTGTTTAACGAAACAAATGTGTATGCTTTTATCACTAATCTTAATATCGTATAATCAATTATTAATTTTTTCTGTGCTAACTAGTACTGACAGTCGTTTCTTTACCTTTAAATATTTTATGTTTACTGTTCAATTCTTTAGTCTTGAGAATTTTATTTAATCTTTCTTTGCAAACAAACTGTCAATGTTGATGCCAGTCAGGATGTCAATAGTTATGTGGTGTCGCTAAAAAGATGTCAAGTTTATTTACAGCTTGTTACCCAAGAATTTGTGATATTTAAAATTTTGTTGAGTGGTATTACTGCTCTTATAATACCAATTTAGACAAAATTCGTTTTGGGTAATTTATTTTTAAGTAGTCGCGAAATGTTACATATCGACTGAACGCTGGTTTTCGGAATCTATCTCCACCTACGACGACCACTTTCCTTCTTCTTCATCTCGTACATGGAGTAATATATTGTAATTTTTTGGCTTCGGCTTTTTCTCCAATATTATCTGATAGATTTTTTTTTTCATTTTAGCCGCAACTGCAGCCCCCCCCCCCCCCCCCGTCAGCCACTAGGATACTAGTAGTGCTAGTATGTGGCATCCCATTTTGGGAATTACAATTCGGATTTCGTGATGGAATAAGTTCCAGCGACTCCGGGAACGTCCTAACTGGGGACGAGTTCTAGAATCCTGCATCATGTGGCCAAATTAATATTTTTATTTTGCATGTGCATGGACAGTTACTAACAACCTTCAAATGACTTCGCAGATTTTAATCTATTTCCCTTGTTTTAATTGTTACAAATTTTGAAAAGTGTTTGTTTCAGAAAATCTGAGAATCAGGAATTAAAAAGAGGGTAGAAAAAATTTAGAATTAAATCATGTAAAAATGTTGTCCCCTTGGAATGTTGAAGTATATCGGCAAGATGGCCGTTACAAGTAACCTAATTAATAAGCAAATAATTTAAATGTTTTATCACAGGATCCCGGTAACTAGAACAAAGTAACAATTATGAAAAGACAATATTATTATAAAATATATACGAAAAGGATTAAAGCAAATGGTGAATATGTAAACTTGGGTGATGTAACTACCAAATTATATAAATATATATTTATTTGTTCATCATATATCTCTTATATTTTGTTAATATGTTGTTGCTTTAAAAAGAAAACATTTTGAGTCAGAATAAAAATTAAGATGTCACTCGACTGAAGGATAGTTATATTTAAAAATTTATTTAGTTACCTGTGTAGTACCAATGGTATTACACAAATTATATTTTGAATCTATTGTGCCCATCCTGATATTTTAATGCCAAGTGTTTCTAATGTTCACAGCGGGTGATAAGCAAGTTGTATTGAATATCTGAACTGAACTAGGGTTAGGATTTCTCTTCTATTAACCTTAGGGCTTCCTGTTTGTGGTGTTGTTAAAGGGCGGTGTTCACTGCAGGTCTCCTACCCTTCTGAGTGATTTTCCCCTACGACCGCTACGACATAATGTGGCCTTGTGTTCGGGAAATCATGAGTAGTTTTCTCTACCGATTCATCCAATTTAGAAGTAAACGAGGGAATGATTTTTGATCAGTTTTGAAATAACACCTCGCTAGGAGAGTTTTGAATGAATGATGCCGAGCGGGATGGCGCAGTGGTTAAAATTTGGGTTCGCATTCGGGAGAACCGGGATTCGAACCCCGGCTCTGTCAACCTGATCGGTCAACCGGATCTCAGATTTCCATGGTTTTCCGAGATCACTCCAGGCGAATGCTGGGATAATTCTTTACTACACGCCATGGCGGATTCTCTCCCCATGCCTGATTCTCTAAGTAGCTTGCTCGGTATGTAATGACATCGCTGATGACAAGGTGTTAAGCCCCACCTACGTTACTACCTACCTTGAATTAAAGGTACTGAAACACACTGTTGCGAGGCTATGGAGCGGCCGTAGGGACGCCGCCTGAGTAGCAGTGTTTGGGAGGCAACGGGGGAAAAAAAAAAAACAAACAGATTTGTCGAGGTAAACTAGGCGAGCAGAGCAAATAAGGCATGGGATCTCACGTATGAAGCCTACATTACGTCATCGAACAGCCGTAGCCTTCAGCAACCCAGGCATCAGTGCCTGATGAGGACTGTTTTGGCGGGAGCCCTCGTACGTCAATCGTGCAGCAGAACGAGTGAGTGAAGAGGTCTGGATGGCTCTTAAGAGCCGTTAAGGGTGACTGAGGTGACTATGGAGCGGCGCCAGAATGAAATGGCGGGGTAAGCGGGAGATCCCCGAGAAAGCCCGCCGACCAATGGCATCGTCCCGCACGATTCCCACATGCTAAAGTCTGATGACCAGGCCGGGGATTGAACCCGGTTCGTCTAGGTGGGAGGCGAGCGGTCTAACCGCTCGGCCACCGCGGCCCCTAGTGTTGAGCACTACACCGACTTGAGTGTGAGGCGGGGTTCAGTGGACAGAGGCCGTGGTATAGTTCAGATAACGTTCAAGTATGAGAACTGATTAGTTTCTAATTACTTAAAAGAGTCTCAATCTATTAACGTAAAGGATAAGGAAATGACTTTTAGATGCAACGACTACTTGGATGTAATCTGATCTATCACGGAGTTAACGTAAATTAACTTAGTTTTATGAGTCTGTGCCTCCTTGACTTAAAATAAAGCAATAAAGGTAACACTACTAAACTAACGAAATTATATACGCCGGTATTATTTGGATTGACACTAAGAGGAAATCATTTATTTTGTGACTTTGAAAAGTTATCGACCAACAGTGAAATATTTCTCTTTCGAACTCTTAACAGCTGTTGTTATACCAAGCCTGAATCTAATCGTTCTGTTCTCAGATTTAAATTGTGGTGTGTTGCCCATCGCCGGAACGAAAACCTAAGTAAATTCAAATATAAAATATGCGAATGGTTTTGTATGTAATAATCAACAACTCTACATTTGAGTTTCTTCAGCCTGTTCACTTTAACGTATTTCATTTTCAATAACGTTATTGCACTATGTTCAGATTTACTTGGAATTTTAAGCTAACCATGCAGGTTTTAAACGAAACAAGGCTGGATATTTTTTCATCCGCTCGATTTGTGACCGTTCTGATCTCATATGCGCTATTATTCCACACACAATATGCATTTTGTATCACTCGTGTATTTTTTTTTCATAATATCTTAGAGCCAACTCGGCATTTGAACTATAACAATACACCGATGTCAAGTCACTAGAGACATGAACAATTCGCGGTTTCATTTCGAGACAAGTTGGAATTCACAAACTTGTACATTCATGATACTTTTGCAATTGGTCGACGCGTTGACACCTCCTGGAGATGGATAAGCCAATAAAAAACATGCAATAAATTGTAGGTCCAACCACCGCCTTGCACTACCACAACAAGCAGCCAATAAACACTTGATATCTGCATGAGTTTATATTAAGTCCTTGAAGCCTAGCCTATGGGTCATTGAACTCGCGATTTTTTTCAGGCGTCTAGACGTCACCAAAATTTATTTACATACGCGCTGGCCCACATGTCATATCTCACACTGTGAGCTGAGCAAGATAGGTGGGGAACGCGTTATCGGTGGAAAGTGTCATATTTACGGCAATACTCTGTGTAATGAATGTTCTTTAACATTCCAGATTATTCTCTTCTCAAGTAACTTCCGTTCGCAGCAGCGTTGTTTTGGCTCTTTTTCTCAGTGTGCATGAGTTTTCTCGTAGTATATTATAGTGGCGGTTTCTTAACACTTTTTGAATCATACCTTTGAAAAATCACCCCATATATGATGTGTTTAGTTATTTCCTAAATATTCAATATATCACAAGCATTTTATACTTCTGTTAACATAAAAGTTTCTTATTTTTCATTAAATTAAAGTTTTATCGATATTTTATTTATAGATTATAATATTTCATTTACAATAAATATGAATTTTTTAAAGTGAGAAAAAATGTGTGTTGGTAGCGCCTAGTAAGAAATAGTTCTCACTCAAAATATTATTGCAACCGAGTGCGCACGAATTCAGTGCGTTGTTCTTTGATGCGATTTTCTAGTATTAGTTCAACTATGGTTGCATAAAGAGGAGGAATATCCTGGAAGTAGAACTTTAGCAGGGCTTCAGAAAAGTGTGGAGTAACCGTGAATGGATTATATCACACGCGTTTTATACTTCCGTTAACACAAGAGTGCCTTACTTTTTATTAAATTGCAATTTTACTTATACTTTAGCTATAAATTATATTTAATTTATAAATGATATCAATAAAACAGAGATATCTTTGTGCTGGTAATGCCTAGTAGGAAATAGTTCTAATGTAAAATATGATTAAAAAGAGCGCACGAACGCTGTGCGTCGTCCCTTTGTTGTAGTTTTCTAGATAGTTAAGCTTAACTTATATGAGGCGGAGTTATAACTTGAAAGTAGAACTTAAGCAGGGCTTCATAAAAGTTGGAAGAAACGACGAATGTACTACAGTTCCTGTTCTACCACGGCAAGATACGATTCGTACGTAGAAGTTCTGTCAAAAAAAAAGCGAAGAGTCCCAATTTTCTACAGCGTACGGGTGAACCTGGCGAAGGATAGTTCGTTAATCCGGCCAGAGTGTTTATATTTGCATTTACAGCAGCGCATGTGCTGTTATCGCCGGATTTAATATAGGGGAAGGTTGCCTAAGGCGTGCCATTTTTTTACATTATTGCATTAATTTGGGCCAATCTTCAATGTACTTCTCCAATATTGATTTAGTACGAAGCAGCATACATATATGCATACATATCTACATTAACATGTCTAGTTAGCTGAAATAGTGACCAGAAAAAATTTCTTAGTGTAAGACTGCAAGTGGTTCGATATAGGAAACCAGTATCCAAAATCGTACCGCCAGTATCGTAAATTGTACTGCTACATACAGAAATAGTCTAATACTAAATGTTGTCCATGGAAACAGCTATAATTATGTTTTAAGTGTATACAAGTACATATTCCACCTTAATTAAAACAAACAAATCATTTACATGCAACACAAATAAAACGTTTCAGGCCTGATTTAACCCCTGCGCAGGTTTCATGTACCCAGGTGTGAAATTGTAAACATTGCACCATATTTTCTATAGCATTTTTCTCACATACTGAATAAAACCAATCGTCTTGCACAAGTTCTATGGCTACATTGGATACGAACGAAGTAGAAGGTGCATTGTTGTCTGGAATTGTTCTTAAACGCTTGTTTACACATGCAGAACGTCCCTTCCCTTTTTTAGATTTATTATCTACTTTGCTGGTCGTCTTCCTTCTTCTATCTTTTACAGCCATCAAATCACGCTTGTACGGACTGCTTGTCAGTGCAACAGCACGTTGAGCTCCCCGCCTTGCTGGCGTGGACACATGTTTGGGGCATGTTGGAATCGGAGAAATAACTTCAATAGAAAAATTCAACTTCGATATCATCTCCTGTTGAGTAGGCCTATCATTAGGGCTAATTATTTCTCTACATGCTGGATCGCTGATGTTTTCTGTAGGCTTACAAGAAGGTGTATCCGTATCATTTTCATCGGAGTGGCATTCGTTTTCTTCCAGATTTGCAGCTGCTAAAAAGTAGGAATCGTTAAAAATATTACGATATACCGGCCAGATTCCACAAGCACGAAATCCGTTAATGGCGTTCTGAATAGTTGCTGCCCTTGCATAGGCCTCTGCTACAACTTGGGTAACCTGATACTAGGTAACACACAAACCGGGATTTGTTCGAAGCCATTTTTCAACTGCCTGGGTGTAATAAGTTTCTAATGGCTTGAAGTACCTATCCAGAGGTTGTAGCCGATGAGTTGTGTGGGCAGATAACTGCAACATTAGGACGCCATTGGCTCTTGCAAGTTCCAAAGCTTCTACATTCTTCGAATGTGTCGAATGACCATCTAAAATTAAGAGAACCTTGTTGTCGATGTTTGGTTTGATGACAGAAATAAAATGTTGTAACCATTTTACATAAAGATCACTGTTAATGTACCCTGTTTCCGATATGTCAACAATGCCTCCAGGAGGGGCACCAACCTGCAGCTCATGCACCATTCTCATGCGTTTAAAGATTATCATAGGTGGAACATATATCCCCGACGCACTAGTACAACACACTATTGTTGTATTGACACCTCTTTCCACACTTTAATAGCTCCCACCTAACGCTTTCCTTTCATAGCCAACACTTTCCGACATTTTTTCTGTACAGTGCTGAAACACGCCTCATCCTAATTGAACACACGAGTAGCATCAAATTTGTTTTCATCTATAACTCTTTCCAGGATATCTGAAAATCCTAGCATATTCTTCTTGTTGAATCCCTTTGCACGTACTGCCATAGGAGTGGACTCGGGCTTACATAGCGCTAATTCCTTATGACGGGTTTTAAAGGCATAAAACCATATCTTCCCTGCCATTTCTGTCTATCTGTTGAAGCTGTGTGGTATTTCATTGCGCTCTGCAATTTTGAATGCTAACTTACTGACATCGGTGATTGTTACCCCAAACACAAGATCTTCTAATCTTAAAATATGATCGAGTTGTTGCTCTACTTCGGGTGGAAGGGTGGTGGTACGGCCTATGGCTTTTACGGATTCGTTAGCTACAACATTCTTCCTGTCTAAGTGCTTTTTCAAAGTTGGCTTTGGAAATTGTATTGTCGACAGCATCATTAAAACCCATGTCCCCGTTTCTATACGACGCACGAGCCATTGCCATCTCCATTTCAGTCCAAGCTCCATATTTCATTTTCGTCATTCTGTAACACACAACGGACATGTGTTTTAGTAATCTTTTATTTACGGTGACTATTAAATACTTTTGCACATGGCAAATATTGAACTTGGCAAATGTAAGGCGTGTTCAACTGAAACCCATTGTCCTCGAATGTTGATGTACGACCATTAAGAAAAATGTTCCGTAAACAATGTACAGATTTAATGTGGAACCTATACTGAAGTTTGTAAAAAAATACGATCACTGCATAAAACTATGCAAAAGGTTATTTAGATTGTTCAAAGTGTTTACACATACAGTCAGCCATAAACGGGTTTCATTATAACTTGCCTTGTAGTAGTATCCTAAATTACGACGTGGTACGACTTAGGCAACTCGTCATCAAACAAAACAAACATATGAAACATAACCTCAAATTGTTTGTCGTCAGATATAAATTAGTTCAAAATGTGAAGAAGAGTTGTATTTACAATAATAAATATATTTAAACAATAATTACTTACTTTTCAATTTCGCACAGGCTTACAACTGAGGTTCAGAAACTACATCCAGAAGTGCAAATAATCATAAACTCCAATAACATCGCTAAACGTGGTTCCGCGCTTAACGTTATTTTTCGGACTGGCTGGAAACTATAACAGGTTCATCTTGTTGCCATAAGAGCGCAGGGGTATTCACATTTCCTGAAATACGGAGGTGGTACGATTTAGGAGGCGGTACGCATTCGGCTACTTTTCCCTAGTTCAGGGCGTAGAATTTGATGAGTAATTTACAACTTTTTTTAAGTCTCGCTGCTTACTATAGGCTGTTCACGGTAAAATGAGCACTTTTGAAAGCCCTGCTTAAGATCGATTTGCATGCACGTCGTGTATTCTTCCGTCCTATGCAAAATAAACATTAATTGGAATAATCACTTTATTCATGTGTCGTAAAATTAAGGTGTGAAATTATTTAAAAAGTAAATATTTTACAAATCTGCTCATTCTTACGCTTAGATGTATTAAAAAAAATAACAGAAAGCGAAAGAAATAATTCCACTTATCATCGACATTTACCTAACATATATTATTCGACGTTTAGATATGGAACTACTTTCCATCCATAGTTACCAACTTTGCTGGGAGCATATCACTCAGTGCGCCCGTTAAAATATATGCCAGACAGGAGCAGTGACACTTTTCTAAGGTTGATTTCAAAAGTGCTCACTTTATCGTGAACAGTAGTCGTTAGGCATTATATTGAATTGTTTGAATTCGCGATTTGTGAAATAGAGGTGTTGCACGCGTGGACATGTATTGTGCTTTTCCGAAAGTAGTAATACATTATTCATAAAATTAATATTACGATTTTTACACGACTGTCGCGTAATTGGTAGTACTTGAGGTTTCACAAAACATTGAGAACGTTATATTATTAGCCAACAAATATTGTGACGCATTTTTGGCCGACTTTCACGAACAAACCGAAAACGAGGAAATAGAAGCAGAATTGTTTACTAAAGTGTGATGGCACAGGTACGCTTTTATTCAGAACCTAAAAGTCGAACGTATCTCCGGTGGGAAAATGAGCTGCAGTGGGAATTCTTCCGTTGGCCCTATTTTGAATATTTATAATGCATTTTCGCGTATTTTGCCAGTGGTAATCGAAAACAGCGTTCCATTAAAAATGCAGATTTTCGCAACATTGTATCGCCTATAAATGATATCAGCATTAATAACGTTGACACCCGAGTAAAGCCGTGAGAAATGTTCAATTTTTCTGAAAAGATGAATGTTTTTTTGATGATACTGTTTTATAAGGTGTTGGAAATACGTTCCAAAGGTACAGGTACTCTGCCACCTGTCGCGTTCTGTATCCGTACATTTTCGTAGTGAAGACCGAAGCACACGATCCTTTGACCAGTCAACTTCCGTAAATGTAGTTGTACTCAGGAGTGGCATGTGATGTGGCAAAGAGGAAACACTTTGCGTATAATTTTAACCAATTAATTAACGAAAATTTGGTTTATTTAATATTATAAAAAAATTAGACATTATTTTGTGTTCAAAAATTAGACTACATAATAAAAGCAATTTGAAACAAAATTTTAAGAGGATTTTTTTTTCAATATCGGCTCCCGTTTGGGTTCAAAAAATTAACTCTCTCAAAAGCTGTAGAAATGAAGGATCGTGGCCTTAAGAGTGGGACGGACCCCCGTGTCCAAGGTCAAGAGGCGAGGGAGCAATACGGGCGACACTAAATGGCGCGCCTAGTGAATCATCGCTCCTTCGTGCAAGGCGTGCTGTGTTTCCGTCGTGACGCTATACTGTGCAAATTAGAGCTGCAACATAGGTGTTTTATTACACGCGATGAAAGTCCACAGACTAAACTACGCCCGTATTGTTGTACTTTTCTCTTGCCGCTTACGGAAACTGTTCACTATAAAGTGAGCACTTTTGAAATCAACCTCAGAAAAAAGTCACTGCCTCTGCCTGCATAAATTTAAACGGACAAACCGAGTGAAATGCGCCCGGTAAAGTTGGTAACGAAAGGTGAAAAATAGTTCCATATCTTAACGTCGAATAAAAAGTGTTAGGTAACCATTTGTGATAACTTAAATTATTTCTTTCGTTTTCTGTTTTTTATGGATCAAAATGTAAAAAAAGAGAAGATTTGTAAAATATTTACTTTTATAATAATTTCACTGTTTCACTTAACCAATGCATGAATAAAGTGACCAGTTCCTAAGGCAATGTTAATTTTACATAAGGTGGAAGAATACACAACGTGCACACAAGTAGGTCTTAAGCAGGGCTTTCAAAAGTGCTAATTTTACCGTGAACAGCGTATACAAAGATACGGGCGTAGTTTAATATGTGGGTTTTCATTGCATGTAATAGAACCCCACTGTTACAGATCTGATTTGCTCAGTACAGGACCACGACGGAAACACTGCACGCCGTGTGCATAGGAACGATGAGGCGCTAGGCGTGCGTGTAACTGTCGCCCGTATCGCTTCCTCGCTTCTTGACCTTGGACGCAGTTGTCCATCCCACTCTTATGCCCGGTCGTACCATCCTAGTTCGAAACTCGATCCGAGATCGGATTTAAGATCGAAACAGAAAACTGTTGCACCATTCATGTACAGAGCTGGAATGGAGATCTAGATGAAGTTCATTTCGAACTGCCGAAATCGGCGATTCGAAATCTCGATCAGAGATCAGCAGCCATCATCGACAAATGCAGTTTGATAATACGCCAACAGATAGAACTAAGTTCGATTGTTTTCTTGGAAAATTAAAACAACATTATCCGCACTTGAATATTATTCAGTAAAATTCGTACATCAATAATTTACTTAAAACCGATCAAACATCGCACCTCTAGTTCCAGCTATTATAAAATCACGCCTACTCACATGACGTCATATATTACGAACCGATAAAAAAATTTCTCATACTTTATCTCGATCTCTCACTCCGGAACCAAGATCAACGAATCGGAGTCCCAGAATCATGAAATTCCATTGGTGCAACACTTTTACGTTGGAACCAAGTTCAAACTGGATCATGGTTCGGAACTAGGATTATTCGATCTGGGATCGGGGAAGATGTTGATGCAACCGGGTATTAGCCTAATGTATTAGTTCCTCTCAGCATAACCTGTGGTGCGGCGAACCTTCCAGATGTGGGTGACTGATACTATTTAAGCGCGTCAGGGCCCCGAGCCGAGAGTTTACGAGAGTCGGAAGTCCGGGCGATAGTGCGACCATTAAGCGATAGACGACGAGCCAGCAGAGGAACGAGTGGCGAGGGAAGTGAGCAGTGCGAGTGCAATCAGTGGACAACGAGCATCGGGAGATTGGAATTCGAGAATATGTAAACTGCATGCCTGAGTGTAAGACATTCCATATGATGGCAATAGACAGACTGAACGTGTGTTAATGATCGTGAATTAAGTGAATACAAACAATATAGAGACATTGAGAAGGATTTTAATTAGAGCTGAGATATACATTAAATATTGTGCTCATTGAGATTATAAAGAGTAATAGTGGAAATAAATTATTTAATTTTGGGAATAACAGCTGTGTGAATAAATTAAACATAAAATTTTGTTATTTTATTTTTATTAAGACCTGCATTCTTCATGAACTCGGATATGCCTCTCTGGTGTTTTGTAACAATATTTTTGTATTGTTTTGGTATTTCTGGATGTGTACTACTTTTATGTGATAGAATGACTTGATGTTCTCAGGCAATCTACGATTACTTTCTGTTTGGTGTGTTCAAGAATGTTGCACGTCGTGGGTTGGCCCCCTTTTTTTTTTTTTTTCCGAAGTATGAGAGTCTGTGTTAGATTGTTGCATTTACTGGACCTGTGCTGCAAGGCATTAACTTCAACGTTCAGCTGGGTATTTTCTGAGAGAAGAAAGAAGTTGAGAGCCCAATTAAACGCGTTCGTGGACGACGTAGCAATTAAGTTTTAGTTTGTGGCCAGCAGATATTGATTTTTTTGCGCTACGTCCCGAATAGTTTTGTGTGGGCTCGTAATTGCTGAGTGGGCTGCAAGTTCTTCCGTTGGTACAGCAAGAGGACGAACTGCTGTAGGCGTGAGTGCCATTTTGGTTTTATGGATTGGGCGCCTCAAAATTACAAACTCATCCGGTCAGTATATGTATTTTTGTTTCCTAAGGTCCTTGGTACAAACCCTTATTTTCACGGCTGGGCTAGAACTGAGGCGGGCAACGACTAAAGAATATTACTCGTTTAACTTCAATTTTTAATAAGACTAAATTAAATTTATCCAAAGGGTTTTATTATTTAATAGAAATCACATCTCAGACATTGCATCACATAAAATATACCATCACAATGCGGTAACCATATAAAGTTATTATGGAAAGTTTAAAGCCAAGTTTAACGCATTCCCTTATATAGGTTATCCAAATATTAAAGCATAATTCCTTAAATGTATTATAAACATTCTGAACAGGCCATATTCAGCTACTTTGAAGGGCTTCATGAATTCCCCTTCAATGTGCATTCATTTCTATGTATTTTTCGTCGTATTTATAACTCAACCGGTTCCTGTGGGTAGTTCGGTATCAAGATGTAACTCGTTTTTATCGGGATAAAAACGTTGTGTGTATATGTGTGTGTGGGGGAGGGTAAAAAAGGGGGAGGTGAAGGTTTATAAATATGTAAGAAAATTCAGAACTCTACGCAATAAAATTTCGAAAATTCGTATAATAGGTCTAAATTATGTAACGTGGATGTCAAAGGCATAAAAAACACATTTGCAATAATTTTCAGATTCATCTTCCTGTCAACGAAATGTATCCCGATTTTCCACGAATAGCTGTTCAGAACCATAACATTTTTTTTTTTTTACAGACCATTATACGTTACTATTCTTCAAATATTTTTGCATATATATAATTTTGTTTGTAAATTCAAACCATTTCATAAATATGACATTTACTTATATGTAAATAAATGTATCATTATTGGAGTTAATTGTTTATTACTTTTTTGACCGTGGTCACACTAGTGATCGCTTTAAAATAATTCATTTGGCAACCATGTTTGATCACGTTTACTAACTAAACTCTACTGTATTCAGGATGAGGCACCTAAGTTATGCCACTTGAATAACACTGCCACTTTCAGTGGTGGAAGAAAATGTTTCAGACAAAAGTTGCTTCGGCCCAAGCCGCTAATAACTTGATAATAATCATTTCCTCGTACGTGGAAGAGTAAGGAAGATACGAAGGTCAACTTCGTTACTTTAAAGGAACGATAATTTTTATTTACACCCCTCGACATTGCGTGTGATTAGGAACACCCGAATTTCGCGAAAAGATTTCCGCACATGCTAGATTTCAATACCCTACGGGAATACAAAGTTTTCTTTTGCTTATTGGCGGCGTGTGTCTGTGAGTCGATCTTTTCCTACTTAACTGGCCAATCAGGTCTAGGTAACTTCAATACTGCGCGTCTTTGATTCGCGGGCAGACATCTAAAGAAGTGTAACACGGAAACCTTCCAATCACGAAAGTGGATCTGAGCTAAAGTGTTATGAAGTACAACTGGTCGTGAAATCTTTTCGCGAAATTCGGGTGTGTCTACGTATGATGATGTATTAAATACGATGACATTTGCTGCAGTTATTGTAAGATATCCAACTGGACGAAAGACAATCCATGTGAAACCAACACGACGGGTTTCCAACTCATTCTGCAAAGAGAATTACAATTCTTAACATAACTTTTGGATTTCGTTGGATCGGTCGGTCTGGAAACATGAAATGGCCTGCACGTTCCCCAGAATTAACGCCTATGGACTCTTATCTGTGCGTAACATTAAAGTAACAGTTTACAAAGGGCCGCCGATGACTTCCGAAGACACGAAAGGCCGTATAACGCGAGCTTATTCTGCGATGAGTTCAGATGAAATTCGACGTGCGGTATTGTCCGTTCAGAATCGCTTTACAGTATGCATCGATGCACAAGGTCGCCAATTTGAACACCTGATATCACAATTAAATACTAAAGGAAGCTAAGTTTGAGACTGGTGTTAGTTTAACCAAACGCCAGCTACAGGACGGCGCTACGTCGGCCCATTGTCCCGTGCGGCGGCACAGTTTGCTTCGTCATTCTACTTCAGCGACCTTGAATGACCGACTAACGTCACCGTATTTATTACATATTCATACACACTGTCGAGGGGTGTTAATAAAAACTATCATTCCATTTAAGGTAGCGAAGTTGGCCTTTGTATACTCTTTACCCTTCCACATACTGGGAAAATATCTCTTTAGGCTATTCACGATAAAATGAGCACTTTTGAAAGCCGCTGCTTAAGATCTACTTGTAAATACGTTGTGTGTTACTCAGCCTTGCGTAAAATTAACATTGCTATAAACTCATCACTTAATTCGTGCGTAAGTTAAATGATACTGTGAAAGAAAGTAACTATTTTACAAATCTGCTCATTTTTACACTTCGATGCATTAAAAAAAATAAAGTGAAGAAATAATGTTAAGTTATCAAAAATGGTTACTTAATTTTTATTCGACGTTCCATACATCGTTACCAACCTTACTGGGTGAATGTCACTCAGTGCGTCCATTAAAATATATGCCTACAGCGGTAGTAAGTTTTTCTAAGGTTCATTTCGAAAGTGCTCACTTTATCGTGAACAGCCTTTATCAAGATATTAGCTCCGTAGACGCAAGCAACTTTTATCTGAAACATTTTCATTTACCACTGAAAGAGTCAGTGTTATTCAGGTGTCTTTCATTAGGTGCCTCGCCCAGTTTATTTATAATCTCTTCCGGTACATGAAAATAGTGATTGAAAAGTTTTTAATCTAATTTACTGTAATTTGACTCTAATAATATAACTAAAAACACAATTTCACGTGACTTTTACATATTTAAGTGAATGAAGAAAATTGTCAATTTAGGCCCATATTCAACACGCGGTTTATTTTCTCACAGCAGGCAATCGGAGCATTACGCAGAAAATAAACCATGTTGCACGTATGCAACCGGAGCCAGGGCAATCGTATAAATACGGAGATAAACATATTTTATATTACGTAGTTCTGTGTTCCGCTTAACTGCACATTCGCTCGTAATGGCTAGATAAGCTGCAGACAGTTTGGAGCCCCAGCTTGGAGCGTGAATAGTTCTGGTTTCGAATTCCGTATTACACGTTCATAGTCCATTCGCGGTCGCTTCCAACTTTTCTGAAGCACTCCTTAAGTTCTACTTTCAGGATATTCCTCCGCCTCGAACAAACAAAGATTAACCAATACTAGAAAATTACACCAAAGGTACAACGCACCGCATTTGTGTGCACCAGTTTAATAATATTTTGCTTGGGAACTTTTTCTTCCTAGAAGTTATCCACAACAGTTTTTTTCTCACTGTATTTATTTGTATTAATTCTAAAGGAAAAAATTATAATTTATAGATAAGATAAGCCATGCAACTATACATATGATGCTTTCAAGTCAACAGAAATATAAGACGCAGAAATCAATACCACTAGGGTCAACAGCGTGTGCCGCAAAAGAGATTACCGTTTCGGCTCACTTTTTGTAACTGATACGTGGCCGCCGGGCTCCTTACCCACCTGCCTTTCTTAACATTACACTGACGTGCCGCCGCTATCATATAACTTGCGATAGGTGGCGTATCCAGGAAACAAACAAAGACTCCATGCATGGGGTGATTTTCCAATTATATGTTTCTAGAAGTGGGGAGATAAATATACTGCGAATACGCCACATACATTCACGCGCCATTTTTACCGGGAAGTTTAGTTTCTTGTTTATTTTGTTACTTCTCTTTCCTTCTCGTCCATATGGACATTTGCAGTCCCGAACACATTTACGAGCTCATCGGTTGCAAACGTTAAATTTTTTTATGTTCTCTGTACTTGTGTCGAGCATGCTTCCCGCAGCCAGTGTACATACTAGGCACGAAAGGCTGTTCATGGCAAAGTGAGCACTTTAGAAATGAACCTTAGAAAAAAATCGCTGCCCCTGCATGCATATATTTTAACGGGCGCACGGAGTGACACCCGCGCAGTAAAGAAGTTCCATTTCTTAACGTCGAATAAAAAGTTTCAAGTAACCATTTATGATAACTTAAAATAAAGATTTTTTTTTCGCTTTCTGTTTTCTTTAATGCACTTTAAGAGTTAAAATGAGCAGATTTGTAAAGTACTTACTTTCTTAATAATTTCACAGTATCATTTGACTGACGCATGAATAAAGTGATGATGTCCATGGCGATGTTGATTTTACATAAGGCGGAGGAATACCCAACGTGTACACAAGTAGATCATAAACAGGGCTTTCAAAAGTGCTCATTTTACCATGAACAGCACATACTGCGTGTTATTTTATGTCAGCATTAACTATTTACAAACGGCAAGCGCAGAACCTTAAGGCCCTCGCCTACATGCACGGCGTTTAAACTGCGTTGCAGAGTGTTATAAGTACACTTTTTTTCCAATAAAACTATTAAATGTGCATCCGATGTGCTGCTATACTAAAAGGACACAAACTTCAGACGAGTGGTTTCAAGACGTTACGTACTTCATAAACGCCATTTCAGTGTACTCCAAAATGTATCAAATAAAACGGCTTTTTCAAAGTGCTGTATCTCAAAACAAACTCCCACAGATACATACGAAACTAAGGGCCCTGCATTGTACCTTCTTGCAGACTTTCCATCAGTAAAATAAAAGGGTCACCGCTAAAAGTCTTATACGTACACGCAGTCCGACGAGAACGCTGCACGCTAGTTCAGGGCTTTGCGCTTAGCGGTGATGGCGCACTTGATGTCCGTGGCATTTGCGCCCTTATCACACCCGCGCTTCTCGCTGTCAAACGCGGAAAACAAAAAATTCTTGGTAGGCGGGGGCCTTAAACAAATCAGATTTCTCACAAGGAAGAGGCTGGAAACACCGGCCACTAATTCATTTTTGTGTACAGTTCTAACCATAAATATCTCTCATGTGGAACCTGTCTTACATAGTGGACACAGGGAGTGAACGGATTAAACCTACCGGCATATAAGCAGTAACCTAAAAATACATCAATAACTACGCAATGAGTCTTAATATATAACTAGCAATTCAAATATTATTTCCAGTTTATAGTAAAGAAGTTTCCTTAATTCGAAGCATAACGCTCAGATAATCTGCCTTTTCATTTATAATACTGCAACTGTAAATAAGCCAAAAACTGAATGTTTTATATTGCTCTGAGAAATTATTTATGGTCTTTACTGTACATGTTTTTTCGGAGCGTATGGTGGTGGTGTGGTGGTATAGTGGTTAGAATGCTCGCCTTCGATCCATGTGGAGCGGGCTCGATTCCCGGTTGGATCGCTCCTGCGTCTTCACATGTGGCAATCGTGCCGGACGATGCCATTGGTCGCCGGGTTTTCTCGGGGATCTCCTGTTTGCCCCCGCCATTTCATTCCATCGATGCTCCACACCTAGCTTCACTCTAATCAGCTCTCAAGAACTCTGTGTAAAGGGGACTATGTACGAAACGTTTTATGTAAAATCGTTGTTTACGCGTAAACGCGTATCTCGGTAAATAAAAGTTCTGGAAATACGAATTTTCGCCAGAAAAGATAAAAAAAAAAAACTATTGTTTATGTACCTATATTTTTACTTTTATCATATAAACTGTATTAATGGAGAGAAAAATTCTGTGAAAGTGGTCAAATAAAGCATTTTTAAAGCTTGCCTATGCAGTTTCCTTAAGCGGCCAGAGAAAAATACAACGATACGGGCGTAGTTTAATCTGTGGTGTTTCATCGCGTGTAATAAAGCCCCACTGTTATAGATTAATTTGCAAAGTACAGCGTCACTACGGAAACACTGCACGCCTTGAGCGTAGGAGCGATGAGGCGCTAGGCGTGCGTGTTAGTGTCCCCGTATCGCTCCCTCGTCTCTTGACGTTGGACGCGCAGATACATAGTCCCCTTAAGAGCCGTCCAAATATCTCCACTCCTCTCTCCACTCGGAGCGTATGCAGACGACAAAAATTCTCAACAAATTACAGAACACGAGTGAGCGACATGTTTGCTACTTTTAAACGTCCTTATTTGTGACGAGTCTAAAAATGTCTTAATTGAGTTTCGCTTTGTCTTTGCAACGCTGCGAAACTTTACGAAGACGCAATGGAAATTGCCCAGTTCTCAAATGTTTTCATCTCTTATATATTCGGAGCACACATTTCGATAATCTTATTATAAGTTTTGAGCCCCACACCGTTTGTAAGTGACTTACAGACGAGCATGTTGACTCTCCCGAACCTTTCTTGGAAGCATAGTTTCGAACTCTGGAAATGTGCAGGAAACTTTGTCTATTATCACGACAAGGTTGATATTTCAATCTGAACTCCAATCTCTACTTCGGACTATCAACTACTCATACTGTATTGACTTTCTTCATTCATACGCAAACACGTTCTTACATCTGGGGACGACAAGTGCGAATGAGTGAATAAATTTTGTGTCTCTTAAAAGCGATGTCTTGAGAGCCGTTGTTGAGGGCGATTGAGGTGAGTATGGAGCAGCGCCGGAATGAAGGGGCGGGGGAAACTGGAGATCCGTGAGAAAACCCGCCGAGCAGCGGTATCGTCCTGCACGAGTCCTACAAGCGAAAACGAGGGAGCGTTATCCTTTTGATTTCCACTGGCCAACTAATTATACTTCAATAATACTCGAACTTTATACTGTAATACTTCGTCTTCTAACGTAAGATGTATTTTTACATGTTAGTTAATTTCATTTATAAAACAAAATTTCTATTTCTTTTTAATTGTTTTCTTAATACGTTTTATTTTATTGAAAACATTGTGTTATGCATAAACCCAAGCAAATAAAAATACTTAGATACAGGATTTTTCGAAATGTGTCACACGTAAATGTTTACTTGAGGAATTTTTTTTTGGGGTGGAAGGGGGGGGGGGGAGAAGGTAGCGCTATCACCATAAAACTTGGCACACTCTGAGAAATAATTCACAAACGATGGCCCTTACGGGCTGTATTTTTGTTGCTGGGAAAACCGTTATTGGGTATGTTAACTTATTACTAGAGACTTGCAAAATTCGCGTTATTAAAATTCATAGTACTATATATATACATACATATACACTTGAGCTGGCGTCGTTTTTCCATTGGTTGCTCCATAAATGTTAAGTCACGCCCTTTCTGAGCTAACTGCACGTGATTGGGGCACACAGTTGCGAAGTGTTCATTTAATGGCTCAGAGGTACCCGGGACGTGTCTATTAAAAAATGATCCAATGACACGTATTGCAGAGGATGAGTTTTTAAGTTTAACATGTCCTAAAATATTAACGCGAATTTTGCCGGCCCCTACTTATTACCTTAATACGACACATAGAATATATGGTACCTCTAATTGTTCCTCATTAAATAGTAATTTAGTTCTACAAAATTCATAAGCATCTTTATAATTTGTAAAATACTTACATTTAATATTAAAAGTGTCCTGTGTTCCCGTGCTGAACTATTCACTAGCTTGCAATGATTCCTCTCGTTTAAAACAAAATGGTATTCATATTCATATTTTTTCTTTTTTTAATGCGATAGATCGTGCGTACGTCTGTATTTCTCTTTATGTCCATGTTTAATTCAGTAGTCTCTCTTTGAGCCTTTTTTCGTCCAGAATATTTAGAACGTTATTACAATTCTAACACATTTTTCGAACATTTTGGGGTCGTGCATTCCAGCTTTAAAAATCAATGTGCCCATCACTTTCAGTTCATTGACGTTATTTAGAGTAAGTAATGTTTTAAAAAAGATCCGAAGTAGTAACTCAGTTACTACAGACAAATAGCCAGAGAACACACACTAATATTACGAGGTTCAAAGCATGTAGCAAAAAAATCACATGCATACACTTGCAATTTTAGCATACTTAGTATGTTAGTAAATGTGAACTACGGCAAAATTCTCGAAACAAATCCGACTAAAATTATGTTCTCAGGCCCTAAATTCGTACGTATGTATTCATCCTTAGTTAAAAATGGCAGGACTATGTCTACACCTACTTTTGGTGTGTGTACATATACAACAGCTTACATTAGGTGTACTGCATCTTAGGGAGGCGATTCCGTATGAAAAATGAGGTAGAAAAATGTGTACTCCTTTCGATCTGAAGTAGTTAAATAGCAATACACCTCCGAGTATGGGGAAATAAAAAGCTTTTTATTAAAATTATCATAAACTACTGCGGACGAAATAAAACGAATTTGAACAGAGTATCACAGAACCAAGACAAGCAACATCTGCCACTGTAAGCGGAAATAACATCCCCCATCAGTAACAAAATACGTTCAACAGTAACAAAATTCTCGTATCGCATTATATGTTGTACCCCTGATTATTTAGTGAATTTTCAAAACAAGTTATTAATCACCATGCCCAAAACGTACAAAAAATTGGCATTTTTGTAACACTAAGCCCTCAGAGTTTCCAAGGAAACCACCATTTCATGTTGAATGAAATTTTCGAAGTGTATTGAGGAGTTCATTAAACCAGGCGAGTAGCCCTCGCCTATTTTTCCGTATCTATGAAACCCTCACACAATACTACCCATAACAAAAAATCTCCTCCGACGTAAAATAATCGTCTCTTGTGTATCAGAGTCCCGTGCTGTGTACACGCTCGTTACGGCGCCTCTTCTGTTATCTGAACATTCGATGCCGTTGTCAGTCTGCACCAATCAGCGGTGCGAAAATAGAGAATCGGTACAAAACAGCACGTGCGCGTTGATTTCTTTTCGTCAATACCGGAAGCTGTGACTGTATTTTTATGTGTCACATGAAGAAGCACAATGGTTCGAAGCGAGGCAGGTGTGTGTTACTAGGAACGCAGTCATCACGTGCCAACGTGTTCGGTAAACATCGCAATATTCAGCTTCAAAACAATAAACGGACGTGAAGTCTTTGTAAAGTCTCTGCTTCTCAACGCATTGTTGAAATATCAGGATCCGTCCACCTCTTACTGTAGTGAAACAAATCAACGCACAGGTGGTGTTCTGCTACGTTTGATGCTATGTTAGATAGGGTAGTATTGTTTGCAGGTTGCATAGACACGGAAAAATAGGCGCCGGTGACTCCCCCGGTATATTCAGAGTAGCAAATTCGATTATAGGATTTTCACGCTAAAATGAGCACATTCGAAAGCCCTGCTTAAGATCTACATCTACGTACATTTTGTTTTCTTCCTCCTTGTGCGAAATTAACATCGCCATGGGCCTCTTCACTTTACTCATTCGTCGGTCAAGTGCAACTGTGAAATTATTACAAAAGAAAATGTTTTGTAAATAGGCTCATTCTTACACTTCGATGCGTCTAAATAAAAAAGAAAGTGAAAGAAATAATTTAAGTTATCACAAATGGTTACCTGACATTTTTATTCGACGTTAAAATATGGAACTAATTTCCATTCATCGTTACCAACTTTACTGGGTGCATGTCACTCAGCCCGTTAGAATATATTCAGGTAGGGATAGTGAATTCTTCCTAAGGTTGATTTCAAAAGTACTCACTTTATCGTGAACATCCTTTAATAGACAACATCTGAAATTCTGTAAAGGTATTTCAAGAAAAAAAAAAAAGTTTCCCTTTTATGTCTTTGTTCTATATTTCACACTATTTACTATTTACTTTAAATTGTAATTTGTTTCAATTCGATACCCTCTCCGCAATTCAGATTGCAGAGGGCTGCCCTAGTTGTATAGATCTCATTGTGGCAGCTGTGTCTATTATAATTTTCAATATAGATTTTTTTTTCAGGACAGAAATTAAACTCAATATATCGTAGTCCATTCTTACATATGGCTATTAAAACATGAACGGGGTCATTTAAATGTATCGAAGTCAGCGACAAAGTTAGCTGTAAGTAGCCCTCAGTTTACGATATTGTTTCTTCTGCAACAAAGTGTTTTAAATTATATAGGCTGTTCACGTTAAAATGAGCACTTTTTAAAGCCCTGCTAAGATCTACTTGTATACACGTTGTGCATTCCTCCGGCTTGTGTAAAATTAACATTGTCATGAGCCTTATCACTTTATTCATGCGTCAGTCAAATGAAAATGTGAAATTATTAATCAAGTAAAAACTGTACAAGTTTGCTAATTTTTACATTTCGATGTATTACATAAACAGAAAGAGAGAGAAATAATTTTAAGTTACCATAGGTGGTTATCGAACACATTTTATTCGACGTTGTTATATGGAACTCCTTTACGTCAATCGTTACAAACTTTACTGGGTTAATGTCATTCAGTGCGCCCATTAAAATACATGCATGCAGGCGCAGTGACTTTTTTCTAAGGTTCATTTCTAAAGTCCTCACTTTATCGTAAACAGCCTTTATCGATAAATGCTGTATCTTTTCTAAACAGATTGCTGTATAAAAACCAGATCGTCACCGCTTAAAATTCTGAAGAATGAGTATTTACGCGAAGCTGGTTATTTCCCATAGTCGTTGCAATGCTACATTATCTGACTTCGAGGACTTAAATATTGTTTACTAAGAATTCCCCTTAAATAGGTGAAGATATCTTACTGCTGAAATTACATAAAAGAGGGGAGGGGGGATGTTATCAATAAGACACTAATCACGCGTTTATAAACTCACGTGAATTTATCATCATAATATCCGCAGTATATCCACTTTAGATGTGAGAAGTAATTTTTTTACTGCAGTCCTCAATATCTACCGATATCTTAAATAATATCAAGAGTATTCTGATGACAAAACATTATATTCAATTTATTTAAGTTTAAAGGAAATAAATATAGACTGGCATGGTGTAGAAGTTGACGTAACAGTTTATTCAGTTTTCAAGTTATCAGCTTCGCGTATCGCTCATTGTCAAAGTTCTGTCACAGTAGGACTGATATGTCATCACTGTGCAGTCCGTCTGAATTATTTCGCTGGTCCAAACATTACGTGTTTGCACGATTTATTTTTCAGTATTTTAGAATAACAGACCTGCAGTGCGTTTGGCATGTTTGTCTAGTAAATATTGTGTGTGTTTGAACGAAATAGATTTCAGTTTAAAAAAAATTACGGCTCACCATCCTGTCAAACCGCTTTTCCGATAAATATGTAAAACGTGACACATCAACTTGTGACGTATCACTCTAGGAATTTTCCACCAGCTCTCACCAGGCTGTTTGCACCCACCTCACTGTCAAAATTTTCCGTATAGTCACGGAACAATTTTTGTGAATATAACATTTATATACGTGAATGCAATCCGTAATGACGAAAGCTGAGTTCTGTAAACATAAAATACTAAAAGTTTCCGTAAACCCTGCAGCTTATAGTTTCGATAACTAACAATGCGAAGCTTTTTTTCGCCACTACTAATCAGTAAATTGTCGTTTCTGCGTCAGATAAAATATCCACTCCACTTAGACATATTCCTTCAATAATCTCAAAGTAGCAACAAGCACATGCAAAAATTAGCAGCACTTAAAATATTAAAAATATACTAGAACCTTATATATAGTCTATTCGCGGTTTCTTCACACCTTTTGAATCAAACCTTTGAAAAAACACCCCATTTATGACGCGTTTGGTTGTCGTCTAAAAATGTAATGTTTCACTAGCGTTTTGTACGTCTGTTAACATAATAGTACCTGATTTTTTTGATAAATTGAATTAATACTTACATATTATTATAAATAAATTACAATATTCCATTTTAATAAATAGTTTGTACAAACAGTGATAAAATAGGTGTGTTGGCAATGCCTCATAAGAAATAGTTCTTATGAGCAATATTGTTATACTGAGTTCGCACGAATGCAGTGCGCTGTCCCTCTGGTGTAATTTTCAGATTGGGTTAACATTTGTTTGCATGAGGCGGAGGAACATCTCGGAAGTAGAACTGGAGGTGGGCTTCAGAAAAGTTGGAAATATCCGTGAATGTACTATAACTATGTATGACACACTTGTAGAAATGTGGAATTGATATTGACGTTATAGTGTCAAAAGAAGGTCGGAGGTGAGTGGCCAGATTTTCACAGACTACAAAACTTAAGATTCGTGTCCGGGCTCACATCAGAATAAAGCATTTTGACTTTTTTTTTATCGCATTTTTATCTATATACATAGTATAAAACAAAGTCGCCCGGCCGCGTGTGTCTGTGTATTCGGCTAAGACCTGTAAACTACTTGATGGATTTTGATGCGATTTTCACCATCATTTAGAGGATTTCTCGAGAAAGATTTAGGTATGTAATACATTGATATTCAGTGTAAGTATAGTAGAGAAATGTCGACGTTTTATAATAAAGTCGGAAAAAGCCGCTTTTTGGGCGCTTCCTTGACTTACACTGACTAAACCATAGGAGATACATCACATTAATGCACTGCAGAGTTGTAGATCTCAGAAAGGTATAGAGAAAGTCCGCAGCAGCATGTGTGTTTCTATAAAGATCACCCACAGTAACCATTTTTATCTTTTAAGGGTTCACTTACGAAGACATTCTGAACAACACAGTATAAATCCTATGTTAGTTACATTAAGCATCTAGTGTATATACATGCTGTAAACCTAAACAACGCCACATTTGTAAATCGCACTCGAGCGAGACCTGGTAGGGTCGCCAGCACGCAATAAAACACACGTACAACAAAAATTGTAATATTGTTTCCCTCCGGGATCTAGTTTCTAAACCGAAAATACCAAAAAAACGAACTAGTGAATTTACGGATAGTTTACGTGAATTCGCGCAGTGTTTAGGGGGCCGCGGTGGTGTAGGGGTTAGACTACTCGCCTCCCACCTACGCGGACCGGGTTCGATTACCGGCATGCGTCATTCCCGGATTTTCGCATGTGGGAATCGTGCCGGACGATGCCGCTGGTCGGGAGGTGTTTTCTCGGAGGTCTCCCGTTTCAGAGTCGACAAAATCCCCTCAGTCACTCAATCTCGCAGTGTTCTGTGAAACTTACGGAATGTGAGTTGTCGAGAAACAACGTGTCAGTAATTTAACGGAGCGTTCTGTATGATTAAATACCAGCAGATTCCCGTAAAATGACGTCCTTTTTTAATAGCGCGTGCTGGGTTAGTTCGAGTCGTTTTGTTCTCGCAATCCGGTGAATGAAATATGCAGGTTTCATTCCATTCGCGGTTACTTCACACTTTTCTGAAGCCCTGCTAAAGTTCTACTTCCAGGATATTCCTCCGCCTCATTAAAAAAAAGAAGCTTAAAAATATTACAGCAAAAAACCAACACACTGCATTCGTGCGCACTCGGTGTAATACTATTTAGCGTAAGAACTATTTGATATTATGCATTACCAATATACCTATTTTGTTTCTGCCTTTATCCACATTAGTTTTAAATTCGAGAATATGATTTATGGACACACAATTAAGTAAAAATTAAGTTTAACCAAAAATAAGGTACTTTTATGTCAATTAAGAAGTATAAAACGCCTGCGACACATAACATCTTTAGGAAACAACCAAATAGTCATACAAGGTGTATTTTTTTCAAAGGTTTTATTCAAACCGCGAATGGACTAATACGCCGCACCATGCCGGCGTGCGTCTCTTGCTCGCGTTAGGCCGGTGTCATACTATGTATGCGTTTTTGCCGCTGTGGTTAAAACGCTCCTGTTTGACGGGATGGGCAAGACACATCGTTGTAAATGAGAGGTGACACATTTGTGCAACGTTGCTGCACCGTCCGCGCGTAACCGCATCGTGCTGCGGCGAGACGGGATAGCCGGACAACAGGAAAGGAAGCGAAACATATTTAGTTAAATTAGAGCTGTCACACTGTGCGGTAGTACCGGAGAGTTGATGGTATTCTCTAGCTTTCGAATGCTTATTGATAATTTGTACTAATGTGTGATATTGAACACATTAATGAGAAGCCAGATTGTAGGGAAACAGTGCGAAAGAGTGTGCCGATCAAATGTGTCGAGAAAAAGCGTGAATCGAAATTGAGGGAAATACGTACACGGGGGTTGGATGCCTCCACCTCAAGTACACGCACCATTTTCAATTTCGACGACATTACTACACGACGCCACCAACTGCTCACCTCACCACACGCACTGCTTGAAGAAATCTGCCACGTTCTTGTCCCGCTAATGCGTTTTGGCGCGGACAGTGTGACACCACGAGGTCATCCCGTCAAACCAAATCCCGTTTAGCCAAGCGGCAAAAACGCATAATGTGACACCGGCCTAACGCTGGGCGTCAGAGAAAGCAGCTTCCCTCGGCCGGTTGGAGAGATCGAGTGTGGACTGGACTGGACCGCTGCGGATCGCTCGCCGAGAGTCCGCGCGGCGCTTGTTTCCGCTTGTTTGTTTCCAATTAGCCGCGCACGGGTATGGAACCTCGTCGGCGTCGCACGGAACAAAAACCAATTTCTCGCGTATTCGCCGCCCCTCGCGCGCGCGCGCTTTTTATTCCCGCGATTTCGGCGGAGCGAAGGAAATGCGAGCTCGCCCGCTGTGAAAGCGTCGATAATTCTAACGCGTCGCGACAAAAAGGCTCATCGCCTTCAAAACGCATATAAAAATATTATTTTTCAACAATATTTTTTTCACTCGGCAGTAACGGGGCGTTGCTACCAAATGCCATGCAGTTTGGAAACTGAATTTTTTTTTTTTCATACCAGGGAAGCTTGAAAAATATTCTCAGCTTGTAAATTATATTACTGCATGGCGAATGAACGTATTATAAACTACTGCATGTTTTGCAATTTTTAGGACCTCAGTACAACAAAATGTTTACTAAAAGGACCACATCATGTATTGTATTACGTGTGATTGTATGGTTTTGCGTGGAATTATAAAAGTATTTCCAAAAGGTCTAGTTATATTTAAACTGTGAAATATGATTGGTGTAGCATATCAAATGCATATTTAGGAGCTTGTACTCTATCCTTGTGTTTCGTTGTCCATGTAGATTTCAGTCCTCATTCCAGGGATACGCCGTAGTAATTCTTTGATATAGACATTGCGTATTCCGCTTCCGGTTGTATGTCCTTTATAAGCACCTGTACAAGAAGATATACAATGTATTGTTCCAATTAAGACGGCTTAGTTCTACAGGCCACTGTTGATCGATACTTATCCATTCTGAGTATGAGTCCTGGCTTGTTTTTAAACAGTTTGTTGGAAGAAAGCCGTAGGAAATGCCATTTGTTTGCCTGGTTCGTGGTTAAATGAAAACTTTTCATTGCCGTGCTGGCTGCTTCGGTATTTCTTTCTTCCCATTGTTTCCCAAATACCACTTCAGTCCAGTGTACACCAAAGACAACTTCAGTCCAGCGTAAACCAAAAACCACTTCGGTCCAGTGTGCACCAACGTCCACTTCAGTCCAGTGTGAATAAAAGACGACTTCAGCCCACTGCACACCAAAGACCACTTCAGTCCAATGGGCACCAAAGACCACTTCAGTCAGTGTGCACCAAAGACCACTTCAGCTCAGTGTCTAACAAATACCATAAAAAGCTCACTTGCATAGATACAAGAAAATGGTTCAGACAAAAGTTATTTAAGGTGAAAGGGGCCATAATGTGACGGTAATAGTCGTCGAGGTGGTCAACTTCGGTATGTTAACTGGAACGATGTGGTTTATGTTCACCTTTCAATAGTGTGTTTGACACGTGTTTGCATGGATACCTGTAGTCTGCGGCCTTGTAACATAAACCGTTATATAATATCTGAATGTGACAGTGAAAATTTTGTAACGATGAGAATAATGATTTAAAAATAAAATTTAACTTAACACAAGTTCCACTCACAATCCCCCCCCCCCCTTTTTTATCTTTATCGCCCTCCATCTCTCCTACACACGCACGCACGCGCGCGCGCGCGCAGTGACTAAAATTTTCTGAACTCCCAGATAGTATAAACTGCTTCGGAGCCTATTTAAATAATGGTGTATTTTTCCTCCTTACAAAAACTTTGTAACGAATAACATTAAATTACAGTGTCTGAGCTCTCCTAAGTTTTTTATAAATTGTTAGAGTTGATAAAGGTTTTTTTTTTTTTCAGAAGAAACAGTATTAAGCTGCGAAAACTTAGGAAAACGTTATGACTATTTTTCTTACGCAAAACGTTCGCTTAAGTTATGAGTAACGTATTAATATTTTCTAATGTAACCAGCCAGGCTGGTACCGTAAAACTCGATTGTATCGCCGTTGCCTTGGTTTGCACGCTGAGTAATGTTATTTGCATAAAACTGGGCGCGAAGCAGTAGGTTTAGGTCTGGCTTCTATGATAATCGAAAAACAAACACTGAGTTGCATGTAGGGGTGCATTATGTAGAATATGTGGACTCGTAGGTTCTACATTATCTCCTATTTGGTTACTTTCTATTATCTGGTATGTTTATTGTGACATACTGTAGAAACTGCTGCTCTTCCTAAACGCAAACCAGTTTAGTGTCACTACAAATCAGGGGAATGACAGTTTGTTCTGATTTACGGATGACTTAATTTTTCTAAATGTTTAAAAACTAGTTTTAAAAGTGATTGCGTTTGTTATGTACCTTTATTTTTATGTTACCACTGTGAATTTACTTCCTCTTTAAATTAAATAATGTATTATAATATAATGGTGTGTATAAATAGACTGTAGTTCTAAATTACATCGCTTTGTGGTCCATCGGTAAGTTAGTGTGGTTTACACATATTTTAAACGTGTAATTTAACAAAAATGTTTTTTTTTTTTAGTAATTTATGAATTTGTATATCTCAAAAATGAACTTAAGTTCCCTTCAAAATACTGCCATGATTAGCTAAACCTAGTAAGAATTGTACTTGGTTTAACTAATTCTAGAAAGTTTACATATATGAAATACAGGAGAGAATTATACAGGTGACTTGATAATTCTTAATAGTGTTCTTATTGACGCTGCCAACGTAAATTTAGATACGTTTGATTATTATGAGAACATAACGAAACTCATTGGAAAGTTTCTTCACAAGAACTACGTACTACCAAATATATATCAGACTCTTGGCACTTTTATTTTGATATATTTGTGGGTATTTTTTAAAATAAGTAACATGAGACTATTGTTATTGTTAGTAAAGCTGGGTTATTAAAGCTACCCAGCTAACACAACCTGTCGGCAAATTGTCGGCCTGATACCTGTACTGTCGGCAACTGTCGTTTCAATGCCACCTGACAATGGCGTGATGTCTTTTTTAAGACAGTATGTTTGCCGTTAGAAAAAAAAACAACTCACCGCTTAATTTTTTAAGGTTAACATATGGATATCACCTAAATTATGTTGGCGTAATATGTCACAGCCAACATGTCGCCAATAGCAAAAATTATATTATGGCTCGATTCCGATATAGCATCTTTATTTTTCGGTAAGCTGGCCGTCATCTTATTCATTCCGGACCACTAACGTTTTCGAAACACGGCTCTTTAACACAATAGAAATACAAATATAATGTATTTTTGCCTACAAACTTTTTGGAAGTGTTCTTTGAACAGGCAAGATGTTAACTAGCTGTTAATGGCATTATGTCTGTTTTGAAACCATGTGTTAACCGTTAGCATGTTTTTTTTCTCATGATTATATATGGCTCACGTGGTAGCTCATGGCATTTTTACTTTGATTTTTTTTTCATTTGTATGACTATTAGACAGATATATCAATAACTAACCAAAACTGTTTTTTTGCAAGCCTTTGAAGAAACCGTTTTTTTTAATTATCAGTGTTTTAAAATTATTTGCTATATTATCATGGAATTTATACTCTCGCGTATAATAATTTGTGTCATGATAAATTCAAAATTACTGGAGTGTAACAGCAACATATCCCGTGGTGTATAGGTTGGCATTCTGGACTGTTAACTCACGGTTCTTAGGCTCGAATCCCGCACCTGACAAGTAAGAAATTTACATGTCATATAGTATGTTGAGCAGTAAATGGAATTAATATATGTATAAAGGAAATAACATTTACCAAATTTTTTAAATTGAAATGTTACGGTTTTAACATGGTTATATGCCGCTGCAGGCCCGGCATCGTAATGACATCCAGCCGCCGCTCGTCCGGCATCTTGCCGCCATCCATCGGGCCGCCTCCGGGATAAGACAGCAGGCCGGCATCATCTGGCCTGAGTTTGTCGGCTATCTTTTACCGGCCCAATTCCGGCCCGTAATTTTCGTGTTTTTTGGGTACCTTTGTAATCCTTAAAACTTTGGGATAAAACAGCAAACCTATAAGATATATTGAAATAACTCATTAAGCATGTAAAATGACGCATAATTTATGTATATAAATGACCTTACACAATGTTTATGAAAGCTTTAGCCGACGTGTATGTCAACCAATGGTCGAAATAGTCAATACTGAAAAAAAATATTGTTTAAGATTCTCCTTGTTAGGTATAGAGATAAAATCACTTCTAATGTTTGTATTTTAAACTAACTTATTTTAAACAGTGTCTAGTTGTGAAAGTAGAACCTATTCTTGACATCCTTTTTTGTCTCGATTGTATTTGTTCTTTCTTTCAATCTCTTCTCTCGTTTTATAACGGTATATAGATTCATTTTAAGTTCAGCGAATGAAATATCAAAAGCAAATATTTATAACTGTAAAAACATGTAATTTGTTAAGTTACCTCTTGATATAAATAGAGCCCTGCATTTATTATCGCATTAATATCTCGCGTTTATATTCAATACCACGATAACTACTAGTTTGGTAAAATGTATGTCTAATGCTTTAACATAAAGAATTTTTTTTTTCATTGGGGGGTTAGTGAGAGTTATTGCCATTACCCGCCCGAAAATAATTCATTATTCATCTCCATTACATTTACACACGTGCAATTGACTTAATATGACTATTTTGGCGCTGCTATATACGGTTATTTATCACGATGGCGTATAACAAAGCCTAATAATTTATTTACAATAAATTGTCATATACAGAAACGTAACGCACAAAGGCAATTAACCGTGTTTTAATTTAATATGCCCTGCAGCTACACCTGATGTACACACACATTATTATATTGTTTGCTGAATCTAATGAGTGTCTATTTTGCTAAGCACTTTAACCTACATAGATGCATAATTTTACGCAATGAGAATATTAAAGTCTAATGCTATACTTTTTATTCTGGTTAGAGACTCCGAGCTGAGAGGAAGCCATTATGTCTACCTGGATCATTTTCAGAATTTGAGGCGGGAAATACTTCCGAAACCAGCCGCAGCACTGGAAACTAGGATCGAGATACATCGGCAAAAAAGTGAAAATACAAATAGCGATTTCTCTGTACGATAAACACCTGTACTTCAATAGGTTGCCGTGTCGCGAATGTGTGTACAGCATATGTACTTCGCAGGGGTGCGTTTTTCTTCAGCTTGTTGCAGAAGTACAGTGTCTATCTAACCGCCGACATGAGCCCAGCTCGTTTGGAAATTTCGATAGCTGCGAATGCAACCATCTACGTAAGAATTCTCATCGTTGTTTCTACGTTACATTTTTATTCAATGATTTTGTTTGGAAAGCTGTATTCACCACATAAATACTAAGATTTTATTTCCCTTAATAACCAAAGTGGGTAAATTGAAACATGTATGGGATTTAATAATTTCGTTTCACAGAAACATGCACAGCAATTTAAGGAAATTCAAATTCTGCTATATATCCGTGACATTCCCTTTCAAGTTATTATACCAAACAGGTACTCATAAAAATTTTTATAAAATAATTTTGTACATGAATTAGGTAGGAGAGATTTTAATAGGATCCAAAGATAGCGTGAGAGAAAATAAATACGCCGTTTGGTGACCTACCTAGCAGTGTGTTTCCTATTGTTTATTTCCAAGATGGTCTTTTGTGATATAGGCTGTTCACGGTAAAGTAAGCACTTTTTAAGACCCTTCTAAATTTTTCCATTCATCATATTTCAGTCTTCCTGCTCATTTTTAATACAAACATTGCAATGTAACCAATAAACACAGTGTATACATTTCATCACCCTCAAAACTTAATGCCTGAGGCTGCAATAAGATATATTTATTACTGGTTAATGACTGTTGGGAGGGCCTTAAAAAGTACTCACTTCGCCGTGAACAGCCTATAGCGGTTAATGGCTGTTGGGAGGGCCTCAAAGTGCTCACTTTATCGTGAACAGCCTATACAACGTTTTCGCTTAAGTGTGTTACAAAGATAGAGAGGTAATTCCATTCGAAAATCAGGTAGAAAAATAATGCAATACTTGTGGCCTACGCAAATAACGAGCAAGTGGTTCGAAAATTGGCAACTATTATTGTCGAAAGAAAACAAATCAGCAGAATGTATCAGCAAACGAAGTTAGTAAACCTTTGAAAATGTCGTTGTGTATAACATACCAAACCAGAAACAAAATAGAGGTTGCTACTCTTACGTCGCAAATTGTAACAATATGTATGAATTTGTCTTTAGTCATTGTAAATAAAATTACAAAATGTTCTGTAGTAAAATTAGTTATTTTCAAAACTTCACTTATTATTTGCAATAATATTAATTTTTTAAAATAATTAACGAACTAGTTACATTTGTCCTATGTAGAACAGTTGATTCATTATTGTAGTATAATGAACAGAAGCAAATGAAACGTGAACATTTTCTTCTACACAGCCATTGTTTTTTTTTTTTTTGGAAGTATTCAAACTTTTAAGTTTTTTGACTTTTCTTTTTTTATAACCATTTCCGTTCCCGTATTTTATAAACAACTCATTAAGTGTCAATAAATCCAATAAAAAGTTTCGATAAATGCTTTGTAATTTATCATTAAAAGCATCATAAAAATTATTCAAGAATGAATTTAAGAATTTCTCTTGGCCAACGGCCAGTTAAATATTTCAAACTGTGGAACTAGACAATTAATTTATAGTTAAAGATACTTTATTTGTATCCGGTGATAGTCGATCAGTATAATAAGAGGTCCATTAGCAGAGTGATGAGGCACACGACGAATCCTGCAATGACTCGTCGAATGTAACGCGACTCGTGGAATAGCACGACAAGAAAACTAGGTTGTTCCCTCGACCGCGTTTATAGCACCGCTGTTAATTCGGCGATAAACTACAACGATTATTCTCCACTCTTACAAGTTCGTCAATTCCATGAATTATTATTATTATTCCTTCCCCCTCCGCACTCGTGGTGGTTGGAGGGGGCAAAAGTAAACGAATGCCGGTTAGTTACTGTGTTCAATGAAAATATGTTATGTTTTTATTAACTTTAAAGATCTGCGTGTAGTGACCACAGCACAGTTACCCTTTAAATAAAAACAACCCCTCCCTTCCCCTCCACATAAAGTGTCAGGAACCCACAGATTTTCTGTATAATTATTGCATTAATCGAGTAATTAATGTATGATTATTGCGGTGATATATTTTTGGCGGCATTTAACATCTAAGGTCTTCAGTGTCGATGCTCGTGGAGTGAGGTGGGGATGGAGCAGTAATGGAATGGAATGTTGGGGAAACGGTAGGGCACCAAGAAAACCAACAGCATTTTTCTTGTTACCAACTGTATTATTTTCTTTTTGTTAACTAATATTAAATTATATTAATTCAATAATAGTAATTAAATTATAACTAATATTAAATAATAAAGTTGAAACTGGAAACCGGTTCGCCAAGGTGAGAAGGGAGTATTTGACCACTACATACAGCGCCATCAAGATAAAGACTGTTCAAGGTAAAGTGAGCACTTTTGAGGCCCTACTTAACTATAATTTTTAAATAAATATTGCCATGTAAGTAGCAAATACTATGTGTATATTCCACCACACTTGGAAATTTACGTCTAAGGCTAAAATATAATATATTTATTGACTATTACTCCAAATGTCACGGCTTTTAAAAGTGCTCACATTACCGTGAATAGCCGATAGTTGGGTTACTATCAGGTGTTTACTATAAACCTAGACTTTCAGGCGTGTGACGGAAGGTCCATCGACAACAGAGGATTAACGGGGTTAGTGATTCCACGAGGGAGTTACGGAAAGCCCATGTAAACTATTTATAAGAGATAACTATGGAACTGCCTGTTTTCCCTTACGCCCACACAAATGCGGCGGCTGTCATACAAAACCCTCTCTACCTGAAGTGTGAATTTCTGCTCTATAGTATGTCTGAAATACGTTTTTCTTCAAAATCGAACTTATAACTGCATTTGTAGTCATTTACATTTCAATTTACTCCAGAATACCCTTTTCGATAAGACACGCTTTTTCGAAACTTTTTTTATAACCCTTCTGTGCACGCAAGTTCGGGATATTGAGACTGCGGAATGTTAAAACAATGCGGTAATAATATCTAAAAGAAAGGGGTCTACGTTCACGTTTGCCATACACTTCCCACCGATAAAGTCATCCGTAGTGGCACGTATCACAAGGGAAAGGTACCACAAGCGTAGAATGCTTTGCGCATATAGGGGTGATGGGATAGTAGACGTTCCTGTCAATTTAGCCCTTATAGCTTCTTTGCTTTCGTAATTCAAACGCTCAAAACACAGCCAGGTAACCGGCCACCGTGACAAGATGTTGTCAACAAACAACTTGCCAGCTTCGCAATTTTCCTCTCGCCTTGGCTTTTCGCCGTGCATTGCACGCAGAGATCAACTGCGAGAGAATTCGTATCTTCCTTTCACAAGGGACAGCTTTCGCACGAGCGCTCGTTGAAACAAAGCGGTGGGCTTTACTCTCCAGCGTGCGCTTTGAAATACCACTCTTGCTCCGCGTAGTGATAAAAGTCCAGTTTTAAACTTGCCGCCTCCTCTTTACCAACGCGTTTGTTCAGAAACCTAGGAGCTGGACACTTGGCCAGAATCTGTTTCACTTCTAGAGTTAGCGAGCATAATGACGCGTGCCCTGGGGCCAGAGCTGAACTGACCTGCCAAACATAAAACATCAAAGAACTAACTCTTTGTCACCCCTTATCTCTCTCTTTGTCATGTGTACCGACTTCCTGTTTTCAGAGGGGGGCAAGTCTCAAACTTCCTGTGACAGTATACGTGTTAATTTAGATATTATGTCTTTCTCTATCTATCTATCTCTCTCTCTCTTTCTTTCTGCCATACTGTACGTTGTATGATTGTGCGTGTGGTTATGCACATTTGTAACACTTTTTAAAATCAATTCCGAGGTTTTGAATATTTAAATAAAATAATTGTTACTGAAATGTGACTCTTTTTGGTTAATTAAAGACTTATAAAAAGACATATTTTGAAAAGAATAAGGCATTCCATCTACAATAAGTTAAAAATACTTATTAATAGAACAAATTGAAGTAGTACTCAACCTCTGTTTATCAACCCAGGGGGCGTAGCCCCTACTGGTTAAAAAGGGGAGGGGGCGAAGGGTCCCCCCTCCGGGTCAAACTGTACTCGGCGTCTATACTCTCTATCTCCACGTTTCTCTCTTAGTCTCTCTCTGTCTCTCTCTCCAACTCTGTCTTTCTATGTCTCTATGTCTCTCTTCTCTGTCACTTTATGTCTGTCTCTACCTCGCACTTTATCCTCCCCCCCCCCCCCCATTAGAATGTCTGTGCCAAAGTTTAAACATGCCTGATGCCCATTCATGAGGTCACGTGTTTGATGCCAGTCGGCGAGAGGCATGTTGTAACAATTTCCAGAAAACTGTATATCATGAAACCTATCCGGTATCATATAACTATGATTGCTTGATAAACCAATCATTAGTCTATTAATTCAGAACAGCAATAATTTTCAAAAAGTACACCTTTTTCCCCACAACAGGCGTTTTATTAAAGAAGGTCGATTGTTACAATTTGCCCCGTGTTTGGGGCTAATTGTAACAACTACTTGCCCCATGATATGCATTTTTAGGTTAATTGAGATTACCATTGGTCTATGTCATTAGCACTAAAAATCAATAAAGCATAGAGAAGGTAGATATATTTAGAACCTTAATGCTCAAAATAGTCACGAAAAGAATTGATAATAGGTATCGGAAATCAAAGTTTACTGAGCGTGTGCACACAGCCATCTCGCTGCGCCGCTTGGCGAAACACTGGTTGTGGTTACGTAATGCGGGGAGTTGTAAGGAAAATATCGAGTCAAATAGTCGATGTCGAAGACTTCAAAATCCCGGTAAAATAATGCGCATTACTATTTACCCCTGTTACAACAAGCCCCTCGCTCCACTACTGTAGTTTCTCAACACGAAACTTTACTAGTACTTAATTGTTAACTTAAAAATCCCAGTTACCGCGGCTCATTAAATATATTATACTCCCCGTCAAACCAGAACACCTTGTGCAACTCCAGACACTGAGCGACAACATACACAATTCATCACATTCGAAATAAACTACAACAATTTTCTCGATCTATTATTTTAACCACATTCATAATACATTAGCACTAAGTTTTATCAAATAATTTATGGAAAGAATAATGTACACTGTAAAAAATTGAGGTAAAATCACCTCTTAAATGTAGAGCAAATATACATCTCACGTAAGTACTATTACCTGATCGTACGGAGACGTACCTTTCAAAAGCGTGGGAAAATACCATACAAATAAGGAAATGTTTGCAACATTGTATAATATAATTATATTTTTAAAAATTTGATAGTGGTAGTATTGTTTATTTAGTTTTACCTATATCTTCAGACGAATGGTAACCGGAACCTCAATTCTAAGATACTCGATGCTTGCCGGAGCGTGCACACAAACCATTGCCCTCTACCTCGGGGAGGACGGTGCAATATCTATTACATAACCATGACTATCTAGCTGGTTCAGTGATTATTAGCGTAAGTATTAAAGTTATCTGCAAAAATTTTAATCGAAATAATACGACAAGTTTTCCCAAAAATATTTCTTATTGTTAGCTTGAGCATTCCCGCCATTCTAATAGCAACTTGGCAAATTAGTTATTCCTGGAACTGGTTATGATAATTATTTTGTGTAACAGATTGCTCATTTACTTTTGTGTGGTACAAAGAAAATTTGTGTAATATTTCCTAAGTGTCTGTAGTTCTTTAAAGTTAATATCGTTTCAAGTGTTAATTCCCTTGACATAAAACTTACGCAGGTAAATATAAAAGTGTATATTGCGATTAGAAAACTGGAACAAAAAATGTCCCGTTTTCCACAGACTCTTGCGAATTTACATTGTTATTTTATTTCACAAAATTCTAATCTGTAACAATTTGATAATTGAATTTTACAGATTTTCTACCTCAAAAAAAAAGTTTTTATTGCTTGGTATTATGCCTGCGCTAACGAATATAAGTCCTGATAGCTGCCCAACACGGCATCTCGTTTTTTTTTTTTTTATCCCCGTCCTCCCGTCGAGCTGTTGAGACAACGCTGAGGAGATACACACATAGTAAGGTAATTTTCCCATATATATATATATATATATATATATATATATAATATTTATAACACACACACACTGTCATGTAAGTGCGGTAATTCTACCTTACATGTAAAGAAAAATATGTTTACGAAACAAGTTTGCGAATATTACATTACAAATGTCAGGATATTTTCCCAATATTTTTCACAGTATACATTTGCTTCAACGATAACATTTTTACGTAACATGACCGGCTAAAATGACTGCAGCTAGGTGACTTCATATTTTCTATCCTGCAAAATTGTCGGCGTTTAAGGAATCCGACTAGCTGGTGCATGATGTGTAGAGGTAGTGAAATATCGTGGAAATATTTCAAGACAAGTTATATTTCAAGACGCTTTAGGGTCGTTTGTCTATCCTGATTGACTGAATTACTTTTTGACAGGTGTTAACTGTCTGCACACGAATCACGTAGGAGCCGTGCCGATGTTGCCGAATACTAAATGGCTCGGTCAAATATGAAGACGCCTTCTCAAGCAGACAGCAACCAATGTCAATATACAAACTACTGTTGGGTGCTTATAGTATTCAAGTCTACCATGAACCCGTATTTATTCGAGACAAATCACTAGCACTAATGATGTGCGTTGCAGAGGTTTGGTAGAAAACACGTGATTCAAAAACGGTTAGATATTTCGTAGTGGTACTTGAACACGAAAAACATTTAAGAAATGTTTCGTGCCAAAGACAAGTTTTAAGCTCTCAATTCAGCTTCGAGGGTTATTTTTATGGATATGAAAATCCCTAAAACGGGTGTTTTCGAAATCATTTTAGCTGTTAAATTTTCTATATAGAAATTTTAGAATTATCTTTAGACACGAATTATACTTTTATCTCTTAGCGTACTATTAAATATATAGGATCACGTGCTCTTCAGGTCAGTCGCTGACGGAAGAGCTGCATACAAATGGTTAGTTAGCAGGAGTTGGTATCTTTGATTTTCATCTAATATTATGTGAGCTAAAAGAAAAGTCAGCAAACGTAATAACTAAATATCTTCGAAATGCGTGTTATTATTTAAGTACAGACTGAACTCCAAGTTACTGTGCGTTTGAAAACTCCAGCCATTGGCCGGAAATATTTGTGATACAACTTGGAGAACTCTTGGGGCAATAATGTAAGTTGAACAATGCAGTAGCCAATCTATTTTTAGGAGATCAAGAAGGTAGGTGACGTTGATTAGAGTGCAGTGGCAAATGAAATTGCGTGCTGTGCTTACTTGTTTATAAGGTAGTGGAGTCTATCCTATCGCTTTAAGACAACACGAATTTTGCACGTCTCTAATAACCATGACAAGGGGGGGGGGGGGCACAGTGGCTGATCGGTTAGCATGCTCGTCTCCCACCAAAGCGATCCGGGCCCAATCCCCGGCCGGGTCCATACTCTCCTCAATCACCCTCATCAGCTCTCAAGACCTCCATGTTAAGAGCCGTCCAAGTCTCTTCACTCACTCATCAAGACAGTGTGAATATAAACGGGCTCTACGATGAAGCTGGTAGTTTTCTTTTTAAATCAAACATCAGCTAACAGACTGGGTTTTCTCAATGTGCGATTACACTTCTGAGCTAGGAACGATATCACATCATTAAAGGAAATTGCTATTAGGAAATCGGTATTAAGTTAAAACCATTCTGTCAATAAAAATGTATGATATTTTTCATAGAGAATGTATGGAAGTTTCTTTCGTATCACTGTAAGAAATTATTCCGAATTTGACCACACCAGTGTACACACTTAGTGAGAAAGCAGGAATGGTAAAGTTTCCCTTATACATTCATAGTAGCCTTTCCTACATTTGCTCAGGAAACAGTCAATTGCATAGGGAAATTCCCAACGTTGTATAGTAGCGCTGCTAAACACACCTATATCTGCAGCTTGATGTGTGGTATTATTACCATACAGCGTATAGGTTAAAAACTTCCATTAGAGTTTAGGAAGTTGACCAGAAATTTTTTTTACAGTGATCCGTGCTGTGTAAAACAAGATTTTCGTTGCTGTGAAGGATGCCTTCGGCATGAACTTTACGCCAACACTTTCCTCTGCGTCCTGGAATCGGTGCGAGAAACAAAGTTTCGTCCCGCAATGGATGAGCTAGACTCTCCCCTGCAGGGTTCGGCGAGAGAGAGAAAGAGGTAGAGACTGCAAACAGGACGGGGATTATATTTGCCAACATCACAAAGCTACCTCGATCGACGCCTGGAAGACATTAATGCAGCCCCTCGGCGAACCATTATACTACGAAATTCTACCCGGTGAAAACGATGGAAAATTTAACACAACATCTGCTCTCACCTGCTTTCATGCACGTACATTGCTAAGACAATATGACGAATCGTCCTTCGCCCACAGGCCAGAGTATCTAATATTTCAGTAATTATATCCTGTTTTTTTGGGTATTCGTGAAAACATTTTCATATTGTACCCATTTACTAAGAAGGCAGTTAATATTTACATCTTCTTTCTTTATATATTTTAACTAGTCTGTAATAAGTATTTCGTGATGTCAATCGAAATCCAACAGTGAAGAAAGTTTACAGTCCTACACAAGTTAATTGTAACAATAATAATTAAAAAGTGTAACAATTTATTAAATGTAATTATTTTTTTAAAGTATTTGTATAACCTGACGTCTCTCAAACAGCACCAACAAAGTAAAACTTTAATTATACTCTCACGCTGATTTTAATGTTCATGTCTATAATATGTATGTCAATTTTATTTCAAATAATTATAAAATATATAGTGGTGAAAATACTAGGGTATCTAACATACTGTTAACTGTATAAGAACATCGATAACACACGAATTTTCCAACCTTCTGTGAAGTCAACATTTATTTTAACGTGAAAAAAATCGTTAAACATATTTATTATGAATGTCATTAGGGTACATATTTTACAGCGAGAATTATGATTTTTCACTTTAAAATTCATTGAAAGGTGCGTGGAAATGAAAACCCTAAATAACAAGAAAGACAATTTAATATAATATACACTTAAGCAAACAATTACCAATGTCTAGGGACCTGCAAAATTCGCGTTATTATTTTAGGATATGTTAAACCTAAAAACACTTTACCTTTGCAATACGTGTGTCATTGGACCATTCTTTAATTGACACGTCCCGGGTACCTCTGAGCCATTAAATGAACATTTCACAATCGTGTGCCCCAATCACGCGCAGTTCGCTCAGAAAGGGCACGACTTAACATTTATGCAGCAACCAATGGAGAAACGACGCCGGCTCAAGTATATATAGTACTATGAATTTTAGCTTCATGTAAAAAAAAATAACGCGAATTTTGCAGGTCCCTACCAATGTCACAAATTTGCTTATTTTTCCCGGCACATACAAGTAAGTAATTATGATAAGCCCGGCCAGTCCTTGACATTTGTCAAGTGTAAGTGAACACTAGTCTGACGTTCTAGCCTAGTTTGCAGACGAGTAGTCTGACCACTAAACCACCGCTGTCCCCTTCCTCACGGTTTTTATTACACTTCACGGAGATGTAAAATCCAAAATGTTCACATGCTATATAAGTCTGAGCTGCGAACTGCGCTGATTGTAGGCTCTTCGATCAGTAAAGGCTGTTCACGATATAGTGATCACTTTTGAAATCAACCTTGGAAAAAAAGTCACTGCCCCTGTGTGCATGTATTTTAACGGGCGCACTGAGCGACATACGCCCAGTAATGTTGGTAACAATGAACGAGTAGTAGTTCCGTATCTTAACGTCAAATAAAAGGTGTTAGGTGACTATATATAATAAATCAAATTATTTTTTTGTATGGAATCGAAGAGTGGAAAATAGCAGATTTGTAAAATAATTACTTTTCTAGTAATTTCACGGTTTCACTTGACCGACGCATGGGTAAAGTTATAAGGCCCTTGACAATGTTAATCTTACATAAGTCGGAAGAATACGCAACATACATGCAAGTAGATCTCAAGCAGGGCTTTCAAAAGTGCTAATTTTACCGTGACTAGCCTATAATAATTGTATTTACTTAGCGTGTTGTGACGGTCACATATACGTGAGCACCTGTTTTAATAAAACCCGTGCCACGACTGCCGTTCTACGAGAAACCACGTGGATTGTGCCTTCTGACGTCGGAGACGTGTAGTCTTAACCTAGGTATGAGTGCCCCGCATGTACTCTCTCTCTCGCTCCTCTCTCCTCTCTCTCCTCTCTCTCGCTCTCTCTCTCGTCTCTCGCTCTCTCGCTCCTCCTCTCTCTCTCGCCCTCTCTCTCTCTCGCCGCTCTCTCTCTCTCTCCGCGCTCTCTCTCTCTCCTCTCGCGCTCTCTCTCTCTCTCGCGCTCCTCTCTCTCTCCTCCTCGCGCTCTCTCTCTCCTCGCCTCCGCTCGCTCTCTCTCCTCCGCGCTCTCTCTCTCTCTCGCGCTCTCTCTCTCCTCGCGCCTCTCTCTCGCCTCTCTCCTCTCGCCGCTCCTCGCTCGCCGCTCTCTCTCGCTCTCTCTCGCTCCGCTGTCGCCGCTCCTTCTGGTGCGGCCGCTATGCGGGTTTGCTAGTTTCCACGACGGGTCCCCCCTTTACCACTCCACCAGCTGTGACGTCATGCATGAACGTGGAAGAATGTTCGAGGGTGAAACTTGAAAAAGATATAGTTAGAAATAGGAAAAATTCGCGAGTTCAATTACCTGTATGCTAGACTCCACAGTCATGTGTATACTCGAGCTTCAGATGTTTTTTGATTGGCTGCTGCCCCATAGAGCAGCATGTTTTACTTCACGCCTGACAGTATGTCATTCGCTAATTGTTTCCCTGCAAGTCTGCTATTGGCTCAGAGTCGTCTAGCGCATGACTAATAAACTGCGGTCCAATTACAAAGTCAACTTCAGTGTACGCGTGTTGGATGTCTATCTTGTCCTGAAATGAACTCACGAAATTTTCCTATCCCTAGATATAGGCCTAAGGGTTGGCTTCTCATTTTTTTTTGGGGAGAATCAGAGATAGGCCTATGTTAGACGTAATCTCGTGCCTCTGAGTGAAAAAGGGTGACGATATGCTCAATAATATTATAAGATGATATGTAAAACGTTTTCCTTTCCTGGGGGAGGAAGGGTGGTGGAGGGGGAGTTCTTTTAATGAAAATTCATAGTTCAGTTTTCTGTTAGGCAGTAATAATTCGCTGTATAACTGGGGGTAAATTTTTTGCGATTTTTTATAGGTTTTTACGAAATCATTTTGAATCTCTTTTGTTGCCATGTTTGGTCTATATGTATTTTGATATTAATGGGACATTTGTGAAAAGTGTCTATATACTGGAACACAAATATACACGGAAGACAAAATCTGTTACAAATTACATTTGCAGACCAAAGTAACAGCATTCCTAGGGATGGGAAAATTTCACGAATTAATTTCAGGACAAGACAGGCGTCAAACACGTGTACACTGAAGTCAGTCTTGTAATTGGATCAGAGTTCATTAAACACGCCCTGGTCGACTCTCCGCCAATAGCACACTTGCCAGGAAACAAGTAGCCAGTGCCATACAGGGGTGTGTGTAGTAACACATGACTACTCTCTGAGGCAGCAGCCAACGAACAAATATCTGGGGCTTAAGTGTACAAAGGACTGTGCAGTCTAGCTACCAGGTCATTGAACTCGCGAAATTTTCTTATCCCCAAGCTTTCCTAACCACCTGACGGGAGGATCTCGGTATTTTTGTAATAAGTTTTCAGCTGGTGGATGCACAGACGGAGCACATATCCCACGTGTCGGCCAGCTACTGCCACAGTGTGTTGTTACTGAACGCAGCGTTCTCAAGCCAGCAGATAAAAAGGAAAGGATCTCGGTCCACCCTCCTCATCCTGACGTCCACTGGACTGCGCGCGAGTAGCAAGATAGGACCGATATGACTTCACTTCCTTCGTCCTTATCGACCTACTGTTGCTTGTCCCGCCAGCTTGTTTGGAGCTCTTATCCATAAAGAAGTGAACCGGGCGAGTGTGTGTTTGTGTGTTTAGCTGTTAGCGCCGGACTTTGAGGGGGGAGGGGGGGGGGAAAGGAGCCGATCCGAGAGCTCGACAAGCACTCCTGAGTCTGAGAGAGCGCGACAGGACGCGCGGAGAGTTCAGAAAGAACCGCGGACGTGCTTCCGTAGATTTTTCACCAAGGAAAGTTGCGCAGACGTTCGCAAATACTGTCTTGTCAATGCCAGTAAATGTCATACCATTTATTTATTTTCGGGTCTACGTTTACGAATATACTAGCTGTGTTCCAACACACTTTAATTCTGAGCACCGGTTTCGTGGTTCGATCATTTGAATTGTTACGCGTCTTATCTGTCTGACCGCGAACTACGGACGTTCAGTATCGTAGAAACCAAAATTCCGTTTGGCTCACTCATGTGACATACTGTCTTCACACAAAGACAAGCAGCCAATATTCAAATGAAGGCTACAAGTTAGTACATAGGATATTGAAGTCTAGAGTCCGCGCAAATCTTTTCGCGAATAAACAGGTGGCTCTACTTACAGGCAACGAAGAAAAAGGCAATAAGTGTAAACACAAGGGCTTAAGAAACCTGGAAAGCTCTGGCAGTGCGCGATTTCTCGAAATATGGAATAAAGAACATTATTTAAATCACTTAATATATTTTGCTTGTGTTAGCTTTATTAAAGGCTGTTCACTATAAAGTGAGCACTTTTGAAAGCCCTCTCATTTGGAATAATATTCAATAAACGTATTTTATTTCAGCCTTAGACGTTAACTACAGAGTGCGGTGGAATATAAACACTGTGTTTATTACTTACACGGCAAAATTTATTTAGAAAAGTGGTTACAGGACAAAAAATGGCTGAAAGGAAAAAGTAACTAGGGCGTCGAAAGTGCCTACTTTACCGTGAACATCCTATAGCAAGAAATTTTAATGCTTATCATGCACCGCAATAGTTGCTATAGTCTCTAGTTTCCGTTTTAGATATTCTAATTTTTTTGTCGCGAAAAATAATGTATATGAACCACAATAACTGTAAATATGACTACATATCTGCCTTAAAATTAACAAAATAATATCCACAACTCTAATACTGATATTATTATATCATGGTATAATTTATTATTCTGTAAAAAAAAGAGTTAACCTTTTTTATTTGAAATCTAAAGGCCTACACCTTATCAACTATTGCCGTATGTGAGGACGATGGCTTCGTTAATTCAAATAAAAAGTCGATAAATCAAACCCCACCTAAATATATCAAGTAATTAAAATTCAGTTCTCGTTTTCAGAAATTTGTACACAGCGAGACCTTTATATAGCCCATAAAGAAAAACAGATAAATTTTTATAAAATTATTGTGCCTCCAGTAATGATGTATACAATGGAGACTTTGCTACAATAATACTCAGAATATTTAAATGCAACTTAATCTGATACGTATGCGTTCTTAAATTTCGTATTACATTGCCGTACAGTTATTTTGTAACTATAATTATTAAAATTACTACGTTTACGAAATGTGTGTGTATACAGGTACTCGACTCGATGTAACTTTCTTGCGCAAACAAAATTCTCATGATGCACTGGAAAATAGGTATTTATTAAATTAATTCTTAAGTTATTTATTTTATACGATAATATGACTTGTCTAAGATGATACTACCTCTATGTGCATTATCTTTTTCATCACCTTACCTAACGAATTGTATAGTAGGTAATTTTTCTGTGTCCTTATACGAAGTTCATAAACAATGTTGATGAAGGCTTTGAGTTACTCCATCCAGCTCGTTGCTTAAAAAAAAACGCCTGATAACTTTTTAATAAAATAAAGCCTAAATTACAATAATAAATGGCGTTAAAACACAAAAGATATCCAGATATCCTTGATGTGGTGCGTATAGAAAGTATACGTGTAGAACCAAAATGTCATTAACTTTATTGTCTTCTATTTTCTCACTTACTTCTAGACACGCTCAAACAAACAATGAACATTAATACGGAATGTGCGAGTTTCAAGTGGCTATACACTTCTCCAAATATTTTGTCCTTTACTTCCACTGTTAGCTGAGATTCGTTTCGTAGCTTAAGACAAAGATATATCAGTATTTTATTCAGAATATTAATACGCTTTTAATCAAAAATTGCAGATTTGGAATGCTGAGACTTTAAATTTACTTTCAGGTTCTCTAGAAGATATCTATAGTATTAACTGGATATTAAGTTTTCTTGCAATGCATATAATTCATTTTTCTTATCACTAAGATATTCATATGATTGTATGTTTAAAATATGACGGTAATGCACATATTACAGACGTTATGAATATAAATTTAGAGTGACTGGAGGTTTATGAAAGTTCCGACAAAATCGAGTCAGTCTAGGACTAAGAGGACAGTTCTGCAGGCTTATACTCCCCCTTGCCCCTCCAGAGTGTGGTGGAACTGTGGTAATTCTTAGGACCTGCATTAGGGGCACATGGGTTGGATCCCCGGTCCAACCTTCCTGATTTAGCTATCCCATAGTTTCCTGAAATTACTCCAAGCGACTGCTTTGGCGTTTCCTTACTACAGGCCACAGCCAACTATTGTCGATACTGACGGTTTCTTCAAACTTTTGACACGAATAAGTCTTTAAATTTGCAACCATAGCGTGAGGCAATCCAGAAAATCATTTGATAACAAAATCGGGGGATACAGTTTGGCATTGCAGCTCCGAAACCGTCGTCTAAATTCAAAATTAAATTACACCACTCGATTGCCAAAAGATCAAAAAATATATTACGTTAAGTGAGGATTGCGAAGCATGGCACGCACGGGAAAGGGGGAGGGGGGCGCAATTTCGAGTTCGTTTCGCCGCGTCTCATAAGTTCCGCAAAGTATAACTTTTGACTAGGAGAAGCTACGACGCTTGTTTAAGTTTCAATCGACAGCTCTCATCAAGATGAATAGATTGTGTGTATTAAAAAATTTGTGTGGCGTGGTTATGGTGAATTTGTAAGCGTTTAATGTAAAAATTATGAAAACTTAACATATTTTCGGCCTATACTCGTCAAAAAGCCAAGTCGAAATACAGAAATCGTATACGGTTGGAAAGAGCATATCAAAAGCAATCCAGTGATACCCATGATACACATTCGAGTGAAGCGGTGCCAGGAATTTAAAATAAACATCAAGGCGTCCGAGTATGCAGACGTATCCACGCAAAACAAACCTCCAAACCCAATTTTTGAATCAAGCCTTTGAAAAATTGAACCATTCCTGAAGTGTTTAGTTGATAGCTAAACATGTAATTAATCTCAAGCGTTTTATACCTCTATTTATATTAAAGTATTGTGCCCCATTCGCCACCGCTCTTGGAGATCAACCTCCTGTTTACCTCCAACAAAACAAGACGCTAATGATTGGGAAGGGCAAGTAATATATTTCAATTCAAAACAGCAGAGCAGGATGTCTGAGGTAATGTGCTGGCAATTCACCTTCCTCAAATGAAAATGTAGGGGACAAAGGGAGAAAACCACCTACTACAAGCACAACACCTAAATGAACATCCTTTCAATTTGCTTCTTTAATAACATTTTTAGCACAAATAAACATTTAATTAATATTTTTCCCTATTCGTACAGGGAATAAAATACACTAAATTTCCATAGAAGAACATATTTCATAAAAATGGGCTGGTTACCTTTTCAACCTTAAATACGAAAGCAAACTTCAATAGAATAGTATATTTCATAAAATGGGCTAATTACCTTTTCACTCTAAATACAAAACCAAGCTTCCATAGAATAGCATATTTCCAAAAATGGGCTAATTGCCTTTTTTACTTTAAATACAAAACCAAAATGCCTGTACACAATAATATTTCCGATAGCACTTTACCTAAAACTTACATAAAATACACCCCTCTCCATAATCTTAGCCCTTCAGAGAAAATAATACAATGAAATTCGCAAACAGGGTACCTCTCACCACGCAGGGTGATTCGTTTCTTCCTCTTTTCTTTGTTTCGCAAGGCACCGCTGGAGTGAGAAGATTAAAGAACTACTTCCTCTTTTACGAAAATTCACTAACTCGCCCAATCCGCAACACACGCACCAGTCCTCCCTCACCGCAACACCTCTTATTCTGGCCCTCAGGCCGAAGATATTGTCCTCACCAAAAATATTGGCTGCCCTTGCTTCCAGCACACACCATCAAGGGAGCCAGGGATATTGTCCCCACCAGCTCACTGGCTGCTCCCCTGCACATTTAAACCAGCACCCAAGAGAAAATGGAGAGAAACGGGGATACTCTCCCCACCACTAGGGCTTTTCCTCTTCTTCTCCCGCATTCACCACAGCACACAAAACACCACTCTCACTCACCCACCCCACAGTTTCCTTTTCCCCAAACAAATACCAAGCCATTTTTTTCTCCAAAAAACGTTCCCACTGGTAAATGGAGCTTCCAGAAATCTTCATAAGTAACCGGAACACTATTCCCCAATATATCAGTTCCACTACTAAACTATCTTGCGGGAATTTAATAAATTTTTCATACAAAAAAAATGCGCACAAAGAATTATAACGCCTCTTTTTCATCAAGCAAAAACTCGGGGCACCGAAACAATCTTCAAGGATCCAGCACTAAGTTCTCATAACTCAAGTTGCACTGACTGCCTAAAAAATATCTCAAAAACTAGGGCCCACAACTTCGGGAAAAGTTTAAGTTCCAATTCCATTCCGCACAAAACTAAATTCAATTTCCTCAAAAAAAAAAAAAAGTACAAAGTACCACACACCACCTGCAAAATTTTAAGTTCAAACTCCTTCGCATAGATTTCACAGTCCGAATTCCTCACTACCTTGGAAATTATTCTAAGTTCCGAAACTCTTCTCCAGGTTTTGTCAAAGTTCAACTCACTCATGACCTGAGAATTTTTTCTAAGTCCGAAACTCCTACGAAAATTTTTCGAGGTTGGAACTGCTAGTGGGTCAGAGTCTGTCCACCACAGGTGATATTATTTTTGAAGCTTTACTAGACGCAGCATACTTAACTTCTCCTCAGTTTGAAGATCGCTCTTAGGGTGGCTCCACACACCACTAAGGCACCTGCACTACGGCGGGAGACGAATCTGGCTAGTCAGCTCGCGCACCCTCCAAAATACTCTCTCGCTATCCCCACTCTCGTCCCCTTATCCTGCGACTCACTCCAGCGCCGTGTATACAACGCGCGCCCTCTACGCTTGTGGCGCTTTCTATTAGCCTTCCTCGATAGGCGGGAAACTAGTCCAGCGCGACGAATCACTAAGCACCTTCACTTGAGCGGCCTCCAACTGCCACTCGCCACTCACTCAGACCCGCCAGGCAGTCTACCCCCAGGCGACCAGGCGTACTTATACTGCAAACAAAATTCTCTCTTACACATCTACCGCCAATTGTGACGGGCATCCCATCACAGTACATTATTTTTCGTTTAAATTGTAGTTTAACTATATTTTCTTTATAATTCATAATATTACATTTATAATAAATATAAAAAATAACAGTGAGAAAACACGTGTGTTGGTAGCACCCAGTAATAAATAGTTAACATGCAAAATATTATTACAACTGAGTGCGCACGAATTCCGTGCGTTGTCCTTTGATGGACTTTTCTAGACTTAGTTAAGCTTAGTTTGCATGAGGTGGAGGAATATCCTGGAAGTATAACTTTTGCAGAACTTCAGAAAAGTGTGAAGTAACTGCGAACGGACTATACTTGTCTGTTCCTGCTTCCCTGATATACTTACTCCTTCTTTGCAAGGTAAAAAAAAATCGTAAACTGTAGTGAAAGAGAGAAGGGGTTTGTTTGGCTCTTAACATGGTTGTCTTGAGAGAGCGGTGAGGGTGAAGCGAGGTGAGGATGGAGCAGCACCGGAATCCGAGGGTGGGGAGAAGCCGGAGGTCCTCGAGAAAACCCGCGGACAAGCGGCATCGTCCAGCACGATTACCGCGGGCGAAAAATCCTAGAGCGACCCCGGGGGAATCGAAACCGAAACGGCTGGCCTTGTGTAGAAAGCGAGTTGTCTAGCCGGTGCGCCACCTCGGTCCTATCTGTAACGAAAATTTCTAACCTATACATAGGTATAGGCTATTCACAGGCAAGTGATAACTTTTGAAAGTCCTCTCATTTGGAATAACAGTCAATAGATATATTTCATCTTATCATTAGACGTAAACTTCTGAGTGCGGTGGAATATACACACCGTTTGTTACTTACGTGGCAATATTCATTTGAAAAGTGGTTAAAGGATGAAAAATGGCTGAAAGGAAAGAGTAGGGCCTCAAAAGTGCTTACTTTACCGTCAACAGCCTATAGGCAGGTAGTTGGGTTTAACGTCTCGTCGACAGCGAGGTCATTAGAGACGGTACAAGTTGTACAGGGAAGAGGGAATGGGGAAGGAATCGGCCATGTCTTCTTGTTAGGGACCTATCCCAGCATTCGCCTGGAGTGATTTCGGAAAACCAGGGAAAACCGAAATCACGATGGCCGGCCCGGGAATCGAACCCGAGTCCTTCCGAACGCGAGTCCAATAGGTTGCCACTGCGCCACCTCGCTCTGTCCTATACATAGGAGCACGTGTTTTTCACGAAAAGATACCACGATTCCAAAACACCCTAGCTACGATCCGCTTTTGTGATTGGATAATTTTTAATTGCCACGCATCTTATGTCCTCTTCCCGCGAATCGCGAAGGGCCAGAGTTGTGCGCAACTTAATTCCGATTGGCCTGGCCAGCTATGAAACTGTCTTCTAACAAAAATGCGCCACCAATAACCACATTAAATTTGCAATTGTGCGCTAGGATATTGAAGTCTGGCCTGCGCTTTGATCTTATCATGAAAAACAGGTGGTCCTGCCCGTACACAGTACGGAAGTAATATCACAAATCAGGCTGTATATAGTCTATTCCCAGTTTCTTCACACTTTTAAGATCAAATCTTTAAAAAAAATACCCCATGTGTGACGTGTTTGGTTGTTTCCTAAATAAATCGTGTTTCACAAGCATCTTATACTTGAATTAACATAAGAGTACCTTATTTTTGGTTAGATCAAACTTCTACTTATATTTTGTCTATAAATTTAGTATTTCCTACATAACTAACACGAATAAAGACAGAGAGAAACTAGGTGGGTTGGTAATACCTAGTAAGAAATAGTTCTTACACAAAACACCGGAGAGTTGGAAGTAACCGGAAATGGAGTATATATAGGATAATTTAGCATTGTTTCTATACAAAGTTGGCAACTTTGTTACGTTTTTGACGCTTTCCTTCTTTCTTGAGAAAATGCAGGAACGCTGCGTTGGATGTATGAGGAAAAAACTTGATAATTCGTACTTCCTCACTGTAGTCTATGTGTACAATACTGTCGTAACTTTGCGAATAGTTTATTATAGGCTGTCGGTGGTAAAAATGAGCACTTTTGAAAGCCCTGCATAAGAAATACTTGTACGCGCATTGTGTATTCTTCCGCCTTATATAAAATTAACATTTCCATGGACCTCATTGGCAGTGAATTTCTTCTAAGGTTCAGTCCAAAAGTGCTCACTTGATCGTGTACAGCCGTTAGTGCGATGACCTCGCTGTATAGCAGAGGAAAAATAGGACATTACATGAAAATAATTGCAACATAAATAATTTTTGCGCCATAATGTCAAGAAATATGTATCTTATTATGGCCTAAAAGTTCATATTCGTCTTCTTTGGGGAAAATCCACCATCTTGGAAAATGGTAGCCAAAAACAGTTTTTTCCCGAAAACCTCGTAAACTATTTGTCATGTAAAAAAATGTTTATAAAATTGCCTAAAAGAAAGGTTCTTACCAATTTTTGCATAGAACGAAACGTTGTGTCACAAATGATTGTTTAATCATCGCCACTGTATGCACTGCAGCTGAGTTTTAAAAATATATTTGTAAAGTTCAGTATTCTTTTCTTTTTTGTCACAGTCCACTCCCTGACACCGTCCACAAACTGAAGTAAAGAACAGGCCATATTTTTTTGCACGAGCACCTCAGTGTTTCACAGTTTCCTTTAGAGCTACAGAAAATCACTTTGCGTATACTATCTGGACAGGCCTGATGTCCGTCATTACAGGGAAGTACATGCCATTCCTGAGTTACCAACACCAATCTTCTGATTTCATTAAAGAAGAAAGTCCTTTCCATTTCATGGAGGTAAACCCTCAAGGAGAGGTACTTCACTGCAGAAGGTGTAGGAGGAAGAGTTTCAGGGCGGAAAAAATCAGTTGACGTACAAACTTTGTTTTCAAACACACTCACTCTTAATGCGAGACGAGACTCATTGTCATGGCCTTTGTATACTCTTGTGGTTACTTGTTCCCCAGCAGCAATTATTTCTTCTTTTGACGATTTTCAGAGTTAAAAACCATAGCAGCTTTCGTAAAGGTTGTATCGCTCTTTGCAAGATACAGTGCCGTCTGTTTTCCAAAGCCAAAGAATCTGGAAGTGATATCACAACCAAAAAATGAATGGACAAAAAGAAAGGCTTCAGAAAGTTCACCAAGACTTGCTTTTGAAGAGTTGATATCCCACACTTTAGTTTCCGTTTTGAAATACAAGGATCTTGAATGTGACAGGGGCAAGCTCAACAGGAGAATGAGAAGGTCGCTGTCATTTCCAAAAACACAGGTATTTTCAAATTGTGGTTGTTCTATTGATATTCTTGTTATGAGAGTGTTTGCATCACTATCCGCATACAAAACCTTACATTCTGCAATGAATGTGGCCTTGTTATTGTAGCTGAGTAAAAACATGTCTTTCTTCATAGAAAATTTCGTTTCTGGTGAGAGATGGACATCAGGAGAGCTTAAACATTTCTTTCGTCTTAAGTGTGTGCAGTCCTTAATAGATGGACCGCCATTATATCCATCAAATATAATGATAGCACTTTCAAAGTGTGTTTTTACATAAGAATGTAGGAATCAAAAACCGATTTGAATGTGTTGTTGAGTAGCCAACTAACTTGACGAAGCAACCACCCGCCATCGATTACATATTTACAACCTTGAAGACAAGGCATGCCTGCTGATGGTTCACATATGTTCCATAAAGCATGTAACAGTGTTGCTTTATTTGCTAGTCTAAGCATTTCATAATCTTCAAATAAAGCTAGAGGAATTTAACACAACTCATGTGACATTACATTCTTCAAGTTCATCTCTCATTTCAAAGTAACAACTGTTAGTCTCTGAAAAAGCTGGCTGTGCTTCATCCTGAAAGATCCATTCTTCGTGTGTACGGATTTCTTACAAGCCATTGTAATTGCCTGGCCCATCTTCGTAAATGAGAACATATCTGAAAATTTTCCAGCCATTTTCAAAAGGACAGTTTCCCCAACTTTCTTAGCTTCGTCAAAATTAACATTTTCAGAAGTAGTCACTTCATTTACAATATTGACGAGTTCTGTTCCTTTCCGAAATGGTTGTACTTACATCAAATAATCAAGTAGTCTTCAAGTATCAGTTTATTCCCTCTTCATGTAATTCTGTGACACCTCTTTATGCTGCACCCTTGTACAATAAGATAGCCACGTGAGCTCCTGTATAGAATAATTGACCTTGGAAGATACGGGCATTGCCAACACCCATACAGCTCTTTGATTTTCTGTCGTACCACCCCCATGCATTAGACCTCCCATGCCTTTCAAAGAATTCATTAGGGTTTGTTCTATAACTAAATCAGATGATAGCCCTGCCCAAAAGCGATCAGTACGTCTTACTACAAATTTCCCTTTACAGAACTCGGAGGCTACTTCTGGATGCTTCTCGTCCAACTCGTTCATTTCTTTCAAATAGATGTAAGTTAACTTGGTATAATGGTTATGGCCGGCAGCTGCTAGGAAAGGTATCATACGCCGTATGCATTTCAAATGCAGAGCCCAGTCTCTGGTTCTTTCAGTCATCAAGAAACTTCTTAAAATTGAAACCATTTCCATGTACTGGAACCATAGCTAAGCAGTTCTGCTGTCCACTGAATTCTTCTACGTTTATACTGCCTTGACTATGCTTTTAAGAGATGGTGATGTGGCAATTTCTTATATTGAAATACTTTCATTCAAACTTTCTTCATATAGTATCTTGACATATTGAAATCTTAATATTTTATCTTCAATATTTACGTCATCAATGCTGAAACCATGAGCCTCACACAAAGCCAACAAGTTAAGAGCCAAATCCACCATGAAGTGGGCACGAATCGCCCTAGAGACTGCTTTGCCACTCAAAATGTTGCTGACAGTCATGTGAGGGTAAACAGTTTCAAGAATTTCCAACAATCCAGAGTCTTCCATGATAGTACCAATGCTCGAAATGAAGCTCATTCTCAGATGGAAACCTCCGAGCAGGAGTATCAAAGATTTTAGAGGGCTACCGGTTGGTTCAATTTTAATGATGATTTGGCTTTTCGACTAGAGAAGTTGGTCAAAGGTAACTACAGCTTTTTTTCTGCATCTTGAAGCTTCTGTGTAAATTCTAAGAAGTGTTGAGTATATGCACGACAGATCGCTAGTATTATGGTCAATCATAGGAAGAAATACGATCCCAGCTTTTCCTAAATATTTCTTTCCTGTATAAATATCTTGGTTTGTAACTGAACATGTGGGACGTGTTCCGTAGAAAAACCAGGACATATACCATAACATCATATCTGTTAATTTATTCTGAAACCATAGTTGAAGAAAGTGAATCAAACATAAATTTCTTATTCTGAGACTTTTGGAAGTAATGAAATGGAATACCGGCAACCTTTCTTACATCTTCAAGGGAGACATCTCTTCTAGGAACTGGTACACTTCTTTTTTGCGGTTTTGGTTTTTTGCATGCAATAATTCCCATTCCATGAAAAGTTCCTTTCCCGTAGATAGTACAAATGCCATGATCATCATTGTCAGCTCCAAATTGAAGAAAACTTTTAGTATCTACTTACATAGGATTCTGGTCGGTTAGCTGTGCTGCACATTTTTCAAATTCTTACCTCACGGTAAGATGAACAACACCCAAGCTTATTAAGTGTGTCAATAAGAAAGCGAGATCTGTAGTGATGGTACATTTGAATACACAAAGCTAGTTGAAGTGGTGCAATTACTACCCTTTGTCCACATGCTTGGATCTGAGCCTGGCCAATAGCAGCAGCTACTAAGTTGTTTCCTGGCATAATGGATGTAAGAAGTGTCCTTAAAGAAGGAGAAAGAAAATCAAGAGAAGTCTCCACACATAAGTTGCTGAAGTCAGGGTACATATCCGAAGGTGTACTCTTTTCTTTTATTTCATTTTTGATTATCTTTGGCACCATCTGTATAAGTATTTCCTTTCCTTTTTCTATTTCGTCTTCTATTGGTTGTTGATAATCGTGAAGGATTGATTCTGCAGTTTCTCTAAATGTTGCATCATTTACTTTTCCCGAAAAATTCCCAATTGTAACATTTTCACCATAAGTTTCTTGTAAAAGATTCTTCATGTGTTTTGTTGTGTATGGTTGTAAGTCAGTTCCATCTAACAGTTCTTTCATCATATCAGAAAAATCTTGCAATTTTTTTCACCATCTTCAAACTTCTCAAACATTTCACATACAACCTTGAGGGCTTCGATTCAAATGGTGCCTGGAGGCCTGCCTATCAGGTTTTGCCTTTGAGTCTTACATCTTCTTTTAAGTTTGAATAAAACTGTTTTGGTTTGTCTTTTCCTGTACGGAAGTTTGTCGAACATATCCTGTGATGTATAGCATCATCAGCATGTAAATCTGAAACAGTTGTGTTCACTCTCTCAAAGACACTCGCACCCCATTCGTCATTTCTCTCATGATAAGTTTTGATTACATTTTCCTTAAACTCTATTGAGCGAACATTTACTACCCGTGACTTCAGTCGGTCTGTATGACGAAGATCTGGAATGGCTTCCCTTCTACAGAAAATGCACACTGTTAGTTCTTTTAGATGAGAATCACTCGACCTTACAGTAATTCCAGCAGTTGTGCTTTCATCATCCTCATTTCTCTTCCTCTTCTTTTCAGCTTCAATTCTTGTTCTGTAACAAAAGTATTTCCTGCAATCTTTATGAACTTTTTGACCAACCACAACATTCGTAGTAACATTTCTTTCACCAGCTGCACAGAATATTGATTGGACACATTTTTCACCTAACGTTGCAACTGGCTCAATATTATTCCGAAAGTCTTTGCAAAAAGCACACTTAATTACCTCATCAGTAGCCAGTTCCATAGCTGCCATTCACATTTCTTCACTTGAAAGAGAAACAAAATGAGTTAGCTGTTGTTTCGCAACTGCAAGGAGTGCGCACTTAATTATTTACAATAAATACATGTTGGTGTTATATTTAACTGTCGATTGTGCGAAAAAAGTTTGTTCTACGCGAAAATTGGTAAGCACTTTTCTTTTAGGCAATTTTATAAGGGATGTTTTGTGTCTGAAGTTTTTTGATATGACAAATAGTTTATGAAATCTTTGGGAAAAACTGTTTTTGGCCGCCATTTTCCAAGATGGCGGATTTTCCCCATAGAAGACTACTATGGACTTTTAGGCCATAATAAGATAAATACTTTCTGACATCATGGCGCAAAAATCATTTATGTTACAATTATTTCCTTATCACGCCAGAATTTTTTGTTCCTTTTCTGTACTAGTAGATGGGACGTTAGCTCCCTCTCCAACCATTCCGTAACACCTTCGATTCTATTGGTAATTATATTCCCCCAAACGTCTCGACAGTGAATTAGGTAATGTATGGTCGTGCATAAGTGCGTAATGATGTGAACAGTATTATTGAAGATATACGCAGTCCTTTGCTTTTCCGAGAAAAGATTTGCAGGCGCGTCTGTCAAGTGTTTCTGGTGAATTGGCTGACTACGGCAAGCACCGGCAGCGCGAAAACAACGTTCTCTCCGCCCAGACCAAATGCAGTGATCGTGTTTTCTCCTGGACGAACACTAGTGTACCTGACTCACTTAGGCAAAGTGTTACCACGACGACTTGGGGGCAATTTTGGACGGGAAGTAAGCCTAGGCCTATATGTCACGAGTCGCTGATTTTCGTGCTGAACGAAATCTCTCACCTAGATATGTCCATTGAAGTATAAAATCCAAGTATCAATTTCGTTACTTTTTCATACCTGTGGTAATCGCGCCGGACGATGCCGCTAGTGTTGAAGTATTTCCTCGGGGATCTGCTGTTTACCCCGCCTTTGCATTCCGGCGCTGTCACATACTCACTTCGCTTCACCTCGTCGGGTCTCAAGACCGCCCAGATCTCTCTACTCCAAACTCCCGATATTTTTAAGTTTCGTTATTTCATTGTCTACGAAGTTTGGCAGCTGTTGCCGTGCGTTGTTTCTTGGTAAGAGGATGGAGGGGGGGGGGGGGGGAACTGAGTAAGGGCGCAGAGAGTAGTTTCTGGGACTGCCGCTGCCGGCGCCACCGCCTCGCGAAGAACAGACCTCTCAGCAGCATCTGCGCGCGCGGCGTCCGACGGACCGACATCCAGCAAGCAGTTACAATAGGCCGTTCACAGTAAAGTGAGCACTTTTGAACACTCCCTCATTTGAAATAATAGTCGATAAATATATATTTTCCTACACTTAGACGTTAACTTCTGAGTGCGGTGGAATATACAAATTGAGTTTATATCTTACATGACAATATTTATCTAAAAAGGTGGTTAATGGCCAAAAAATAGCTGAAAGTAAAAAGTAACTAGGGCCTCAAAGGTGCTCACTTTACCTTGAACAGCCTATATCCAGCCTCCCTCACACCGCGTCTTCTCAGATATGGGCAAGTCCTTGGTCCTGCGGCCCAAGGTGGTCTTCGTAGCACCGCAGCGCCAGTTGCTAACTAGCCCAGTTTGCCCGCACATTGCAGTCGCCGCTACTCAAGCGTCTAGCGAGCGAGAGAACTGCGGCGACGTTACACACCTTCCTTTGGCAAATTGAAATTGGTTGTCGCGGCGGCGAATGGGGGTATCGGGTAGCGTGAGGAGTTTGTCCTCCCTTCGACAGACTCCGCTAATCACCAAAGTCGACAAAACTTGTCGCTCCTGCCCACCTGCCCACGTTTGAAGCTGAGAGGCGCGGGAGTCACTGTGAGACTACACGGTAAAAAAAATTGAGGTGAAATTCCCTTGCATGTAAGGGAAGCTAATTACCTACACATGTAAGGTAAAATTACTTCTTAGATTTATTTAAAATTTACATAACAAGTAAAGTACTATTCCCCTTATCGTGCGGAAAACGTACCTGACAAAAGTGTTGCGGGATCCCATACAAGTAACGAAAATTAACTATATTGTATAATAAAGTTATAATAAAAAATATCCTAGAGTAGTAGTACTTTTATTTTCTTTTTATCACCTATGTCCTCTGACGAATAGTAACCGAAACCTCAACCCTAAAATCCTCGACTCTTGCTGGAGGGTGGGTGCAAACCGTGGTCCTATATCACGATAAGCCGATACGCTATCTGTTACACCACGATTACAGTGTGACAGTATCACTGAATATTAGCGTGTTAAAAGATTGTTTCTTCCACCCGTTCCCCCACTTAGCTGTTGAGACAATGCTGAAGAGATGCACGCGTCGTAAGGTAATTTTCCCATCCATATACGGGATTTCCAACTACTATATACATGAATTTTACTCCAGGGAGTGAGGTAATTTTACCTTACCTGTAAGGAAAACTATGTTTACGCAGCAAGTTTGCGAATATTACTTCTTGTCAGGTAATTTTCCCATTATTATTTACAGTGCAGATATAAATCCGACTTTAAATCATAACTTCACGTTTGATGTGAAAGTTCAACCTTCGTCTCAAGGCCGAAGACGGTTGACCATCGGGGCAAGGAGTCCTACTGGAAAAGCACTTACAAAGGTTTCGGGAACTATTAAATCCTTGAGGTAAGCTGAAAACTAGTGGGAAATTTAATCTTCTCACCCGAATACTCTACACGCGATTGTCAGCACTTCTGCAGCAGTCTGTTACGACGTTTCTTCGTGCAAAACTAAATCCTCCCTGAACACATCAGTATTATAGGCTGTGCGCGGTAAAATGAGCACTTTTGAAAGCCCCGCTTAAGATCTACTTGTATGCACGTTGCGCATTTCTCCGACTTGTGTAAAATTAACATTGCCATGGGCCTCATCACATTATTCATGCGTCGGTCAGGTGAAACTTCGGAATTTTAAGAAAATAAAATATTTTACAAATCTGATCATTTTTACACTTCGATGCATTAAAAAACAGGAAAAGTAAATGAATAGTTTAAGTTATCAGAAATAGTTTCCTAGCACTTTTTTATTCGACGTTTAGTTATGGAACTATTTTTTATCTATCGTTACGAACTTCAATGGACGCATGTCACTAAGTGTGCCCGTTAAAATATATGCAGGTAGGGGCAGTAACTTTTATGTATGATTGATTTCAAAAGTGCTCACTTTATCGTGAACAGCCTTTATCAAGATGCACTGCAGAAGGTTCAAAATAATTACGCGACCGACGGGAAAAACAAAATTCTATCAAACCACTGCCATCTTTTGCAAGTAACGCCTTGTAAAGCAACGCGAAACAAAAGATAAACTAAAACATATCATCTGCCGCACCTCCAATTTTTTTTTTTTTGCTTATATATTTTTCTCCTGTTCGTGGAATTCAAGGACTGCTGCAGAGGAAAAAACTATTTTCTTTGTCAGTTACGTACTTAATAACTTTAAATTATATATAAATGTAATCACTAATATTCCAGCGCGAGTTCAAAAAGATGAAATAAACAGAAGCAGACCAGTGCAGAAACAACCAGAGAAGTGACTGATTGTAGAATATTGCAGCAAGAATTAGCAATGCAACGGTATGCATCATCCCAACGCTAGGAATCCTTTACTGCGTGCGGGAAACACAATAACGATTTTAACGAAGTTTATCGATATTATGACTGTGTCAGTTTATTATTATTATTAACTAATACGTGACTGTTCGGTAAGTTTTCCAGCATTACCATTGATGAACAATTTTGAATGGAGATTTATTTGTCAGTCCAGTGGTAGTATCGTTGAACCCAGAGAGCCGAATCTATGACGATTACACATTCATCATTTCAATTCCATTGTGTTCTTTCGAGCTTTTCGTGTCGCATGTCTCGCTATATAATTAACGCCATTGGGTGTTTCGAGCGTGATGAGCATTAATGCTTTGCTGCCATCGTCTCTCTGCGCGAAACAGAATCGATTTTCCCGTGTTATTTATGCACGGCCAATGACTATCAGAGCATCGCGTTAATTTTAAAATCTGTTTGACGGCCACTTTGAGCCTTGTTGACGGGTAGCGTTTCCATTTACCACTTTGCAGGTCCGAAGTACCGAACGCAGATTTTATCTGCGGCGAAAGACGACCAGGATAGCAAATTTCGCTTCCAGGAACACATGAGGTATTTAATGGATAAGGCACTGAATCTATTCACTAAAATGAGGGCAGTCTCAGCATCATCGTGGGGACTTGGGTTCAGGACCATGATGACACTGTACAAGAGAGTATTCGTAGGAATCGCCCTTTATGGAGCTGGTGTGTGGTATAGGAAAGCAAGACTGGTACATACTCAGATTATTGATAAAGACACAGAGAGCTCCATTACTAGACCTAACAAAGGCTTACAAGATGACATGAACTGAAGCACTACAGGTGATCGCTGGAGCAATCTCACTGGATTTACTTGTAGAAGAACGAGGACAGCTAAAGCAAGAAACTCAAGGAAGAACTGCAGTGAAGATCATGAGGAAAGAAGCCAGAAGAGTTACACTATCCCTCTGGCAGGAAAGGTGGGACAATTCTGAGTAGGGCAAAGTCACTTATATAATTTTTCCAAACATAACAGAAAGCTATAGCCAGCACTGGACTGTTACAGATCATCATCTCTCACAGTTACTAACTGGACATGGAAAATATAATGCAAAATTACATGGATTTCTTTTAGTCGACTCTCCCTTCTGTCGAATTTGTCAGGTAGAAGATACTGCCAAAAATGTACTTAGATAATGTCCAAGAATTGAAGATATAAGAATTGAATTTTGTAGGAAGCTTGAAATAGAAGAAAATGAAATATATCTTAGAAATATCATGGCAAATAGAAAAACTGCCAAGATAATGGAAGAGTTTGCAAGAAAGATAAGCAAACGTCTGGGATAATTCGAAGAATGGATTCGAGAAAATCCACACGAGTTCGTGAATGATCCTCTTCCATAGATGTATAGAGGTTTCCATTACCTTATTAAAGAAAAAAATTGTTAAACAGGAAGTGACAGTAAAACTGTTATAAAAACATTGTGGTGGGAGCGGCCCCACCACACAGCTTGGGTGTTCCCAATGCACATAGACTAAAACTTAGAAAGGAAACATCAGAAGGTGACGGATGAGTTGGGAGGACATGAGAAATCGGAATAGCAATAACCAAGGCAAGTGAATAGGAAACGAATCAGGACGCTGAAGACTTAGGCAATGTATAAGGAAAAAGAGCAATGGTATGACAAGGTTCCAGACTGAAGGACCGGACTACGGGGGGGGGGGGATCGAAAAGGAGTCCACAGGCCCCCCCTCTCCGCTGACAGTCCCAAAACTGATGGCTGGAATTATAATATATATAATCTAAGTAGCAGTAGTTTAGTGTCACAATATAGGCATAATATAATCATCAATAGAACATAATGTCAAGAAATTGACCCCCATACTGCTAGGGGAGGCAGGGTGGAATGCAGGAAAACCGCGCCACTCTCACCTTCTAGGCAACGTGGTGTAGATAGTTGTAATATTATATAAAATTGTAATCCATAATGGCTGTAACGAGAAAATAAAATATCAAAATAAAAAGGTAAAAAAAAAAAAACGGACCATCCTATACTCCTGTATTACTTTGAAAGGGCATAGGTACGGGGGTGATAAGAAAATTCCGTGACCCGCCTTGGCTGGCCACGAAAAAAAAAAGACCAGGTTTCAGGTTTAAAGACTGAAGCCGGGATGGTTTGTAGTAAAGACGCCGGTTTCAAGTACTTTTTACAATGTAGGCCTGTTATGTCTTTCCTCAAAGTTCATATGACCTACACTCTAAATCTGAATCAGCGAGACTTTCACTGTTTCAATCAGACGTATCTGACTGAAACAACAATCACGTCAGTGAATTTAACTGATGCACCAGTGAAAAAAATGGCCATATTTCATTCACCGATTGATTCAGTGACATTCCCCACTTATTCGTCAGTAATTTTTTCCCACTGTTTTTCCCACTGTTTTCCCAGTGGTTTTTTTTTTTACTCATGGACCAATGAAACATCTGATCACCTTGCTCCGTCTCTAATTATTTTTGACTGATGTATCAGTGAAACTGTGTGTAAAAATGGCCGTCAAACATAGTTTAAAAATGGCCGTTAAACAACGTGTATTGAGTGAAGTAACAGCGAATAAACGAATAAAACAATTGGAAAATACTTACTAAAATGTGTTTCATCTTTCAAAACGCCATTTTACGAGGTAATATGAACACACGAAGAGAGTGCAGGCATACATACCACTCGTTTTAACAATCGTAACGGTATCAATCAAACCAAACACGAAAAGTATGAGCATACTACTTCAAACTACACGATTGCGCAGCGTAACTATAAGACAAGCATATTCCTCCTATTATTTCGATTGGATTTACTAGCTCCCGGCCCCCATGGCTCAGGGGTAGGGTAGCCGACTTGTGGTCGGAGGGTCCTTGGGTTCACGCCGGGTGCCTCCGATGAGGCAGATTTTCATTTCACTTGTCGCACTGCGAATTTGTCAACAGGCCGGTCTAAATTAAGCTTATCTACTACAACAAAAACGGCAAAAAAATAGCTCAGATGGTAAGACAACGGCCTATAGTCGAAGAGTGCGCGAGTTTAATCCCTGTCACCTGGGTTCTTCTTTTTGCTTTCTTTAATTACCGTAAATTGCACAATACTTCCCAAAATACCTTATTTCTGATTTCTGATAACAAAAGCGACTGCGTCGTTAGGTCAAGAAAAACGAAATGTGTTCCTTATTACTATTCAGGGAGGTAGACATGGAGAAGGAAGGAATCCGGCATACCCCCCCCCCCCCCCCACCAAGGAAATATGTAAAACATATTTAAAAAAAGGAAAATGTATACTTGGTTATGTTGGTTATCAGTTAAACGAGAAATTAGGTAAATAAAACGTTATATCGAAACACTAAAAATAAGAATAAATAGTACAGATGTCTACATTCGCCTTTTGTTCTTTAGTTCAAAAATAATTTTACAGACGCTGCTGTATCAATGAGCATGTCATCCCCTTCCCCCTTTGTCAAACCCCCAAAAATTGGTACTGCTGTTATTGCTAGAAAACCATAAAAGAAGTAAATATGACCACAGAGAGTTGTGCAATACCCCTGGAGCACCGGAAGAGCATGCTAAGAACATTACGATAAGAAAACCAGAGGAGTCTATCAAGGCGAGCAACCTGTAACTTAAAAAACGAATGCGGCAAGTCATACGTTATTTTGTCGCATGGTCCGGAAAGCGCCACATCGATGTGAAATTACGTATCGATGCAACGAGATCGGTAGCAACAGATACGAGGGTAGCACGCATACACTAAATGTGTCAGAGCCGTGGAGATTGGGTGGTTAGCCTGCTCGCCTCCCGCCAACGCGAACCGGGTTCAATCCCCGGCTAGGTCACTCCCGGATTTTCACATGTAGAAATCGTGCCGGACGATGGCGCTGATCGGCGGGTTTTCTCGTGTGTCTCCCGTTTCCCCAGCCCTTTCATTCCGGTGCTGCTCCATACTCACCTCGTTTCACCCTCATCGCCTCTCAAGACTTCGCTGTTAACACCGCCCAAATCTCTCAACTCAACCAAATGTGTCGCCCTTTACAAGTTTTATTTGTTCTGAGACAAAAGTTTTTTTACGTATTTCAGGTCTTGAAACTGCATTACATTTGACAGGCCAAGAGAAAAAAGTACTTCAATTCGAATACTTCATGATTGTTTGGGTATTGTATGGCAGAAAGCGGGAGTAATTAAATGTTTATACCAAATTAACGCTAACCTTAGTTTAACTGATTTATAAATCTTGAGACTTTGAACAACGCAATTAATTAAGAACCATTGCCACAAAAATGATGCATAGTAAGATGTTTAAATGTGCCTGCATTTAAATAGAGAATCACTTTACCTAATTCGCAGTACCTTCATGTTGCCCAAGTTTGAGTGACAAAAAAAAAAGCGAACATGTATAATTTTAAGAGAACTGTCTACTTTTGAGACCCATAGCTATGTATCACTATAGGCCTACTTACGACGGAGAAAGTGGTTTATGTGCTCAGAATACAGTAAAAATGAATAATCGAACACATGGCTATTATTTTTTAATATATTATTCGTTGATTCATATACACTATTCATTTATAATATTGCTAGTCCTTCGAGTATAATTTTACAAAACCTAATAACATCGATACCCAAAACAAATTTGTACCTACATGTCCATGAATATGATATATTCGTGATGATGGATGTATGTGATTATATAAAAGAGGCTTTACGTAGAACTGAGAGTTATAATCAAGTTTCAATTAACACTCCGCTTAACAAGGCGTTTCCCTTATCTTTCCCTTGTTGGAGATGGATATCTCCAAGTTCTGGCCGTTGGGTTGGTCAACAACACGCGTTTCCACCGACATACAGTACTGTATTAGCAAGTTGTCTTCGCTGGTGGTGTAGTGGTCAGACTACTCGTAACTTACCTAGGCGAACCGAGTTCGATTCCCGGCGGGGAAGCTCCCGGAGTTTCGCATGCGGGTTTTTTTCGGGGAACTCCCGTTTTCCCCGCCCTAGCATTCCGGCGCTGATCCATACTCACCTCGCTTCACCCTCATCGGCACTCTTGACCTCGATGTCAAAGACACTACCTACTGGCTGGCTGCTGCGAGATTTTCATAGGAAATCCCATGTTAGGGAATTTTGCTTCAGTGTATTAATTTTAAAGGCAGGCGTTTAAAAAAATGTGTGTTATTCACGACTTTTTTAGGGGAATTTCCCTACAGCGAAGATGTTTTTATAACACATATAGGCTGTGTGCAAAGAATTTTTATAACTTATGTTTTACAAAAAAGTACATACTGCCAATGCATATTGAAAATATACCCTAGTAGGGATCTTCTCCTTTAAAATTCGATAAGAAATACGTTTTATTTGTGAAGCCTATCTTAAAAATTAACGCACTGAGGCAAAATTTCCTTAACATGGGATTCCCTATTAAAATTGCGCAGCTGCCAGCCGGTAGGCAATACCCTTAAAGACCACCAAAATATCTCCACTCCCCTGTCAACGCTCAACACTGAACCAACTTGACTTCCGTATTCTAAGCGTTGCCTCACTTTCAGACTGTCAAAAGCCGACCAAAATTTTTGTGCGTGTTTTTCTTTCATATAGTAGAGCCGAGGCTTGGATGTCATTAATGTGTATAAAATATTGTTTTATTGCTATGAAATGTTACTAATTTTGGGTCAGTAAATTTACCATGCTAATTAAGGTTGTGTCCATGATCATTAAGAGAATAAATATAAACGCCAGTAATAAAATCTGACCCCCTTTTCCCTATTAGTTACGGATTTAGGTTAACTATATTTTAGAGTAATGAGCGTTCCAATCAACTTTATCTATTAAGTATAAAATATTTTCAAAGTTAACTATAATGGAGCTGGGGAAGCGTCCGTACCCCCTTTGTGTCAGCATATTATGTTCATACTAATTATTTTATTAATAAAGTTTGATTTTGACAAAATTTATAGCTTTCACGACATTATTTCTCCATAACTTAGCGTTGGAACAATAACTACAAGACTTCGATGAAAATTAAATAGTAATTTATTTATAACTGCAGCTTAATTTTCCGTTTGATATTAGTTACAAAATTACTGATTACTCATTTGCTGCATACGACAAGCGTATGAGTAGCGAAAAAAAAAAAAGGTTGGTATTTAGGGGCTTAAAACTAGAACTGCTATGACAAATGGCGCATGGCTGTTTCGTGAAACAATTCAAGCAAATAAGGTGTTTGTAGGATTTCATGCGAGGAGAAGAATACGTAGGCTAGTGTCCAGACGCGTGTTTCTAAGATCTCGGTTGCTATATTTTTTAATCCCAGGGGTTTGATTACAGTTATAATTTGTTCAGCCGCCGCATTTCTCCGTGCAAGAAAATGGAACAGAAATAATGAAGCTCATTCTGGAGTCATTTTTGGAAGAGATGTGAAGTGAAACGTTAAACAGCCACATTTATATACCTGGGGAGGAGTGCATCGCCCTTAGATTGCAGCATCCGTTGTCTGTTGGCCATGCGCCAAATTTTTAATTTATGAGCGAAAAGGACGGAGTTTGAGCAGCCGTTATTAAGGTGGCCGCCTGGGTAGGCCGCCGAACGGTGTGCATAGTTCCAGCGGAAAAAGTTTTCTTAAAACACCGTCCAACGTGTCTCAGTGAGGTCTGCTTGCGAATAGCATTAAACAAATTTTACGAGTCTCTATACGTTTTTAACACGCGTTTTCGCGGTCATTTTTAGGCGTGAACATTCGGGTACAAAACATTTAAAAAGGAATAGAGACGTGCATCAAACCTTTATTTTTATTATTACATCATAAAATGCTATGATGTCCGCTGAAAGTCTAATAGAGGCGCGTTATCGACGGCAAGACTGCACGCCAGTTCAGTGCTTTGTGCGTAGAGGCGATAAGATAGTCGATGCGCATGTCCCGGTCGCCTCTAGCGCTTTCACGCTTTTAGGTCTCAAACGTGCAACATTCCTTCAACCAGGCGGCCACCTTAACATGCTGCCAGACGCATAAACAGTTCTGTTTACCACTGTATCCTGACTTTACAGCAAAGGGTTTGGAGTCGCGTTGCTAAATAGATAGGGGAACGTAGCACGCTGAAATCCGTGCGCGCAATTCGCGGAATCCTCTAGGGAATGTGATCTGTCAAACAGGTTCGCGAACTACGAGGCGCCGATAAGCACCCGGAGCTTTCGAGGCAGGGACTCGACGCAGCGTGGAGAAGCAGACGCGAGGTGAAAGCGTAGCATGTACACACATCACTGGGCGGGGGATGGTTGCGAGAGAGAGAGAGAGAGAAGGAGCGGGTGGATGCTGTGTCCGCGGGGAGATGGCCTGGCGTCGGACGAGCGCGCAGTTCAGGGGGAGGTCAATGTCTCCTCATTTATCAGCCCCGCCCGAGGGCCGACGACGCGGAGTGGCTTGACGGCGCCCTCTGGCGCACAATGCGCAACCGAGCACTCAAAAGCTTCAGGCGACTACCCCCTTCCATCACTGCAACTCAGGACCCTCCCTCCTCCCCTCTCCCGGAGCTCCCGCGGGACTAGAGCAAGGCGTTGCCCCTCAGTTTATCATTATGCTGCCTGCAGCTGTGCAGTCGCCACTATCCGCCCTCTCCTTCCCTGCTACATCACGATTGTTTCCCTACTCGTTATTTCTTCGTTTTTATCTCCCGAGGTGTTGCTGCGTCGGGGATATGGCCGTGCGTTAATACGTCTCTGTTAAGACGGATTACAACCCGCTATCTTGGATTTATCGATTTTTTGCCAAAGATTTTGTGTATTGAAATTTCCCGCGTGACATATCCTAAATAACCGCGCCCCAAACTTCATGGAACTGCCACAGCTTCGCTACATTTATTAATTTTTAGTTAGTATCTGTCGATGCGAAACGATTGCAAAGGTGACGATATCAACGATACAATAAATACTGACCTGAGACAATGTACTGGGCAATGCTCTGTGCTCTGTCGTTCCAAAAAAGAACATGCTACAAAACTATATTTCCTGAGTATGGCAAAAAATTCCATTAATAAAGATGGCGGGTGGGAATTTGCCTTAACAGTATTTTCTGCGGGGTTGCCGAGGGTGGGGGTAGGAGGGTGTTCATGAGAATAAAACGAAAAAGTGACGGATTGGACACTTGGGTTTTATAGTTAAAATCAACAAATATAAGCGTCATATTCCGCCTCTACACCAAAATAAGCGCACTGGCACGTTCGAAATCACGGGACATGGATTGCTGCCAAGAAATTTTCGCTCTCGCCCAAAATTCCCGCCAGTTGCCGCGGGCCCCCAATAGTGCTTCGTGCGTGCACGGTGCGAACTCGAAGTTATGCTCTCATCGTCCCGAGTAGCAACATTGTCGGGCCAACATTGGCCCAACGTGTGGCTCTACCGTTGCGTTGCCACATTTCATTGGCCCAACGCCGAAAAGTCCCTCGGGATTACGTTGGCCTCAAATTACTTTATGCTGGCTGCCAACTGAAATACAACTTTGGCCCAAAATAATTTTATGGCTGTGTGCAAATTTTTAAGAGTAGTGGGATTTTTCTTTCAGAAAGGCATTCACAGTCATTTACCTACAGTTGGTAATGTTTTGGAAAGATGTATTAATGCGCACATAATTTCAGACCATAAACAACGTTCTGCCATCGTTGGTTACCAGTGTTTAAAATAAATTTTACCCATTAACAAAAAAAATTACAAATGAAAATAATCTTCTCACATTGCGCCACAATTCGCTTAATTTTACGGCCCGGACATCTCCTTGGTATATCTCGGATTCGATCTTGTGCCCTCGAAGGTTGACAGCATGAAATGCTCTCCACTAGACTACTGTAATTTTTTTTATCAGAGGTGAATAAATATGAGCATAATAATATTGCAGTTTGATTTTCTGTGTTATAATTTTTATGTATTTAATTCAGATCTTACTACTTTGAAACTGAATTTAAAGCCCATCAGTTACAAGAATATATTTTCCAACTAATAACCAACACACAAACAACGGAAGCAAGTTTATTTTTAAAGAATCTCTTTGCTATAGAAAAGAAAAAAAAATTAACCATTAGACAAATAAAATGGATTTTTCATGTTTTTGCCTAGATAAAATTAATAATATCCCATAATGGCTTAACATAATTATGCAATACAATATTGTATCAACGCATCAAAAATAACCAATCAACAACTCTTATGTTCACAAAATTGTCTCAACACTTTAGGAATATACACATATTAGCAAAAAAATTACATTTGGTAATTCTTTATATGTTGCGAAAATTAATATGTTCTACCATCTAAAACGATTATTTTATATTAGTGAATGCATGCTGGTTGTACGATTTGGCCCAACAAAGGTATCAAGTACATACCAAATGCAGACTGAGTGTATTCTGACACGTAACCAAGACATAACCAATTAAGTCAATTTTAATAATACTTTGTCTATGTTTCAAAACAATAATCCTACAATATAATAGTGTTATTTCATCATAAATATGGCAATTACCTTTGTTGGCATAATGTTGGTTACGCAATGTTGGTCCAACAAAAATGTACATACCAAATGAAAACAGCATGTTAACCGATAAGCAACTAACACATCACCAACAAAGTAAGTTTTAAATATGGCATTGTTTGTGTGCTAAAGATGTTGCTTTTAAATAATTATATAAAATTATAGTGTTATTTTATTCGAAATGTGGCAAATACCTTTGTTGACATAATGTTCGTTACACAATGTTGGCCCAACTTAACAATTAGTACCAATTATCAACTGTTGTGTTCCCAACATTGACACGACATATAACTAACTGATAACATTTTACAGAGAAATATCTCCGTTCATGAAGTAATTTTATATTATATAAAATACAAGACAGTGGTGGTGTTTTCATTTTAAAAAGTTGGACCATAGTTTTAAATAAAATGTTGGCTGCCCAACAGAAAAAAAACACACCTATTACAAACATTATATTTACCAACTTGTTACCAACCAATAACCAACCGTTTAAAATTGCACTTGTAATAGGTTATGGCATTTTCTGATTTAGTAACACCACTGCCTGGAGGGTGCTATGTATTCTTGTAACATTTTCCTCGTAGCAAATTTCTGTTAGTTGCATTGATGTGTGTGCTCCTACCCAACGTTTAGGCAACCTTACAAACCAAGTGCCGACATTGGGCCATCATAGGTTGCTACTGGGGGTAGTCGTATACCCTATAGAACGAGAGTACATTTACTTCAATGGTGTTATTAGTCCCGAAGTTATATAGTTATGCTGTGGAATGGATCGCCCTGCGAACGATTCATCGCCATTCAGTCCTGATACCCCATGTGTCTGCCTGATTTAAAAATATGTAATCACGTAACTAAATTTCAATTAATTTTAAGATGACTGACCTCCAAGATAACAGTGAACTCTAAAAATAAGTTAGGCGTGAACCATCAACAATATATCCTCCGGGTCACGCTAGATTTACACTTTATCGTGCACGGCTGCAGAACACCGTAACTACTATTTCTCAAGTCTGACTTCGAAGGGATGACGGTTTGCCACGTTGGTTTAGAACTGGCCTCTCATCGATGGCCAAATGAAAGGCGACCAGCTGTTAAATGTGAGAAATAAAATGAATCAGTGTTGATGGATATATCCAGCTATAGCTCTAAGAATTACGCCGAGCTCTCCTTCTGTTCGTGATATCTCCTTTTCAGTTTCAGAAGAGTGGCAGTGTGAGAATGCCCGCGTGGTGCAGAACTTGGTATTTGTAACATGTAACGTGTTTCTGTAGTTAAATTGTAAACCAGTTTTTACTAGGCGCAAGATACAAGTAAAAACCATGAAAGATAGCACTCTCATATTAAATCTCATGCAAGGCATATCCCGTACAAAAGCAGGATATATAGCATGTCCTCTTTTAAGGAGAGTTTAGCAAGAAAGGAGTGATTCTCTGTGTTGTTCTCTGCTAGTCGTGTCACCTCTTATTGTGGCGCTTTACATTCACCCACAGCCACCACAACTTCTCTCCATGCAACCACCAAGCTGCTGCACATTTTAACAAGGGTGAGAAAGGGATGGGAAACAGTATTTCCGCTTAAAAATCAGCAAAAGGATAAGGGAAATTTGAAAACTGAACTTTCGCCTTCCAGAGCGGAGCGCGGGAGTAATCACAAATGAATAACAAACAGTTTGGTTAGTTTTGAACACGTAATTGTGGCGTTACTATAAATTACAAAAATAAATAAAATACAAAAAAAAAGCAACCAACTCTTAATTATTACAATACTACTGTCCACAAAAGTGACAGTCATACATCTTTAACCATACGAAACAATAAACACTTCATTATTACAATACTGTCCACAAACATTACAATAATACATCTTTAAACATACGAAACAATAAACACTTCACATATTAAAATTTTACATCGTCTGCCAAGACACTTGACTGTAGTCGCCATGAGGTTCGCACAAAATAACCAGTGACTAATTATCTACTCGTTCCTTCAGTTCTCCACACAACAGACATTCTCCATTGCAGCACTTGATTCTCCACGCCATACACCAATAGTGTTGGCATTGCTTCATTGCATACCTCTCGTACAACCATCAACAATACGCATTAAGTCGAGGTTATTCCCCTCACCGTAAACCGAAGGCTTATCCACCATATACACAAGTCAAGGCACAGCTGAGTATACCCTCCCCACCAACACCGTCAGATGCACCACTATTAACCTTGCACATGAAAAGATGCTAACGTATGGATGTTAGTTTAAGTTAGGTCTTAAGTTAGTCTGTATTCCGTTTCCTGATAAGTCTTCAGGCATAACACCGGGAGATGTTAATAATCTCTTTCCAATTCCTGTCAACCAAACATGTAGTTAGAATGACAGAGAATATAACAATGTGAAAAGGAATATAGTGAAAAATATCCATTGTAAATAATTTTTCCGAATTTTGTTTTGGAAATGGAGCAGAGTTCAGAAATGGTTGTGAGATTGTTGTATGAATACAAAAAAATATCGTGTTCTGTTTAATAGCAACTACTTCTAAGCACCATAGACATATGTTAATAAGATTTAATTATCAAAAGTATTGCTAATTCATATATTTCAAGGCCATCAATCTTTGTCGCGCAAGGTTGCATTTTACTGCAAGTTTGATCTGTGGACTCATTCCTCATGGGATTTTCCTGATATTCTCTCATGAGATTTCTCATGCGTGGCATTATACGATATCTATTTTGTTTCCTGTATAAACAGCTTAAATTAAACAATATTAGTGGTGTGCACGCCCTGGGCATAGTTTACACGGGCGAACAGAAGGATTAAAACGAAAATGTTCAAATTCGACGTTACACTCAAAACAATGTACACTATCGTGATATTCATGACAATTACAATTTACTTCTGAAATTCTTCATGAAGTAGACGGTCAGTCGCACTCACAAGAAACGCCATGAACAACTAATTTTTACCTCCTGCAATAAAATTTCTTTTGGGTCTACAAAACTTAGTTTTTTTTTTACAGTCACTTCGTTCACATTGTCGGAATCGTCCAATTTCTCAAACTTCAGTACCCAATAATGAGATACCTAGTACCTCATGATTATGTGGACCCTGCAATATTAGATTTCAAGTCCGAGCGAGAATTGCCATCTTGCGTGTGTGGTGGAAACTATCAGTTGTCGAGGTTGCCTCAGGGCATATTCTCCACTCACGTACAGATAGGGCACAAATGATGCATTATAGCTTCCTCTCACCCCATACATGTGGATGCTTCCCCAGTTGGAAACCGCATAGAATCGTGTGTATTTTTCAATACAGCCAGAAGTCGTACGTTACACACCTATGAGAAAACTAAAATGCTATTATAACCAAATCTCTTTATATAAATTAAACCCGCTAAATTGCTTGTCTAACTTGGATTGTAAATGCTTCAGTAAAAATTACATTACTAGTAGGGCCATACATTTCAGTGAACACTGTTACGAGTTCCAAGAAATAAATCTTACTGGAGTGATGTGTTGATAGAAAAAACAAATCTTAGGTTTCACTTTCTTTCATAACTATTATTGTTGAACATCGCAGTCCAACTGTTCAACATATTCGGATTTTGCACAGGGAGGCTGTAAGACTATGGGACTTGCATGGCAATATCGGCCGTTAAACCATTAAATGCCCACTTGATGTTAATAAACTAAGTCACTTTGGAAGTTCCGATAGATCATTAAGCTCTAAGTTAGTGCAATAGTTTAGTAGCTAGTTCATATTTACTGTGTCGCGTTTTGTAAGTATAAGAAGACCGACATTTGCCGAATATGTCGTCATTTATGTACAGAGTATCAGTGCATATGGCGGTTTTACAGACATCATCGTTTTATTTCGTTATTAACTTAAGGTAATGTGTAAATGGGACTGAAATATCCTATACATTGTGGCATTGCTTCAATGTTAAATGTAACTATGGATATTAATGAGGTCTCGTTTAACTAAGAAACATAGTTCAATGAGTGTCGTAAACTTAATACCATGATTCGTGATAATGTTTAGACTGCATTACATTATTTGCTTCCACTGTTTACAACTAGACAAAACTAACTTTCTTATATCGGTAACTCTTCGCAAAACGAAGATTCTTAACACTAAGTATCACACCAAAATTGTATTTTAGTGAGTAATGCCCCTCCCATACCGCTCTCAAAAGTATGAAATGAATAAACAATAATTTTCCCGAAAAAAAAAAAATCTGGCGAAGTTTAATTATACTTTTGTGGTCGCTGAAGTTATTCTCTCTTCATGACAAGACTTTGCAGCTTTAGCTACAGCCATTTTTGCTGTCTAATTTATAGTGTAGAGCAATATGTGGGCAGCAAGTGGGTACTTGGCATCTTCATCAATGACTAACTGCTGTAATGTCTGTAGAGCCTGGTACGTGCAATGACATGAGCGCAAAGCTGCTGTGTTTAACTCATCAACATTAACGAGAGAAAATGCAGTATCCGAACGGGCAATATTTATGGCGTAAGTTTTACTTGAGTTACGAATAATTTCACATTTCCTTTGAAGAGACTATTTGGAACACAGTTGTACAAAATAGACAGATTAGTGCAGCAATTCGCTGTGGCTGCTTCTCATAATACAACGATACTCTCAGAAGAGATAAAGTCGGTCATTTATTGTACAGTGGCTTCGAGCACATTACACGGTGTTAGCAAATAACCGGGCAGATGTACAGAATCGGTGGCGAAAACACAATCTACACATCACTCAGATTTGCCGTAATTGCGCTGCTCGAAATGCAGTGACAAATCATCCGAATAAGAAAATCATATAACTGGTTTGATATTTGCTACCTTCTTGCTTATTCCTGAAGTAAGCAACTTTTCGTCAACATACTGTACAGCACGGTCAGTTGAAGTATATTAAGTCGCTGTTAGCTGCAGTGCTTAGTACTATGAAAAAGAACACGCATTAAAGACCAGTTTTCTAAATATTTCAGTATGTTATATACGTAGTGAATATGAAAGAAAAATATTTATCACCATATATTTTCTTAGTTCCGCAACGATGCATTACCAAAATGAATACTCAGTTAATTACTTCCGCCTGTAAAAACATTAGAAAACATGTTAACACAAAAATAACGATTAGAATATTGCGCATCTTGCTTCAAGGATCCCACACACCGGAGCGGTGGCGGTCAAGGTCAAATGCGACGTATGGTATCAAAGAGGCGTGTTCATACCGGCAGCGAACTCGCGATCGCACCCACGGCCTGTGCCGCGTTCACTCCGCGGTGGCGGTCTGAACGCAGCAGGTCGCGTTTGCCCGCAGGCCACTTCACGTCTACTGTTCAAGTGCACAGGGTTTTATATAGTCTTGTGATATCAAAGAATAACAAGTGCTATTGGAAAACTTATCGAAACAGTGGAAACACACCATGTGCTATATGGTATGTCACGTCCGGGTTACAAGAATATTAGAGGAAAAGATGTGATTTGGGATGGCATTGGGGAAACACTAGGAGTTGATGGTAAGTACCTATATTTATTTAATTTCAATGCGCAACGCATATAACAAGAGCAGTAAATACAGCCGAAGCGCGTTGAAAAACAATTTCAGTATAGGTAAATAGAACTGTAACAGATCACAATCGAGTACACTGTTGTTTGCTTACAAGAAGTACATTAATGTACTTACAATACATTACGTTTACTCATTACAGTACGTAACGAATCTATCGCGTATTATAAAACACTCATTTGTGGCTCTCCGCCCGTCGATAGGCAGGTTTTGGAAAGCTCCCAACATTGGTTCAGGAGCTTCTAGAAGTTGTTGCAATTTCAAGTCACCTTGTTTGGAACGCAAATAATTGTGAAGCACACGTGTGACTTTAACTATACTTATTACTGTTTCAACCTTAACTTCTATGGGTCTATAAAACACACGCCATTTTTGAGCTAAAATACCAAAGGTATTTTCTACGACGAGCGAGCTCGACGCAATCGCTTATTGTACACATGTTTGTTTTTGTCGTATCTTGATTGCCTATATGGAAAATGCCTCATTAAGTTTGGCTGCAGTGGTAAAGCCTCGTCTCCTATCAGCACACACGAGGTGGGTTCGTTTTGTCCAGGCAACGGTTTATCTAGCGGAGTATTAAGTGTTCCATTCAATAGTTTCTGTCCCATTGCCGATGCCTCAAAAACGCCACCATTGCTATTCTTCCCATAGCCACCAACATCTATACAAGAAACGTGTAATTGTGATCCACAATAGCCATTAAATTAATCTGAAACTTGTGCTAATAAGAAAAATAGGTAGAACCAGTCTTGTCCGGGCACTTAACTGTAACCTGTTTACCATCTATGCTTCCCAAGCAGTTAGGAAATTGCCATACGTCCTGGAAGCCGGAAATGGTTCGTTCCCAAATTTCCCAAGTTGGCTCAGGCAAGTAAATTGGCTGCAGTCGTTTCCAAATAGCATTACACACTTCTTCTACAGTAATACTAACTGTCGAAAATCAAATTCTGATACTGTGTCCGATTGTGATGTACGAGTTCCCGGTAGCCATATATCTAGAACACAAACAAAAAAAAAAGTGAAAGTTGGCCAACAATCAACATGCGAAACATATTATTTCACTGGAAAATGCATACATTGACAACTGCGAAAGAGTATCACTAATATTAATTTAAAACCATATATGTGTATAATATCTTTAAGTACACAATAGTATAAATTGTAGTAATACAATCCAATTCTTTGGATACTAGTTGCCAACATTTTTTCTGCAACACCGCAAGTAAATATGAGCAAATAGAGTAACTAGCTGCTGTAGAACACAGTGAGTACTGAAGACATCGTCTTTATCTCCATATGGAGATGCATACTTAATGTGTGTTTCATATGATGAGGTTTTGTAAAACATACAATATATTGCACGTCATGTTACACAACATGTTTAGCAACGAGTTTCCAACGAATGTTGTTTTTTACGTACAAATATATTTAACTGGATACGTACACGTCATTAAATGTACAGCTCAGGAGACCTGTTGTTAGGTAATATTAGGCCAACAAATAAGGTTACATTGAAAATACACTCATATCGTTGGACATGTACAGAAAGATCTAAGACTGGCCATATATCTTGCACTTTATTGGCCCCACTTAACTCCCATATTTCGAAGAATATCATAGACACTTCAATGATGTGCCTTGTACACATTATGTAATGGTGTGTTTATTATTGTCATGTATAAAAAATATATATACAGCATTCGTTAACACAGTTTTATACTCTGATTGTAGGTGAAATTATGAAGAAATAGCGGAAAAACCTCAAACAGTAACGCTAAATTTTTTACGCAGTGAACAAACACAGACTGGGCAACAAGCTAAACGTATTAACCGGTACAAAACCTGGCCATGGGCCCAACAAATGAACTTTCTAATACCATTCCTCCAGTACGCGCATACGGAATCAAATTTACATATCGGTCATGCCATGGCGGATGTAAGAGACGATTGTGAGGACAATATAAATCTCACTACATCAACTTGCAACAACTCACCAGAAGATGGTGGAGACGTGCAAGAGAGAGAGAGAGGAGCATTCTGATGCACGGAGTGCACAGGAAAGTGTCAATCAACCAGCAGCTACGGTGTCAACAAAATACCGCAAAACGAAAACATGACGAAGAAACGTTTCGCCAACCATCGTCAGTGGACAAAGTTTAGTCGTACCTACAAAACAGGAACGTCGATCAATGTTCGTCCTTTGAAGACATTTATTTATTATTCTTGGGATATTCTAAAACTGTCTCACCACGTCGACAAACTGTCACAAAGTTTAATATCGCCAAACTCATTATGAACGAAGAACTAGCCCAGCAAATGGAAGATGGCAACATTTGTATCTCATCTTTAAACAGTGCTATGACAAGTCCTGAAACAAATGTCACTGTCAAATCTGCACCATCTCCAGTATATGCACATTAGTGTTCAGCATCACAGACGCCACTTGAAACTTATTCTGCAGAGACGTCATGTGCATCGTGGTATCAGGGTTTTGCCTTTACGCAGTAGATCTTATCAGTGTTTGAGAAGACTGGTGTCTACATAATTATACTGTGCTTAAAAATACTTTCATTTGGTAGCAACACAATATTTCACTGTCTGTATCTGTATGAAGCTTTGTTTCATTTATGATGTTCGATTTCAATGTTTCAAGAATATTGCTTTTCAGGTGACAGGGGTTATTCAACATTTTTACTTATATTAAAGGATGTACTGTAATACAAACAAAAATTCTCTGGAGTATTGTTCCTAAAGTTAAGTTATCAACTCATGCTAATCTACTAACTTATGCTAATGTTATATTAACAGTGATGAATTTCTACTGACCTCAGGACGACCGCTAGGCGTTCTGCAGGCTCAATAGGTTTTCTGTATTGGTATACTCTTTCTGTATATATCCATTAATGAGAGAAACTATTTCACCAAAACATTCAATTGTCATTCGAAAATAAATGTAAAACCGTTCTTCTTGTTGTCTCAGCTGCTGATATAATGTGCGGAATTCCCCTTCTTCGCGACGCAAATTAATATCGCGAACTCGCACTTTGCGACGTTTCCTACGAAAGAAAATGTGCATAAACTTACAGTTTTCACTTTGCATACTTCTGAATATTTTCCCTTTTATCATTTATAGGCAGTGGCATACCTAGGTCTGTGTTCATCTTCTATTAATGCTGCAAGAAGTAAAGTTTCCTCTACATCATCCGACTGGTCCATTTTACAGCTACTAGTGTACAAATATAGCTGCCGCCACGGCTAATGCGTCCGCTCCAGTGTGTGACACGTTGATCGTCGCCACTACAGCCACCTCTCCAGTGTGTGAGATCCTTTAGGTTACAAAGTACTTAGCAGAGTTTTAATGCAATAATCGTCACAATTTTAAAGGGATCATCTCCTAAGATTGTCTACACATATCACATTGGTTTTCATTTAACAACGGTGAATAATCATAAATACAAGTTGTGGGGGTGTTGACGTACACTGGTACGGTATACTCTTTAACAGCGGGAGCCCCGAGAGACAGTTCTGTGCCCCTAATTCTGAACCCTGCGTACTCTTCCGTTTCGGAGACCCACTTTATCGGATGCTACGTGAGTATCTTTAACGACCCTATTTCCAGGGACAACATTCGTCCCAGATGCTCCATCCCCAACCACTCTTCTTAAGTCTCGGAAAATTAACCAAGTTCCCCGTCTTTTCCACGTGAGTGATCCACGTGTGAAAAGGGCTGTTCGGGCATAGATGATCGACAAGACTTGCTTCGAATGTAGATCGCTTTCTCATTCGTCACTTATTCTCCCGAGCTGTTTACATCTGGGAAGATTTTTCTTTCGTATCTTAAATATATTTTAAAAACTTGTAAAAGAAGTACAGTACTTAGTGTCTGCAGACTCTGTTGGACTACTATGTATCACAGAAATAAGGGCAATGAGGAATCGTATCGGTTTTTCGTTTTTCTCACTCGTATTTACAAAAATGTTTAACAACCAAACGAGTGAGTGAGTGAGTGAAGAGATTTGGGCGGCTCTTAATAGCGAGATCTTGAGAGCCGATGAGGGTGATTGAGGTGAGTATGGAGCATCACCGGAATGAAAGATCGGGGGAAAAGGGAGATCCCCGAGAAAACCCGCCGATCAATGGCATCGTCCGGCACGATTCCCACATGCGAAAATCCGGAGTGACCCGGCAGGGGATTGAACTCGGATCACATTGGTGGGAGGCGAGCAGGCTAACCGCTCAGCCATCATGGCCCCCTTTAGCAACGGAAGACATGCCAAGATAATGCAGCGTAAATGCAGCTGTTATAAAAATGCCGAAAGAAAATAACGAGCATTTAATTCCCTCAGAAAAATAAGACTTATCAGACAGACGCTCTCCATTCCCTCGGGCGTTCAGCTAGGCGGGCCTCTTTTACCCAACGTTTCCTGCGCTCCGAACGAGAGAATCTGGAGTAATCCTCTTACTCTCATTGTCTGCCAGACTGAGTCTTCCCATGCACTCCATTAATTTCTTCGCGCGGTACTTTGAACGAGAACCACGTCGTAATGTTTCAGACCACTGGAGCGCCTGGCGTCCATCGCTGCAGAGAGTCGAGGCGAGCCTGGCACATTGAGGAAATTGCCTGTCCCCGAGAAGTAAAACCCGTGGGTATCTACAAAGTGGAGCGCAGTAGACCTACCCTTTAAAAAATGTGTGTAGAATTCTGCCGGTTCTGTACTGCAGCTAAACTTGACATGATAAAGGAAATGTGTCGCTGTTTTATTAAACAACATTTTGACCGCCATCCAGAGGCATCTATACTCAATTCACAGTTACTTCCAACTTTACTGAAGCGCTGCTATAGTTCTACTTCCAGGATATTCCTCCACCTCATACAAACAAAGCTTACAAAACTACACCCACCAGATAATCAACGTACCGCATTCGTGCACAGTCAGTGTAATAATGTTTTGCATGCGAACTGTTTTTTACTAGGCATGGCCAACTCGCATATTATATATATATATATATATATAAAATCACCTGTCTGATAAGTAATTACCAATGGCAGTCGGGGGAACTACAGGTTTGGTATGACGCAATTGCGTCGTGCAGACAGCAGTGTACAGTGTGCGCCACTACTCACGGGCACCTGTGAGCCACGCTCGTTGTACGGGGCGTTGTGTTGTCTAAATAGATCGCCCTGAGCACTCATTGCTGCTGTTATTTCATCTGTAAAGTACAAGTGTTATTATGAGTGTTATTGTTACGTAACAGAACAAAATGTGAGCTGACAAGTAATCGGGGTCTACGTACAGAATGGAGACTCCTCGAAAGAAATCATGGGTAGTGAAGAGGTCATAGAGTAGAAAGATTATTTACAATGTTTTGCAATTTTCTAAAGAAGAAAAGAAACGAGGTGTCAGCAACCCGTTAGACAGAGTAGTAGAAAGGGCGGTTAAAGCAGCAGGTGTAAGAGAAAAGACAGTGCGTAACATTGCCAGACAGAGTGAGATAGCAGAGAATGACGAAACTGCCATTCCCATCCCAGGTAAACGTCGTCCGTCGCAAAAGAAGACGGAACTTGACGAATTCGATAAAAGTGTAGTGCGCTGAATGTTCTTGGAATATTATGAAGTGCGCAAAGGAATTCCCACTCTGTGTAAACTCCTCAACGCTGTGAAAGAAAAGATATCGTTTTCCGGGAAGAAGGATACACTTTGGAGAAATTTTAAATCCATGGGATTTAAATTCTAACAAATTTAAACCTGTTAGACACGTGTTAACGCAGCGAAGTGATATTATCGCACAGCGTGCAGCCTAGCTACGTGCACTCCGACAAGATGCAAATGGACCTAACAAACCTGTAGTGCATACGGACGAAACATGGGTTCATGCACATTGACGAGGGTCCAAGAGTCACAGTAAAACAGTATGTGTTGTGTTCATTAGGCTTCTAGAGTCTATCACGCATGTGCACGGAGTGTGCTTGCCGTCCCAGTCCAGTTGTCAACAGACAACATCGCGCTCGCTAATCAAAGGCAAAGACTTGTCAAACATGTAGTATATCGCATATGTCAACACAAGTATAAACCGCTCGTGATGAATGATATATTCAGGGAACAAATAACCGTCATGCATGGTGTGTTTTTCCAAAGGCTTTGATTAAAAAAAGTGTGAAGAAATCGCGTAAATATTTTTCCATTGCTCTTGTCTATATTGCGTCATCGCCTCGCCAGTTCCTCAGGACATCGGTGCACATGAGAACTTCAATGTACGGTGAACTGTAAAACCCATGCACTAAATATGAGGTGGACCGGTTATTCGTCTTCTGCACATGTACCCAACATTGACCTGCCCCAAAAGAACACGACTGTCGGTCACATGGTCAACAGCGATGAACGTGTTTGTTTATATCTTAATTTCCGAAATGCCAGTGCTTTTATATGGATAAAATACTTTCACCAATTTGAATTTTAATCAAACTGCATTACAAATTGATTTTTAGGAAGTATAAAAACATCTCAAATCACTTCTTACTAAACAGTGTTGAAACCTACAATTCGATACAAGCCGTGTTTACTAGTCGTGTTGGCAGCAAAGCAGTTCGATGTTAGCACATGCATACTGGTTGACCGCGGCCAGCGAGATCTGTCTACCTCATCTTTAGTCCATGGTTTAATAGAGAGTTTGCGAGTGACAGACGTTGTGGACTAGGCTTAAACAGTATCAAATGTTTAACTTCCATAAAAACTGGCCGAATTATACTCCCATTGTATTCAAACGGGCCTTGTTGCTTGCATGAACGATAACTACCCCATTCATATATAGCGTCTTCTTTCATATAATTCCTTAAGATTTTCTGCTGATTGGGTTTGCAGAGCTTTGGAGGAAGACGTTGTACATATAAAAAAAAATCTGCATGTGAATAGCCCTGGAGAAATATTTCGTGTCACTAAACTGGTTTTGTTTTCTCGTGTAACTTTTAAAGTGCATTATTTCTTCAAATTGATTATATGGGGTTTTCACAGACATTATTTTAACATAGCATTACCATACACGATGTTTAAAGGGATGTACAGGAAGCCTTTATCGTTATTGTATGCTACGCCATGAAATGACAACTTTACCGTTGAAAATCATATAAAGGGACGTTGCCAACAAAAAATCAGCCTTGCTCGTGGAGGCGATAGGGCGTCTGACATGTGTGCCTTTATCGCCCTTACGGATCCTATGTTTAGGTTTCTTGAACATGCAGACCGCGCTCTAACCCTTCAATGTATTACCTAGTATTTACTCTTTTAAATGGTGTTCACGATAAAGTGAGCACTTCTAAAATCAACCTTGCAATAAAGTCACTCCTCCTGCCTGCGTATATTTTAATGGACGCACTGAGTCACTTGCGCTCAGTAATGTTGGTAACGATGAAGGGGAAAAAAAGTTCCACATATTAACATCGAATAAAAAGTGTTAGGTGACCATTTGTGATAACTGAAATTATTTATCTCGCTGTCTATTTCTTTTAATGCATCGAAGTGCAAAAAATGAGCAGATTTATAGAATATTTACTTTCCTAATAATTATAAAAATAAATGTACGTACAAACTAATCACAAAAAAAGTTCACGACAGTGTTCGAGCTCGGAATTTTGTCCGTCCTGCGAGTATTCGTGAAACAGCGTTGCAGATATTCGCTGAAGGTCAAATTCCAGTCTGCATAATTTTCAGTCTATGGATTCTTCGGTCGGTGCGAGTTGACTGACCGGCAATTGAGTTTGACGCCATCTCGCTGGCTGAAACCATCGATTTGGCCCTGACGCCGCGAGAAGAGTTCGACGAAGCCGGGAACAAAATTTCGCAATCAGATTTCGTGCGCGCTTCGCTCGGGAGTTTCGCAGACATGGAGGATTAGACTTCTTCGGCCTCGGAGCCACTCAATTATGCAAGCTGCAAGATTAGACGCTCTCTTACCCGCCTCAAAACTTCCTGCGGAAAAGAGAAACCAGTACCTGCCGGCACTAAATGAGATACAGCAAAACAACTATTTTACATATTAAACAAGACCGGTGTAAGAGTTTCGAAGTATGGGAACTTGTAGAGAACGAGACGTGTGTTCTGCGTGAACAGATATTGGAGTTGAATAAGACCGAAGCAGGTTGGAAAAATCCAAAATAAATTGACTCCGTAATTAAAAAATAACCAAAGTGTTTATAAATTATGGAAAACGTAGGTCCTTACTGTAGCATGTGTTTATTTTTCGAAAGAATAATTTAAATTAAATAACGGAACAGCGTGTATTTCAGTACACACAGTTTAAGAAAACTGTATAAACTGTATAATTCGAACATTTATATTCATTTCTCTACAGTTAATGAAATTTGTTTCATTTGTCGCTACTAAATACAATACTTTGTTGTTTTGCAAACGCTTGCTTCGAAAATGCTACTACCATGTTTAGGAAGCAATATTAGAAGTTTGTCAGTGTTACACACAAACTATCTACATTGCACTGCTTAAAATTTTATTTCTTTTTTGCAGTTAACATAAATTAAAGGTAGTTTTATATGTGAATACTTTGAAAAGATGTATTTAAATGTCTGTCGCATAATACCATTAGTATTTTACCATAACGCACGAAATGTGCGTGTCCTATACGGGCCGGTAAAAGCTTGCCGAACAAGTTCGACCAGCAGATGCTGCCTCGACCTCTAGGGCCTACTTCTTTGTGTAAGTTGCTGGTTCTGTAAAGTAATTACACGACACAAATAATTCATTGTAGTAAGTTATAAGTTCCACTGAAATATAACAAATAATTTTAAAATACAGATTATTTAACATCAGTTCGTTCCGTGACTTGCACAAATAATTTCTCTTGAATTTTAATTAATTATGGGTTATCTATTCGAATTATTAATTGAATATATTTAATATTTAACACATGTCAAACCAACATAGTCCTAATGTTAAATAAAATTTCACCTACACCATATACCAGTGTCATCAAGAGTAACAAGTTCTTCTCTACCCGACACAGTCATAGCAAATACAGTATCTATGGTATCTGGCATAAACTTTTGAATCATTGTACTTAAATTAATATATGTAAACTACCCATTTTAAATTGAGTTCTATACTTCAGATAGTGTACATCTATAGCAGGTACCTGCAATATAGGATACCATAGAGGCTGCCCCACATATATTACCAGGAAATCAATTTGCTGGAGAAATTTATATGACACAAAATGCATGTGGTTCTATACTAAACATATAATAAACATTCGTATAAATGTAACTATAATTTGTAGATAAATATGTAAATATCCGATGAACGTTTAATATACAGCGCTTCATAAGTTTTGTCAGGAACACTTTCTTATTCATTATATACATGCAAAATAAAGGATTTAGATGTGAAAAACTCGACATTGTTGTAAGTCAGTATTTATAATTTGCATATACAAACATTAAACATAGATCCATTAAACATATTCTATCATTTAAAATACAAGTAATTTACTGATACAAATACTTAATTGAATGACGGATATTTTATAGACTTATATCATACAGTGTTTCATAGACTTTAATAATTGAACATTTCCTTGCCGTCCATGTAATACACAAAATAGAGAGCGGAAAGGCTACATGATTTAAGTGTCAAAATAGACAAAATTGAGTTTATTACATGAAAATGATCTATGTGGCAATGCCAATGCATAACTATTGGATCAGTTGCAATCGTTTTCCTAATAGTTTTTATGAGCGACAACCAATGTCCGCTCCTGTATGTCCGCAGGTTCTTGAAGCACTAGTTGATCTATGTACCAGAAGCAGGAAGAACATAAGACGCAGTTCTTATTACACGTTTCTTGTATTAACTGACACAAAAGATGTTACCACTTGCAGCGCTTCACCAGACCGTAGCACATGCACCACAACAACGGATTAGGAAAAGTTATTTTCACTCCCCAAACTGACACACAGCAACAATCACAACAGCCATCAATTATCCGCGTACAATTTCGGAATTCATGTTGCCAATATTCCAGATGGCATTGTGTGTGTGTGGCATTAGGGGCAACCAGGTCGAAGAGGGAACCAGATGGCATGTTGTCTATTGCAAGCCATAAATTCAGGACTACTTACAACGTACAAACATTATGTTTATATTTAGTGAGATGATTGCGCAGGGCCAATAAAAAACAGTGAGATGATGATTTTATACATTGTTTCCGACGATTCAGATTTTTTCGACAGCAGTGAACACAAGTTTGTCATGTCTGGCCACAGTTTCTCTTCGTTATGTCGACACTTTGCTCTCATTGAGAAGCGTGCAAAACCGTTCCAAAATGCAGACTGTGGAACATGTTAAGATGGCAATTTCTTTAGCCGGATCTACCAGACCATTCCAGGTACTACATATGAGGAAATGTTTTCAGACTTCGGTAAAGCACCGTTACTGTAGATTAACACATTAAAGCTGGGCATTACTCAAGTTTCATGCCTTAAAGAGACCAAAAAAAATTCTGATTTACTTAAGTTCAGAAATAACAGCTTCAGCGATATGGTAGAATGAGAGACATGCGGTGTTTTGAAAAGAGAAATCACTGTACGTGATACTGAGTCAACGTAAGTTGAGGGCTTAGCAGGTGTACACCCACCGCCTGTGTACAAAAATAAAGATCTTAGAACAATGTTAGAGTTTATCGACGAGGAAAACAAGCAGTTTATCATGACATTTCAAGTGCCTAGTGTTCAGCACCCTCTGGATATAGTGCATTTGAAAGTGAATAACAACAGGGACTTATTTCCAATTTTACCATGTTTGCAATTTATTGTTAATTTTATGTTTTGAAAGTAATTCAGAATATTCTTTTTGTGTACTCGTGCACATGTTATGTCGGACTGTCGTTATTAAATAAATATGTTTTCTCATTTTCTTCACTGGTATACAGTATTTTCCCTTTTTATCAAAAATCAGCTTTTTGGCATTTCGATCATTTAGCTATGCCACTCTACAAATGTGCATACAGTCGGTTTGAGATCATTAAGGTAGTTCTAAAATAAACATCTAACTATTGTATTCATGTCTTGTGTATTGTGCTTATAATTTCAATGATATCCGCCTTTCATCTTAAATATACACAGGGTCATTCTCATTACCCTGAAGGCTAACAATCTGTCTCAATACAGAAGCCATGGCATTGACAGCTAACTAACTTCTTTAATACATCCCCAATACTTGCTGATATATTACATGCCAAAAATACATGAGATAAACATATGTATAGTGTTAAAGAGCATTGTCTTAAAAACAAAACCGTGCCAGAATCAGTTAGAGATTGGCTAGCTTACTGAGGAAGTGAAGCTACTGTGCCGGGATCTGCCCAAAATCTTCTTTAATATGTCGGCGATCGGTCGGCTGTGTGTAACAGGACTGACATAATTAGTGTGGTTTCCTCTTGTCTTCATACATATATAATACACTGGGACATTGTATTTATGCTGAAATTTAACAACGTGTCTTAAAAAATACATAATGTCGCTCAGAGATAACTGTCTTCTAGCATATATCCCACATTTTCCGGTAGCTACTGTGGCAAGAAGACGTCACACAAACATATGTGGTGTTATAATAAGTCTTGCCTTTTAAACCAACTGGGTCAAAACCAACTAGTTTTACTAGCGCACTAACTAGGCAAACAGACTTAGTCGGAATCGGCCCAGAATTTTCTTTAAGGTGTCTGCCGTTGTTTGGCTGTGAGTTATCAGGTAGTGATAATTAGTTTGATATCAGTCTCTTATCATGTTAAAAACAATGCCAGTATCGTAAAGGCTAACAATCTGTCTAAAAAATGACAGCATGCTGTAGACAGCAGGCTATCTTGTTGCATATACCTGACAGTGTCGGACAGGGCCGGTATTTAGCCGATAAGTTACCGACACTTTTCCGACATTTTGTTTTTGCTGAGAGGGCTATAATTTCCAATGGACACTCTAGTCCATTCTCGATTGGAAGCGACTTATGAAAATCAACCTTTGAAAAAACACTCTAGCCATAATATGTCAACATGTTTTTTCAATAACCTGTATTCCACAAATATATAACTCTGTGGTTAACTTTAGAGTACTTTATTATTGAATAAATGAAACTTTACCATAATATCTTCTATAACTTGTAATATTTATTTTTTATTAAATATGAATTAACAACAGCGACAGCAGCGACGTGTTGGCAACGACCAGTGAGAAATAGTTCACAGTAAAAATATTATTTTAACCTAGTTTTTTAGAATACTATTTGTAGATTAAACGGTGTCTATTGAAATATTTGAATATTTAAGCAGCCCCGATGGCAACATATATAATTTTTACAGTTTAAAATAACAGCGGAAAATATCGTGAGTGGGCCGTAATGGTACGGTGTTATTTTATCGAGCGAGAAAGCATCTGAAAAGCTGTCTGCTGGGCGAGGCTTGTCGCTTTCTCTCTTTCTTCGTCTCTTCCAAACTCTAGAAATTTAACTTCCCCAGTAATAATTAAAATTATACATATTTTCAATTGTAGCACATTTCATACTTATTACAGCAAAATAATGATTTTTGAATTTGTAATTTACAACTGAAAAGAAATTGTAATGTTTGAATACTTAATTTAATATATTTAGATATGATGGCGGGGCAGTTACCAAGTGAAGTTGGCCAGCGACATGGCGTGTTGCTTTTTGCGAAACGAAAGGTAAATAATTATTACTCCGAAAAATACTTCAAATTACCGCATCACGTTTGTAGATGTTTTTTAAACGTACCTAGGCAAATCACGATGTTGTGATAAATCTGTTTTTCCACTGCAGTAATAAATATACTGTGGCGTGTTATTTCGTTAATCATTGCGTCTGTGAAATGGCGTGCCTTTGTGCATCGTGGTCGATACGCTGGCTCTGTGTATGCGTGAATTAAAATATTTGATTAACACTATTTATACGTTTTAATTGTGGACTGTTTTTATGACGAAGTTAGTTATTTACATCCACGTCTGTTTATTTGTCACAACGTTGTACCTTTGCCCTAAAGGGGTTGAAACACAGTTGTGTAACGTAATTTGCCACAATCCCAGAAGAAAAATACTAAGTTCAGCCCGATAAACTTCAATAAACCTAATAAACAGTAAGTAGCAATACATAGAAATATGAGCGGAATAAAAGTTATCGTAGGCTTATTTGTGTGCATGTTCACCGCTATCTTTTAAAGTTTGTATGACAAATGAGAAACGCAAGTTGCGTTATTGAATTCAATGTGCCTTTTTCGTTTGACTTATTGTTCCTTCGTTTTAATACTTATTCCAACTGAGGCCGTCCTTTTAAATAAATTACCCAACACATATCAATAACAAAAGGATAATTACTACAGCCCTTTACCTCGCAGTTGAAACAGTCGCGGCAAAATACTAACGTGCATTACATGTATTGAGCTATGTTGTGGAAAACAAATATGTTAATGTAAAATAACCCTAAGAACTGTCCCTGTCGTCAATTCAGGCATTTTTAAACGTCATAAAGCTGACCTAGATAATGTTAGAGGTCTAAACTGTGAATATTGGTACGGAATGGTTTTTTGGAATATGATAGGATTCTTTGAAAAGCTGTAAACAGTTAACAACACATTTGACAGGTATTAAAGTAGAAGTCACATTTCAATGTTTAATTTTAGGTGTAGCGAAAGTATACGAACATATGAACACACACAGTGGAATGTAAACATTGATTTTGACAGATGCTGCATGGTAGTCGCATGGCAATGTTTGTTTACATTTGGCGGAAGGATACGAAACGGGCCTGCAAGTAGATATTAAGCAGAGCTCCGAGAAAGTTGCTTCCAATGGGGAATGGACTATAGACAGAAAGTCTCTCTATACATAATAGTAAAATTAAGTTTAAAATAGTTCATTTTGTTATAACATACTTATAGAACTATATGCTATCATCGTTCATATATTACCTAAATATACTGGCTAGATAAAAGTACGTCTGTCCCTCGAGTTGGGTAGTTGACTGCAGACATCTTTAACATGCTCTCAACTACACTGTGCGGCAGAATACACCGGACACACATTTGTATTGGTTCCAAAGTAACTGACCATGTATTTAACAGCTCCCTGTGCTGCTGTTATAAACCTTGGGGGGGGGGGGGTGAGACCGTGTGTCTTATGTCATCGAAATTCCCCCCCCCCCCTCCCACCATCTTACTACCGAGCGATCATACTGCTGACGTCCCGTTCGCCTGCCTTGACCATCTGTGTGCCCTGTCCACTTGTACGACGCAAAATTCGACTGGAGTTGCTAAATATGGACATAGCAAATGAAAAGAGACTTGTATTCTTTGTGCTACATACTACGCATCTCAAAATGACATTTTACCCTGCAGTGGAATTCATATAGTATTCGGTTTGATATTTGTGTACGGGAGCCCGACTCGCTGTAGACCGTCATGTTATGTGTCTGTGGTTAATCTGAGTCGCGCGGAAACCCTTGTTTTCAAACTGTCCGCTTGAGCGCTGGTGTTGTGGATGGAGCCCCTACTTGCTAGCGCACCTCCAGGGAGGGGCCGAGGCTTCCTATTGGTCAAGTTAACAATGCAGTTTTGTTTCCCCGCATATTCTTGTATTATATATACCCCCAGCATCAGTTTGGCTGTCAGAGACTTGAATGCTGGGGTTCAGCACAGATAAGCTAAGTATTACCACAATGGTTCGTTTTCGTGTATCTGGTAACATGAGTTACTTGGGTAGGCACGACGTAGTTTTTGAGATGGTTATTCATTTTCGCCACTGAGTTTGAAGGTTGCCTGAAAGGCTGTTGGTTTTTTTATTTTTATTTTTTAACTATTCATGTTTTTCACCCTCTGTAATATGTCTTGCAATTAATCATGTCAAGAGTTGACCTTCTAGATGCGTTACTTTTTGAAAGAACATGAATGTTCTCGTAAGAAATATGTTAGCTGTGTTTAGGGAAAAATGAGTAAACCGTTTTTGATTGATAACCTTCGAACAGGGTACATTTGTAAACCATGTAAGACGTTCATGGAAGGATAGTGTCAGTATCTTGTATTTGACAACTACTTACAAATGTCATGCACAAACTATAGCACAATAAATCCATATTATAAGCTGCCACACCATTTGGTAGTCTTATATATATATGAACGAGTTTGGTATTTTTCATAAATTGCATACGTTTTAAACCCTTTCAAATAATTTTCTGCTGTTTTCTTGCGGTTTTTGAAATAACTGTTTTCTGTTTTGTCTTGCATTGCGATGGTCGTGTCGATCCTGTGTAAAGGACGTAGCGAGCGTCACAGACGCAGGCTTTAGACTTGTGATACACAGCTGGTCAAATTTCTTTTCATTCTTTGTGTAGCATGATGAGTAGTTTCAACAGTTGTCTGTGGAATGGATTTAGCATGTAAACGAGCTCCAGCTCATCCCAAACACGTTCTTGGGTTTTAAGTGGAGCTTTGAGCGAACCTAGTTATTCAGTCCCATATTATTGTGTTCGAACCACGACACAACTGACTGTTTTACAGAGAGGGGCATTATTGCTCTGAAAGAGCAAAGGGCCCATTTCAAACTGTTGACACAGTGTGAAAATCATACCATTATCCAAAATGTTGTGGTACGTGCCAGAGTATATTGAGCCATTTGTAAGAACTAAATGACCCAAACCCAAAATCGAGGGAAACAGACAAAAACCCAATTTTGCTGTTGACCTAACACACTCAGCTAGCTTCTACCTGTCAGGACTACACGAGCCCATCAAGTACCGTGACTCATCTCTCGATAAGTCCACTTTCCACTACTCCACAGTTTAACGATGGTGTCATTTGCACCACTACAAATGAAGTTACTCATTGATGCAGGTGATCAGTGGTTTCCTGGTAGCGGCAGGATCATTAAAATTGAGTGATACCACTTCCAGTGGAGAATCCTTTCAATGACATCTCTACCAGAGCTGCGAAGGAAATACTTCACAGGAAATACTTTATAGTTGTCTGACGATCGGTTTACCCAATTAACTTCAGAGTTCGCCGGTCCTGATTTTTTTTTCTCGGGCCTACAAGAGCCATGCTTGAAGTCAGTGCCATAAATGGCAATACCAACAGTGGACCAAGTTGTGTTTAAATGCTGACAAATCTCTCTTGACGGAATATTCGAATTTATTGTCCCCTGCAATGATGCCACTTTCAAACACATACAGCTCTATCCGTTGACTAATTACCTTCGCTTACATAATACCCTACTGGAGCAAAGAATTGTCTAGTGACTTTTGTCGATATAGTCTATGCTGACGTTCACTGATGGTGTGTAAGATGTTCAGAATTTACTCGAAGGTAATCAAGGCAACAACTTACAGATGAAGGTGCCTAACATTATGATATAGCAAACTTCTGCGAGTTATCCGGGTTTAGAATTTAGTACCTGTCGTACCACGTATTTGGGTCTAATAAAATTAATGTGCCTTTGTCGTGTAGTGATTACTTTACCTACCCATGAACTAAAGAGGATTTGGGTTGGATATTTGACTCTAGTAAGGACTTCAGTTAAAGTTACGATGATGGGTTTTGATCTGTTACTGAGCGACACTAATACACATAATAATTAAAGGACTTGCCAAAGCAAATTGCATACATTAATTTTAAACTTTAAAGGGTTTTCGTATGTAACATTTCGCTTAAACTGTGCTGCAGCGTGTTTGGAATTATTTATTTTATGAAATTATTATACGTGCACTCGAGGTGATGACCTATGAATAGAATACACTTCACACGATGTCTATCGAGTACTTTCTAGACACAAATCACGTTTGAAACACAACTTCAAAGCACTTCAACATAGCTAAAAATGGCAATCTTAAAGTCCTGTCCCAAAATACACATGACAAATACATACGTACAAATTGACTCAATAGCCCTGCACTGTACCTTGCTACAAACTTCCCACCATTTAAAATGATAAAGTTACTGCTTAAAGTCCCGTAGATACCTACAGCATGACGAGAACACTGCACGCCATTTCAGATCCTCGGACATAATGGCAATTGCGCACTTAATGAGCGTGGCAGCGCCACCCTTTTTGCTTCCGGCGATTCTGAGCCTCCAATGCGGTAAACAGCTCCATTTAAACGGGCGTTTGAACAATTAATTGGCACATACGAAAACAGTGACCATGAAATTTCGTTTCTTTAGAGAGTCTCGCTCTTAGATTGCAGTATGCGGTGTAATGGACATTCACTCTCTCTTTCCATTACACGATTTCTGTCGTTACCGCTGTCCTTGTTACTGCGTGCGCTGTTGCTTGATAAGTTATATTTTCGCAACCTCGGAAAAATCAATCTATATTAGTGTGCAACGTCCTATCACAATGATGGGTTTCTCACAGGTTTCAGTTTCAAAGGAGACGCTTAGCTTTGCGTCTCAGGATTGGATTCTTATACGAGTTGTCAAGGACGTAAACAGATAGAATTCTCTTAATCAAGCCGTTTCCTTTGCCACCCATTTGTTACTCAGCCTGCCAGTTAAGTAGCAAAGCTGAAGTAATCTGGCAACAGTGCGCGCCATCCACACTATACTGCAATCTAAGAGTGGGGTGCTCTATAGTTAATAATTAGGGATAGGACAATATCGTGAACTCACTTTGCGACGGTATAGACGTCCAACAAGTGTACACAGAAGTCTCCTTTTCAATTGGATCACAGTTTATTAGAGACGCCCTGGACGTCTCTGAGCCAATATGAGACTTGCAAGGAAACAAGTAGCGAGTACCATACTGCTAAGTGTGGAGTAACACTGGCTACTATCTGCGGCAGCAGCCAATAAACAAACATCTGAGGCTCGAGTGTACACAGGACTTTGGAGCATAGCTTGCAGGTCATTGAACTCGCGAATTTTTCCTATACCTATTAATAATACACTGTATAGGTAGAGACCTGGAAATGTCGCTGATTCATTCGGCAACAAGCTAGACCCCACAATCCTTTGTGTACTCGAGCATCAGTTAGTAGTTCATTGGCTGTTGCTTCAATTTAACCCTAGACCAGGTAGCACGGGATTCGGTTCGTTATTGGTTGAAAGTCGTTCGGGTCGTGTCTAACCAACTATGGTCCAATGGAAGCACAAGTACATATGTACAAGTGAATGCAGCTTAACTTGTCCTCAGATGAATCCGCGAAATTTAAGGGTGTCTATATACAGGTGATTGCTAGGAAAATTTAAGTAAAACTTTTTTAAGGACTGCCAATATTTCAATGCTTTCAGAGTGTCTTCTTCCACAGCGTCTCTTTACTGCAGTGAATTTTATTGAGGAACGTATTTTGCCGCTACAAGGCTTCCCGCCCCGTCGCTGTAAGCGTGCTAGTCCCACCTCCCACCCTTCCCCTGTTCCAACATCCCCTCGCTACACGTGAATGTGTTTCGCCCCTTCCTTGCTCGAGGCTGGAACCACCCTCCCCACCCGCTGCCCGTCAAACCTCTTCAGCCCAGTAAATCCGCGCGGGAAACAATGGCAACTTGGCAAAATAAACAACTGCGAACCGAGCTGCCGTGAAACCCTCAACCCCGCCATGACACTACTGCTAGGAAACTGTCAACTCCTCTCCGATCAGCTTCTCTCCGTCACTTCCCCTTCTCGGGGGCTTAGCAGTGCCTGCGTTTTTGCCAAGACAATAAGTTACTGTCTAAACACACCTAATTATTATTATTAAAAAAAGTAAGATACACACATTCCTGTTATAATAGGAGTTAGAACACGAAACGTCGTTTCCTGGAGGCACCCGATTTCCACTCCTTCAATCAAGTTCCAGCAGAAGGTAAATTTATACTGCTTTAAGTTAGTTGTAGGTTGTTTGAGGTTGACACTTTGTAGACTACGTTCCAGCAAAGCTAATTTGAAAATTTCTTGATTTTCCAGAACAAAACTCGCATGGATGTGCATTCTTTATTCGGCTAGTGTTTAACACGGCCTCACAAGAACACGACAGCGCAGTAACAATCATGTTACTAACAACAGAATTTATTTTTTTTATAGCCGCTCAAAGGGACATGATTAAGTGTAAATCCTTTTATACGATAAAGGATATTTGATTTGGTCAATATCAGCTCGGCTCTCCATTAGGTGATGACCGGCCAATAATGAACGCTGTAAAGTGCAGGGTAGTGTCCGGTGTGGTATGGACCAGTAGGACGATGGTGAGTTCTAACACAGGCACCAACAAAACCAGTATTCTTGCAATAGTGGAGATAGGTGACTCGCTTATAATTTATCGTAAGTGCCAGTAAGTGTGTGCAGACCTCAAGGTGTTAAGTGAGTCAACATTTGAAAAAAAAGAAACTTCCGGCCAATAATTGCATGTGTTTTAACGGGCACAGTTTCCAATAAAATTGCCAGCGAAGAAAGAAAAATAGTTCGCCTAACGACATGCATTGAAATCTAAACATCTTAATTAGAGGGAACTGAGTTTATCCAACGTTGTTTCTGTCATTTCTGTGTATATAAGAGTAAGAATTAGTATGTTAGTAAAGTGTTTACGTTCATGGAAATTTTAAAGTTATACGTGACTGACGTAGGAATAATATTAATGGGTAAATTGCAATGTAACGGAAGGATACGTTTTGAGCAGAAGAGTAGATCGTAAGCCGAACTTTCAAAAGTGTTCAGAAAATTCCAAAAACCTATACAGCACTTTTGAAAGCTACGCCTAGTATCTTCCGTCTGCCTTGTGCGTATGCCTCCGCCATAAATAATTGTTGAATTAACATTCATTGACCTAATTGCTACTATCCAAACGTCGATTACTTCAAAACGGAGGTGTGTTACGATTACGCCATTATTACTAGAATGTGTATGTTTGTAATTATATATAATATATATATAATATATATATATATATATATAATATGAACTGTGTTTCCCAGTGACATCCAAATATATTTCTAAAAGGCTATGGAAATCTTTCGCTATACTTGGTTCCCGAAATATAAACTCAAGAGCTGAATTTAATCTGTTTAATTGGATGTCAGTTGGTTTTATTGAATTTATAATCTCAATCGATCAACAAAATCACCACACACAGCGATAGCTAATACAAGGTATAGTTTTAGAGTTAATTTTTAATTTTTTTTCTAAAAACTACATATAATGTAGAATCCACAAAACAATAGTAAATATTTAAAAAAATAATTTTTAAAATACATAAAACTTTACTATGCAAAACTCTATAATAACAATAACAGAATTTAGTGTTCTTAAAAGTACTTGTAAAAACTTTCATTAAGAAAAATTGTTTTCTCTGCACGACATATCAATTGCAGTGTCGGAGAACTGAAGATAATATTATTTCGTTATTTATAAGACAATCGTTTCGGCATATTAAATTCTTTTGTGGTTTATATTGTTAGGTCTTACCCCATCAAAAAGTATTAACTAGTTTGGATTCTGTTCTTGAAACTTTCATAAACCTTAAAATAGCACATTCTCCTCTGCGTACACTGGGCCTCGCCAGCAGCAGCTAGGACAATGGATCTTTCACTAACGCTCGCTAATTTCACTCCTTGTGGTCAGGAGCTTAGTTCCCTTCTCCACGAACCTGCGGCCCTTGCTTTTCCTTTCTGCGAGATGGCACTTGGTGTCCTGCCCTATCTAGCCTTGGCGGCCCGTTGAGCAAGAGAGCCACCAGACATGTCGGCTTTGCTCCTGTACCACGGCCACTTCGTCTGACGTGGCTGCTTTCCGCTAGTAATCCCCTACTGCACATGTGTGTGTGGTGTGTGTGTTGCGTGTGTGCGTTCGGCCACTGGAAATATGGCTTTGTCTCTTTACGTCTCAGGTTCTCGCCATCTGCTAAATTCATATTGCGGTGCCCCCATACCATCGGAATTGTTTCCACTTGTAAAATTGTACTCACTTATATGTATATGTGTGTGTGTGTGCGCGCGTGTGTGTGTATATATAGTCTATTCTCGGTTTCTTCGCACTATTTGAATCAAACCTTCGAAATATTACCCCATGTCTGACGATGGTTAGTTATTTCCTAAACATGTAATTTATCACAAGCGCTTTATAGATCTGTTAACATAAGTATCTTGTTTTTCGTTAAAAGTGTAGTCTAACTATATTTTCGTTACAATTTATAATTTTACATTTGTAATAAATATGAAAATAACAGTGAGAAAACACGTGTGTTGGTAGGCGCCTAGTAAGAAATGGTTCTCATGCAAAATATTATTACATCCGAGTGCGCACGAATTCGGTGCGTTGTCCTTTGGTGTAATTTTATATACTTAGTTAAGCTTAGTTTGCAGGAGGCGAGGAATATCCTGGAAGTATAACTTTAGCAGGGCTTCAGAAAAGTGTGAAGTAACCATGAATGGATTATATATACATATATATGTTAGCATTTTTTTAAACGAGTTCTGAAATCTTGTATTTCTTCAATCTTTCCCCTATTCACCAAATCCGTGTCATCGGCTACCAGCTAAAATCTTTCGCATGTAGGAATCGTGCTGGACGATGCCACAGGTCGGTAGGCTTTCTAGAAGATCTCCCGTTTACCCCTCCCTCTCATTGTGGCGCCAACCTTTGAAAAATCACCCCATATTTGACGTGTTTGGTTGTTTTCTAAACATGCCATGTATCACAAGCGTTTCCTACTTCTGTAAACATAAAAGTACCTTATTTTTGGTTAAATGAAATTTTCGATTTTATTAAATCTATAAATTACAAAATTTCGTTTATGATTTATATGAATTAGATGCAGGGAGATAATAGGTATGTTGATAATGCCAAGTAAAAATAGTTATCTTACAAAATATAATCCAAGTACATACGGACTAATGCGAAGCGTTGTCCCTTGGTGTAATTTTCTAGACTCGGTTAAGCTCGGATTGCGTGAAGCGGAGGAATATCCTTGAAGTAGAACTTCAGCAGCGTTACACAAAAGTTGTAAGTAACAGTTAATGTACCATACGAGTAGCTATATTTAAAAACCACCCGTCATTGAAACACTCGCAGCAAGTATCATTACGGAAGCTGACGTTACAGAATAGGGCCCCTGGTGCAGTGACCAGACAGCAAATACTACTAAATGCTGTTCACGTTAAACTGAGCACTTTTGAAAGCCCTGCTTAAGGTCTACTTGAAAGGTCGTTGTGTACCCTTCCGCTATATTTAAAATGAATACTGCCGTAGGCCTTACCACTTCATTCGCGTGTCTGTCAAGTGAAACTGTGAAATTATTAAAAAAGTGAATATTTTACAAATACGCTAATTCTTACACTTAGATCCATTAAGAAAACAGAAAGAGACACAAATTAGATATGGTTACCTAGTATATTTAATTCGACGTTAAGACATGGAACTACTTTCCTTCCATCGATACCAAATTTACAGCGCATACGTTACTCAGTGCGCCCATTAATATATGCAGGTATAGGCTTTTCACTGTAAAGTGAGCACTATTGAGACACTATTTACTTTTTCCTTTGATTGATTTTTTATCCTTTAAACAACTTTTTAAAATAATATTGCAATATAAGTAGTAAACATAGTGTGTATATTCCACCCTACTCGGAAGTTAACACTATAAGTAAAATAAAACATTATTATTAATGACAGATCGTTCAAAAGTGCTCACTTTACCGAGAATAGCCTATAGAAGCAGCGATATTTATTTTAATGTGCTCACTCTATAGTGAACAGCCTTTACTCGATTAGTACAATGTCCGGTACCTAGAGCCTGTAGTCGGTGGAAACGGAAAGTACGGAGTCTCTATTCATGCAACACGTTTCCGCACAATGCGACAATCATCATCGTACTCCGCAGCGCGAGGGGCTGTCAAATCGCGCAGTTCGCTGCCAACGTCCCTGCATCGGGCCTTTTGACCTCGAGTGCATCGCGCTATAGTGTGCGACGATTCGGCGAAACACTGTTCGGTAAACTCTCACGGCGCCGCTTCGCCAACTGTTGCCAGCCGGTCCGAACACGAAAGTGCACCGTTCCGCCGAGTTCAGCCCGTTTGAAGCGGTTCGTGCTCGCGTGACGCTGCTGACAACTCGTGCCGTTCTCCTACATGAAACAGCGAAGATGCGCGGCTCGGTACAAACTACTATAGGCTATTCACGGTAAAGTGAGCACCTTTGAAAGCCATCTCATCTGGAACAAGAATCAATAAATATAGTCTATTTTAGCCGTAGAAGTTAACTTCCAAGTGTGGTAGAATATACACACTGGGTTTATTACTTGCATGGCAATATTTATTCAAAAAGGTGGTTAAACAATAAAATATGGCTGAAAAGAAAAAGTAACTAGGGCCTCAAAAGTGGTCACTTTACCGTGAACAGCCTATACGGTCCGTCTGCGACACAATTGGGAACTTTCAAAAAGGTAAAGGCTGTTCACGGTAAAGTGAACACTTTTGAAATCAACCTTAGAAAATAGTCACTGCTACTGCCTACATATATTAACGGACGCACTGTGTGACGTGCGCACAGTAAAGTGGGTAACGATGGATGAAATGTAGTTACATATCTTAACATCGAATAAAAAGAGTTAGGTGATCATTTGCGATAACCTAAATTATTATTTTTGTTTTCTTATTTTTTAATGTATCAAAGTGTAGAAGTGAACTTGTTTGTAAATATTTACATTTCTTATAATTGCTTAGTTTCACTGGACCGAAGTATGGATAAAGAGATGATGCCCATGGCAATGTTAATTTTACATAAGGCGGAAGAATACACAATGTGCGTACATGTAGAACTTAAGCAGGTCTTTCAAATGTGCTCATTTTACCGTGAACAGCCTATAGTGTGGTTTCGCTATTGTTTGTCATATGACGTACGAGATTTCAATGGTCCCCGAGTATACAGATACGTCACGGTGACATTGTTATAATATGAATTCTAGGTGAATAAGTATATTAAATCTAAAGACCATTTTTAATTATCAGTGAATAAAGATTGATTAGTCGGAATTACAGGAAAACTTCTGGCTAGTGTTAAGCAATAAATACAAGAGAGGGCAATCTACAAAACTAAAACATTATTAATATTATACACATTAAACATTAATTTTAATTAATTTGACTGACCGATATAAATTATTTGCAGTAAAAATGATCAATTAACAATAAATTCCGTCCAATTATACACAATTTCTACTTTTTAAACCCTTGTTATCGTGTTTTATTTTTAAATTATGCTGTTATAAAATGCATAAACTGTAATGCATGCAAATACAATAGAAATCATTCCAAAAAAAATAGTACAAACATCTTATTAATTTCATTAATCGTTAGGAGCAAAACTGGAACCACACAAACATGACAAACTGTAACCACAAGGGAGATGATGTTGATAAAGGCACAACAGTCCACAAATGCTGCATGTAATCCGTTTCCCAAAAGAGTGAATTGTTTCGTGCATATCATGTTACACATCACTCCAGACACCAGCAAATCTTTTAAGTGTTCACTGTTTATCAAATCACCGTCGTTTAAAATATGCCATTTTCTATGCAAGTTCTTCGACTCCTGAAACTGTACCATAACTTTTCCACTACAACTGTCGTCATGGCAACTATCGCTTTCGCTGTCACTATTTACGTCACCGCCCATACCTACTACGATTTTTTCTATTTCTTCTTTTATCTCGCCGGCTCTTTGCAATACATTACTGTCAGCTGTACGAGACTTGACAGTGTTCCGGATATATTATAATGCAGTAAAATTATAGTGATTGCTACAGATAAGGAATATGCAAATCACTACCATTTTAAGAATTCTTTTTAAGCGCGAAAACATTTCATTGCTTAATTTGGACGATTCTTTGATGTAAATTAAGGTATCCTACTTCGAAGTGAATTATCTCATTTCGATGAGTGAGTGAGTTTTTTTTTTTTTTTCTGTCTGTGTATCCCGAGAACACTGAAATTGTGATCTTTAGCCAGCCATTTTGAGAAAAATATGCCGTCCAATTTTTTTCGAGGTATTAGTGCCTGCAGTTGAACATAATTTGGTGCAAATATTAAATAACGTATTTTTTATTATTTTTTTGTTATCAGCATCCTTATGCTGCCCTAGCACCGACTTTTCACAGTGGCCTGGAGGAAAACGCTGCTTCGCAAGAAGGGCAGCCAACTTCGCTTCTTACCGCCTGAGACCCAAACATGCGAGTGTTATCATTAGTAGGGGCAGCGATATTTCGAGACAAGATACAGTTCAAAGCTCTGTAGAGGCGTCCACCTTTTTTGATTGGCTGAAATATTTTCTGGTTCTCGTTAACTGCTAGTGAACGAATAACGAAGGTTCTCTGTCCGAGTTACAGAATACTGAGTGGCTTGGTCAAATGAGTGGTTGAAGAGATTTGGGCGGCTCTTAACAGCGAGGCCTTGAGAGCCGATGAGGGTGGATGAGGTGAGTATGTAGCGGCGCCGGAATGAAAGGGCGGGGGAAATAGGAGATCCCCGAGGAAACCTGCCGACCAACGGCATCGTCCGGCACTATTCTCACGTGCGAAAATAGTGGGGGGGGGGGGGCGAGCGGGCTAGCCGCTCATCCACCACGGCCCATCAAATGAGGAAACGATACCAGCAACCAATGGAGGTATGTCAACAACCGAGGTGTATATATGGTATTGAGGTCTACTGTGTGCTCCGATTTTTTCGCGACCGCGCGAAAAGAAAAAGGTTTCACAAGTTAAATTGTTTCAGGTGTATCTCGCCCACCTCTTGCGATATCGCTTACAAACAAGAAACTTGCTATAGTGCAATCATGGTACTTGGGTCATTTTCAAAGACCTGCTAAATTTCTACGATCTGGCTGTTCCTCCGTCCCCGTGCAAAGAAAGATTAACTCGATTTAGAAAATTACACCAAAGAGATAACGCACAGCATTCGTGCGCACCTAGTTAAGAAATATTGTTATAGGCTGTTCACGGTAAAATGAACACTTTTGAAAGCCCTGCATAGCATCTACTTGTATGCACGAAGTGCATTCTTACACCTTATGTAAAATTAACATCGCCATGGGCCTCATCACTTATGCATGCTTCGGTCAATTGAAACAGTGAAATTATTAGAAAAGTAAATATTGTACAAATCTGCTCAGTTTTACACCCCGATGCATACAAAAAAAAAACAGAAAGCGAAAGAAATAATTTTAAGTTATCACAAATGGTTACCTTTCACTTCTCATTCCGCGTTAAGTTATGGAATTACTTTCCATCGATCGTTACAACTTTACTGGGCTAATGCCACTAAGCGTGCGCATTAAAATATATGCATGCAGGAGCAGTGACTTTATTCTATGGTTATTTGTAATGCGCTCCCTTTATCGTGAACAACTTTTAACATGTAAAACACTGTTGTTTTAATTTGGCCAGTCCTGCACTACTATGTAGCCGAGTTCACGTTCAAAGCTTTCTGTTATAACTTACAGCTTGTTCAGTTTGTTCGAAATTTTTTGTATCAGTCTACGATAAAACTCCTTGCAAATAACTGCACATATATTAATGGGAGCACCCGGCTGATATATTCTCAGTTGAAAGTTCGCAGCGAACCAGGAAAAGCCAGTTCCAAATATTAACGTCGTAGAGAAAGTGAGATTTTTAATTTAGTGCATTCTGGTCTTATTTCAGTCACTGTAAGCGGGGTGCTGTCATAACTTAGAAATAGCTATATTAGAAACACATAAAGTAGAATTTTCTATGTTATGTGGTACTAAATTGTGAAGTTTCTAATTTATGCGTTTCTAACTTATAATAGTTCTAAGTTGTGATCGTTCTGTTATTATTTTCTAAGTTAAATGTTTCTAAGTGATGTGGTTCTAAGTTCTGACTGTTCTAATTATGACTTTCTAAGTTACGATGTTTCTAAGTTATGTGGTTCTGCCTTGTGTTTGGTACGTCATATTGATGCATTTATGGATGCCTAAGAAAATCAATAAGAGTATGTTTTGACAACAGATTGGATGTAGATGTTGCCAGGTAGGCCGTGATATTATCCCTTTACAAACAACGCAAAACATCACTATTTTGGTACAGCGGTCTGCGGTTACTTCACGAACTAAATCAGGGTAACGACAGTTAGTGGAAGCAAGACTGTTGCAAGATGAACTGGCGTTAGCTCTGTGCTGTACCCTGTTGCTAGCTAGTTTACACTTCCGCGACTAAAACGTACGTAGCTCGGAAACTGGCCCCACAGGACGCGCATAATGGGTCCCTCGCTGCTCTCTTGTGATTGGTCGGGATGCATCCGGTTTCCCAAGGGCCGCACAGTTATTACTGGCTCCTGCTGCGTGCACCAGAGAATTTACAGCAGTGAATAAGCACCGACTTACATTGCAACGGTTCGCCACACGCCACTGCTGTCCTCCTATGGCTGTAAGCACTGCCCGCTATAGGCTGTTCACGGTAAAATGAGCACTTTTGAAAGCCCTGCTATGATCTACTTGTATGCACGTTGTGTATTCCTCCACCTTATGTAAAATTAACATTGCCTTGTTCCTCAGCTCTTTATTCATATGTCGGTCAAGTGATAGTGTGAAAATATTAATAATTTAATACTTTACAAATCTGCTCATTTTCACACTTCGATGCATTAAAAAACAGAAAGAGAAAGAAATAATTTTAGGTTAACACAAATGGTTACCTAACACTTTTTATTCGACGTTAAAATATGGAACGACTTTTCATCCGTAGTCACCAACTTCACTGGGCGAATGTCTCTCAGTGCGCCCTTTTTAATACATGCAGGCAGGGGCAGTGACTTTTTTTCTAAGGTTCATTTCTAAGGTCCTCACTTTAACGTGAAGAGCCTTTACTTGAAATTTCATTAATTTTTATCAACATATGAATAAATTGCAATCGTCCATTGCAGTGTTAACTTTGCTTATGTCGGAAGGACACAAAACGGGGCGAAAAAATATCCTGAACAGGGATATCAAAAATACTCTCAACCACGAACAGCCTATAACACGCATTCTTTGATAAATTGGTGGCTCTAACCAATGGCATAGACGAAAATTTATAAAAAGAAAGGGGGAAAACACAAGATGGAGGGGGGTTTCACTGACTGAAGTGAAAGTAAGGAGCCAACCGCGATATTAATAATGCTAACACACTTGGCAATTAGAATGAATTCTAGGAGAAAATTACTTAACAACGCAGTCACATGCATTATAGTAAACTAAAAATGCATAGTTTTTTTGATCAAAATAAAAGAATTATTAATAATTTTAATGCTAATGGTTGGCAATCCATTGTGCAAAGTGGGAGGGATTACAACCCCTTCTACCCCACTTCCTACTGGCTCTAGGTTCCGCAAATTTGATATACATGCTTGTTCTGTTATCAAATCAATACTCTCATGGCCCTAGTAACAGTTATTCATCTGTCAACTGATACTGTGAAACTATTTTAGATTCTCGCTGATTCGCTTTCTGGTGCGTATAAAATAAAGGTAAACCAATTTTCAGATCCCGCTAATTGACATTACGAGTTATTGAGAAGTTCAAATGCCTTACACTTTTTTACTGTTTCACATGCCAACGTTTCTCGTACTATTTTTATGTGGTTTTTTAAGTGCGCATGTCGTTGCGGGAAATGAACATTTGAAAATTTGTTCTTCCATCGCAATGCTTATTTGATCTACGGAGGCGCGCACACGCTAGGAAGCACTAAGAAGAAAATTAACTGTGCTCAGACCGAACACCTTGTATGGAATGGGTATTCATTATTTCTACCAACTTCATAAAATCATTTCTTACGGAAAAATAATTGCAGGGACTATTTATTAAACTTGCCGCTAAATACGTTCTTCGGGGAGTTTGGGAGGCGGTTGGCAATCCTGAACGCAAAGTTGGGAAATGTGTTCATTAATAGGCGGGGAGGTTGTAAGTATAGTCAATTCACGGTTACTTCCAACTTTTCTGAAGCCCTGCTAAAGTTCTACTTCTCGGATATCCTTTCGCCTCGTGCAAACAAAGCTTAACCAAATCTATAAAATTACACCGAATGTACTGCGCACCGCGTTTAATAGGGTTTCGCACATGAACTATTTCTTACCAGGCATTACCACCACGCCTTTTTTTCTCACTGTTTGTATTCACATTAACTATAAATGAGATATTACAATTTACAGATAAAATAAAAGTAAAATTTGTATTGAATAGAAAATAACGTACTTTAACGTTAACCTAATTATAGAACGCTTATGATACATGCCATATTTAAGAAATAAACAAAACTATCATACATGGGGTTGTTTTTCAAAGGTTACATTAAAAAAATGTGAAGAAACCGCGAGTGGACTACCGTAGGGGGGGGGGGGGGGGTAACATTCGTCAGTGGTCCAGTGATGGGAAGGGGGGGGGGGGTGACTTTGTGATATGGTATTTTTCACTGCTTTATACACTGTAAAAATAAGTGAAAGAAATCATGTACAACCTTTTCGTAATTTTACATTTTCTGTGTGTAATTTATAAAAATAAATATTGTACGTGTAAACTTACAACAGTGGACAACTTTATTCATAACATAGTACAATGATATTAAAAAACACAAATTTATTAGTATGTTAACAATAAGAGAGGTGTAAATATACAAATTTGAAATTGCGTGTAAAAATTCACGAACATGAAGTATGAAAACCCAAATCTGTGTATTTTTAGAATTACGTCAATGTTGTATTGAAACATGTATATACATCGGTGTAAAAGAACATATTGTTCTATTTCATTCAAAAGTTAGTACAATCTTACTATAAAAAAATACAAATGTACTAGTATACTAACTTTTAAAAGCGTATAAAATTACACATGCAAAAGTATGTGTGAAATACACTAACGAAAGGCACAAAAACACTAAGATTATGTATTTTTACAACCATGCCAACATTGTATTAAAACACATACATCAGTGTAACAGTGCATCTTTTCCTATTTAACTGAAAAAGTAGTACAGTCGTACATTTTAAAAAATGCAAATGTGCTGATATATTGACATTAACAAGGGTGTAAAATTACAAACTCGAAAGTATATGAGCGTATATTTACACATACAAATTTACGGTAACTTTACATATTTATATGTAATTTCCTAAAACGAGTACATTATTTGTAATTTTACACTAATGTTCCTGTAACTCTGCACTGATAATTCAGCCCCTTACATACAAATGACAACAAACTTTTATGAAAAATACGATATATTTCAATATCAGGATGAGAAAACATTTAGTGTGTTTTAAAATCAATTAACAACATAGCAAAAATAGAAACATGAATGTCACGTAGTTTCAGTCTATAATAGTGACAAAGGTTTAATAATCACAAGTTTACAACTATTAATACTGAATTGTAAGAAATTGTCAGAATACTCAGTCGGGGCATAGCAATCATTAAATAAAAAATATATACTTCCCCGACAACACGCCACATTTACTAGACGGCACGCAGTACCCATAATATCTCAATGACAGATTAAATACAGTTCCTTAACATTACCAGCCAGTGTACATAAATGAAAATCCTTTCAGCCAATCCAGATTGCTTAAAGCAATTTTAAAAAAATATATATATACTCTTGTTTCTCCGGAAGATTTTCCGGTCACAGTTTACTCTGATTAGACTCCTGCAATTTAAATGTAGCTGGCCCCCACAACAAATTTAATCAATGCGCCAATACTACAGTTGGATAAGCACGAACTCACATGCCTAAAAATTGCATTTAACTGTTACAATGTACTCCTAGTTACCAGCAAGTCACATTGACTGACTCTTAAAGTGGTATATAGTATTCTCACCAGCTTGCTTTATCTTTAAAATATTCCTCGAACCAATTCGTCGACAGTTGACGAAAAATAATGAAACTCACTTTTAGGGTGATCACAATTCTTATTAGGTGCCAACACTCTTAATTATTAAAAAAATTTCTTACGGCTAGCTGCTCGCACTTTTATGCATACCATGAACACGCATGTAAGATACGCAGTTTAGTAACAGAGCATACACATTATCGTTAGTTATCACTTGGCTCCAAATATAATCTATATTTAAAAACATGGCAAACGCCGCAGCCAAAACGACACATCAAAGGGAATTTACCATAAAAGCCACACGTTAAAATTTATTACATTAAAAGAATCTGACCAGCTTAATATACACGACGGCACCAAATTTGAGCTTACGGGCCTTCAAAGCGTCGTGAAGCTGATATTAAAAATTATTTTAAAAAAAATTAAAAGGTTTCTGCTTCAGTCAAAGTGTGGACAGTTCGCCGATACAAACAACGAGCCGGGACAGACAAACGGGGCAGCGGCTAGCAAACTAGACTACTCGTTTGGAAATCAAATTGCTGTGATTCAAAATTATTCACACACATGATTACCATTTAACATTTAGAACGTGCAAGCCAGAAATTATACAAACATGCTACTTTAGAAATTAAGGCCGCTGACCACCAAAATTAAGCACTCTCAGCAGTTACAGAAAATTACAAAACTTGACACATTATCTTTTCTCAAACTGTTCAGCACTCGCCGATACTGTTCGTTCCCGTCAAGGCAGACCATCTTACACAGCTAAAATGAAAGCCTTTGCAAACAAACGATGTCAAGCTGAAATGGACATTATAATTTCAATCACGTCGTATACCATTATGATTGATGACGATGCCCTCTTCACAATATGTAGGTCGTCTCGATGTGGTGGTCGGCAACAGAAAAAAAATTGAGATAGGTCAGAGCTCCTACCCTCCCGTAGTCACGTGAAGTCCTCCAATGAAATTTAGTCACATGCCGGGAGGAGAAAGGTGAGTGGGGGAAGAGAAATCAGAAGGGAGGGTGGACCACCTGGCCATGGAGAACGTCCTCGCGCGCTTGGGGCGGGGGCGATGGCGCGACCTAATCAAAAGGGCGCAGCTCCGCTGCAACTCTGTTAAACTATCAAGCTACTAAAAGGTGTATAATCACATTAAAATTATAAAAATACACATACAAAATTTGTGAATTAACATGATGAAGCTGTAAAAGAACATATGCATACAGTAAAATTGCTTAACAAAAAAGTGAAAATGTACAGCTATTTTTTATTACAATTAAGTGAATCTACGATTTTATTTTTCTGTTAGTGAGAAAATACACATATAAAGTGGTGAAATTACAATTGCGATGTTTGTGTAAATTTACTGTATGTGGTAAGAAATATATAATTTACATAGTCAAATTACGTGCACGGAGTACATGTTATTTAACATCGTAATAAGTTAGAATTACAGACTGGTATGGTAATATTTCACCTACAGTGCACACGAAATTTTGTGTATGATAAACATTCTACTGTAACAGACTAGTGTAGTAAAATTATCATTACAATGATTGTGTTAATTTACAATGTGTGTTAGAAAATTAGTAGCAAGTATAGTAAAATAACATGTACAGAGTACATGTTACTCAATTGATGATTAGTAAAAGAAACTGGCAGGTATGATAATATTACACTAACAATTAGTGTGTAAATTTACATTATGTGACTTGATATTGGTAGCAAAAAAATAAAATGACACACGCATAGTTCTTGTGATTGAACATAATGATTAGTAAAAAGAATGAGTATAGTAAAATTTCACTGGCATTGTATTTGTAAATATACATAGGACTAACTGAAAGTACACTTACACATCTACACTTAAAAATACACGAACATGAGTGGAGATAGTGCTGCCACATACATTTATGTAAAAATTGCACAATATTTCTTACAGTGTGGATTTCCTTCCATTTCAAAGAAGCTATTTGTAATGTTCAGTAGTTTTAACTGACACCACGCAATATCTGTAAAGCCCCGCTGAAATAGTGGGGCATTTAAATGTGATTTTTTTTTGTGTCACAAATTCACCCCAACTTGTCACAAAGTTGACCCCCGTTTACGGGAAATGCAGTTTTTACGGAACGAAATGCTATAGCATCTGAAAACGATGTCACCGTCACAGGCTTCGTGAATAAAGCAGTGTATTCCACATTCCAGTTGCCATTCAATTTGCAACCGCGAGAGGCAAGCGATGTTCCGCGCCGGCGTAATTATCAATATGTCAAAGGTGGCAGAGATAGGTGATTCTAAACCGTATGAAAGCACGCTCTAGTCTCGACCACGGCAATTAAACGCGCGGAGTTGTGTGCGAGTGTGTGTGGTGTGTATTCACTGCCGCAGACGCTAAATTGCTTGATGCGTAAACATTGCTACTGTCGAGATTATTTCGAAAGAGATTACATACATGCTGGCACGTTCCTCCTTGAAGCTACCGCGGTGAACGCAGAGATCAAGCAAAATACTGGGTGAACGTACTTTATTTTCATCACCCTTTTTAAAATTATATATAAAAAGAAGGAACCTATACTGTAGCATCGAAGAAAATTATGGACACTCATAGCAGTTGTTTTAACAAGATATTGTCAAAATAGTTGGTAGAAACTTATATTTTTCCAATGTTTTCCTTTTATACGTAAAAGGAAAATGAAACTAAAAGTATTTTACAAACACGGGAATTTGGGTAATGTATTTTAATCTCTAGCTATAAATATGCTGTTTAATGGTTCCCATGACTTTGGGCTAGCATCATTGTCGCTGGAATTTACATCTAAATCGTGAAACAGGCTAAAAGCTCCATGATCTAGATGTGGTGGCAGCGTAATTGCATGCTCGGGATATAAACCATTGACTCACTAAAACACTAAATCTCCGCTTACGTCCATATAACATCGCAGTTGGTTCACAGGAATCTGCAAAGAGCTAAATATCTCTCTTAAAAATTTTCGCGTGAACGTTAACCGTATTTTCATAGTAAGTATAAATATTTAAACATAAATTCAAAATGTTGTTTTGAATTGCACAAGCCACAGAAACAGAAGTTACTCCAAGTAATTTTCCTTCTTAGTGTCAATTGAGTTATAATCATGAGTACCTGGATAGATACATTTTCGAAATGTAAGAGTTTTTCTTTAGTTGCAGAACTTCGTGATACATTTTCACTTAGAGCGCATGGATTAACGTAAAAATTACGCGACTTCTCTTAGTGAAACTTGGAAGAATAACGCAAAGAAGGTCGAGTCAGCACCAAAGAAGTATGCGCGATTGGACAATTTCGCCCGCATGGCAGATTCGATACAATCGAATGGCCATGCGATGGTCCCGAATTATATTTGTTATTAATATTACGAAAGTATTTAAATTTCCTTTTCTTCACATTATATAAATTATATAAACGTAATATAGAAGAGATTTTCACCACAAATAACGTTTGGTAAAAAAATAATAACTTTGACGCTAAAGTGCCATCTACCGTGGTGTAAAATACTTAAATAATTTATAGGAGTAGTGAATTACCAAAAAGGATGTTTATAAAACATTTATAGTAAATTTATAATTATAAGTTACGCAGCTTTTTATGTTTTCAGATAGCAATGATTAACAGTTTAGTAAAATGATCGACAATTAACAGAGGAATGAAACAAATAAAGAACAAGGACAAACGACAGGGGTTTGCCAGAAATATCGCTGAAAAGCGAATTAAAATTTGAGCAGGTAAGTGCCGCCAAAAAAAAACTGCACAGAGGAAGTATACAAACATCTCAAAGCACTTGTTTATAGGCTGTTCACGGTAAAATGAGCACATTTAAAAGCCCTATTTAAGATTTACTTGTACGCACGATGTGTATTCTTCCGTTTTACAGAAAATTAAGATTGCCAAGGACCTCATCACTTTATTCATGCGTCGGCCAAGTGTGTGAAATTATATGAAAAGTAAATAAATTACTAACTTTGTAATTATTACACTTTGAGGCATTAAAAAAAAAACAGAAATCGAAATAAATGATTAAAGTTATCACAAATGTTTACCCAAAACTTATTATTCGTCGTTAAGGTATGGAACTAATTTTTATCCATCGTTACCAGTTTAATTGGGCGCATGTCCCTCAGTGCGCCTGTTATATATGTAGACAGGAGCAGGGATTTTTTTATAAGGTTGATTTCAAAAGTGCCCACTTTGTCGTGAACAGCCTTTACTAAACAGTACTCCAACCTGAAATCCTAGCCACGTCATTTATGGTAGTCGTATTGGCAGGAAAGCTTGGTTTTGCGCAGCTAGCGTGATCACTCTACTTTACTCCATTTTCACTCTACACGGTTATCTCGACTGCTCGCACTTGGGCGAGCTAGAGCAACTCTGTGACCGTGGATCACGGAAGCTTCTCCGGAGCTTGCCAGCCCTGCACATAGGGCAACAGTTGGCGGTACTGATCTGACCAGCAGGCGCCGCCATTACGCCCACCTGCCACTCGTGTGTCGACCCCTCTCCCCTCCGCAACTTCCCAACACTCGGCCCCGCCGCTGGCCATCAATCGCCCGAAATCCGACGCATCCTTCCGATGCCCGCGGATTTCACCGGCCGCTAATTCCATTACCGTTACCTGTCAGCTGTTCACGAAGAGTCGCCGAAGCCCGCTGCCACTCGTCAACGCACTCTGCCAGCCCGAAGTCGTTGCTGGTTTGAAAGCAGTGAGAATCTGGTATAGGTTGTTCACAGTAAAGTGAGCACTTTTGAGGCCCCAGTTACATTTTCCCTGTCAGCCATTTTTTTTATCCTCACGCCACTTTTTAACATAAATATTGCCATGTAAGCAATACGCACAGGGTATATATTTCACCGGACTAGAAAGTTAACGTCTAAGGCTACAGTAAATTATGTTTATTGACTATTATTCCAAATGAAAGGGTTTTTAAAAGTGCCGACTTTACCGTGAATAGTCTATATAGGGAAATACATGTTAATGAAATTCGCTTTTTTTTTTTTTCATTCCTGTTAACGATAGATATATTCCACTAGAAATTTTTTGAGCAGAAAAATACGTTCTTCTTTTTTACCCATGCTTTTTTTTTTAACTTTAATGTATAGCCTGATTTCCTGGAAAAATCAGAAAAATTTATAATTAAATAAAAATTACTGAAAAACTAATTATTTTATTCGCATCGGTACAGAACCTGAAAGTATGATTTCTCACACTCAGGATTCTGTTCCAAGTTTATATATGCAAATTTGGCTTTAAAAAAATTGCATTTCGTGAACATGTATTTCCCTATACCAAATTCCCTGCCTACCCGGCCCTTCAACTTCGTTGAAAAGAGATTGAAATACTTTTTTTTTCGTCTCACAAAACTATTCAACGTGCGAACAGTATGCTGATCTACGAAAATAACACGGTGCTTTCGAGACGTCACGCACATTAGAAACGTCATTTCAGGGTATTCCATAAACGGTTTTTTCAAAGCGCAGTATCTTAAAATATACGAACCTTCCTACAGATTTTCCACCAATAAAAGAATAGGGTCGCCGCTGAAAGTCCCGTGGGTACACGCAGTGCGACGAGAAAGCTGCACGCCATTTAAAAGCCTTGGGCTTAGAGGCGATGGCGCACTTATGCACATAGCAATGTCGTCTTTATCGTTCCCGCGATTCTGGGCCTTGAACGCGGAAAACACATACAGGTAAGCGAGAGCCTTAAGGCCCTTACACAATTGAAAACTTTGACATTGGACTTAACGATTTGACTTTACCTTTACTTTCCAACATGTTTTTTCTTATGGAACTTGACACAGTGGAATTGTCAATGGTAAAGTCAAACGCTCTTGACTTGACGATTTCGAAAAGTTGAAATTTAGAAAGTTAGTCAAGCAGCCATTTTGCCGAGAATCTAAAAGAGGTTATGTGGGACGTGCGTAATTTTTTTTAGGGCGATTTTAATTTTGGTATATTAAACAAAGCGCTTCTTAAAGTAAATAAATGGCAGACAAATATTATGCGAAGGGGAAATATATGAATTGACATATTTTTAATAAAGAAAAAAGTGAGCTTTTTGCTTTGAAATTAACTTTTAATATAAATTCTAAACCTATCTTTTTTTTAAATTACGTAAAATGCATTCCTGGATAATATGATAATGATTTACATAACAAGATACGCATATTTACGAAGCTCGCGGAACCGATTTTCAATTGTCTGAGCCCTGACTTTACAATTGTGTTGTGTGTTGGTGGTTTCGTCAAATGAAAGGAAATGTTAAGTAAACTGATAATGATTTATATTGTGCAAGAACCTTTAAACCCGTTAACTGGAGTTCAAAGAAGTACAGCGCCAGTAATGTCGTACGTCGATGGCTGGCGTGTGTTCTGTAAACACTTTTTTAAGACAGAAGTTGATTTGTTAGTAAAGGAGAACCGCACCCGACTCTGTAACATGCATAGTATAGTTGACTCACTATAACCTCAGCCTTTTCTGAACCCCTGCCAAATGTCTACTTTTGGTTACTGATTACGTATCATTCCGCTACACGTAAACATAAATACTGCCATGTGACTTCTACTTTTATTACTGTCAAATGCGTTGGTTGCTGTTTACAGCTGTTCAAAGAATTATGTCATATTGCAGAAACCATTTCCCACGAATGTTCACAATTTAGGCCTATAACAATATTTAGGTCGCTTTATAACCATTTGTTACACACGATATAGGACGTTATATATAATACACAATATTTTGCTAAGGCGGTGTTTGGTACAACTGTGGCGGAAAGAATAGTAGTATTTAACCTGTTGTTATTAATATGTGTTTGGAATAAAAATTAAAACGAAGGGACAACCAGTCAACGAAACGACACAGTTAATTCAAGCACGCAATTCGTGTCGCTTATTTATTGTACTACGTAGTATCGACAAACGTAAAAGATAGTGGTGAACATGCAAACACATAGGCCTACCATAACATTCATTTTGCTAATATTTACATGCGTTGGTACTTACTGGTTTGAAGGTTAAATTTATTATTTATTTAAATTTATCTGGGTGGGCCTAGTATTTCGTTGGGATTGTGGCAAGCATTCAAATCAAAGAAACGTAAGCTCGTTACACGACTATGTTTCAAACACCTAGCGCAAAGGTACAATATTGTGATAAATAGAGGTGAATATAAATAATTAACTTCTTCATAACATCAGTTCATGGTTAAAACGCATAAACTTTGCACATATTTGAAATCCACAGGCCTGCGTAACGATTACAATGCAGCCACCATGGACGGAAATGGCGGCTACGCCTTTGCACAAGTAGCGATCACAACACTCGTTACAGTATATTAATTAACCCTGCCGTGCCGTGGAAACATATTTATCACAACATTGTAACTTTCTTAGGATGTTTAAAAAACATGAGTACGAACTTGATGCTTCGTTTAGAAACACGCCGTGTCATTGACATGTCGCCACACCACTGCCAGTCATATGCACTGGGTATAATCCGTGGAGGTAGTAAATGATAATCGCCCGCCGCCGCCATATTGGGAACACTGGCCAATTCTAGATTCTCCTTTCCACACCACATCTGCCAACCTGCTGGATTTGTAAGTGTCGCGCAACGAGCTGTGTCGCGCCATCGCAATCTAAAATATGTCGTTGCATCTAAATTACATATAATATGTATTTAAACAATAAAATCTCCATTTCAGTTGTAAATTGCAATATCAAATATAATTATTGTTGCTGTAATTAGTATGAAATGTGCTGAAATTAGAAATAACAAAGTGTATACCTTTCCTACACAGATGGTACGATCTTCCCGAGAGAGAGAGAGAGAGGAGAAGAAGAAACCCCGAGAACACACACACAACACACCACACACACACACAATGCTTCGCTTATTGAACCTTTATACCGGACGAAAAAAAAAACAAGCCTACACACGGGTATTTGCGCTGATGTTTATAACTGCAGCAATAAAATGTATTTCCGCCAGTGCAATCTAAAAACACAAATATATAAATTGGCAACGTTTAACTCACAAATAGTATACATAAAAACGTGGTTAAAAATATTGTAACTGTTAACTATTTCTTACCGACCATTGCCAACACGTCGCTACTCTCGCTGTTGTTAATTCATATTTAATACGAAATAAATATTACAAGTTATAGAAGATACTAAGGTAAAGTTTCGTTTATTCAATAATACAGTACTCTACAGTTAATCACAGTGTTAAATATTTGTGAAATACAAGTTATTGGAAAAATAGGTTGACATAATATGCCTAGGGTGATTTTTCAAAGGTTCGATTCCAAAAGGCCGAAGAAAGCGTATATGGACTTTATTTTTCTGATTGTTGTCTCCAGTTCACGGTTCACGTAGTTGAGCGTAGACTAAAGCTGGAATAAACCGATCTTCGTCTTGTGCGCATTAAAATGCGCGTGTAGGTAGTTAGGTAAGTGGACTTAACGCCTCGTTGTCAACGAGGTCATTAGAGTAAATATGAGTGTAGTAAACGCACTTCCAAAGTTGTGAGAAAAGTGCGACTTATGTTGTATTTGGAAGAAAAATGCGTATGTGTTTTAACTGTGAAAAAAAATATTTTGGTAGAATTGGCTTATTTCAATGTTCTTGAAATCAATTAGTAATAGGTTATTATTTATTCAAATTTTAACGTATTCAGACTTTGAATTTTTCAAAAAACATACTCTGGAAAGAAAATCCGCTTCATAAAGCAAGACCGTCATAATAATTACTTTGAATTGATTTAAAACAAATTAATTATCATGCTTACAAATATTTTTAATTATTGAATCCATACACATTCATTTCAGTAAAGGAAGTTATCATTTTCATAACAGAAATGAATGTACATAAAACCAGATACGAAAATTATTTGGAAACTTTATTACCAAATCTCATTGCATAAAATTAGAGTAATAAATACAATGTCGTCTCCAAAGCACTCAATATGAAAATATCCTTAATTTTTAAATTGAAAGTAACATGATTTTTAAAAATTCTATAATCTAATTTAAAATTTTTTTCCTGTCAACAAATATATACATTGTTCTTTTATCGACAACATAAACTCTACTTTTCTAAAAAATTTTGTAACACGTGTACTACATTGTCATGAGTTCCGTAAGGTGTACACACGGTTACACTGCCACTCTGCTCTTTCTTAAAGCAGTTCAGATGATAAAGAAAGTTTTCCAAAGCCTAATGTAATATATTACTGCTCACTTTGTTGATATGCTACCACATTTTAATACATATAGTTACATGTTGCTGCAATTAATTTCTTCCGTTGCCACGTGTCATGCTACCGAGAGCGAATGAACGTCATAAGATTTTAATGTGAGAAGCGGGCGGCGATTTTCAAAGGCATGCCTCCGCGCTTATCCGCCGTCACGATTAGCTTATCTCAACTCATGCCGCTCCTGACCCTAGCGCGGATTGAAACGCGCGCGTAAATACACACACGCAGAAATTGTATGGAAACATTGGCTTAAAACAGTTGTTCATTTAAACAGAGAATAGTTACACTGAAAGCAAGTAATTACTTCCAGATATTCCTGTAAACATATGGTCGATAACTAGGTAGTCTATTTCTTCAAATATTTTGAAAATGCAAATATTTTTTTCGATAATACCATTAAATCATGATAATGGTAGCACAGCCGTATTTGCTATCGCAACTGTTTGCGCCACACTTTCGAACACTGGTTTGATGGGCATAACACTTTCCTACGAACTAAATGGAAGCACGTTATAATTCGATAAAAACTATTTTCTTCTGCGGAACAGACAAAAACTTTTGTTTCTGGAATTTGGATGGATCACCAGCTAACACACATCAATCCTGTTACCCGTTACGGCAACGGCCATCCTATATCTGAAGTGTTGCCAACTCTTAGACAAAGAATTCCACCAGATCGCAAATTAATGTCCACCAGAAGCCATTAATTTATTAAAACCTACTTAATTATCCTTTGAATAACGATAATTTTGATTTAGTTGTAAATAATAATTCAACGTATCTTTAAATATTTTTTAACATAGTTTAAATTTAAGTGCTCATGTTAAGTAACTGATGTTCTCCTACCAATTTTCCATGGATTCCCCACAGCAAAATTTTTTTCAGTTACTTTCTAATTTTTAAATGTTTCCATTATCACATTTTATGTAAATAAACTCACTGTAGGGTAGTTAGTTTTTTAAATGTAGGATTTAAGCGCACTGATTAGATGTCTTAAAAAGTTATTGTGCAACGTTCACTGTAGCAACATCTTCAAATAAAGCACGTGAAGATAATGCTTCTCCTTCTCCAGGACATGTGTAAGTTTTCATGATGCCAACTTAATTTATGAGATCATTGGGGTATTTCAAAGTTATACCACCAATTCATGGCTAGATATTTAGGTAAGTATGGTAGAAACTTTTACCGTTTAGTACATTTAAGTACTAATAGTGGAAACTTCTTAGTAATACATTTTTTTTTCTATGTAACTGCCAGCCTCATTCGACAAACTGTAGTTAAAAATTTCCTGTATATCCACTAACCACTAGATAACAATTTTGCTCGCCACCTGAGAGTTGAAATCCACCAAATCTGATATGGAAAATCCTCCGAGTTGGCAACACTGAGTTTAGGCTCTTGGAAAGGCATCGCTGAGAATGAGGAACCGAGAACGCAGGAGTGGATCGGGTTCAGACTCAAGTGTGCACGAAGTTACGTTCAGACAAAGGGCCCGAGTTGTCAAAGGAAAAAACCGATAGGATAATCTGCGACTCCTTTACGATCTAAGGGGAAAAGAGAAGGTTCCCGTTAAGAATGGGATGGCCCCCGCGTGCAAGGTCAAGAAGCGAGTGAGAGATACGGGGGAAACTAACACGTAAGCCTAGTGCCTCATCGCTCCCACGCGCAAGGCGTGCAGTGTTTCCGTCGTGACGCTGTACGGTGCAAATTAGATCTGTAACAGTGGAACTTCATATACGCGATGAAAGCCCACATATTAAACTATGACCGCATCTTTGTACTTTTCTCTTGCCGCTTAAGGAAACTGCAATAGGCGAATTTTAAAAATTGCGTTATTTGGCCATAATCACGATTTTTTTTCTCAAAAAATGCACTTTAATATAACAAAAGTAAAACAACAGTGGCATAGATAATTGTTTTTTTATCTTTTCTGGCCAAAATTCGTATTTGCAGAACATTTATTTGCCTAGATACGAGTATGCGCGCAAACAACTATTTCACAAAAACGCGGGGTCCATCCCACTCTTAAACAGCACTAGTGTTACTCAAAAATAGAACACCTAGCCTACTATTATTTATTTACGCGAGTATATATTAAATTAATAAAATAAATCATAAAAGTCATGTTGAGATCACGACGTTAGTTCTACCCACAGCATTTTATTAGCTTGACATTTTCTCTTTAATACTTAGAAGAATTAGAAATTTTAGTGCTTTGCTAGATGCCTGTAGCGTGTGTAATTAATGTATACTTTATCTTGACATTTGTCGAGCTACATAACTTCAGACTTCCCTGATGTAGCCTCATGAAAAGCACTGAGTTAAAGTTAGCATAAAATCAAGACCCTAACCGATTTGAACCAGAGGACTTCACTCATCATATTCATTTCGTAAAGCAGCAGCAAAAAAAATGCATTATATATTATTTTGGTTTTTCTTTTGTACTTAATATATTTGCATTATACAAAAAACCTCCCTTATTTATTAATGCCATATTAGTTTCCATTTATTAATTTTTATAAAGAAATAATACGTGTACATTTATTATTCTGCTTATAAGAATGCATCTTAATGTAATTTTAGGGATATGGATTGTTAAGCCATGTAAATAGGAAAATAAATTAGTAATAATGGTTATGCTAAGTTTACACTACAATTTCGGGACATCAAGTTAACCAAGATGAAATGCCAAAAACCAAAATACATGTTTTCCTGATAAACACGCTCACTGGTTCAGATAGATTCTCGTTCCGAGTTCCCAAGAAGCTTAGTAATTACGGCCAGTGTCATGACACCACGTCCAACGGTGTACGCCATGTAATACCACGGGCACCTTTCAACTCAATAAACGTTACTCTGAACTGATGATTAGAGAGATCTAAAGAAGAGCCCAAGAATGTCGCTGTTGACGTCTTGGTGTACTGGTTGAAGCAGCCGGATTTTTTCTGCTGGTTGTGTAACGTGATTCGCGGTCACGTGACATTGACGACACATACACTCGCCTCTGCCAATCCCACCTGTGCATTTTCTCTTCGTATTACTTTATCCAACTTTCCAAAAATATAAAGTTTTGAAATTATTAAATTATGAGACCAGAAATAATTTAAATGAAATAATATTCACTGTTCACAATAATGACAAATGAAAAATGTAACCAAAATTAAAAAAATATTTTTATGCATTAAAAAAAATTTGGTATGGTGACAAGTCGCTGCGTTACACAGGATTCCTGTTATGTAGCATCAAGCGTAGACACCTTCTAAAGGCGGAGCCTGGAGTATATACATACCTCGCCTCTGCTTAAGCGTAGCTATGTATGTCAATAATGCGTTGAGAAGTAGGAAGAAGACAAAAAGACTTCCAAAGGACAACGACTAAGACAAAGATACACACGTGATCATGAAACTATTGGACCGCCTTTCGCTGTTGCTTGCTGTGGCTGTTCGAAGAAACAGTTTCGAAGTCATAATCTCAATTTAACACTCAATAATACTAAATCTAGACTTCAGTTATTTACAACAAATTGCTTCGATTTACCATAATAGTGTACGAAAACCCTACGTAATACACACACCCACCCACACACACACATATATTATTATTATTATTTCTGATTATTCCCCTTTAGGAGAGCATGTGAACTTGAGCCAATCACTGATTCACTTCCTTTTTCTCTTCTCCTTTCTTCCCAAAATCTCTTCATTAATTCACTATGCTTTTTCTTCCATTCCTCTGTCCATCTTCTCCCTGTCATTTCTTTTTTTAAGTTCTTGTTCAATTTGGTTGTTTCTAATCATATTTATGAATTTTTTTCCTGTCCTTAATTTCGTCTTCTGAGATTTTCTGTCGTTCCAGGTCTTCTTGTGTTTCTCTCATCCAATTTGTCTTTAATATACTTGCATTAACGATATTGAAAATTTTTTTCGTGAGTCTCTCTTCACCCATCCTGCATAAGCGTCCGTAGAACTGCAGGCGTCTTTTCACAGACTTGTCTGTGATGGAGTCTGTTGTGTTTTCGTATAATTCTTTTGCAGGTCGTCTGAACCTAGTTCCGACTCGGAGGACCACACCATGGATTTTCCTAAGGATCTTTCGTTCTTGATTCTCAATGTCATGAATTTTAGTCACTCCCCTGATTACTGTGGTCTCTGCCGCATATAAGGCTTCTGGTATAAAGCAAATGAACATAGTTTGACGATATCTCCAACATTTGATAGTCCATATCCGAATTTGAATCTTCGAACTGTCGCGAATATACCACACATAACGGCTTTAAAGTACTGCCGAGTGCTTTGATATCAGAATATACGGCTACTATTGTTGAATTGTGTCAGCGCTATTGTCTTGATGGTTAATAGGTATATTTATGAGATTATTAGGTTTTATGTTGAAAGTTTGACATCCTTTGTAATTATATATTATACTAATGCAGTTCGAACGCTGAACTCCCGTTTCCCTTCCTTCTCTTATAATAGTTATAGGCTATTCACGGTAAAGTGAGCACTTCTTAATGCCCTTCGAAAAGGCATTAACAACTAATGTATATTTATGTTGAGCTACAGACATTAACCCTTGGGGATGGTGAAATGTATACACTGTGTTTATTAACTACATGGCAATGTTTATATAGGCTGTTCACGATAAAGTGAGCACTTTTGAAATCAACCTTAGAAAAATGCCATTGACCCTGCCTGCATATATTTTAACAGGCGCACTGAGTGAATGCGCCCGGTAAAGTTGGTAACGATGGATGGAAAGTAGTTCCTTATGTTAACGTTAGATAAAACGTGTTAGGTAACCATTTGTGATAATTCAAATTATTTCTTGAGCTTTCTGTTTTTTTTTTTTTTATAATGCCTCGATATGTAAAAATTAGCAGATTTATAAAATGTTTACTTTTCTAATAATTTCCCAGTTTCGCTTGACCGACTCATAGATAAAGTGATGAGGCTCATTGCAATGTTAATTTTACGTAAGGCGGAAGAATACACAACGTCTATACAAGTTGCTATTAAGGCCACGATACTTCATTACTTCAGCTTTTGAGAGAATTTATTTTTTGTAGCCAAACGGGAGCCGATATTGTAAAATCCTCTTATAGTTTTGTTACAAATTGTTTTTACTATGTAGTCTAATTTTTTAACACAAGAAAAACTTTATAATTTTAACTAATTTTAAATAAACAAAATTTTCGTTAATTAATTAATTGGATAAAAGTATACACTTTTTGTGTTGGAAAAATTAGACTACATAATAAAAACAAATTGTAACAAAATTGTAAGAGGATTTTACCATATCGGTTCCCGTTTGGGTACAATAAATTAATTCTCACAAAAGCTGTAAAAATGAAGGATCGTGGTCTTAAGCAGGGCTTTCAAAAGTGCTCACTTTATTGTAAACAGCCTTATAGGAATGAGGATTTAACCAAACTCAACTCACGACCGCTCGCCGACCAGGGAGATAGGGGACGTCAGAACACTAGTATTCCGCTGACCGCGGCGGCCACTGGTTCGGAAGCCTGTAGGTACACGCTTCTCGTACCAATCCTCCTGCAGTTTCGCCATTTGACGGTAATTGGTTCAGATAAGTTTTGTAAGTGGAGTTTTCCTTCAAATTTCTGATGGTCTTCGACACTTGAGTGGATTGTAGATAGTTGGCCGGCTTTTAACGAGGTCTTGAGACCCGATGAGGGTGAAGCGAGGCGAGTACGGGATGCAAGGGCGAGGGATACGGGAGATCCGTGGGAAAAGCCGCCGATCATCGTCTTGGACACAATTCCCACGTGTGAAGTGAAAATCCAGGAGCTCGCCGCAGGTATCGAAGCCGGTTCGTTGGAGGAGGTAGTTAGGGGGGGGGGGGGAGGAGCGTTCTGCCGCTGAGCCAACCGCTGTTGTTTCGACACTCTGAAGATGAGTGCAAATTTGTACATAAAGTTTGGGGGGGGGGGGGGCAGCATTCTTTACATAGAAAATTTACGTGAACAATAATGTTGTCTTTTATGTACCCACATACATTTATTACAAAATATTTTCTGTTATAGGCTGTTCACGGTAAAATGAGCATTTTAGAAAGCCCTGTTTAAGATCTACTTGTATGCACGTTGTGTATTCTTACGCCTTATGTAAAATTAACATTGTCATGGGCCTCATCACTTTATTCATGCGTCGGTCAAGTGAAACTGTGAAATTATTAGAAAAGTAAAGATTTTACAAATCTGCTCATTTTCACACTTCGATGCATTAAAAAAAAAAAAAAAAAAAAAAAAAAAGCGAAAGGAATCATCATAAATTATCACAAATTGTACCCAACACTTTTTACTCGGCGTCAAAATACGGAACTACTTCCAACCATCGTTGCCAACTTTACTGGGCGCATGTCACTCAGGGCGCCCATAAAAATATTATGCAGGTAGTGGCAGTGACACTTTTCTAAGGTTGATTTCAAAAGTGCTCACTTTATCGTGAACAGCCTTTACCACTGTTTTCTTTTATGTGACGTGGGAATAAGGTGAATACATATGATCAATAGTGGTCAAAATATGAGTTTACTTACTGTGATAAAAATTACACACTTTTTTACAAAAAAATCTTTACGGACACGTCTTAAATATATCAACTATAAAAATGTCGCTTTAACGAAACAATATTCAAATATGTGAAAGGAAACATCAGTCTTTCTGCTGTGTCTCACATTAGTTTATTGTTTACCAAATATGTTTTTAAAAGGAAGTTAATGCTGCATATAATAGTGCAACTGTAGTTACGAGTGTGTCCAAATTTGGAGGCGGGGTGTGGGTGTCCTCCCAAACACAATTGTTAGGGGGGGGCACATGTTCCCCCTGTCCCTCCCATATTCTACGCCCTTGGCTCTAAATATTCGGCCGGGCCCTCTTATTGGCCATACTTCGGTGGGCTGTGAAGATTGTTTGATATTTTATAATGTCTGGAAATGTTTCTAAGAAAATTTTGGAAATAGTCTTTTGCTGTCTTTTCGGACGAGTACAGCTTTTATGATATAGGCTGTTCACGATAAAGTGAACATTTTTTAAGCCCCCCCCCCCCCCAACAGGCATTAGCCGCTAGTAAATATTTATTATTGCAGCCTCAGGCATTAAATTTTGATGGTGGTGAAATGTATATACTGTGATTATTGGTCACATTGCAATGTTTATATTAAAAAGCAGCAGGAAGATGGAAATTGGATGAAAGGAAAATTTTATAAGGGCCTTAAAAAGTGCTCACTTTATCGTGAACAGCCTATACGCAAGATTGCGTAACCAAGAGGTAAAGCTGGACTCCTAACCATCTGTCGCATCCGTCAGACGTCCATCCGTCTTTAACTCTCTACGGACGGACGGATGAGCCACCGCCTTGGCGACATTCCTTAGAAGTGAATACGCACTTTCAAATAAAACGCGAGGCGGTGGAACTGTTTACTTATCCCAGATGGTGAATTTAGAAATTTAAAGTGTAAGAATAATTTGTATAAATTTCTATCATGTAAAAAAATTATTTTCCCTAAATTTTTCTCTCTTGAAAATTTATTTCCAACCAAAATATTATCTTCGACAGAAGAAAGATCGCGATGTTAAGATGTCACACTGAAATTTTGCCGTGCAGGAAGATTGACGGACGGTGGATTGTTGTGAATCACTGTCAACTGACGGACGAAAAAACTGACGGATGACTGCCAGACGTACGGACGACTGACGACTTAAGGTGAATACACCTTAAGTGTAACAGCAAGTTTTGAGCCCAGAACTTCTGGTTACGAATATAACGTCATAACTTCGGCAAATAAGGTTGTCGTTGAATATAAAAATGTTATACGCTTACATTTAATACTTATTTTCGGATGATAGACCGTAGTAAGTGACCTGAAATCACTTCTAATCCAAGTGTAGTTATAAAAGGGGGTTACAGTTTACAAGCCTGTTCGCATGAGCGTCGTCCAACTGTATGAGAACCAGCTTCGGGTGGGAAAACATCCACCTGTTTGAAGTAGAACTCGTATGTTATGTACTATTTGTCTCTCGTGGCGTATCACATACAGCCGTAGGTGTTATTGGTTTAATTAAATATGGAAATAAACCAGTGGCAAGCATGTTTCTTAAAAGTAATTACCACGATTGATTAATATTATGTAGTTAGAAATGATGATCGGTATAGCTGAACATTACGCTGGAACACAATTATCGCTTCCAAAATAATTATCGTTCTGGGAGATTTTATTTTTATTATTTTTCTTGACTACTGAACATCCCTGAACACTGTATAATATTAAGCCATAACACAAAATGACATAGTTAGAAAAATGCGTAGTATTATCGACACGACGGATTGCCTCCGAAGAATGAAAGAATTTATACTTCCTTCAGTCCCTCCAGTATTTGTTTTTCAAATACTTAACGTTTTAATTTTTACATATAGTGGAGGAAGAAAAGTCTTCAAGAGACGGTAAGCTAACTCTAAGAACTTAATTGGAATTTTGTGGTGTATGAAGCAAAAACCCGAAAAATCGCTTCTTGAAAAACCTTTTGTAATATTATGTGGGTAATCAAAAAAATGTTATCCATGACCAACAGGGTAATAACAAACACTTGTAGAAATATAAAAAAAACTGCAACACATTATAACTGAAAGCGCATTAAAAAAATCCCAAAAATAAAGCTAAACACACAATAGATTAAAAGGTTACATGTTAGAAAATTTTACATAATTTTGTCTTTTCTCGTTTCCTACTTCACTCGTTCCCCATATTATATAAAACGGAGGATAATTCCTCCTTATTGTCTGTCCTCTAGTGTCTGGTTCTCTCTCTGCCTTCATAAGTCCGAAAAAAGGCCTATTTATACAAAAATCTGGGTTCTCGAAACACTTGTTTCTTCCACGACTTTTTAGTGGTCGGTTCAAAACGCGCCGCCTCTCCACGTGGCTGAAGGTCGCCTGCCGAAACTTGTGTTGGAGTCCAGCTGGACGCGACACTCGCTGCCCCGACGAGGTGACCTATTTCTCCGCCATCACCACGTATGGTCATTTCGGCGTACATTCATGACGTTTTATTACTTTTTTCCACTGGGAAATGTGACAACCCGTCACAATAGAAACGTGATAAAGTTAATTATTTTTGCACAATTTCAAAGCTTCAACACTTAATCACTACTCAGGGAAATGTCGCAAACACAAATTTTTTATTTTTGAAGTGTCAATTAATTTTACCTATTCGCGAAGTTAGGCATACTAAGGATGAATGCACATACTTACTAAGAATAAATAAGTTTGAATTTTGTTTTGGATACCAACCCATTTTTTTACTCAGAGCTAAAACAGTTCTTTCACGAGATATTCGTGTACCTCACCACTCTACAAACAGATTGCATATAAACAATCCCTTTAAAAATAAAAACTTTTCTAAATACCATAAGTAACAGTAAGATTTAGATGAAGCAACTGAAATGTAATAAAATGAAACTAATTACAATATTTATTACTGATATGAACTGATTTTCAATAGAATATTTCTGATTTGTGATAAAGGAGAAATATTCATACTAAAGAACTTTATCAGCGTTTATAAGTCAATTAGGCTAGCTTAATGTGTCTTTTCATTCACAGGTCCTTACCATATTTTAATGTTTTAGTAAAAACCAGTAAGAGCCAGCCATGCTGACACTTACTGGCAGCTCACTTTCTCTCCTTTAATTTTAAGGTTCATAGAAGAGATCGGAGGAAAGAGGCCCTATAGCGTCACTTCCCTCACCAGAGACGCGCCCAAACACCTCTCTGTGTACTGCCGGCATCAAGTTCAAAATAAACAAAGCTTCCGCCCCCTGTCTACTAGTATTTCCAACTCTATTAACTAAGAGCATATTTTCCAAACACCTGTCTCCTGTAGCATTCTATTAAATTTAATTGAATTTAATGCATGCAATAATTTTTGAAAATTTTACCTCTCTGTCGCAAGGGTTTTTACGTCTCTCTTGACGGTTTCTCCCTTGCTCTTCATAGTTAAGAGTAGCTCTAAGTACACTTAGGGAGGTAGTCATGGCCCCAAAGAGCAGGCCATGGCTGCCAAATCCCTATTTACCGCAATGTATTTCCCTTTCTAGTAGGCGTAAGGGGTTAGCCCTGAGACGCAATAAAATCCTTCCCTGCCTTCGGGTCTTAACTTCACGTAACATTTAGAATAGGGTATTTTAGACAAAAAAGCGCCTCCAGTGGACACTACGCAGTCCGAATACTACTCATAAATTCCCACATTGCGGTTAGTCACACAATCACATGGACCGTAAAGTAAAATACCTGATACGAAGTAACTAGTCCCCATGTTACAATAATATCCTGATTTTCTTACTACAGAACTGTCAAAAACACGAAGGTTCGACTGACGTTAACAAACTGTTTACTTAAATAAATATTTTGTAAGTCTCTTATCGGTAATGTGAGCACTTTAGAAAACCCAAATAAGTTTCTACTTTCAGCACATTTGTCGTGTATCTTTCAGCATATCAGAATAAATACGGTCATCTGACTTTTAGCTGATGTTTACATCTGTTGCTCATATTTGTCCACTGCGTATTCAACGAAATAAATGAAAAAGGTAATAAATATTGTAATCGACGCTTTAAACAGGGAAATGCTATTTTCTGTAAATAATATTGGTTTGTGAATATTGATTCGTTTGTGATTCTTTATCCGTTTTGATATCAAATGCATGTATTTTAACTGTGGTCGTCCCTTCCGTGGTCAAAAGGGTTAAAGATAATTCTTTCTTCCCTTATATGTATTTTTCTCTTCACCAAGATATTACAAAATCCTGTGTTCAGTCGGTATGCATTGAGACTGTCAACGTATTTGCAGACTTATCGAAATTCCTACTGAATTAACCTACGACATTTTGCGTAAATACCTCACCAAAAGCAATTTAATACAAAACTACGCACAAGAAAATGACGGGCGGTGCTATTACATTACGAACTATGAAAATGATTAAATCGCATGAAATCAATGACTGAACCGGATTGATACATGTTGTATGTTTACCGCGTACTCTCGCGATAGTATATATATTATATATATTTATATATCGCACTCCATTTTATTTGCGTGGAAATTCATCCAGCCACGCATTGTTTAAAGCGCATGACTTATAACTTCTGCTTAATCCTGTTACTTACGAAAATACAATTTTTCACTTATAAAATTGTAAATACCTACACTAACATCGAAGTAACTTCACCAGAATACTAAAAACAGAATACCTAAGCGATGAAAATGTATTTAATGATACTGCACCCCCACACGTAGTGCAGAATATTATTTTCCCCCTAAATTACCTACCTTGAAGATTATTAGCAGAAGCTGGTACTAAATAGTTAATGCAGTATATTTCTCTCATATAAATTGGACCAGCCGGACAGATGTTATAATATCATTTTAATTCAAATTCTCAAGAAATGTTTCTTGTGCAATATAAAACAATTTCATAGCTTTACTGTTTCAAAACGAGTGACATAAGCGCCGAGATATCAATTCATAAATTCACTTCTGGGGAACTTCTTAAGTACTAAATAACAGCATTTTCTTAAAGTTTTCAGAATTGCAGCACATGTGTATCACCAATATCTCAAAACACACTCATCAAATGTTCTTCAAGTTTATTGTATTATAGGTTAAGAGTGTATACCTACTTGAATTGAATGTAAGAAGTGCATTTTATAGTTCGGCATTACACTGTAAGAAATTATTCGGAAATTTACCACACCAGTGTACATGCTTAGTGAGAAAGTAGGAATGGTAATGTATTCCTTATACATTCATTGTAGCGTTCCAACATTTGCTCAGGAAACAGTCAAATGCATAGGGAAGTTCCCAACTTTGTATTGTAGCGACGCTATACATTCCTATATCTGCAGCTTGATTTGCGGTATTATTTCCATACAGTGTACGGGTTAAAAACTTCCACTGCAGTTTAGGAAGTTTACCAGAAAATATTTTACAGTGTACCAAGTGAACTGCCTATAATTTATGGGGCAAGGAACTTCACTGAAATACACCGTAAAGCTATAACAAGTACTGCCGCTTCACTCAGAACAGATATAAAAATATTTTATTTATTACATTAATGAATACTTTATTTGAAGAGTTGCAAACTGCAGGGTTAAAATTACTTTGAACACGAAACGCAGTTTTGTTGACACTTAAGCGCGGGCAGAAAAAAAGCAACGAACCAGGCAACTTGAACGTTGCGTCAAGCAAGTGATGTAAAAAACACCCTCTAAACTCGAATCAGTGGAGAACCACTAGTTGTTTCAGTGAAACAATGTTACTGATTCAATAAGTGACGTAAAACAATTTCACTGATTAAATGAGTGACGGCCAACTGCGGTCGTCAAATTAAATATTGTTTTATTGAATCTATCTAAATCATTACGATAAATAAATATATTTCAGATAGTTACTACTATTTGTACTAAACAAGTTATCGTAATTTAAAAAAAAAATCATAAGCTTGCCGATGGTTAGTATTGAACAACCTACCAGCCTTATTCCGCTTTCAACCATTACCTTACCATCTGAACTATTACCTTACCATCTGAACTACTAGGCCGACGTTAGCCAAAGTGGTGAAAATAAATGTGTTATATTCCTGTATCGAATGTACGTTGCTTTAAATTGTAAGCCATTTATTTTCGTTTTAAGTACAATTGGTTACATTACGAAGGTTAAGACAAACAGTACGTATGAATGCACTCACGTCACCACATTTAATGCAATTTAAACCCTCAAACCGAGCGCAATGGTGATTACGTGAAAACTAAATGGAAGACGCAAAAATTGGAATGAACAACTGAATGTTCATGTTACCTCGTAAAATAATATTATGAAAGACGAAACTCACATTAGAGAAAGTGCGTTTTCGTTGGTTTGATTAGTTTCTGCGTTGTTATTACATTTGAGACACGTCGTTTAGTTGCTATTAGACACACGTTGTCTAACTGATCCATCAGTAAAAAAAAAAAATCACTGAAAAACAGTGAGTAAAATTGTTGATGAATCAGTGGGAAATGTCACTGAACCAATAAGTGAAGGAAAACTAGTGTTTTTTTTTTTCACTAGTTCATAAGTTAAATTTATTAAAGTGACCGCCGGATAAGTCAGGTACTGTTAACCGATTTAAACAGGGAAATACTCAGTGATTCGGATTTAGAGTGCAAATGTGCTACAATCACGCCACGTTTCATCCTTACTTGCATACAATAAAAAGAAACTGAATTGCAGGTGACTCAGGTTTTTAACTTCACTAATTGCGGCCATTGCTCGCTTTAAAATATATGCAGTAATGGCAAGTAATTATTTTTTAAGTTTGATTTCAAAAGTTTTCACCTAATCGTGAACCCTCGTTTAAATTTTAGTACACTTCTTTTGCCTAATCTGTTACGCAAACATAGTAAAATGAAAATAGTCAAAATGCGTTAGTTTGTTGTCAAACCAAATGTTGATAAACGATGCCCCATTATCAAAACAGGTGATCTTGACGGTTGTGATCGCAATTCTTGAGCTAATATTTGTGGGCATGTGCAGGAGATGAAAATATTTAGAACTCGACATAAAGAAGAAGACGCTGTGAATGACATAACTTCTAAGAAAAGAAAGCGAAAATATTTTTGTAGTAGTTTATAAAAGTTGTAGAGTTTAAATGACCCCGCATGTGCATCAGCGTTTCGCTCTGTGAGCATTATGTTGACATATGCGTCTACCTTCCTGTCAAGAGCACGAGTTCTGTATATCATCTTAACCGCCCTCCCCCCCCCCCAACTACACCCCTCCTCCCCTACTCTTAGTGTGGTTGAGACTACCCGCCTTATCCAGGTCAGCTAAGTCCCATCTCCTGGAGAGGAGAGGAAAGGGTCGCTCTATATCCTCATTACTCCTTTGTATTAACCCATCCGTGAGTGGTTGGGGATCATCACAATTTACTGCTCACCACCTCTTCGCTACAGGGAACAGTGGAAAGGCGTGCCTATTTTATAACTTAACGTTTGGGAGCGAACACTAAAACGCACATCAATCTTCCGCTGTTCGTGGAACTTAGTAATTAAAAACATTCCAATTACGAATGAAAAAGTGTCTTGTAATCTACGGAAGAGCTACGAGGCGCGTGTTTAATAAATGTGTTTATTTTTTTCCCGTCTTAAGATTTACTGTCTTCTGATCTTTCACTTCAGGTCATAAGCAAATGCGTAGCATAGAAGAGCAAATAATTAGTTTAACGCGAAATATTGTATGGCAGATGTTGTGCATAATTAACTTTTGTTTGTAGTGGCGTGTCACATTCCCTCTTCTTTTTGTTCTCCGAGCTGGTACGGTGGAAGCCTGAGGTCCGATAAACAGAACTATTTTTCGTCCTGCTGGCTCATTTCTCCAGATTATCTAAACTTGGCACTTATAATTAGCGAAGCCTAACTTCACGAAATTTTCATTTCATTTATTGTTCTGTTTATACTGACACTCGTTTATTATTCCAGCTAGCGTGAAAATTCAAACAAAGTTAATGTTCTTAAAATGAAACGGGGAAAAAAATACCAAAAGTAAAATATCTCTGAAAAAATGCGAATAACAAGGGATAAATTTATTCAATTTCTAATTATGTTAAAGTGACCTAGTAGTTGTTCATTTCGAATATTTTATTATAAGTAAATATATTATTGCAAAATATATTTTTATTGCACATGCAGTAAAAATATAATTTCTTAGCAACACATAGAATCGTAATTAGTTACATGTTTTGCTCCTTAGTAACTTATTGTAATGACGAACTTTAATGATTATAAACTAACCTAATCTGACTTTAAAACAACGGAAAATTGCTTTGCACCCCCTCACCGAAGAATCAGCAACGCGTCATAATAATCAGCGACTTGGAGAAACATAATTCACCGTAGCTATGCACATAAATCGACGATGAAACAGGTAGGTAGTTGGGCTTAACATCTCGTCGACAGCGAGGTCATTAGAGACGGTGCAAGTTGCACAGGGAAGAGGGATTGGGGGAAGGAATGGGAAGGAATCGGCCATGGCCTTTGTTAGGGACTCATCCCAGCGCTCGCCTGGAGGGATTTCGGAAAAACCACGGAAAACCGAAATATGGATGGCTGGACCGGGAATCAAGCCGGGTCCTTCCGAATGCGAGTCCAGTGAGTTATAGCTTGTTCACGGTAAAATCAGTACTTTTAAAAAACCCTGCTTAAGATCTACTTGTATACACGTTGTGTGTTCTTCCGCTTTATGTGAAATTAACATTTCCGCGGGCCTCGTCACTTCTTGCATGCGTCGGTCAAGTGAAACAGTGAAATTATTATGAAAGTAAATAATTTACAAATATACTCATTTTTACACTTCGGTGCATTATAAAATACTTAAACCGAGAGGAATATTTTAAGTTATCACAAATGGATGCTTCAGCTTTTCGTTCGACTTTAATATATGGAACTACTTTCCCTTCTATTGTTAGCAACTTTACTGGATATAGGTCACTCATTGCGCCCGTTAAAATATATGCAGGTAGGGGCAGTGACTTTTTTATACGATTGATTTCAAAAGTTCTCACTTTATCGCGAACAGCCTATACCACTGTGCCACCTCGCTCGGTAATGATGACACATTCGAACTGCATCTCTGAAGTAACTAGCACGACATATACTTCTGCACTGAGTCGCACGATTTTTTCTAACCTGGTTGGGTTTTTTTTCTTCTACTGACTAGGGATCATCCTCACTGTTCGCTATTCAGAGTGCACGCTTCGCACATCTGTAGCACTTCCGACATCACATTATGACTTTTCATGCCAGCGTGCACCAGGCGTGCCAGGTCACGAGCGCCAAATAACGCGCGCGCACACACACGCGTGCCAAATACATGGCGCAGGGGTTGTTATCACGTACTCAGTGGGCCGCCGCTGGTGTACTTTACCCTTTCTCTCCTTTACAGCCACTGTTACGTTCAGCTGACGCGGAGACATTTGTAGTCAGAATGCAATCTTCTTCGGCGCAGGAGTGATAAAGGTTAAAGGATGTCCACGGTTAAAACGAGCACTTCTGAAAGCCCCGTTTAATATCTACTTGTACGCACGTTGTGTATTCTTCCGTCTTATGTAAATTTAACATTGCCATGGGCCTCACCACTTTATTCATGCGTCGGGATAACGTAACTGTGAAATTATTAGTAAAGTAAATATTCGACAAATCTGCTAATTTTTACACTACGATGCATAAAAAAATACAGATAGCCAGAGAAACAATGTAAGTTATCATTAATAGTTACCTAACACTTTTTATTTGACGTTAAGATATGGAACTACTTTCCCTCCATCGTTACCAACTTAACTGGGCATATGTCACTCAGTGGACCCATTAAAAGTTTATGCAGCCAGGGGCAGTGACTTTTTTCTAAGGTTGATTTCGAAATTGCTCACTTTATCTTGAACTATCTTTATTCAAGGTAAAGTGAGCACCTTTGAAATCAAACTTCGAAAAATATCACTACCAGCTGATTCGTTTGGCACGCACGGAGTGTGCGGATGTGTATTCGAATGCGTATTTGGCACGTGCACGCAAGCCAGACGACTGATTCCCGCGACAGCGCGCAAATTGTTTATTTTAAAGTTCCTCATCTTATGCTGCTTGCAGTAAAGTTCGTAAGGAAAAGCGAGTAACTTCGTTGAGCAAGAAGGAATCGACTGCAGGCGATGCGTGATTGTGGTTGCTATGCAATGCGCGCACTTGACGTCAATGTTCGAACTGCGGCTCCGACTTAGTAGAGGGAACAGTTGTGTCCTAGGATCTGGAAATGCAAATTGCAGTACACGAATTTTTTAATGGAATTTATGGACGAAGGGAAGATCCACTATGGTTTGCTGTGTGAACAGGAATAATTCTCTACGCGAGATAAATGGTTTTGTGAGGTTATACTGCATTTTAGAGTAACTGTAATTTTAATTGATACAGCGTTTATTTATTTATTTTGAGTGACCTTTTACCTAATTTTGTGGTGGACACAGGTGATTTTTATATCATTCATTGCGGGAATATAAATTTTGTGCCGTATAATCACGTTTCAGATTGTCACTATTAGCTGCCCGAATAGGTGCTAACTGCAGAGAAGAAACAAATTTGCATTTGGTTTTGCTAAGTGTGCTTTGAATATGAAATTGAAGGAGCATATGACCCAGGATTGTTGGGGGTCTGGTACTGTAATCAAGTATTATCACGTGAGTGTTATGGCACCACCGACAAGGTTATTACCATATATGGTCACTCTGTTTTTATCGATTCTTATGCGAGGCAAGCAAACAGCGTATTGATAGCATTCTGTTTGGTAAACGTACTTGTGGGTTTTTCGTGAGTAACGAGTGTGTACTCTATTGTCGTCATACAGAGACACAAGCGCTTCTCATCCGCATTGTGTTGGTGCATTCGATTGTTTATACTGCTTAAATAAACTATATGTTGTAAACGGATCGTAAAGTTTCTTGGGGAGTTTTATTGGATACAGACTACAACAGTGTCGTGTCAACTATACACTCAAATAATATAGCAATTGCATTAAATTGCAAAACAAATGCAATTTTTTTTTTCACCGCAGCTGCGTGACAATAGGTAACAAGCAAATTTTTCCTTCCATTCTTGCTCTCAACTTTTTCTGTTACGATAGGTTCATTGCAACATTTTAATAAGAAAATACAAATTTTCACAATGCTTGTGAAAGAACTAAACTATCGCGTTTTGAAAGCCTGCCAAAACTCGCCTTGCACACCTGACCACACTGTGAAATTGTATCTGATGCGAGTTCGAATTCGTTTATGTTAATGGTGAAGCATGAGTTATAAAAATCTGTTTCAAATTTGTCAGTATCTTTGGAACAAAGTATGGACAATAAGGAATTCTAAAATGTTGTACGCAACGTAACATGAATATATTTTGTAGAACACCGGCTAAAGTAATTATAATTGTTCCAAAAGTTAGCTAAACGAAAGAAGTTTCTTGAAGCTATTTTATTGCACATCAAAAATTGATGTACCTTTTATACATAATTGATTTTAAATTTAATGTAAATACACTAATTTTAGCATACTTAATTTAACCATCAGAAAACACATTTAGTAATTCGTCTAATGCGACTCAATTATTTTTCATGCAAACGAACATAAAACATGGCAAATTACTTGAAATAAAAAACGTTTTATGTAATATTTCGCATATGTTTTCGTTTTCGTTTATAGATTTTAAGCTATATAATTAGTGTACGAAAATGAAAATACAGACTTTAATTTTAATATGTTTGTCATAATTAACTCATGTTTTGTCAAATGAAGTGTAGATTAACGTATGAAATCAGTATTACACAAATTATACAATATATACTTACATAAAATTTGTATTTATTTTATGGAAGTCAGAATTTTGATATATGCATACATAGTTTATTGATAATTGAATGTAGAGGACTGTGTAACAATTTTGTGACTGTCTACTTTGAGAAATCAGAGAGGCCCACAATATTTTAATGAACTATTTCACATTATTCGGTTAAAATATTAATAACTTTCTTCCAAATTAAATTAGGGTCGATGAGATGTTTATTAAAACATAGCTACGTTCTTTTATTTCAGTGCAATTGATATTCCCTTGGTTAAAATTTCACTACCCCTTTAGGTTCTCAGATCTCTTTCAAATATGCACAAAGTTAGGTTTCTGTTTTTTAACGAGGCACTGTTATGACCTTCAGTAATAAAATTGCCGAGAAAGTGTATTTTCTCTACATTTCACATATTTTGTGCTGTAACAGGTAACTTACAGTTAGATAAATTTACGTGTTACTTACAAAGATTTAAGGCGCAAAGTACGAGCCACATAACTTTAAATTTAACCCATTTGTTTTAAGCTTCAGCAAAATTAATTCACTGATCGTAGCCTAGTCTGGCAGTGGTGGATCATCACGTCAGTGTACTTTCACTTAATGTACCATCTGCAATTTCTTCCAGAAGATTGCTGTGTTCCGGGACTGGCTCATACCTATGAAGCCAACCAGTAAGACAGTATTTTGGTGAAACATAATCACAACTTGCACCAGTTGACAATATTTAAATGAAAATATTGCAAAATGCTTAGATTTGTATGGAGCAGACACCTGTTTACTTTTATGAGTGAATAAGTAAACGTTTAAGTTACTGTTTGTCATATTTACATTTACGAACAACATTCTAATGGCCAGTGTCAGTTCGACGAGGTTATTTCAGGCATTTTTTTGTGAAAATTTGTCCGAAGATAATGCGTTATTGAAACCACTGGATTTTCCTCCCGGAATTTTCATAAGTATGGCAGGATTTCCTCACGTTCGCCAAGTTGGCAACTGCAGCGAGTATTGCTTTCGTTGTTAAATTGTCAGCCTGTTATATTAAAACTTTACCGCATTAGCCATTTTTTAAAATTATTTATTGATGAATGTACACTTCCCATGAGAGTTTATTTTCTCAGTCGTATCAACCAGGATGTGAGTTTTTTTACCTGGTCGGAGCGATGTTATTTGAAAAAATTGCAGGCATAAAAATGTTTCCCCTTGCTCATGTAAGGAAAAATATTTCTCGCTAGGGAAATTCAGTTCCCTTCATGTGGTAGGGTTAAATTTTAATTTAGTTTTTATGATATCGATATATACTTGTTGCCCAGTATATATGTCAAATTCTACATTTTATAACACATACCATCTGAAAATATCCTTTTCTTTTTTTCCAGATTATCAATTTCCATCCTTAAGATCATTTCTCCTATAATATTAAGTTCCAAGCAATTCCATTTGGAATTTTGTTTAGTTTAAAGATTGTTTGGTAACATTATATAGAGAATATATGTATAAAAATATGTTTAGTTAATATATATTTAGTATTAAAAGGCAATATTAATGATAATACAATACATCTATCAATCATTTTTATACACCATCATATGCTATCATAATTTCTAAAGCTAAAAAAAAAAGTTTTTAATAACTTTCAAATTTGTATTATTGCTTGCAAATATATTAACTTGAGATTTTACAGTGTTTTATAACACTGATCAAATAATACTTATAAAAATTTGATGTTCTCAATTAACGTATTAATTATTATAACTGCCACTCTTATGTGGCTTGAGCGTAACGGAACGTTTCCTCCCCTAAGTGAATATTTGAAATCACACCCTGCTCTCAGTAGACCAAAATACAACGCCAATTGATCATTAATAATTTGGAATATGGCAGTCCACCAAAAGTTTGGCGTACCACTGGCAGTTAATTTCAGTGCTGTGTGTAGTATTTAGGCTAACAGTACCTGTTGTAGTAAGACAAGTTGTTGTTTATTACCTAGCGCGGAAGTAAACAAAAAAAAGTATAGAAGCGCCCACCATTCACTTTATGTTGTACAGTCCTAAATCACAAAGATGAAAGTGACGAATGAAAACCAAATGAGAAGAAACAATCGTCAGTATATGCAAAACCATACAACATCCTATGTATAAGCTGTTCACAAGGATAAAATAAAGGGGAAGTATTGCGATATAACCAAAAGCTGGCAGTCCAATCGCGACACTATATATCACAGTACTGGTACACCGACTATAGCATAGGCGCAGTTTATAAATGTCAAGTTCTTGCCACTGAAGCAAGCCGGGAAGTGTCTTCTGGCGCAGTTCGTGTGACATGTAGTGCGGGTTAGCCGTGTTGCCATCTCCCTCTCACACGCGAATGGACCGAAAGAGGCCGGCCCTCTCACAGCCGGAGGGACTAAGCTATCGGATTTATAGTGCTTCTAGCTTTCGGCGACTTAGAGTGGGAACAAGAGCGCCCCAACCTCCGGACAATCGCTGCTATCAGTCACCGTTTGCTGGCCTGACAAGCACGTGAGCACCACATGCGAATACTCTCCGGCATCACTCGTTATGCCCGCTTGCATGTACAATGCAGACAGACGTGGTTCAGCGGTTTAAACCGTTCGTCAATTTACACGCCCAGTGATTTATTGAGCATGGATATTCACTTATAGGCCACTTATAGTCCACGGTAAAGTGAGCACTTTTTAAGGCCCTCCCAACAGACTTTAACCGCTAATAAATATATATTATTGCAGCCTTCAGCGTTAACTTTTGAGAGTGGTGAAATGTAGACACTGTGTTTATTCGTCACACTGCAGTTTTTATGTTAAAAAGCAGCAGGAAGATACAAATTCAGTGAGAATAAAATTTAGAAGGGCCTTAAAAAAGTGCTTACTTTACCGTGAACAGCCTATAACATGTAGTGTTACAGACGACCGTTTTTGAGCGTGTGAGGTGCGGATGATTTGATTGACGCGCGCGCGCTTACAGTTGCAACCGGAGACGCAACGGCTTTTCGCAAAGGAATGTTTACAAAGCCCGCCTGTTATGCCTATCAGGACGCGTTTATCTCCAACCTTGGGTAGAAGGTGTCTTTGAGACATGTGAAGAATGCTCTGGGTCGCTGACCTCGATTCTCTCAACTAGACTCGGGGTGTGGCGAACATTCCAGGTCAAAGCCAGTGGCTATAAAAATCGCGTCGGGCATCAGAGCCGGCAGTTGTTGAATGGATGGGTTTCAGCGATAGACGACTAGCGAGAAGAGAAGCGCGCGGCGAGAGAGGTGACTAGCGGGAGGAACTGTGACTACGAACATCAGAGCAGTGAAGAGTACGACTGCAAGCTGGACTATAGGACTGGATGCGTGAGTTAAATACATTATAAAGATGGCACCAGATAGACTGAATGTGTGTTAATAAGAATTTTGGGTTAATTGACAATAACCAAACAGAGACGTAAATAAGGACGTTAATTAGAGTTGAAATATACATTAAATATTGCTCTCACTGTGAAATGAAAAGAATAATAGCGGATACAGATAATTTAATGCTGTAAATAATAACTGTGTGAATTAATTAAAAATCACATTTAGTTCTTCTATTTTTATTAAGACCTCCATCCCTCACGAACTAAGATACGCCCATCAGGCGTCTTGTAACAGTAAGTAAAAAAGGGAACTTCAACTTACAAGCTAGCTATCATTCCATAAATCACTTAGAACATATGGTTCATGTTCACTATACTACGTTTTTTTAAATCTGCTGTTGTGCAAGACTATGGTATAATTTCAGCAGCTAGCTCACTCCAACCAGGTATACTTGGTGACAACTGTAAAACATTCTAAGATAAAACCGGAATATTGCATTTTATATAGTACATATCATGAATTATTCTTTTACATATTATATGAATATATATAACCAATCTAGCGTCAATATATGGGATTATAATATTACGGTTAATAAAGGTATTTTCAGACGAAAAAATGTTAGTTTTGTGATACCAAACTAAGCATTTTAAAATTCGGGTTGATCAGTAGAATTTGCCCTAGTTACATTGAAATATTAATGGCCCCTATGTCATGTTAGCTAATGTACAATTCTACGTACGCTTGGAAGCGAAACATATGTGACAAGTACCCTACAATTTTGATTGCACACGAACATGATAAATTTGATACTCAGGAAATACACCCCTTGGGCAATAGCCTTTAGTGGCTCAAGCGTGACTGTGATTTGATACGGGGCTGTAATAAGGTTCTTAAATTGGAGTGATCAAAATCGTGGACGTGTTGTTATTGCTTTGTTGATATACGCAAGTTCAATTCAAATACACTAGCACGTGTTGAGAATAAAATCTAAAAATATATAGTGCTATGAAATTGTAACAATCCTAAATGGGTTTTTATTAAATAATTAAATGGGTTTGATGAATTCTAAAATAGCGATACACACAGACTGTACTGAAATTAATGTCACGTAATTTGCGTACTGTATCCTAGCATCGAAACAAGTAAACAGGTAATTCAACACGAGTTCGAAACTCCCGTAAGAGTTGTGTTGTCTATTTCAAATGTACGAAAACTCTGCTGGGTATTAACAGCCAAACGCCTCTTGTTACCAGCATGCAGTGTATCAGTGATGGGTGCATTGCCTAGGCCTTAGGCGCCCCATGTAAGCCCAATGCGTCGCACTTTGTCAGTATGGTACATTGTCTCACTTTTAAACAATATTCTACCACAACTTTTTTGGCGTGAATACGTCTTTAAATTTTCTATAATAGTGGGAAATAATCTGATGATAACAAAATCGGGGGATACAGTTTGACATTGCAGCTCCTAATATATTGACTACATTCAAAATTCAATTACACCACTCGAACGCCAAAGATCAAAGAGTATGTTACGCTGAGAGAGGACTGAGAAGCGTCACAGGTAGGAGGAGGGGTGGGGTGAATTTTTGAGTTCAATTCGCCGCATCTCATAATAACTTCCGCGTAGTATAATTAAGAAAACTTAACTTATTTTCGGCCTATGCTCGTCAAAAAACCAAGTCGAAATACAGAAATCGTATTCAGTTGGAAAGAGACTCTCAAAAGCAATCCAGTGATACCCATAAAACCCCATATGATCTAGTGAAGCAGTGCCGGGAACGTAAAATATACATCAAGGCGTCCGGGCGCGTCAAGGTAGACGTATTCACGTAAAACAAACGGCCGTGTCCCCAACACAGCCAAACACAATTTTCTTCCAATGTCATGCTAAGCACATTGTCTGTTCGATCTTCTATTCATTTCTTTCTCTGTCAACCTTCCTGTTTCTTAGTTGACGGTATTCGAGAGCCTTTTGCGGTAATCTACCTTCCGACATACATCGTCTATACTGTAACCATGTATCTCTATATTTTATAATTATACAGTAATATATTTTCTATCTCTTTTGGGCCCAAATCCTTCAAAATACCTTGCTATGACATTGTCTCCCATGGATAGTTTCTTAAATAATCCAAGAATACACTGTAACACAAAACTGAGGGGGTTTCTGGCCCAAGTTATTGGGCCCATTTTACTGTTTTTAAGTCGGTAACTAGTACACGGATTCCGGGATAGTAGTTATAGTAGAGGTTGTGTAGTTTTCTATTGGTAACAGTTCAGGTTGGAGACAGCAAGCTAGTAATGAAAGTTCTGTAGTAGGGCAAGGCAATTCCTGTGTGAAGTGGAAGAAATTGACTTTAGCGACTAACAGTCAACTGAAACTATATCTGTACGTGATGTGTGGGCAAATTTCATATATGGCCAATCATTTAGTTCAGACGTGTGTTTATAAACACACCGGAACGCAATACCGACCTATTCTTGAGTATGGGTGTTTGTTTGAATTATTCGTTTTCTTGAGATATTTAAATAACTCTTTAAGATGACATTTTAAGCAATTTATAATACGTCTAAGTTAGTGTTTATGTAGATAAGAACTGTTTGAAATTTACTAACACTAATGATTTATAATATGGGCGAATAATACTACTGTAGATAAGTGTAATCATGCAATATTAGGCCGGTTAAGTGCACAATATGAAGTCTAGTTTCTACTTAAGGACTATCGGTTGAGCACTTGTAGGCATTTGTCTACTACTAGTTTGACGAATGTTTCGAGTTTATTAGCTTAGGCTATTCCCACGTTAGTGACTGCTAAAGAAAACGCGATTTTTGTTCGACTCCGGCACCAGAATTCGTTGTCACCAAGTTGCATGTAGCATCTGCACAAAATGAAGAGAATCTGAAAAACCTGCAAGTATATATGACACATACATTCGATACCTCGATTTCCCACCTTGCCACGAAAACAGATATTTAAAATTACAGCGAACGCCTGAGCAAGATCTAAAGTATGTTGGCGGAGACTCACGATTAACCTATAAAAGAGAGTGCAATCATACTGAATAAAAATTCTCAGTGTCAAACATTGCCAGTGAACTATATCGGGTGATTCAGTCTGTCCGCTCAAAGTATTTGCTCACCAAGAGAGCCAAAATTTCATGCGACCATATAAATGAAGACATTTTTAAGTCCACTACTCATCGTCTCGATGTACTCAGGGAGAGCTAAGGAGCAACCGTAGCTGTAAATTATGAAATCGGCAATATCGCTAAGCCTTTGAAGAAGCGAAAGCATGATGAAGTACAGTCAGATCAGGGCTATAGATAGGATGGGGATTTGCCACACAAGAAGAAAGTACGGAAGAGAGCCCTGAAATTTAATGCTTTGGCTCGACGGTGCCTACGATCGTACACATCTCGTAATAATGATATTACGTAAGACGTATACAGGCATAATAATAAATGGTTCCTCGGTGCTGATGAAATAGAGTTTCTACCAGGTGGGAGCATCCGAGTTGGCAATTACATGGTACGTGGAACCCCCGGACTATACAAACTTCTGTTTCTCAAGGAGCCCAGGGACTTTACAGGATCCAGCCTCCTGGAATACAAGACTTTGCTTGAACTCGTACACGCGCTTTAACAAGATAACGATGCCGAGACAGGTGTTTATAAGGACGAAGATCACGAGAAATTCTACATTCTCGCAGACCTCTTCAGCGGCCTAGCACTGAAAAGCGGCGAGGGTATGAAGAAGATAGACGATGGGAAGAACATTGACTATGTATTCTTTAACGACCCGAACGAGCTGGTGGATAGGCTGCAGCTACTGCTTGCTTCGCAAAGTGTTGGAAATTATTCCCACACCAACGAGATAGTTTCAATCATCGAAGAACTTAAGAAGGCGGGCTACATACGATGAGTCGATTGGTTATCACCAGCTTCAAATGGCGGTGTTTCCCTGCCCACTTCAATTCCTGGATCGTCGAGGCGGACATCAAGTGGTGAAGGTCGAAGAAGATTAATAAACCTGTAGATTTTATTATGTGTACGATAAATTTTATGTAAAAAGGTATGCTGTGTTTTATTTCAAAAACCTCCCCGCTTTATATATAAGAATAAAAAATTAATAAATTCAAGTACTTTGCAGGAATGGTCAATGCCACCATTCGGTGCAGGCCTATATCAGGTGGCATAATCGATACTACATATGCGTGTTGAAAAATATAATCTAACGTGGAGGAAGTCGAACAAAAGTGAGTAATTAATGGAAGGTGACTAACTAGCGAATGAAAAATATTCGCGGTTGTCGACAGTGCAACCTATACTTTAAACACAAATATGGCTGTCACTTGGTCATACATAGGTTATGTAAACATATAAGATATTATATGGTTGTCGCACGAAGGCGAGACGTAAACTATAAAACAAATGAAAATTAAAAAATATAGAGGACCTCACCTAGTAGGATGGCCGCCTCCCAACATGACAGCCTCCAGTAACATATATAAACAAATTATGTACGAAAAACAAACAAATATGGCCGCCACCAGTAACATATACACATTTGACGAACGAAAAAACAAATACGGTGGCCTCCAGTAATATGTAAAATAAGATGGTTGCCTCCAGTAATGTATAAACAAATGAGGAACGAAAAATCAAGATGGCGAAATGAGTATAGGTGAGGGAAGTGGGGGCGAGGGAGTCAGTCGTCTGCTGGAGACGAACAGAGGTGAGTAATTAGTGGTGCTGGGGGGAGATTCGAAAATGTATCTTTAATATGCATATATAAGTTTTAAAATAACTTTTTAGTAATTTTATAAATAATTTGTAATAATTAATTTTTAATAATACATTTTTTGGGATATTTTGTGAATTCTTCGGAATTTTTTGAATGATTTGGATTTTTGGGCAAAAGTCAAAGGTTATAGGTCATGCTCTCCTGACCCCTGGGTCACTGATCCCGGTCTCCTGTGTGGCTCGGAGTCACTGATCCCTGTCATGTTTGACTCGGAGTCACTAATCCCCCTCGCCTGCTCCGGGAAAAATTGGAATTTTTTAGGGAAAAAGGGAAATTTTGAGGGGAAAAAGGGAAATTTCTAGGCTATTTTGGTCGATTTTGAGGGAAAAAGAGAAATTTTGAGGGATTAAAGGGAAACAATATGGCGGACGGGGAAGTAACAAGATGGCGTCCGGGCGACTCCGGCTCCGACTCCCCAATCCCTTGTCCCAGACTTCTTCAAATTCTACTACTAATGTACATATAAAAACTTTGTGCAGCCCGGAATCGCCAAATTACGAAGCATGGTACCTTGTGCATCGTACACACGACTACTAAACCAGTTAATAGTTAAGATAGAGTTTTCCAATACACTTCTTATTGAGGAAGTTTTGACAAATATTAATCACACCGAACTTTTTTTACTGCTACAGAAACGATACCTGCAGTCATTATTTCATAACAAATACGTCATAGGAATAATATTCAGACAAATTTGCAGTCAATTAAACTTTTCATTACAAAACATTTCAATGCTATTAAACGGCAATATTCTTTTCAGGTAATTAGCAAAGAATTAATTGTTATTTATTACAAAACAATAACTTTATCCGTAACCAACAGTAGAGGAATAAAGGTCAGTGTAAAACTATTTGATCAATACAAAACATTGACAGTGGTTATATTACATTCCGGCTGCGCATGAACTTTTTAGCATCGTAATGGTTAATGTGTCTTGAAAAGAACGAAATAACGAAAGCAAATGGAGCCATAGAAAATTTCGAGAAATTTCACGTAGCAATATTCATGTGTTTTGTTAAAATTATATACTGGATATTGCAAAATTGCACGTCAGAACTTCGGGGAACATTCTTCACATCTGGAGGATGAAAAAATGTTACATCAGTTAGGTCCGAAAATGCGTCGTTTCTTCACTACAGCCCGTAATATACAATGTAACAGTGTATGACCCGCGGGCTGAATCATGTTACTGTGGAATGCCATCGCAGCATTCTTTTGCATGATACACGACACCGCCCACTACGATACTACACCTAGAACAGTAGTAACTGCACAAGAATTAGTTACACATGTGTGAAAGCTTATCATCGGCACTAAAAGAAATGTTCAAAATGCCTCCATCAGCATGAACACATGCATCAACCCGCCATTGCGTAGACAACCGGGTGCGTTAATGAATCTCGGGAAACATCCTGATTGTTCCGCGACCCGCCACAATACTGCCACGGAGGGTGCCCACATCGTCCACTGGTGTTGCTTACACAAGTGCATTGAAATGTCCCCACAAATAAGTGTCTAGTGGATTCAAATCAGGGCTGCGATTACATTCCACAATAACATGATCCAGCCCGCAGGACATACACTGTACGTTATGTATTACGGGCCGTTGTGACGAAACGAAGCATTTGCGTACATATGTTCATATAACATTTTTTCATCCTCCAGATATGAGGAATGTTACCCCGAAGTATTGACACGCAATTTTGCAACATTCTGTATATTGCAAATTTCGAATTTCTATTGGAAAGGCAGCTTTTTTGTACAAACATCAGAGCTCAGTTATACCCTGTCACGATTACAAGGATTGTTCTACTGCGCTGAAAGAAACATTACATGCCAATATATTTCCCATACAAGTTAAGAATGAAATTTGATACTCTTGAATTACATAAAGAATACAGGCTCACCAATATTAATTTTTTGTTGCAGTTATTATGATACAGCAGTGCAGTTTATAATTCATTGCCAGATTTAATAAGATCTGAGCATTTAAATTTTGTGTCCAGCATGACCTAACCTCACCAACTTTTTTTGCATATTTATGGTCATGTTTTATACTGTGTATTGTGCCATGAATTTTGAATTTGGAAACTAATTGTATTTGAATTGTAATTGAATTGTGAAAATTGGCCCATTAGTTTAATAGTTATGAAGTTTTGAAGTTTCGAGGTGGGCGACATAACCTCAACAAGAGCGGAAGTAAAGAAATAGAATTATTTCGGGCTCCTGCGATCAGCCCAGTCAATGCATAAGAGCACTTGCTTCTGTTCTATTGTGCTTAACATCACTGAGTGTAGGTGATGAACATTTATATGTTCAATTATAAAATGTACCTTTATTTTATTAGAAATAAACGCTTCTGGCACGTTACTATTAAACTTATAGACAGGGAGCGTAATACGAATAAACTAATAATCTCAGTTGTATTTGAGAACCGGCAGATGCTTCTTGAAAATATATGTTTAATTGAAGATGATGTAGTATCGAAGCCTCTTGAATATAAGGTACTAAGAGTTACCAATATACAGGTACAACATTTTTTCCAAGTATGCCATAATTTTCAACTGCTAGCCGAGCCTCTTAAAGTGATATTTCACTTTTTTTTTGGAATTTGGTTATCAGAGAGAAGTTTCTAAAAGTGTCCCCTTAATGCAGTTGTTATTTTCCAAATCATTACTGTTTTCAAAATATAACACTCAAATTCCGACACGAGTGTTATAGGCAGGTTCAAAGTGTTGAATTAGAGTCTAATCGTGGCACACTGCATTTGTCTTACAAGCTACAAAAGGAACAAAATCAACTTTTCCTCTACAGTTTATGGTTTGAACTATTCATTAAATTAATGTTAACAGTTTCGCTTTAATGAACAAAAAAATACGTACGATCGACAAGTCTGGCCCCTAGTTTCGACAAAATCCAGAGTGCCAATACTCGTTCACCTGTTTATAAATCACACTCATACTGAATCAGTATGTTCTGCACACCATAAAGATTGCATTAAATGCAATTTGACTGGAAAAAAATATCTAGGAGCAAAGCTTAGTATACTGCAGAATTCGGGAAATTGAGATTTTGAGTGTAATGTTTTGAAAATTATAGTGATTTGATAACTAATAACTGCATTATGGGACACTTAAAAAGCTCTTACAAATATCCATATAAAAATAGTAAAATATCACCTTAACGAATACCTGTAACGAATGCTTGTTGGAACCAACATGAACATATACATTCATTGTACAGAAATGCTGTAAAGAAAACAATGAATATGATGAACGCTTAAAATAAATTACTTTCGATTCCATCACTGTATTAAATGTGCGTTATTTGATTATATAGGCCACAAGTTAGCAAATGTATGAAACAAAACGCACATCGTAAAACTCAAATATTGTAGATGTCACCCAGAGGATGCTCCGAAAGCTTAAGTGCTGAAGTTACATGGCTTTGATTTTTCCTTAAGCGCTAATACATCAATTAAATATGGTTGTAAGTTCTCGTAGACAGCGATAAACTTATCTCAGTAACACTTCAGAAAAATGAATTATTTACATACGCCTTGCGGAGTGTTTTTCTAATAAAGCAGCCAAATTTTTCATACGATTGTATCATATCGTACCAAATACCTTTGGAATACATGCCATAATTCCTATTACTATAGATCATTATTGAATAGTTTACAAAAATGTTATAAATCACTGCGGAATGAGTGGGGAATATAACTTTTAACAACTATAACTTTATTTCCTCGTGCTGCGATAACTGGTATACAGGAACATGTTCTGCATTCTCGTGAAGGATCATCTTCTTTCTATCCACTACTTATCATAAGCACTCTTCAGTCAATTTCCTATTCTACCTCAAATCTTACTTTGTCATTGATACTGCTGCAGGGAAATCCATTCAGCTCGAAGCATTTGGATGGTACTCGACAAATCCTCCAACTTATAATCCGTTGTGAACGACCTTAAGCTTAAATCTACGGAGTCCGAAAGGGGCTATACACAAGTTATTATCGGCTTTACAACAATACCTGAGCCAAGCTGATTCTCTGCTTAAATTTGCCATGGTTGTGTGATAAGAGCTCTGAAAAACCTTCTAGTCAGTTAACACCATTTGGGGACCTTCGCTAATTGAAGTACAGAAATCATTACTTCTTTACTACCTCTTGTTTATCTGCATTCACTGTTTTTCCGAAAAATAATCGTTACAGTGACATCGCATTACAGATATTAAGTGTCCACTTCCGATTATAAGGTAACGTAAATACATTTGACGTTTTAGAAATAGACACAGATAAAATTTCAAGAAAAATATTACATTTGATAACGAATAGCCTACTTCACTGAAATGTTATTAAACACAAGAAGTATTTGCCAAAGGACTTATTACTGTCGACCTTATTATTTTAGACTCGTAATTTATTACCCATAAGGCAATACGGAAAAATAAAAACATTGTCACAGAAATAAACTTACTTTTCCTTAAGTAAAAATTATAAAATGAATGTTTTTCCTTGGAGTCGCATATGCTAGCCACACAAACAAGATGGTTTCCAACTTATCTCATCTAAAAATGTTATTTACTTACAAGAAATAATAAATATTGGTAGTCACTCCTTCGGTAAAAGTTTTTTCCCCCTCCCGAATCTTTGAGTAATAGATAAGACTTCTCCACAATAACTTCACTGGTTGAATTGCGCTCTACGAATAAATCACAAAATTGATGTTTGGGAACCGTGGTTAAAGGTTTTTAAAATTATAATTAATTATCCTCATCATTGTAATTATGCGCTATTAGGCTTAGATGTGTAGCGCAAACGATTTCTAAAGAAATCAGTTTATTTTTTATTTGATTGCCTTTCATTGTTTATACTGTAGTTACTGTTTATTAAGGTTTTGATATTTTCTCAATTACAGTTGAAATAAGTTTGAAGAGAAATATGTCAGAAATAAAATAGCCTTATCTGTTTTAAATACATTTCCCTCATAAGCTTTTTCTGTGCCAGACCGTGATGTGAGTGTTTCAGCTTGAATGTGCTTCGGTCGCATCTGTGCCAGACCGTGATGTGTGTGTTTCAGCTTGAATGTGCTTCGGTCGCATCTGTGCCAGACCGTGATGTGAGTGTTTCAGCTTGCATGTGCTTCGGTCGCATCTGTGCCAGACCGTGATGTGAGTGTTTCAGCTTGAATGTGCTTCGGTCGCATCTGTGCCAGACCGTGATGTGTGTGTTTCAGCTTGAATGTGCTTCGGTCGCATCTGTGCCAGACCGTGATGTGAGTGTTTCAGCTTGCATGTGCTTCAGTCGCATCTGTGCCAGACCGTGATGTGTTTCAGCTTGCATGTGCTTCGGTCGCATCTGTGACACGTTCCCACAAATCAACATATTGTTTTGAAGTAATGTTTTTGTTAACTCCATAGAAGAAAGGGGTTAAATGCGTAGACATGATATGGCAGAGCACTACTGCCAATGATTGGGTCTATTAGCCATGTTGATCAAACAATAACAATATTACATTATTATTACTTAATCGGATGAGCTTATATTGAATTTATTGTATAATTAACCCAATATTAAATTGTTACCTCAGCCACTAATATAGCCAACTGGAATGTCTCCACCTTAAACATGGTCGCCGAGGAAAGACCGCTTGCCCAATGTCGGGCTGGCCTATGTCGGTCGCGTTTACACGCCGGTGGAGGGGTTTCTGCAACTTGCAGGTCGCGAAGTGTTTTTGCAATCCCGCTCGTTTCCTCGTTCGATGTCTAAAGGTGTGATCAGGTAGGGGTGTTTACTTAAGGCCTGATCGCAACTTAACAATATATCCGCCTTACAAGGCTTAGCAGAGGTCAGTTAGTACATCCATCCTGTTCAATATTAATTCAGCACTTTCGAAATTGACGTTTGAAAAATGTCACTGCCTCTAGCTGCGTTTATTTTAATGCGCACAGTTAAGTTAATAACTAAGGGACGGAGAGAAATTATTTACATATTTTAACGTCTATTTGTAACTGTTAGTTAAAAATTTTGAATACTGAAAATATTTCTTTTGCTTTTTGTTTTTAATGCATATAATTCTAGGAACTAACATGTCTGTAAAGTATTAACATTTCTATTAATTTCACAGTTTCTCTTGACCGACGCATGAGTAAAGTGATCAGGACTACGATAACGCTAATTATAATAATTGTGCAAGAGTACACAATATACATACAAGCAGATCTTAGGCAGGGCTTTCAAATGTGCTCAATTTATCGTGAACAACTGTTACAAACATTTTTGTATCGCTCACGGTTATTTCAACCCTTTGGAAATCAAGCTTTTAAAATAGACGTCTGTAGTTCCGTGCATACATTTTTTTAACGTTAACAGTTTATAGACAAAGTTGTTTTTGTTTATCGTGAAATGGGTGTCAGCTTGTTTTGTTTACATTAGGGTAAATATTGCGATAATATTGAAATATTTTATGTTTCTAGAAATTTCACAGTGTTTCTGGATAGACGCACGGATTGTAATCATTAGCTGAGGAAGAGGGAAATAAAACAAGGTTTCCATAACCGTGGGCCAAACAAACTTCGTTTGTACTTGTCAGTACTAAGAATTCCGTTTTAGCAAACGAGCATTCCTCTCTCATTCCATAGACGCATTAATTTTAAATCCTCGTGAGTATACCGAAAATTTAATTTATAAAGAAGAGAGAAAAAATAGTTTGTTCGGAACTCTCGTTTTTAAAACATTTTTTTTTTTGTAAACTTAACCGTATAAAATATTCGATCGTCTCTGTGTAGAAAATACTTTCAGTTTCTACGTTGGTGCAAAATCCTCGCTCTCGGAGCGATTTGGTCCCTGCATTCATTATCCATCAAGCCAGTGGTTTGCCGCTGCTGATTATTTGAGTTATTTAAAGGTTTATGAAGGCGAGGAAGGACTGCGTTTAATGGTAATGAGGGGATCAAAATATCTGGATTGGTGTAAAGTTCGTGGTCTACCTGTTTACATAATGGGTAATCAATTAAGAAATGTATTTTATCTGATCGCTCGTTAGCCAAGGCGCATTAATAATTATCCCTCATTTGTCCTTCTGACATTGCCTTATTAGTATCCAAGAATTCAAGAATAACTATGTTTGTGATTACGAAAATCTCACCTGATGCCACAAAATGTTTAGAGCCTACAAAATGATATGGTAAATAACGCTATTAGCAAAGCTTAGAGTTTTTAATGTGCCACATATATTATATCGATTTAAAAGACCTCATATTTTTGGACTTATTTTTATAAAGATTCCGTTTCTAGTAACATTTCAAGTTTGTTAGAAAATCTCAATAAACCATTTTAAATGTTTGTATACGCTGTTAACGGTAAAATTAGCACTTTTGAAATCAACCTTAGATAAATGTTACTGTCTGTGCTTGCATATGTTTTAACGGGCGCACTGAGTGACATGCGCCCAGTAAAGTTTGTAACGATGGAGGGGAAAGTAGTTCCACGTCTTAACGCTGAATTAAACCTGTTAGATTAAATATTTTTGAATACTGAAACGATTAATTTTGTTTTCAGGTTTTTTATTGCGCAATAAGTGCAAACATGAGTAAATTTGTAAATTATTTACTATCTTAATAATTTTACAGTATCACTTGACCACCGCATTAATAAAGTGATTAGGCTAGTGGCAATGTTAATTTTTCATGTGGTGGAATAATACACAATGCACACACAAGTAGATCTTAAACAGGGCTTTCAAAAGTGCTCAGTTTACCGTGAACAGCCTATAGTAATATTAATAACGAATATGGAGTTCAAAACCATTTTTATTGTAAATTTTAGCAGCTGTCGCCCCATCTAACTATTAAAAGGACATTTACCACATGGAAAATTTCGACGTATTGTGGGAAAAAAATTGGTACGTTGTGGCGTTTATTTCCCTTCGTTTGAATTAAGATATTGTTCCTATTGTTCTCAGAGTTCAAAACTGTACATTTTCTTAGTTATGTAGTGCAGACATCCTTTTCTCTGTGTATCCACAATTGCGTATTTCTACAAATTCCTACAGAGTATTTTATTGTTATCTTTCGTGAATGGTAAGTTAAGTACTCTTCTCTCTGGTTCCTTGAATTGTGTGTACCGGAGCTTTCATTTTCTTTCGTTATAACTTATGTTATTATAATACTGTTGAGGTGAGCAATAATATTGAATTGGTAAGCAATCCCCTTACAATAACTTTTCCGTTTAAACCAGACAAGTCAGTTCCTTATACGAACGGGATCCTGTGGTTGTAAAAGCAAGTATTTTGAAGAACAGGAATTAAGGTTGAGAAAATTGTCGTTGATGTTTTACTTGCAAGTGACATCTTAAGAATATGAATTAACGTAATGTTAAATTAACCACTATGAGTCTTGACGCAAAATATCTTAATGTGTTCAGTTTTTATACTGGTTTTCTAAGTTCCGCTAGGTTCATGAAATTTTCCACGTGTACGGGATTAATTTGAAAGCGAAAACGGTTGAAACATCACGTTCAAGTGTTGGTTTTCAAAATATCTTATCTCAACTGTCCTATAAGCTAATACAAAATTGTATGTAATAACATCTGGATGCTCATCAACAATAACTACACTACTTATCTTGGAAATTTTCCATAATCTTCCATTAACGAGAAATTCGGGAGAATACATTTCACCTGTTATGTGCTAATAACAATGAAATTGAGATAACATTAGTATATTCTGTGCCCTTCCCTTAATGTAAGCTCTTGATTTGGATTCCAGAAGTTTTCAAGTATATTAATGTCCACAAACGACAAGCAAGTATGCTATACCAGAAAATTTCTCAAAATATTATATACTTCGCTGTGGAAAAATAATTTACAAAGATCTTTTGGTGTTAGTACACTTGTTTTGCAATCGTTTTCAAACGCATATTATTTCACATGTAAGGTGACGAAGATTGTCTGGAGACCTGAGCAAGAGTTCTTTTACGATAAATTGTACTCTTATTTCAGTTAGGAGTAATTTCTTCCATGATCACATTCTGAAGTTTATTTTTACACACTGTCGTGCAGTTTGATGCTGAGTGCGTATGTCACTACATGCATTAGTCTATCTTTTCATAACAAGTGCGTGTGTATATATTTCTTCAATTACATGTAATGTTTTCACGTACAGCTGCATAACATCCATATTCTTACATTTTTATGCTCGAAAAGAAATTGACTCAGAAAACCTGTTGATATATGGATCCTGGCATGAATGTCTTGACTAGAGTTCCAAGCTGCGTAATTAATTTTGTACGTGAGGAAATATATTTTATTCTTCAAAATAATTTCTTCTGCGTTTTTTTTTACTATTGAGTGAGTAAGTTTTAAAATAACTTTTTGAAATACTACCCAGGTACTGGAATACGACTGTTTCCCAACGATATTACCGTAGAGAACCGCATACAAAATCAGGATGCTGAAGAGAGTGCACGTAATTAGAGACGAATGGGGTCCACGGCTATGATACTTAGTGAAGTGGCATCTCACAATTTCAGCTAACTATGATTAAAATGGTTTTCTGTGCAAAACTTCTGAAATAAGTTTTATTTTCTACAAAAAAAAATGTTTACCTCGACAAACAATATAAAAACATAATTTATTAAATAATACTTTCACGACCTGCAACAATGGCCTTTCATACTGGGTCTGAAAACATACTAATGACACAGGCGAAGCCATAACGAGCAACTACATCGAAATATGCTGCAAACTTTTCACATAAGTGTTGGAGTCGCAGTTCGATCTTCCCATACATGCACATCGAAAAATACTGCGCGCTAGTTCGGTATACGCTGTAAACGGTAAAGTGAGAACTTTTGAAAGCCCTCTCATTTGGAATAATAGTCAATAAACATATTTTATTTTAGCCTTAGACGTTAACTTCCAAGCGCAGTGGAACACATACACTGTAATTTTATTACTTACACAGAAATATTGATGTAAAAAGGTAGTTAAGGATAAGAAATCGCTGAAACAAAAAAGTACTGGGGGCATCAAACGTGCTCGTTTTACCGTGAACTATCTATACCTTGCTAGTACTCTTGACGCCGCGAACCTGGAAAAATGTGCACCACTTCCGCTACAGTCTATGTATGGTTGGTTCCAGCCTTTCTGAAGCTCCTACTTGTAACATAAGTGGGAGTTATATTTAAAAAAAATTATTGTTATGATTTAATAAGCATGCGTACATTGATGACGATGCATTAAAGTTAAAAGACGTATTTTGTGATAAACGATTGTATGGCGACTTTTCCAAAGGTTTTATTCAGAAAAGGAATATATTGTGAATAGACTACAATGATGCCTATAAAATATTTGCTTCTCAAATTAAAATTTTTAGAAACTATTATTTTCGAAGGGATACGATACGATATACTGGAAAGAAAAAGTCCTACGTTATCAATTTTCAGTTGCAGTCTCATAAGGCCACAGAATTACAAAAATAAATAATTTTCCATTATTTTTAACATGTTCCGCATGAGGCAGCTGTCTGCAGCAGTCATGGCAAAATTAGATTGACGCCGTGCGCAGTAGGAGAGAGTTTGAGCAGTCTGGCGATTTCGCGTGTGTGTGTGTGTCTCTCTCTCTCTCTTCTTCTCTCTCTCTCTCTCTCCAACCACCTCTTCCTCGTTATCTCTCTCTCGTTCTCCATTTTGACTCCCTCTTTTTAGCTCTGTCCCGGGGGGAAGGATCTTCAGTGAGAGTGGCAGATGCTGAGCGTAAATACATAAATACACGAGTGGCCGTATCCCGGGAGGCGCAGGACTAGGTGTTAACGGCACCGCTTGGACTGGACAACTAAATGGGCCGCAGTGGACAGCTAGACTGGGCCATAATGGACCCTAGTCTGGGCCGTAATGGACCACTAGACTGGGCCGTTTTGGTGAGAAAGTGGTACCTGGAAGTGCGCTGAAAGGGAGAGGCTAATTTTACCTGAGCATTTAGGGCATAATAAAAAACTTTGAAACTGATACAACTATTGGCATAAAAAGCGCTAAGGCAGGCGAATAGCTGCCTTTCCGATTTGGGACCTTCCAGCATCCCAAGCCCAAGAAATAGTAGTATGTTATCCCTAAAACTGTTAACTCTTCTTCCCAATCCCAATAAATAGTTAGAATTCTACTTTGTAGTGATTTTTCATCCTCTTTTTAATATTTTTATTTTATCGTAACTTTTACATTTTAAATTTTAAACTATAATAATTTGCAATTTTAGTTTATAGAATAACAATAATGAATGAAAAATTACTAAATTTGAAATATGAAAAATAAAATTATTTATGCTTTCCCTTGGACACACAAAAAAAAATTCATAAACCAAATAGATGACAATTATTGGTATCCATGTTAAACCAACAATAACAAGACATCAATATCAGGGATATAACTGTACACAGCACTTCAACCACACATAGTGAAATAACAAAACTGACATCAGTATAACAACATCAATATTAACAACACGACACTTACACCAATTCAACCCAACACAGGCACCAATATAACACGGGCATCTCAAACGAACAATACTAGCCATCTGTCTCCGCTTAGGGGTGATATTAGGGTAGCATGAGGTGTTTAGGGAAGGAGCCAAAGGCACCGATTTTAAATTTGACTTATATTCTATAAATCAACGTAGCTTTTCTTTTCAGAATATAACAAATCTTTTCCGTCTGTAATTTTAAATATCATAACTAAAAATGTCATGCCTCGACAAATGTTATATTTCAACAAATATTAATTTAATCTTTCTTTTAATTTTCATAACTGCAACCAGTAATGGCCTTCAGCCGGGGACTGGTGACATTTTAATCTGTTCTGTGTTTTTGTCTCTTTAGTTCTCTTCACCTAGCGAACCGGATTCGATTTACGGCGGGGTCAGCGCCTAATTTTCGCGCTTGGGAATCGTGTCGGACGATGCCGCTGGTCAGCGGGTTTTCTCGGGATCTCCCATTTCCCCCGCCCTTGCATTACGGCGCTGCTCCATACTCATCTCACTTCACACTCATCGGCTCTCTAGAAGTCGATGTTAAGAGCCGCCCGAAACCCTCCACTCCACTTCTGCTCTATCTATCTATCTATCTATCTCTCTCTCTCTCTATTTTTCACTTTCTCTTCTTTACTTTTCTCTCTTTTTTCTTTCTTTATCTCCCTTTCTCTCTCTTTCTCTCTTTTTCTTTCTCTCCTATTTTTCTTCTTCTTTCTCTCTCTCTCTCTCTCTCTCTCTCTCTCTCTCTCTCTCTCTCTCTCTCTCTCTCTCTCTCTCTCTCTCTCTCTCTCTCTCTCTCTCTCTCTCTCTCTCTCTCTCTCTCTCTCTCTCTCCTCTCTCTCTCTCTCTCTCTCTCTCTCTTCTCTCATCTCACTTTCTTTTCTCTTTCTCTCTCTCTCCTTTCTCTCTTCACACTTTTATTCTATCTTTACTTCTTTCTTATTTATCAATTTTTTATTTTTCTCTCTTTCTTTTTAGTCTTCTCTCTTTATTCTCTTTCTTTATCTTATTTATCAATTTTTTATTTTTCCTCTTTCTTTATCTTAGTTCTCTCTTTATTCTCTTTCTTTCTCTTATTTCTCACTCTCGCTCTCCTCTTGCCCTCCTACATCCAAGTTACTTTCTCTTTTTATTTTATTTTCTCTGTCTCCCTTTTTTCCTTTTCTCTCATTTTCCTTTTCTTTCTTCCTCTCCCCCTTTCACTGTCTTTGCTCCCCTACATTTAGGCAACAGATGTACAGACGCACATAAACAACGGATTTCAAGTATCCATTTTTTTCCCATGGAAAACTTCACTCTTGTAATTTTTTTCAATACTTCATCAGGCGAGTTTTTGTTTTAGCAGCATTAAGCATGCACCAGCAGCTGGGCGGGCACGGGAGGAATTGAACGTATAGCATTGTCGCAAGCAGCCTTACCACTGCACCACTGAATATTTTCTTCCCGTCCCATCCCGGCAGCGTTTGCACGCGGGGAAATGAGAAAACTTTGCGGGTATTGCACAAAGACTCGCAGCCGTTACGCCCTGCCGCGGTGCAGCCTCTGCAGCTAAAGGTACTTGCGGCGAAGAGAATTACCTCTTGTCTTCTGATTACTTCCGCTCCGAGGAGCATTGTGCGCGATGCGCGGATCATGGAGTTTCCCACAGTGCGAGAATGCCGTTCTAGTTGGACCTTTGAAACAAACAAGCTATTCTTCATGATGGCTGTAGCTCCTTCATGCTCCTACATTGTGGCAGGTGTCAAGGTTTTAACACATTGACGTCTGCACACAACTGCTGGCACTTACGACAAATTAGAAGCGAGTCACCTAAATCCACTACTGCAAGAACACTGGTTTAGTTGGTGTCTGTGTTAGAACCCACCATCTTCCTACTGTTCCATACCCCACCAGACACTACCCTGTACTTTACGGCGTTCATTATTGGCTGGTCATCAACCAATCGAGAGCTGAGCTGATCTATCAGGTGTCCTTTATCTTATAAACACGGTTTACAATCAATCATCAAATAAATTCTATCTTCAGCAATGTCATTGTTAGTGTGCTGTTGTGTTCTTATTAGATCATTTTAAACACTAGTCGTACAAAGTCTGCAGAGCCATGTGAGTTTTGTTCTGAACGACAAAGAAGTTTTCCAATAAGCTTTGCTCGAGCTACACTCGAGCGTAGTCTACAAAGTGTTAATTTCCGCTGCGGTACACCTGCGTTATATTCCCGTTACAGTAAATGTATAATGCGGGTACCAGCGCAGCGCCCCTTTTTATTGAAAACGAAGCTATTTGAAGCCAAATTTCATCATTTTCTAGCAACTTTTTCATGTTTCTAGAAACCTCATTTGACATCCATTTTCAATCCTCAAAAACAAGCAAAATTAAGCCAAAATCAAGAAAAATTTCCAATAATTCTCAAAATAGCGTGCACAACGTTTCATACTATAAAAAAAAGCAATTTTCATCAAAAATCAAGCAATTTTGCCCCAAAATCAAGCAAATTTTCGCGTTTTCTAGAAATATCTATTTTGCAAGCGAGTTATCTAAATCAAGCAAATATATGCCAAAAATAAACACAATAAGCTACAAATGAAATGAAATATTGGAAAGACAATTGATAGAATTTATACATTTTATTCAACAAAAGTAAAACACCAATAAGATTTTTTAAAAAATAAAGAACCATAACCATTACTGATTACATAATCCCACCCATCACACAAATCCAAAGCATAAACATCTTTAAAATTAGAAAATTTATCTGATCTTATATAATTTTATTGATTTTTAAAAGAATTTTTAAATGAACAACGTCCAATTCTTTATCAATGAAAGTTGCTGTTTTTATAATTTCATATCCAATATCCCAAAGTTCTAAAAGTTCTATAATTTAATCCATTTATAATGTTTAAAATTTATGTGCTTCATAAAAAGTCTTACTATGAGAAATGTTTAATTAGAATTACGAAAATGATTTTATTTGATCAAATAATTCATCTATATTTCTAAAAATTTGTAAATCTTCTAAATGTAACCACTCAACTATAAGTCTAAAATATTGTATTAAAATATGGAAACATTTTGTTGATTCTTCCATTTATTAATCTAAAAAATTTACATATCTTCAGTAATTCTCTCTTTCAAATAATCGTAAGTTAAATTCCGTTGGCTAATTAGAACAACGTTGCAAATTGTATTTGCTCCAACATTTTTTTATTAAAATCAACACTAATTTTTACATTTATTTTTCTTTAACTACAGTTGTTTTTCTGTATGAGCAATCAATAATATACAATGGTATTCGCCCAAAAATGAATAATAACTGATATTGCCATCGAAGTTTAGAGTTGGTTTATAATAAAGTTCATTATTTCTACATATAGTATCCAGTTTTGTTTTTGCAAGGAACATTTTATCACAAAGACTATTTTCAAAATCTAGATTCCAATTTTCTTTTGGAAAAATCTCATTTCTACCATTTTTAACATAAATATTTTTCACATTACAATGGTCAAACATAGAAGAATGGGTATAATGTTCAGCACGATTTTCTCTATAAATTGAAACCCCGCAATTACAAGATCGGGCATGTCAAACTGTAAATTATTAAACTGAGATTTTACATCAAAGATAAAAACAGTTGCTTCAGCAGGGACTTATTTTTTCTAAAAATTTCCAATAATCAAAACTAATAGGTATTTTAGGATGTTTGTATATTTTCTCCTTAATTGCAATATTGCTGTGTTATATTCGTATTCAACAGGCCACATAATTTCTAATTTTTGAATGACCATTTTACCTGGCTCACCATAGCTTTTCTGAAGAACACCAGCTGCATATTTTGTTTCATAAACAAATAAACGATTGCTATCAGATGAATTTCTAAAAAAAAAAAAAAAAAAAAAAAAAAGTAATTTTATATCCGCCTTTCCAATAAATTTCGTTGTTGTCATAAATAAAACCAAACAAATATTTCAGTGGATACATTGTCATTTTTTTTATGACTATGAACAGATTTTGCTCGATATTTATTATCAACATCAGAAAATTCTAAATAATTTTGTTCACCTCGGAATCTTAATAAAGCATTCATTATTGTTGATGTTATACCTCAATTATCAACAGCTACAATAATATTACCATGTTTTAAAATTTCTACTCTATAAAACTGAAAAGTAAAAATGTTAGAACAAACATCAATATTGTCTTCTTTTACAAATTCTGCCTCAGCTCCAACTTTATCTCTCTTTAGTAATTTATATTGCTCATAAACATAACCATCAATTTGAAAAAATAAAAATAAAAAATTATCTCCTATAGAATATCAACTCAATTCTAATATTGTAAACATTTAAATTCCCCCTAGTTTGATCAATTGGGGGAAGAGTTTGTCTGTCAAAGTGCTCAATACTTTTATAACTCATTTGGGGGGAAAAAAAAATATATATAAATGAAAGATTCGAAGAACGTTTCTCGAGTTAAATTACTCATCGAGAGATACAAAAATTATAAAAAAACAACACGAAGTGGAGTGTTAAAAAAATAAGAAGAAAGATCTACATTTAATTGACGAATTACGAAATAAGTAAGTGAAGAAAAATGTAATAACAATATTAGTTCAAGTAGCAGTAAAAATTTTTGATTATCCACCAACTCCTGAAGAAATATCATTTGAAAGATAATTATTTCCAAAATCCCCTAATGTAGAAGAGCGAATGGGCATTGTACCCATAAAAAATTTGACACATGTCGCATCTGATTTGCTGTGTACCGCGTCTGATTCTACTATAAATCTCGGAACAGAAACTTCTAAAAGAATTAATGTTATTGATGAAATACTTGGTTTATGTGGAGATAGGCAAAATTTTTACATTGGTGATACATAAGAAACGATAAATAATGATACATTATTTGTTAAGTATAAAAAATATAAATTAAAACCAGGACTTTGTAATTTGTTAACAGAAAATTTAACAGAAGACTTTAAGAATAAATTTGATGACGAGGATTATGAAAATTATACAGAAATTGTTAAAACAACCAATGCTGCATTCCTAGAATATAATCCTAATAAAAAGGCAGCTTCGAGTGGAGGTTGGAAATACATAAATATAATTGGACCAATTTATCAGAACTGTATAAAAGAATCACATTTAAGAACAACACCAAACACACAAGAAAAGTTATTTCTACAAGAACTCCTAGATCTGGAGAAGGTATAAAAAAATACAATAATTTTCCAAAAGAATATGTTTGGATGGGCGATGTTAGAGAATTGGTCAACAGATTATTAATTATACATGGTGGAGAAAATGCTGGAAATAAAAATTATTACAATATAAAGTAAAAATAATGAATATGTTAAATAATAAATTTTCTCGGGTTTTGGTTATAAATAATCCAAAAGGAATTCCATATCTTATAAGAGTTTTAAATGTAATTCCGCACTCATTTTGGAATTCTGAACACCACGGCAAAGGCATCATAAAATGGACATTAAACTATTAAAATTTGCCTGAAATGCATATGCCCATCTATAGTTATTGTGGTCCATTTACAAAATTAAATGAATGATTGGAAAGAGGCGACACATGCATAAATAAATTAGATGAAGCATGCAAATATCACGATATTGCTTATAGAGACCTCAAAGATTTAGAATCTAGACATAATGCTGATAAAACTTTACACAAGGAAGCAAAAGAAATCATGTTAGATAAAGATACTCCAATTGGAGAAAAAATTGCTTCTGCTACTGTTGTCTCAACTGTGTTTACAAAAAGAAAATTAAGAAGGGGATTTAAAATGTTTTATTAAATAAATTATATATGTATTACTTATAAATGAAGATAATAAATATAATTTTCGCTATTCCCTTTGATGAATTAAAATATTTTGGTATATATACATTTTAACAAAATATCAAATTGAGAGAAAAAATAAAATAAAAGAAGGTAAAAGTTTAAAATTAACTTTATCTCTACCAACAGTCAAAAAGATGGCCAAAGAAAAATCTGGAAGTAGTTTACAACATGGAGGAATTATTTCTATTATACTTGCTGCTTTAGGTACACTTGGCTCCTTAGCTAGAGGACCTAGGCCAATTTACAATTTTGTTGAACAAACAAGAAAAAATAAAAAAATGAATTAGAAGAACAACAGTGACACAATTTGGCAATGAAAAATAAAGCAGGAAGTGGTTTAGTTGCAAGAAAGAGAGGAAGATCAGAAATGTTTATATGATTGATGAATTACATAAAAGTATGCACAAAAATGAATGTGCTGTGGTTAATTTCGACATTTCATCAAATCCTAGTACTCATTGGGTTTGCTATTTTAAAGAAAACAACGATATTTACTATTTCGACTCATTTGGAGGCAATATTTCTACTAATTAGCTAATTACTTCAAATATTTAAATGTTTATTACAATGATGGTCGAATACAGAATTTTGATTCAATTATTTGAGGACATCTATTTTTAGTCGTATTACATCTTTTTTCGAAAGATTTTAAGTTTAACGAAATAATTTCTTTGTTATTAAATTACAGATATATTTGGGAAACCATTAATCAAATCTTTAAATAAAATTTTTGACATTAGTGCTTATGCTTTAAAAATATATGTAGATTCACAAAGCAATTCCAGTGTTTCTTCTTTAAAAAGTGAACTATCCAACTGTTTTTACTACACAAAAACTTATGTTTCTTTTCTAGGATGTAGAATTGCTAATTCACATGAATCTAGAGATAATTAAGATGCGATTAATAAAAGTTGTTTTGTTATACATATATCATATTGTGCATTAAAAAGGGATGTCGATTCAAAATATAGTAATATTTCTTCTGCTTATGCATTAAAAAAAGATGTAGATTCAAAATATAAAGCTATTGTTTCTGACTATGCATCAAAAAGATGTAGACTCAAAATACAATACCATTTCTTTTGCTTTACAAAATCAAATAATTAATGTTTGTAGTTATACAAAATATTATCTTTCTTTTCGACATTCAAGAATTACTAGTCTGGCTGATCCTATAGATGGAGACGATGTACTCAATAAAAGATATTTCGATAAAGAAATGGCAGATTATTGTTTAAAAACCTATGTAGACTTCAAATACGATAATAGTGTTTCTGATTTAAAAACATATGTAGAATCAAAATACAATATCATTGTTACCACTTTACAAGATCAACTTAGTAAAGTTTCTGTTTGCACAAAATGTTATGTTTCTCTTCAAAATCGTAAAATTAATAATATGGCTGATCCTGTAGATGGAAAAGATGCGGTAAATAAAAGATATTTCGATAAAGAAATAAGTGATAGATTGCAAAATTTAAAATAATCAGTTATGAATTATTGTGATACACTGGTTAACACAAAAGTTTAAAAAAGCAAAGAAGACTCCAATAGAGAATAAGATGTTGAATTGCAAAATTTAAACTCGAAAGTTGAAAAATTCAGAGAAGAAAAATCTCATATATTTAATTTAAGTGAAAAGTATAATATTAATAACAATGTTTTTCGCATAGATGATGATGTAGTTTTCTTTTTTTTTTTGATGGATTGTACAGTTTATAAAACAATGTCTGGTAATTTATCTAATGATACTCTAACTGTTATTAAGGGAACTATACCAATAGATTAAAGCAATCCTTGTGTTTGAAGTACAAGACAAGTCACTAAAATAAGAATGTAGAAAATGAAAATACAAAAAATTAACCATTAGTTCAGAAAAGTAAATGTTCTACATTCAATTCTAATAAATCAACATTAAAAAAAATTGCTTAGTGTAAGCGAAGGTATAATCAAACAACTATATACCTGCACAAAAAAAATTCTAAAAAGAAAAGTAATTTCATAAGAAATCGATGATTAATTGCATATTTATCTTGTTGAGATGGATACCGGGAATTTACAAGGGATATCACATATGAACAATGCTTAGAAGTATGTTATGACAATTATCGATGTTTTTTTTTAGAAATCAATTGCTATTCCAATTAAAGATAAAACAGCCAAAAATGTAGCAAATGCCTTAGAATTTATATTTTCGAAAAGAAAATCACATAATATACAAAGCGACAATGGTTTAGAATTGTATAATAAAATATTTAAAGAGTTTATGTAAAAATATAACATCGTCACTATTCTACATCCAGTGAACTTAAAGCCAGTTGTGTAGAAATATATAATCGTACAATAAAGAACAAAATGTGGAAGATATTTGCTTTGAATGGCAATTACAAATGGGTAAATATATTAGATGATTTAGTGAAAGAATACAAGAATACCAAACACAGAACCATTGGTATGAAGCCAATTGAAGTTAATTAAAAAAAATGAAAAAATTTAATACAACATGATTTTGCGAATGTGATTACTAAACAGAAATATAAAGTTGGCGATATCGTCTGCGTGAATAAGAGTAAACGAATCTTTGAGAAGTGTTATACAGCTAATTGGACAACATAATTATTTACCATTTTTGAGGTTTTAAATAATGATGTGCAAACTTACAAACTGAAAGATGACAAAGGAGAAGAAATAAAAGGCAGTTTTAATGAATACGAAATTATGAAAACCAACTATACAATGAATATTCGGTTGAAAAACTTTTAAAACTGAAGACGATAAAATTTGTGTAAAATGATTTAGATTTGATAACTCTTGGATTAGTAAAAACAGATGTTTTGTGAATCTTAATTGTATTTCGTCTTTGTAACTGTCTGTACATTTATATTTAAAAATAGGTACTTACTCAATTTATGAAGATTCTTAATATAATTAATTAATTGTTGCTAAGTATAATTATTTCCAACAATATTAAAATATTTGTGAAAACACTTAATGTGGTCAATGATTCTTTCATTCTTAGATATACATTGATAGAATTTCGAATATAATTAAAATTTCAATAATTGATCACATTTTGGATGTCTATCTTCAATTCTATACTATTGTTTTTGAACACATTTTCTTTGGTTTCTAACTACATAGTGATCATATTAACAGTCATCATCAAATAATAAAAAAAAAAAAAACGAACATTCGATTTAAATTTTTATTGTGTTTGTGGTACAACATGAGGGGCAATTACTCTGATTTCGGCATTTCCAAGAGCTATTACATCTAATGCAATATGAACTGATTCTCTTAAATTTTCCCTATATTCATCTTTAATTTTATTTATTTCTATTAAATGATCTATTTGCTCATCTTTAATTATGTTCAATTTTCTAATGTGCTCTATTTATGACCTTTGTATAAACATGTTAGTTCTTTTTTAATTTTATATTCGCCATGTTTTCTTATTGAGGAATTACATCTTTAAAAATTCATGTTTTTAATACCTTACCAATTTTACAATGCAAACAAAAATAAATTCATATAAACCAGGCTCACTAATATAAACTGATTTGACACTAAGGTAACCAGGTTGTAATGAATTTTTCATCCCAACTATTTCTGATAAAGGTTCCTTATATTTTAATGAAGTTTGCTCTTCTAATGCATCTTTTGGGTTATAATATTCTAATATTTCAGGAATATCTTTTCCTGTAAAACAAGGTTTATTTTCCTCATCAATAATCATATAAACTTGTTTCCCATTCTAAATAATTTTTTATGACTCCATTTTAATATGCAAAATTATGAGCATGTGAAATTGGCGAGTTGTAATAAGTCTTTTTATTGGTATTCTTTTTTATAAACAAATGAAACACTAAAGAAAAAAATTAAAGAATATAAACCAGATTCATTGATAAATATTTCATGTGGGTGAGAACGTGAGGTTCATGTTTCCGATCCTTGCTTGAATAGCTAAATTTGTAAATCATTAACAATAGCATTCATTTTATTTATAATTTTGTTATAAGATTTGCACCTTATCCCAAACATGGAAATGCTCTTTTTAATAAATTTAGTCAATTTCTTTGTAAATTTGTTATATTCCATGACAGTTTTGTTGCTAACGAAATACAGTATTTCTAAAAGCCGAATATCATATTTGGTCAATGAGGAAATTTCTTGTTGATTGGACCATTCTCTTTTATCTGGAAACAACATTCGTCTATTTCACCATAATACAACTTTTCAGAGGAGATAAAAGTTTTTCCAGAATATGAATTAAAAACAGCATTTATTTTATATACATCATTTAATCGAAATGAAGAAAATCCTCTCAGATAACCATCAAAAGTTCATAACTAGGGTAATAAACCATATAAATTTTTGTCGTCAACAAACAGAACTAACACACCCGAAGACCTCTGGTATACAAAAAAAATTGAAATCGCTTGGTAAAAATGTCAACCAATCTGTTATCAAAATAGGCTTATTGATTATTTTCTTGCTATGCAAACTTTTTGTCCAAAATTTTTTTATTTGAAAAAATATACAATTCATCATCAATAATTTAAAATGTTTTTTTTTGTATTTGCTTTTACATAAATCAATTAGCTCATCATCATTAAAATTATTTTGTTGGGGTGGCCCATAAAAGTTTTGTATCTTCAGAATGTCGCTTGGTTACAAATCAAACAAATTGTTGTTAAGAATTCGATACATGATTGATTTTTATCACTTGTATAATGAAGACCTAATGCATTACCAATTTCGTGTATCAAAACAGCCATTAAATTAACTTTGTTTCCTATAGTGTTTTTTCCTACATTATGCCAATATTCCTGCCAATTGATACAAATTTCAACAAGACTATTTTGTTGAATTGGGAAAAATGCATGTTCTAGTGCACTACCAAATGGAAATAATTTAGTTCAGCAAAGCCTGCATAATCGTTGATATTTATGTTGACCTTGTTTGTAAGAAATAAGTATATTTGGAGAATTTCTACCATAAACAAATTTCAAATTTGTATGCTTTTGCCAAATTGTATAAGCCTCTTTTGCTAACTTTAAAATTTAATTATTAGCAAGTGCAAAATGCCATTTAAAAATATTTTATTCCATTTTATGGATTATTTATAACTAGCAAATATTATATAATTAACATTGCATCTTAGCTTGTTGATAAAATTATGTGTTTTTTCATTGAGTTTTGCCATCAAATGTGGAAGTCTTATAATATTCTTGAAATATTCTTAAAGAACTTTCAAACTTTTCAGTATCAATTTTTGAAAGTGAATTTGCAGCATCCTCTAGATATCTGTATTTATTTATAAAGTTGATAACACATTCTGTTCGATTCTCTTTATTGGGCCGCCCTAAATTTATGGTTGTGATAGCAAGAATAATTATATGTCTTCATTTACGAGCAAAATATTTTCTTTAAGAAATTGCAAATGGTTTATGAGCAACTTAATGCAGTGCCAGGGACCTGTTTATTTTTTGGGTTTACAGATATTTCTACCCAGCCAGTGGCCCAATTTTTTATTTTTCCAGCCTTAATTAGTACCATCAAAACTCTATTTGAAGAAGCCCCTCGCTTCACCACCAGACAGCCATTCTTTTAGTGAAGTAAGGGGATTTTTACTATATTATTTTTATTTTGTTAGTTATAATGGTACCCCTTCTCATATAGTGGGGTACCATACACTATATAACAACACTTCAGCTAATACATCTGTTATACTACAAATGTAGTATGGCGATAATTTTTTACTGATGCTTGAGGGTGCCATTTTTATTTGCATCAATACTTAAACATTGCTGTATGAGCAAGTGCGAGGTGTTTTGGCACAAATTTTGAATGCTTTGGTGATAATAGTGCAAATATGGGCACCTCATAGTCACACTGTTAAATGATCTGCTCCGACCAGGGAACGAACCTACATCCTTTGCACTTGAAATCTAATGCCTTGCCACTGAGCCATGGCGACAATACGAACGAGGCGATGATTAAATGTCTTCATGAGCTGAGTTATTCTCACCACAAGTAAATAGCTTCATATCGTGAGTTGCATGGGGACTGTTCACTACACCACAACTATATAACAGGACTGTCACAGTAACTATCCTTCATGTTGTGGTGAGAGCTCAGCGAAGCTCTGTTGAGGAAAACTGGTAATGCGTGAAAATCAGATATCTAGATGTGAGTTAAACAATTTTGGATCTGATTTCTATACTTCCGACTGTTTATTTTTCTACTCAAATCTATTGTGATAAAACCATAGTCTTCATCCCACCATTTCGCATGGATCTCTTTAAATTTTTCATAAGGCATATCACCATGAACAAAATCATAAATATGTATTAGGTTCGTGCCATCTTGTCTAAATATATACAGAAAGTTCATATTCTCTCTCACAAGTTGTTTGGGCACTCTGGAGTGTCATTGTGCAAGATAAAATAACATGTATTGTTGAGTCTCCTCCTAGTAAAGTACCCATTGATTATATTTTGATTACCTAGATAACATCGTCAAATATGACTAAAGAATTATTTTCACATTGATCTAAGGGAATCATCTCGCCATTGTTATTAAAAAAATATATGCCATTTTTTATTAAACCTGTTGGGTATAACATCAAAGTCATTTTGTAACTAAATCTATTTTGGTTGTTTTTAACTTCTTGATAAAACATACAATTTATTCAAATTTAGCCATCCTTGCTTATAAAAAAAATCCTCAAGTTGGTTTACCACATTACTGGGACAGACGATAACTGCTCTCATATTGTCGAGCAATAGTTAGCCATTCTTTTTATATTTTGTATTTTGTTCAGAAATTATATCACTGACACCCCAATCGACTTTTTAAATTCAATTATATAATTTTTGTAATAAATGGAGAATGAAGTATTCCAGTTAACAAACAACAGTTCTATACTAAAGACGAATCTAAACTATGATATATTTCATAAAGATAATTCAATTGCATTAGTTAGTTTTCATGTGAAATTTTTAGCTCCTAATATAGTCAACAATACTATAACAATAATTGAAAAATTGAGTGCTGTGGTTGATAAGAATGAAGTTATCACTATTGCTAGAGGCCAACACAATGTTGAATCTTTAAAAGAGGTTATAAATTCAATTGATCCATTTTCAACAAATGCCGTTGAATTGACAGCAGACAATTTAAGAAACAGAATATCCATTAAATCTAAGTTCAATATTAAATTTAATTATCGACAATCTTATATTCTTGGCTTTGAAAGAAATGTGACTATTTAAACATAAATAATTGTCGTAGGTACTAAGTTACCTAATTTTTATTAATTTAAAACAATAAAAGTTCACTGTAATTTGGTATATGGTACATTCATAAAGTATGACAATTCTAAACATTTAGAAACTGATATAATTGCTAGTTTTCCACAGAAAACTATGTTTGGTTTTAGAGATTATATTAGTTATGATCCAGCATATCCAATTTTTTATAGAATCAAAATTTAATGGTATAATCACATTGCTCTAGATATTAGGGATGAAAATGGTAGACTGTTTGATTTTGATGGTGGTGATATTGACATTGTTTTAGAGATTAAAGATATTAAAAATGTTATACAACTTATAAGAAAATTTAAAAGGGTGTCTATGCTATAGATCCCCCTTAAGAGGTACATAAAATAAAATTATAAGTCTGGATATCCATATGGAAAAATATTAATTTTATTTTCTAGTATAATCCTTTTGTCATCATATGGACTTAATGCAATTTTATTGGCTTCTACTGTATATGTATGCTATTCACTCCTTATTAAATTCATAGCTAAATATTCTATTTTCTCTTTAAACAAACAATTCTTATAGTCCTCAAATGTAATTATCTTGTTAACAACATGCTTCTTTACACCTTTTGGTTTTATTTTCTTTCATTATGTTCCCATTATATTCATCTTACATCTTATCTGTACCTTTCTTATTTATTTGTGGCATGTTATAGATATTGTCATTTGAATAATCTCTTGTATCAAATTTTTGTATCATTGTTTTCATGTCTTTATAAAAATTTTCTGGTTTTATTTTATAAATGTATGAATCAATGTCTTGATAGCACATTTCTATTTTATCACCATATTTTGGTTTCATCACTTTATAATGAAAGTCATGCATTAACTCTTTCGATATGTCCAAAATTGACATACCCACATAAATAGGCTTATCAAATTTTACACTTGTTTTATTCAGATGTATGGCAGCAAGATTCTCATTAAATATAGTACTTTTCTTGGAATTTTGTTTTCCTCATTTTTCACGTTTTTCTGCATCTGATATTAATTTTGTGTCTACTTTTTCCATTGTTTGCTTAACACAGAATTATTCATCAGCTTATAAAAATTTTTCGGAGGTGTTTTTTTGCATTAGATCTATCTCTGTATTTAAATCTATATACTTTTGCAGCCAAATTTACTGATTAAAAGTTAATATACTACATATATTAGAAAGTTTTAAACCATTATTTAGTCACTTTTAAATAACAATAGTGTACTACAAACTTTTGTTTATTAAGTAAAGTCGTTAACAATTTGGATTGATTGGTTCTTGGAATTACCTTATTTTCTGGACAAAATTGAGTATATTTATGTTATTTAAGCTGTTCTTGTGGATATTTTAAATCAACTTCTAATATATAATCAGAATCAGAATCGTCCTCCAAATCTAATATTTATTTACTCCAGTAATCTCAATGATATAATGCATTATTAACCCATTCGCAACCACCATATGGTAAATATTGAGACATTGCCCAACCGTATAAATTATTAGTATCGAGATAATCTAAGTATTTAGACTCTTCAGTAGAGTTAAAATCTTCTAAATATTTGTTATTAGCTTTAACATATCGCTTACAACATTGTGATATACCCCTTCTAATTCATTTTTTCCATCATTAAAATCATATCATAATTGTTTAATAAATCTAATGGTTGTTCAGTTATTTTAACATTGCTCCCATGATAAACGTGGGGCACTAAAATAACATGCAGTATCTAAATTATGAACAATATGCATCTACACACTTATTTTTGAAATTTTTGTATAGAATTTTACAAATTGTGTAGTTGTTCTTATTTGGTTAACTCAAGCAATGATTTGTGTCTGTGCAACGAAATATTTGTTTGGCTCAGCATACTTTAAGCAGTTTCCGTCAGTATAAAACAAACTGGAAGCACGACTAAGATTCGAACCTATGTTGTTTAAGTGCAAGCACTATTCCCTAGCAACCTCAGTTACATTCGCTACTGCGCAAATAAATATTCCAAGTTTAACAGATTTACTCTTTACTTTCCTGCTGAACTTGTTATATTAGGTTGTTTATTCTATTATTAAGCACGATTTAATGCACTAATAAACACTGTTACTATCATAATTGTCACAATAAAATGCAAACGGACTCTCGAGATGAATTTTCGAACGAAGGCAATCAAACGAGTGGCCAAACAAATATGTACAGTTCATTCAATTAAATATTTTGTTGCTGAATAACTAGCATTACCTAATTTCGTAATGAGAGATTCACAAATTGGTATAGAGAATATTCCGGAACTCGATGCCCAAACTCCAGACATAGTTTATTTGGACCAATCGTAACACGAAAGCCCTTTGCGCGTGTATCAGGACAATCATTTTTACATAATGTAACTGCATTCAAAGTTGCGGCGTAACACGCCTGGAGAACAAGGCCGTCGGATGATGTGTGTCGGACAAGTTGCATAGCGTCGTAGGCGCACGACACTAAATCATCACATTCGCAGTGTTCCTTCCTATGCAACTCATTCTGCGCGAGTGTTCGGACAGCCTTGTTCTGCAGGTGTTTGTACGCCGCAACTTTGAACGCGATTATTTGATATAAAAATACGTTTCCGGATATAAGTTTATAGGGCTTCCGTGTTACTGATTGGTCCAAAGAAACTACACTGTAAGAAGGTATTTCTAAATTTACTATATCAGTGTATACGTACAGTGATAAAGCGCGAAAAGTAAAATATTGTCCCAGACATGCATGGTAAGGTTCCTACAGTTGATCGGGTAAGAGTTAAATACACAGGGAAGCTCCCAACTTTGTATAGTAGCGATACTAAACATTCCTATGTGTCCAGCCTGATACGCAGTACTATTACCATACACTGCATATGTTAAAAACTTCCATTACAGTTTAGGAAGTTTACCAGAAATTTATTTACAGTGTATGTCTGGAGTTTGGGCACTGAGTTCCGTAACATTCTGACTAACAATTTGTGAATCGCTCATTAAGAAATTAGGCGATGCCATGTTATTAAACAGCAAAAGTGGATTGCGCATATGAGTTTATAGATTACCATCTACCAAATGATCACAAATAACACGTGTGTCAGGGCAACGCTATTTATGAATTAATGGCTGTTCACGATAAAGTGAGCACTTTTGAAATCAACCTTAGAAAAAATGTCACTGCTCCTACACACACACATTTTAACGGACGCACTGAGTGGCATGCACATACTAAAGTTAGCATCGATGGATAGAAAGTAGTTCCATATATTAATGTTGAATTAAAAGTGTTAGGTAAGCATGTGTGCTAACTTAAATTATATCTTTCACTTTCTGCTTTTTTACTGCATCTAAATGTAAGAAATAGCAGATTTGTAAAACATTTACTTTTCTAGTAATGTTATAGTTTGACTTGACAAAACATGAATAAAGTGACGAGGACCATGGCAGTGTTAATTAAAGGCGGAACAATACACAACATGCATACAAGTAGATTTTAAGTAAGGCTTTCAAAAGTGCTAATTTTAACGTGAACAGCCTATAATATTTTTAAGACGTGGTTTGTGCCAATTTGCGAATAACTTTAAAATCCTCAATTTTCAGGGCTATGTCTCTTCGTTAAAGGCTATTCACTGTAGAATGAGCACTTTTGAAATCAACATATGAAAACTTTCACTGCTTTTACCTGTACATAGTTCAACTTGCACACTGACTGTCGTGCGTCCAGTAAAGTTGGGAACGACTTAGGGAAAGTAGTTCCATGTATACAAGTTGAATTAAAAGTGTTAGGTAAACATTTCTGAACACTGGAATTATTTATTTTGCTTTCCGATTTCGTAGCACTTAAATTGTGTGAAATGAAAAAAATATATGAAATTCTTGTTTTTCTAACATACACGATTTCTCTTGGCCGACGCATGGCTAAAGTGGTGAGGCCGGTGGAAATTATAATTTTGCATATGGTGGAAGAATACGCAATGTGCATACAAACAGATCTTAATTAGGGCATTAAAAAGGGCTCATTTTACCGCGAACAGCCTATAATAATGATAACTCATTGATCGTATCATGTTTTCTATCTCATTTTCCATAACGAATCATTTCGCAAGGTTTATCCCTATAGTTTAGGATAACTCTCACTTGGAGTAATAGTCAATAAATATATTTTATTGTAGTCTTATATGTTGACTTCCAACTGCAGTGAAATATGCACACTGTGGTTATTACTTACATGGCAATATTTATTTATAGGCTGTTCACGATGAAATGGACACTTTTGAAAGCCCTGATTAAGACATATTTGTATACACGTTGTGTATTATTCCACATGATACGAAATTCACATTGCCATGGGCCTCATAAATTTATTCATGCGTCGGTTAAATGAAACTTTGAAATTATTAGGAAAGTAAATCGTTTCGAAATATGCTCATTTTTACACTTCGATGCATTAAAAAAAACAGAAAGCGAAAAGAATTGTAAGTTATCACAAATGGTTACCTAACACTTTTATTCGACGTTAAGATATGGGACTGCTTTCCATCCATCGTTACCAACTATAGTGGGCGAGTTTTACTCAGTGCACCCATTAAAATATATGCATGCAGGGACTGTAACTTTTTTCCACTTTTAATTTCTAAAGTGCTCACTTTATCGCGAGCAGCCTTCAAAAAGGCGATTAAGAGATAAAAAAAATGCTGAAAAGAAAAGGCAACTGAGGTATCAGAAGTACTCACTTTGTGGTGAACGTCCTATACATACCTATGCATGCCAAATGTGGGCACTGCAAACGTACACCGCAGCAGTGTGCCAGCCATTACGGTTGTGTTTGCACAGCGTGGCGGATGTGTTGTATCCACACACGTTCATGTGCATACGCGATACACGTATGCAGAGGAGACGGAAATGATCGTAATGTATGGGCGCGCTAACCAGACGTACTATGTACACTGACACATTTCCAAATAGACGACGCCGGAACGAAAAGACGCATTTGCAAGGGTGCGGTCATCTACTGAAAGACGTCTGTACGGCTGTATTGACGCCTATGGTGTACATTTTTAACATTTATTAATGATGCATTATCTTATATAAACTATTTATAATCCGATTCTTAAATTGTTCTTTGTATTGTACTGATGTTATAAAGCAACGTTTAGCTAATGGCGAAGTATTGTATCGTATTGAGCTTATTAACGTCCCACCGGGTGTTATGCCTGAAGGCTTATCAGGGGACGGCTTGCAAACCAACTTACGACTAGAGACTCGGAAATTGCGTGGATTCAATCAGCAACAAGCTATACTCCACAATCCTTTGTGTACTCGATCATCAGTTAGTAGTTCATTAGCTGTGTTGCTCCAGTTTAACCCTAGACCAGGTAGCACGGGATTCGGTTCGTTATTGGTTGAAAGTCGTTCCGGGGCGTGTCTTAACAACTATGGTCCAGTGGAAGCACAATCACATATGTACAAGTTAATGCAGTTTAACTTGTCCTTGGATGAATCCGAAGAAATTTCCGGGTCTCTGCTTATGACCTAACTTAAACTAACACCCATGACTTATCTGGGATTCGAACCCAGACCGGCGGCGCACCAACCGACTGTGCCACAGGAGGTCAGGTAATGGCGAAGTAAATTTAAATATATACATTTTGAAGTGAAACTCACCGTGTATTAATAAAAATACCAGTGTACTTTTAAATAACTCATAGAATCCAACAAATGAAATGTTAAAACATATGTGGTAATATTGTTTTTGATTACTGAAATTGGATTCGTTTAAACAAGAAATATCTCAAAATTGTCTTGACGTAAAGTACAAGAAACAGTTAAGGCCCAGTGTAAGCCTCAACTGTTTTACTTGACTGTTGTCCGTGCTAGTACGCGCGCGCGCACGCACACACACACACACACACACCTCACACTCTCACACTTCACACTCACACACACACACACACGCGCGCGCGCACACACACACGCACGCCTACTACAGTTAAGCGTAAAGATTTTTTTTTTTTTTTTTTTTTTACTGAAAGTCTGCAAAGTTTATAAAAATCTAGGCCCAAAGTGATCTTGTGAAATAGCGTCTAATCAGGTATTAAGTCTTTCTCTATACATAGAGAATTGAATGGCGTGCACTCAAGCACTTTAGGGTAATTTCCATGACACTGAGGAGTGCAAAACTTAAAAAACTGTTGTGTAATATTACTAGGGATAGGAAAAATTCGCGACTTCAGGACAAGATATATTTCAAGAGCGTGTACACTGAAGTCACCTTTGCAATTGGATCAAAATTTATTAGACACGCCCTTGACTCCGCGCCAAAAGCCAAATTGCAAGGGAACAAGAAGCGAATCCCATACTGTCAAATGTGGGGTAACACTGGGGCAACAACCAATGAACAAACATCTGAGATTCGACTAAACAAAGGATTGTGGAGTGTAGCATACAGGTCATTGAACTCGCGAAATTTTCCTATCCCTGATTACTACACATTTAGCCACAGTTTTACATAAAATACAATCCGCCACATACCTAAGTCTGTGTTCCGCTCGTTTTGAGTTTGGTATTTGGTAATTGGTATTTAGAATTGTGTAAGGTTTAAGTTGGAACACCACTACAATCAACTGTCTAGCATTTAATACTATTGTCATTGCCTTTTATTATGATTCAAAAATTAAATCTCCATAAAGTTTTAAAATAAATAGTATTACTGAAATGTTTTATAGAACAAGTTTCAAATTTATAATCGACTAACTAAAACACGAAAATTTTGTGATTTCTACTGCTGTACAAGTGTGTGTTCTTTCTTTTATTCGCGTAAGAAGATTAAGTTTGGGATTGGCGATCAAGTTAGGCTTTATCGAAAGTTAGTTGGTACTACTGGAAATATGCATATTCTCGGCCATCTAGAAGTTGTTTTTAATCCATAATAAATCATATTTAGCAGTATTTGTTGTATTTGTGTTATTTTTTTGTGAAATATTCCGTTTGCACATTATTTATTTAATTAATTCGACATGGCGTCCATTAATTTTTTTAAAACACATGTATATAATTTCATAACGTTAAGAATATCCTGACGCCTGAAACAATCCTTAAAATTTTTGTAGCGATTGATAACGAGCTTCGTTAGGGGAAATGTCCAATATACTACACAGACACATATATACATATGCAAACATATATATAAACACATGTACACAACTTTTTTTTTAGTAGTAAGAGGGGGGATTAACACTATCCTCATGCCTACTCCTGCTCCAGCATGGTACGAGAGTGATTATGTAATACACAGCTGTGATTATGTAAGGTCTATTTATAGTTACGTAATTCATGGATGTTACCTTTTGTATTTTAAATTAGTATTTAAGCAATAATTGTGCTACATATGTAATTTTCCGTGAATTTGTGACATAATAGTGTTTTGATCATGTAGATTGGTCTATTGGTTAAATTTTCGAAATTTTGAGCTGGATGTCATGTAGGCTACCGTTCCAAGGCTTAGCAAGGTGCCCAAATATTAAATGCGCCTTGCGCATTGCAATGTCAGGTTCCCATGTATAAGCGAGTTGGCCTTGTACATTTCTATTTTGGTTCGCTGCCAGAATATTTGATCAACTGGCTTTTGAATTAATTATCGTGAGTAAGATACGCACTTGTTTATTCCAATAACATCGCTTCTATAAGTATTTAAATGTTTCAAACACGTGAAACAAATATGGCTGTGATTTGGTATTTTGTATTTGATCATTTCGTTAACAAATAGTGGAAACTGTAACATGGCCTAAATCAACCAAGTTGTTAGCCGTTTTGGCTACTTCATTGACATTGTTAACCCCCTAGACATGACGTCACTATTGTGGCTTTTTTTTGGGGGGGGGGGGGTAATTGAAAGTAAAATGCATATGCAAATAAGATTTATTTATAATTCTGGTGGAATATAGGTTGGGTGTTGGTAATGGGTTTGCTGGCGTATAATTATCTGGATCTCCTAGTAGGTAAGGTTATGTTAAATACGTTAATAGTATAATTATAATTATACATCTCGCAGTATCTTTCAGTAAAAAATATGGGTGGTATGCGACCTCTTCTATATTTCTTGTAAGCTCTAAATGAATGTTTGACTCTGTTTGGCCTTGAGTGCTAGTCTAAAAACCACATTGAAACGAAATAATATATTTCATTCTCACAAACTAAGCAGCCACAAATATGTATACATACAAACCGTACAGGGGAAAAAAAATTACTTTCCGTAAAAATTCCCTGAAACGCAACGTTAATGTAGAAATAATTGAGATATGATTAATGGAAACAATAAGTATCATGACACTGCATCTTTGCAAAACAGATTGTAATCCATTCGGGCCCAGTGTATACAATTGTGTACATTAAGCACGTGTTGGTAATTTTTTGTCTGTAATGTACACTGCGAAGCTCAGTGACCAATTATCTTACCTGTGGGTAAGTGATTCGTAAACCGTCTTACTAGTCTAGGTCGTAATTGGTTCATACAACTGTAACCAAACATACAGCTTACAGCTCATTGGATGTAACGTCAAAGTAAGTACAGTACGTATAATAAAATTTTTCATTCGTTACACCTGAAAACGTACATTAAAGTGGGTCTGTAAGGATTAAACATATTAAATTCGAACTTTATGCCTTTCTGCTTCGCACGGACCTACTACACAAGGCAGCTACTACCTTACTTCACAAGTGGGGCCGCAGCTGGTCAGGGGCTAGAGCACCCAATAGTGGGGCCTCAGTAGCCCAGTGTGTAGAGCACCCAATAGTGTTGCCGCAGTGGCCAAGTGGATAGATATATATCAAATGGGGCCTTAGTGGCTCAGTGGATAGAACTATGTTAAGTGGGGCCGCAGTGGCTTAGGGGATAGAACTATATCAAGTGGGGCCGCAGTGGCCAAGTGGATAGAGCGATTCCAAGGGGGCCCGCAGTGGCTCAGTAGATAGAGATTCTAAGTGGGACCGCAGTGGCTCAGTGGATAGAACTATATCAAGTGGGGGATCGACGTGATTTATTGAACAGAGATAGTTGGAGTGCAGGAGAGTGACATAGGATATTTTTTGTGCTGGGAAAATATCCCATTCTTTCGGACAATTTGTATTGTAATTTAAAAGAGTACACTGGCGGAATTACGTTACAACGTCACAAAAGAAAAACAAATCGTCGTACTTTTTGCAAAGAGTTAGTTGGTGTACTGGGAAATGACAGGAGCTAAATTACACAGTTAGCAATATTAATTCCGTCATTTTGAAAGTGGTACGAGGATAAATAATGGGGTATTTGCCAGTCATGAACACAAAACAAAGCAATAAACATACTGTAGAGTTCCTGAATTCTTTACAGTTGTCATGTGTGCCCTCACATAAGCTCCAATTACAATTAGGCGTTCCAGTCATGCTTATGAGAAATTTAGATGCACCGCGATTATGTGACGCGACGAGGCTTAGTGTCACAAAACTTAATTATTTATCCCTAAATACACACGCGCGCGAATCAGCGGGTAAAAGCTAGTATGAAAATAAGCTGTTTAATCACTCATCCTGCCTTGTTCTTGCAACTTTTCCTGCAACTGTAAGGGAAAAGATGCTTATTTTCCCATTAAAAGATAGGTTTCCTTCGTATTGATACCTTCTTCATTTGTTTAAGTTTTTAACTATGTTGGTTTGAAAGTTAAAAACGTGGAAACTTTGCAATATAGGTAAGGCTTAAGAGGCTGAATTTCAAAAAAATTCTGAAACTCGTTTTGGGTACCTATATACGCAACACTTTGAAGCTAATAGCATAACAATTTCCAATTAGACCAACGATCTATTTAAAATGCCTTAAAATACCACTTTTCACCCTCTTAGGGTCTGAATTTCGAAAAATTCCTTCTTAGTGGATGCCTGCACACACAAGGGAATCCATCCCTAAATTTTGAAGTGTCTGCATACAGCGGTTTGGGCTGTGCGTTGATGAATGTGTGTCAGTTGGTGTAAATACATGGATATGGATGTCAGTAATTAAGTAGACCTTTAAGGTTTAATTTTAGCGATGGACCTAAAACAAATACCGACACGAATTGCCAGTTGCATTCGGAATTAATTTCTTAAAGCTCAGTCACCGCGCCCACGATCATGTACATGTTGCACACGAAGATTACTTATGGCGATACTATACATAGCGAGTAATCAGTAGTCAATGCCATGAGAGTATTCGCGACGGACAATCTGATTGGTGAACGCAACCACAATTCTCGTTTACGAATGGCTGACAGTTACGTCTTTGAACATCGAAGCACGTTGTTCACTGGCTGCAAAATGTACACCAGACATAAGTACAGTGCACTTCATAAAACTACAAGATTGCAACACTTAGGCTCACAAATTAATATGTGACTGAGCGGGTTAAGTTAACCCTCGACCATGAAGCCTACGAAGCTTGTTTGGTAAGAAGTTAACCATACTTAGCGCACACTGTACAATATGTGTCAATTTATATGGGAAGTGCATGTCAAAACAAAACAAAAAGTCCTTATGAACACATTGGAAAAAAAATTTGAAGTAAAATTCCCTTACATGTAAGGGAAGGCAAAATTACCTCTTAAATGTAGCGTAAATTTACATTACAATCAAAGTATTATTCCCTAATCGTACGGGAAAATACCTGACAAAAACGGGGGAAAATCCCAAAAAAGGGAATGTTATCTATATTGTACAGAAAAATTATATTAAAAAATATCCCGGAGTATTAGTACTGTAAAAGTTTCCATTAATTTCATCCTCCGACAAATAGTAACCGAAACCTCGACTTTAAAATCCTTGATACTTGCTGGTGGATTGGCGCGAACCATGGTCTTCCATTACGACAGGTCGATGCGCTGTCCACTACACCACAACAACAGCGCAACTGTAGAAGTGAATATTACCATATTAGAATAATTTTTTCTTACGCCTGTCCTCCCACTTAGCTGTTGAGACAATGCTGCAGAGATGCAGGTAATTTTCCCATCCATTTATGGGAGTTTTCACCGCTATGTACGTGAATTTTACTCCAGAGTGCGGTAATTATACCTTCCATGTAAGGAAAACCATGGTTCCCACACAAGTTTGCCAATATTACCTTACGCCTGTCAGGTAATTTTCCCATTATTTTTTCTAGTGCACACATCCTAGGTTCGATAGTTCCCAAGGTAAGGCCTTCCAAGATTCCACTGGGATTGTTAATTGCCGTTCTGAATACCCCTCTGTTCGTGTCACTGCAATCCCGCCTGTGTACCAGCATTGATTCACTATTACAGGAAGTGCTTGTAGCGCCCACCCTGCATATGAATGCACGCCTGCAAACATCGCATCAATAACCGTCTTGATAAAGGCTGTTCACGATAAAGTGAGCACTTTTTAAATTAAAGTTAGAAAAAAGTCACTGCTCCCACCTACATATATTTCAACGGGCGCACTGCGTGACATGCGCCTGGTAAAGTTGGTAGCGTTGGTGGGAATGTAGTTCCATATCTTAACTTCAAATTAAAAAGTTAGGCAAACATTTGTAATATCTTAAATTATTTCTTTAGCTCTCTTTTTTATGCAGCGAAGTGTAAAAATGACTAGATTTGTAAAATACTTACTCTTCAAATAATTTAACAGTTTACACGACCGACGCATGAATAAAGTGATAAGGCCCATGTCAGTGTTAATTATACATTATGGCAGAAGAATAGACAACGGGTATACAAGTAGATCTTAAGCAGGGCTATCAAAAGTGCTCATTTCACCGTGAACAGCCCATACATTCAAGCAGTCCAGATGTCCCTCGGATATGCTGGAAACCTTACTTTACACGCTGCAGAAGCATTACAATGTCCGTAACAGGAGTTGCGAAAAAGAGATTTAAATCAGGGGAACATGCAGGCCAGGCGATTGGATCTGCACGACCCATCCTCTGCTGAAATGGACACTATTGAAATGGGGTGGCGTCCCATCGAACGTGAACCACGTTCGATGTATCAGATCCAGCAAGTCATCCTTGAGTAGCACATTGCAACTGATGTTGCAGACAGATAAAGTAAGATTAGCCCAGTCAAGCGCTTGGTGTGTGACGTGAGTTAGACGTCAGCAGTTAAATGGGCCTAGCAACACACACTCACCATTCGCATTTACCACTGATAGCGAACACAGTGGCATGGGCCCGTAAATCGTGAACCCTCGAACCTAGGACACATGTTAATATGATTTTTTTTGTTGTTATTTTGAAGTTTAATATCCACAGCCCGGTTACTTCCTGTATATAGCGACACATCCTGCATGTTTTCCCATAATAATAATTTTAATAGGATAATAAGATAACACTAAATAAAATAAACGTATGTAATGAGTGGTTAAACGACTTAATTACTATAGTAAGTTTTTTATTGATTAAATAGAAAATGTTGCGTGAAATTAAACTACTCACATATAATCAGGGTGCAGGTTTACCTTGCGAACAAGAACATAATAGAATGCAGAAACAATTTCCACCCAAGGAAACGCGTTACATTTGTATCAAAATTACTCAAATAAAAGCATACGGTCTCTACGACTATGTAATTAGAGCTATACATAATTTCCACTTCGACGACACTCTTAAAATACACTTTAATTAAGCTTAAAAAACCGTTACATTAATTTCTTATTCCTAGCAGCTGGTAATATTCTCTTTGTGGTGGTTTTACAGAAAAAGGCAAATGTTTAAAATAAAATAAAAAATATTTCGCGTACGTTAGCAAATTCTTGCCTAGGAGTCTTGGTGATTTAAAATTCAATTTAAATTAAATGTATTAACTGTAAAATGAATCTAAGTAGTCGCAATAAAGCTCCAGCGGCTAATTATATAAAAGAAAATGGAGAAGAGTAAATTTCTTAATTTGCAGGGCCCCCCGTGTTTGCTTTGCTTTCCGTTATAACGAGCGGCGTTTAAACGAAAAAGTCATTATCTGTTTTCAAGGTAGGCCAGGCCACTTCTGCGTAGATCCTCGGATCTCGGCTGGATTCACACCCCCCCCCCCTTCTCCCTGCACCGCGGGCTAAAATTCATCCCTTCACAGGCAGGCGTGAGAGTGAAGTCTATAGCCAAGTCTGACACACCTAATGGATTCTTTGATTTCCTTCTTATTTAAATTTATAACATGAACATGTGCGTTTTTAAAGCTGCGGCTATATATTTTTTTCTGCTTAACTTACCCTGCAGTATGGACACTCGTAAATATTGACGTCTAATTGTGTCTAATATAATATAAAATTTAAAACATTTATAAGTTTACAACTACCGAATAAAAATGGCAGGTAAAAAAATTAGCGAAAATAGGTATAACAAATCTATGAACTGAAAGTTGCAGTAATGATAAAAGGCCAGTACTTACATTGAAATAAAGATGATCGCCTATGGCACGATAAACAGAACTTTCTGCTTGTGTGGCAAGGCCTGTTTTCAAGTTCTGCCCGACTCTAAAGCCATAAGACTTTATCAAATAACCTTTAGAAATGATACGTATTTATATCCAGCGGCTAACAACTATAATTTATGAGTACGTGTTACATGTGCTTTAAGTTCCTAATCACACGACTCTTGCAGGCCCACTTCAGCACCGAAGAAGCTTGGAAAGATATTCACGCCTAATTTCCCTACAAGAACGAAATGTTACCTACGCATATCTAAGTTTCGAAAATGTCTGCTACGGCTTTATGCCTTTACCGTTTATCATCATTTTCGGGAAACTTCAGTTATCCTTTATGACTCTTAACGTGGGTAACATTTCATTACATATTTTTAGATCATTGTTAAAACTACTTTTTTTTTGTAGCTTTCAAATAACTGGAATCGAGGTTTAGTAGTGTAACTATAATATGTCGTCCTGTCAAAATATATACCAAAATGCGAAAGAAACTGTGTTTTCCATTGACTGTGAAATATTTCATCATGAAGATACATACATGGGACAAGGACTATACGGTTTTCGCTAATGCTGTGATATTCGCCTCACAATCCTAGATCGGGAGTTGCTACGAGATCAACGAAGCAACTGTGGCCAGCCCGTAACAGAAATGTACGCATTTAACAGGCAAAAATAATAATAATAGATTTCAGAAGCACATGAATTTCAGCTAGGGACTTACAATTTCAGAGGTTAAGTGATTGTCCCGTTAAAGGATGTTCACGATAAAGTGAGCACTTTTGAAATCAACTTCAGAAAAAAGTCACTGCCCCTACCTGCATATATTTTAACGGGCTCACTGAGTAACCTGTGCCCATTAAAGTTGGAAACGATGGAGGGAAAAGTAGTTCCACATATTAACGTCGAATATGAAGTGTTAAGCAACCTTTTGTAACTTAAATAATTTATCTGGCCTTCTGTTTTTTTAATGCATTGAATTGCAAAAAAAGAGCACGTTTGTGCAATATTTACTTTTCTAATAAAGCGCAAGAATACATAATGTGTATAGGTACAAGTTGATCTTATCAGGGCTTTCAAAAGTGCTCATTTTACCGTGAACAGACTATAACAATACATAACCCAGTAAACAAACGAATATATGAAGTTGGCAATCAGCTCTGGAAAAATCAAAGTTTAATCGGCGTATTTTTAAAGTAAAAAAAATGCTTAGAGTAGTTAAACTATTTTTTCTTCCCTGTTTTAGATTTGCACAGGTCGCACGTTAGAAAATGTGGAAATTTTTAAGATCATAAACTTTTTTCTTGTATCTAGATTCGTTTTCAAAACTTCCAAACTAGTAATTTTAAACAATATCTGATATGCAGAGACAAACGAATATATATATATATATATATATATATATATATATATATATATTTTAACAACTGCCAAGTTTATAATATGGTTATTTGTATTCCTACTACGTATAATCAAGTTCGTTATCTTAATAATCTTTGTACTTTGTCCATTCGTGTTCGCAGGGGAGCCCTCGAGTAACGGAATGATTTAGAAAACGCAGTTTCTCTCGCTCTCTCTCGCTCTCTCTCTTCTCTCTCTCTCTCTCTCTCTCGCTCTCTCGCTCTCTCGCTCTCTCGCTCTCTCGCTCTCTCGCTCTCTCGCTCTCTCCCTCTCTCCCTGTCTCCCTCTCCCCCCCCCCCCCCCCTGTTTGCCCTGCGGTGTAACGCTGTGTGGCCTCTATCCGTATCGTCCTCCATAAAAATTTTCGAACCACTGCACTGATTTAAAACACCGTTCGTGCACTGGCTTCTCGTAGATTTCGTTCCAGATATTTATGTTGTTCACCTCACTGCCGTTTCCTATTTGTTTTAGAAAATAATTCCCTCTTCGGGCTTGTGCGAGAGTTAAAAGAGAAAGAGGATGTGCCTACAAAAGCGAGGGAAAAAATAATTTTTGTTCGAAATACAGAGTTAAAGAATTTATTTTTGTGATAAGGTTACTTAAACCTAACATCAGAAGTATCTAGTACACAGGTGAATATCACATACCTAATAAAACTGTATATATATATGTATATATACTATTACTATATATATAATATTACTATAGGCTTCTGAAAGCTGTACTGAAGATCTACTTATAAGCACGTTGTGTATTATTCCACTTTATGTAAAATTAACATTGTTATGGACCTCATCACTTTATTCACTCGTCGATCTTGTAAAACTTTGACAATATTGGAAAATAAAATATCTTTAATTTTATAATTCGATTCGTCGAAAAAACAGAAAGCTAAAGAAATAATTTAAGTTATTACAAATTGTTACCCAACACTTATTATTCGACGTTAAGATATGGATCTACTTTCCCTCCCTCGTTTCCAACTTTACTGGACGCATGCCACTCAGTGCACCTGTTAATATATGCAGGTAGGAGCAGTGGCTTTTTTATGAAGTTTATTTCAAATGTGCTCACTTTATCATGAACAGCCTTTAGCCTACTTTACATCTTAATATCTTTATATGATAGAATATTTACATCTGCCAGTGGCTTACTTGTACTAATATTTCATACTGCTACTCAGTATCGTGCGCCAGCAATATTTGCTCATATAAGTTTCATTCTTTATTCATTTCTGCTGAGATATAACGTACCGAGGCCACGGGCCATGTATATTTATATATTATACTAGCGGACCCGACAGACGTTGTCCTATACATATGTCTTAAATCTCTCCCCCTCTCTATCCCCCTCTCTCTCCCTCTCTCTCCCCCTCTATTTACCAAATTGTGAATCTAAACCATTCTTGAATCCACTTAAATACACACAAAAAATTTCATCAAAATCGGTCCAGCCGTTTAGGAGGAGTTCAGTGACATACACACGCACAGAAGATTTATATATACATAGATATACATTTCTACGGCGTTAGCAGGTTTATTCAGTGTAAGCCTAGTTTAGAGAAATTCAATAATTATTAATTTTTATATGGTAAGTCCGAGCGAGGGGATTCAGTGGTATAGGCTGTTAACGGAAAAATGAGCACTTTTGAAATACCTTCTTAAGAGCTAATTGTATACTTTTTGTGTATCCTTCTTTACTGTAGAGGTAACATTGCCATGCACCATCCTTTATACATGTGTCGGTGAAGTGGAACTGTGAGATTATCATAGAAGTAAACATGTTAACAATTTTCCAATTCTTACACTTATATGGATTTAAAACAGATAAAGGCTGTTCACGATAAAGTAAGCACTTTTGAAATCAACCTAAGAAAAAAATCACTGCCACTAAAGTCATATATTTTAATGGGGAAACTGAGTGACATGCGCCCAGTAAAGTTTGTTACGATTTATGAAAAGTAGTTCCATATCTTAACGTCGAATAAAAAGTGCTAGGTAACCATTTGTGATAACTTAAATTATTTCTTTACCGTTCTGTTTATTTTAATGATTCGAAGTATAAAAATTACTAGATTAGTAAAATATTTTATTTTCCAATAATTTCAAAGTTTCACCTGACTGACGAATGACTAAAGTGATGAGGCCCATGGCAATGTCAATTTTACATAAGGCGGAAAAATCCACAATGGACATACAAGTAGATCTCAAGCAGCGCTTTCAAAAGTGCTCAATTTGCCGTGAATAGCCTATAGTAAAATAATAATTTTTGTATACAAAAATGTTTACTTAATACTTTTAATTCAACGTAAAGACGTGGAACTACTTTACTTACATCGTTGCCAATTTCACTGGCTGCATTCCAATCAGTGTGCCTGTTAAAACATACGCAGGTAGGGGCAGTGAAGTTTTTCAAATGTTGGTTTCAAAAGTGCTCAGTCAACCGTTAAACAGCCTTTAGCACAATAGGCTCGCATTTGGGAGGACATTGGTGCGATGTCTGGTCCAGTAACACGATTTCGGTTTTCCGAATTACATATTGGACAGGTCATTACCGATTACATAGAACAAGTTGTTCAGGTTTGTAATGACCCCAGTGTCGACGAGAATTAAAAACCTTATCAGCCTGCTCTTGTCATTATAGCTAGCTTACGGATAATTGAAAACATTTGAAATCAGTCTCGGAAAAACGTCTTCTTTCCTAACCTTACACTGTAAAAAAAAATTTGGAATTTTTGCTGGGAAATTGTTTGTAATTTTAAAAATGCTTGTGACAGTACAAAGATATCGCTTGTAAAACAACTCGTTTGTAAAACTACAAGGGCCGTGTTTGTAATAGGCCTTAAGATATGTTTGCCCTATACTGACCCGTATCCACGACCTACAGCAAAATGGAGACTCCCAAAAATGTAAAACCGTATATAACCGTTTTCCCAAAAACCATGAGTGAAGTAAAGTGTAGTTGCGTGTAAAAATAAATGTATTGTAAGTTTGAATAACGTAAAACATTTAAAACAACACAAATATCAATAATAAATTTACAATTTCAATAAAACGTAACCGCATTACTCATTTCCCTAGCTACACAGAACTCTCAAATCGGCTCTCAAGACCCCGTTGTTGAGAGCCGTCCAGCTCTCTCAACTCAACAACAGAAATATTAAAATGAAACAAATATATTTTTCTTAATCAAGTAACGTCATATTATTTTGTATGCATATGCAGCAATATTTACGTAGAAAATGAGCGTTATGCGCGCAATTCAAGTTGGTCTTATGATTGTGGGGCATGGGTTCTAGTCCCCATACCAGCAACGTGTAAGTTATATTTTTCGTAAATTATATTTTGAAACATATTTTTTAGTAATTCTCTATTATTAATTCATCAATTTTTTTTCTAGAACAAAAAATGTAATGTACACTTTTCAATAATACAAGACTATCATTTGTAATAATACAAAATATATGTTTTGCAGATTTTACAAGAAGACTTTGTAGTTTTGCAAACGATTTTCTTGGTAACTGGATTTCCAGAGATTTTTATTGTAAAAGTAAAACCATATATAGTGTATTTGTTTTAACGACCATGCTTATTGACATGCTGTTTCCGATGTTGGCAGCGATCTATCCAACGTATTTCCAAGCTTCAACGTGTGATTTTTACGTTTATGTAATGTATTTTTACGTTTATGTAATGTATTTTTTGTTAGTCGTGTGCCCGTAAGTGCAAGAGTTGGCATCTTATTAACATTTCTACATTATTATAAATTTTCACCGTTCCTGTTTGTCAACGCACAACCAATGTGAGGGTCCATAGTAACGCAAAATTCACATATGTCGGAATAACACAAAATGATTAGAGATTAGATAGTAAACAGGGTTTTTAAAAGATCTCAATTAAACGTGAGCAGATTTTAAGACGTTGCGAGATTAAATTAAATATTTTAAATATTTAATGACCATTTCCTTGTCAGTGTAATTGAGAATATACTTTCAAAACTGTAGCACAAAACATAGTAGTGTTGACTTTAAACATACTAATTCTAATTATTTTCAAGACTACATAAGTAGATAAAGTTATATTTGACAGATTTGTTCTAATTCTGTGGTTGGCTAGCGTTAGCACGTCAACGAGACTCTTATTTCAAACATTTGGCAAGCACAAAATGATTACACTTATTAGTTCTCTCACAAACTTGGCCAAACATGGCGTTCCCTAATCTGTGTTTGCGTGAGATTATGGGTTTTTGTTGTGATATCAGAAATTCTTCCCCTGCCTTTTGATCAAACTTCAGAAACATCGCGTATTGAACCAAATATCAAGATTTAATCAGGACGTTTCCTTCATTTTAACATCACGAAGACGTAAACTTTCGTCCTTTATGTGTCTCTTATTAAAACGCTGTAAATATGGTACAGTAGTTTAGATGTCAAATTACAGCATAGAAAAAAAAATACAAAATTTCGTATTCAAGAAGTTCTATATTTACGAAATAATGTTGTCCCCACATGAAAAAGTTCAATGGTAGTACAAGAAGTTCAGAAGGAACTTGCAGCCTGTCTTCTCCCAGAACATATACGTATGTAAATACCCTAAAACCTATTATTTTAACCAAAAGGGCGTATAATATGTATATAACGTAGGCAATATTATAACTGCCTAACAGCTCCGTAAAGCAATTCATGCACGAGTGCGAAAATAACCTTACTGCAATAGTGCGTATAAAGTATATCAATAAATCTTGGCCATATATATATATATTTTTTTTTTTTAAGTAAACGCATATTTGTTATCTGTGTGTTTATGTTTCCCTCTTCGTATGCTCTTGGCATGCTGAGGTTTTCATTTCATTTTGCTTCGTAACTGACCTCTTACTACGTAGGATAGTCACTTCAAAATACACTTGAAAGCAGATATGTGCGATATGTGTTGCTCTCCTGACACTGCTCTACAACGAATAACGACATGCGCGTATGAAGCGCCCTTGGGGCGATGATTCCACACACAATTTGCCAAACTTCTGCATCTACCACTCGCCGAGATGATTGACACGTAATATTAATTCAGCTTAACAGCTTTTTCATCAGTCAAAGGGTGCATTTTACTCATATCGTTAGTTCCTCTGTTGTACCTTACGTGAAGACCGCTGGGAAATGGTACAAAGTAAACTGCTGAGTACATGTTATGGGCCTTATTTATTTCATTTTTAACTGTCTAGTAATTCGTTGTATAGTTTAATAATTGTAGTTAACTGATATGCAGCTCCTAAAATTTTCATATAACACAGGTATGTAACATGTAAACTATTTTCGTTCATGTTTTTGTTATGAGCAAACTCAAAGCGGCTATTCGACCTTCGGGATTCCTTAAATTTAGTATCCAGCGTAAAGAAGCACGGTCGGTTCTCAGGATGAAGTGTCTGCCATGGAGATATGGAAGAAAATGTGCAATCGCCTTCACCACTGCCAGAAGCTCCCTGCGTGTCACACAGTAGTTCCTCTCGGGCTTGTGTAGCACCTTACTGAAGTAATATTACAATGGCCTCTCCGTTCCATCCTGAATCTGAGATAATACAGACCCGATACCTATATCACTTACATCAGTATCTAGGATGAATTCACCCTCTCTACTCGGGAAGCCCAATAATGTGTGAGATTTCAGAATATCTTTATTATATGTAAAGCGATTTCGCACTCCGGGGTACAATAAATTTTCTTTTTTTTTTTTTTTGCCTCGGTTAATTCATGCAGAGGCTTGGCGGTCGTGGCGAACCCTGGCACAAATCGACAGTATTAAACACACAAGACCAGAAAACTTCGCATTTAAATTTTATCCTTTGGTAGAGGCCGATCTCTTATTGCTGTGGTCTTCTCAGGGTCTGTTTCAATCCCATTGGCCTACACAACATGGCCCAAGAAATTAATTATAAATTTTGTTACAACTTGCTGGATTGTTTTAAAAAAAAAAATTAAAAGGGACATAGGCAGTAAAACGTTCGTGTTAGCTTAATTTTTGAGATGTTAAAGTAAGCTAAAAGTAATGTAGGAAATACAAATACTGGATTCTATAATATGTCAACACGTAGGGTGATTAATGAACGCGGCGACAACAGTTATGCGAGGATTTTGAAGTCTTTCAAGAATTCGAATATTTTTAAGTTGTACCGAAAGAGGAAGCGAACTGGTAAACCTTTGAACTCGCAATCGAGAGGACCATTGTTCGAATCCAGGTCCGGCCATGCTGATATCGATTTTCTACGTTTTATAGAAATCGCTCCAGACAAATGCTGGGATGGTTCCTTACTTACAAACTATGGACAATTCCTTCCTATTTAGTGAGTCCCTTAACAATATTATGACTAGTATTTTGACTCCCCTAACGTGTTTTGTAATCAGTGTTCATTCTTTCGTTGAAGCAGTCGACATAAATAGAATTCAAAAAATGCTTTATAAAAATGTTTACACGTGTCACTGTGTTTCACGTTTTTTTTTGTGCAAATTTTCACCTATTTATTCACTTATAAGTATACGGTAAATGTATGACTGCGTATGTGCCTGCAAACAATATATAAATTATTACCAATGTTGTTATTTTTTATAAAATGTTTTAAATATATTACCTCCCGCAATTAATTTATGGCCAAAAATTCGTAGAATTATTTACAGATTCTTTGCATCGTTATAGCGAAGCAAAACTTTATCACTGATTTCGGAAATTACTGTCTTGAGTTCATCGAGGTGTAAAATTTATTACGAGTAATTATAGTGCAACCTTATATATAAAAATTCTCCTGAAAATGATAGAAAATTCAATAATTTATCTCTAAACAGTTTCGCGTGACGTGTTCTGACGTTACGATGGAGTAATACAGCCCCCTTTGATCTCTATCCGGTGTCTCTGAGCTACATGAATAAACAGTTTCTGTATGAAATGCGTTAGATATTTTCGTAATGTTAAAAATGTTCGGCAATTGAACACCACTGCTGGTAATATTTAAATAACGTTAGATTCTTCGTGCCCTGAAAACCAAACCAAACCAAACCCTATTCAAGAAACGTACCAGATGGTACGTGCAATGATTCTTCTACACATTCGCAGGAAAAAAATCGGGCGCAGTAATGGAGACATTTTACACAGCCTCGAGGCGACGATTGGCTCATAAGCGGCATTGTATATGACCAAGGTGCTGATACCTTCGCTCCTTTGCGAGAACTGCCATACAAAGGTTTTTTTGTTTCTTTTCTCTTTGCGAAGAAAGTTTGGAGGATAACTTTTTACAATTATCCCTTTCTATTCAAGGGCAGAACATACATTGATTTTTTTTCTTTTTTCTCTCGCCAACCCTTTGATCACTAACGTCCAGTTAACAAGCTGGGTTGTGGCTGTCTATATCGTTACCCTCACGAGGAAACCCAATAATTTCCAAAACTGGTATTTTATCCCATTCTGACCCAGTGTATAATCCATTCGCGGTTTCTTCACACTTCTCTGAAATCCCTGTTAAAGTGCTACTTATAGGATATTCCTCCGCCTCGTGGAAACTAAGCCAAAGGACAACGCACCGAATTCGTGCGCACTCAGTTGTAATAATATTTTGCATGAGAAATATTTCTTACCAGGCGCTACCAATATACAAGCTTTCTCACGGTTTTTATTGATATTTATTATAAATCAAATATTACAATTTATAAATAAAATGCAGGTAACAATTCAATTTAACGAAGAATAAGATAATTTTAAGATTAACAGATGTATAAAACGCTTGTGTTACACTGAGAGAAAATCGAACAAATTATTTGTTTGCATAGGGCCAAATATATATTTAGTTGCCCTGACAAAGTATATTGTTGAGCAAACAAAATTTGAAAAGTAACAAAATTACTTTTGTTCGTCTAACAAAATATGTTTGAATAAAGAAAATCTCTGTGTTGGGCCAAAAATAACTAGACTGTCAACTAAATATTCTGTTGAATCAACTGTATAAATTTGTTTGGCCACTCATTTGACTGCCTTCGTTCGAAAACACAGATCGACAGTTTGTTTGTATTTTTTTGTGACAAGTAGGATAGTAACCGTGTTTGTCAGTGCATCTATTGATGCTTAACAATCGTATAAACAAATTAATAAAACAATGCAACAAGAGACTGACAAGTAAATCTGTAAAACTTAAAATATTTGTTGGCACATGTTGTCCAATATTTGAAGTATATAAATTTAAATACTTTCCAAAATCACCAGTTTACACGTCAGCCGAAGTTACTAAGAAGGACGCAGGTGATCTAGGTACGATACTCGGTCGAACTTGTAAAATTTTTCTATATCGGCCCAAACTATTTAATATACGTGTAGCCAAACAAATATTTAGTTGCACCAAGCAAATCTTAAAGTTTGGGGCAACCAAATGAGAACAACAAAATAATCTGTTTGCACCGAACAAATCTTGTTTGATTCAACAAATCCTTTTTCTCAGTGTATATGGCATATTTAGGAAATAACTAAACACATTATAGGTGGGGTGATGTTTCAAATGTTTGATTCAAATAGTGTAAAGGAACCGCGAATAGACTATAGACAATTGTGTAAATTACGCCCGTGTGTGTAATTTTTGGTCTGTACTGTACGCTAAGAAACTCAGTGTCAGTGATCTTACCTGTGGGTAAATGATTCGCAAGCCGCCTTATTTGTCCAAGTCATAATTGGTTCATATAACTGTAGCTGAACATAACACCTACAACTTATTGACTGTCACAACGAAACTAGTTTGTGTCGACTTGCGTACATCATGAATCATAAATTATTTTGTTTGCAACACCTGAAATCGCAAATTAAAGTGTGTCCGACAGGGTTAAGGCAGAGACGACAAACGTAATAACGTTGACTTCAATTGCAAATTTTCTACTTTTTGGAAACTAGATTGTTATTAATAATTTAGACTTGTTTGATATTTAACCCAGATTTAAAGATTAAGTAGTGGGTGTTAAGAGTATTTCACTATTTGAAATCTCATTGTGAAGTTACGAGGTTTCGGTATTTTATTTGTAGAATATTTGTGAGTATTTCTGGAGGTCCGAGCGTTTCGTACTCAGTTAGCAGATTTTTTTTGTTTTAATGGTGTAAAGACCTTTTAAAATGGAGTTACTAGGTGTTATAATGAGGATAACGACATGATACACGTCCTGAAAATTCAGATGGGCCAATTTTATTTACGTGTACTTAACTCGTAGCGTATATTATGACAAAGTATGAGCTGTGACAAAACAACAAGACTTCACAAAATAATAACTCATGGTCTAATTTGCCTGCAATATGATAAGCCTGTAAGATTTTTTGCAATGTCTAAACTCCTGTTTCGAAACTTTTAACATTACGCAAAATCCAAAGACAACAATTAAAACAACTATGAAGGTTCATAGAGGTACGCCAATAGTAGTAGGGTTGGAGTGGATCTTGTTGCACTTTTGATAAATCAAATTGTCAATTTGATATCAAATTGATTGATGGGATTAAGTCTTATTTAGTCAAAACATTTTAATCAGCTATTAATACGATAAAATAATTTTGATTTATTGATCCAATTAATTGAATTGAATTAATTAAAAGATTTTTTAAAAAAATTTAATTTTGTGTGAATTGGTAAGAGCAGTTTGGTGTAAGAGTGCGCTAGGGTTATTTTTTTTTTTTTAAAGAGCGGCATGGTAGGTCCTCACTCTCTAAGGTCTAGTGTTGTACTGAGGTGTGATGTGTTGGGGAAGGGCTATATATGTGTAGAGTCTTAATTTTTTGGAGAACGCCATGTTATGTCCTCACTCTTGAAAGTCTGTCGTTGTACTGAGGTGTGGCTGTGTTGGGTAAGTGGTGTATATAGGTATTGGCAATATTAATTTATTTATGTTATTGAGTTCCTTCCTGTAAGTGAGGCGACTGAGGGCTAAGAAACGTCTGTTTCGACTGTCGTCTGGCAAACGGCTGAGGTTATGACATATTTATAGAAATTTATAAAATACATAATGAGTGAAATTAAAAGATACGTGAATACGATTTCCTGTATGCCAGTAATAGAATGTACACGAAGGACTCACCGAATCGGAAATTTCAAATGAATTAGAGACCCCAACTATCCTGGTGTCATAAATAAATCAAGTAACGAGTTTTGGTACAATTTCCCTATCAAATATATAATAAATTACACTACTTGAATTAAACGGCATTCTACCTAAACACATTAACAAGGGATTTGAAAACACATACCTTACGACGTTAAATAATTGTAATATACGTCCGTTCGATCGGGAGGTTGCTGTAAGAATGACATCAGTATAGGATTTGTGGAGACTTATAAGCTGGCCATCGGGAGGGATGTTGATTATAGGCGAAAAGTGGGAAACATTTCAGCGAAATAGCTATTGAAAAGAGAGGCGAATATGCCTTACATTAAAATACACACAACTACGTGACAAATGGATAAAAATTATGTTTACAGTGGAAATACTAGATGAAACAAATATCTCTCTACAGTCATCTGAGCTTACCTCCTCCAGCAATCCTGTTGTAATACCCTAATTTAATGTCCAAGATGGAAGCACATGTTCAAAATATGCAAACTTATAAACAAAGTGATTAACAAAGCCAAAGCTACCAAGCTAGGTGTTATAAATTTAAGCACCTCATCAGCTCTCAACACCGAAACGCACAGGCAACTAGTTGACTAGCACAAATATTTACTTATTGAAAAACTTTACAAATCAATAAGAAATGTCCTGTTTACAAATTCACCGGTTTATATAAAGCGTAACAAAATATTTCACTAGAAATTTCCAAACTAGCATTTTGAATTATACCTAAAACAAAGTCAAAAACATACCCTATTTCCCTACAAATTTATGAGCTATAAAATAATTAAATTTTAAGCAAATCCAATAGCATACTAGACACACATACTCTCTGCGTTGTAAACATACTTACCAACATTAAATGATTTTAAAACATTTACGTTCGATCTGGAGTCTGTTGTAGAAAGTTTGCACGTGTGTAAGTTTGCACATGTCTATTATTTTTTAAAAATAATCTGTGCAATTTTTCATTTGGTTAAGATTTTTTAAATGTGAAATTCCGAAACTTATCTCGCCAGATTTAAACGAAATTGTTCGGACCGATGTAGTGTGTTTAAGCACGTCTATATTCTTTTTAAAAAGTAACTTAGTATTGATTTCATGGTTTTTCTTCGATCAAGTGTCTGCAGCTTTAACGAAAGTTTATTGCTTGTTAAAAGTGAATTATTTAAATCTTGGAAATGGCATAAGTTTTTTCAGTACATTTTCGTTGTTTAAAATTTCTAGTGAACTATTTCGTCAAGCTTGACATAAACCAGTGAATTCCTAAAGAGGAGATTTCATATTGATTTGTGTCGTAATTTTTTGTTATTTTAATGTCGAGGATTTTCGCCAAAACATTAGTCTACAATGAGACTCAGGTTGTTTCCAACTCACAGCTTATAAGTCGAAGTAAGTACTACGCTGGCCTCATTCCTACAACAGTCTCCAAATCGAATATACATGTTTTAAAATCATTTAATGTTGGAAAGTACGTGTAGAACGCAGAGGAAGATGTAGGTGTATGTCTAGTAAGCTATTGGATTTGCTTAAAATTTAATTATTTTATAACTCGTAAATTTGTAGGGAAATAGGGTATGTTATTGATGTTGTTTTAGGTATAGTTCATAATGCAAGTTTGGAAATATATAGTGAAATATTTTGTTAGGCTTAATATAAACTAGTGAATTCATAAACCAGACATTTGTTATTGATTTGTAAAGTTTTTCAATAAGTAAATATTTGTGCTAGTCAACTAGTTGCCTGTGTGTTTCGGTGTTGAGAGCTGATGAGGTGCTTAAATTTATAACACCTAGCTTGGTAGGGAAATATGAGACCTTTTTGGCATGTTAATCACTTCGTTAGTAAGTTTGCATATTTTGAACATGTGCTTCCATCTTGAACATTAAATTAGGGTATTACAACAGGATTGCTGGAGGAGGTAAGCTCAGATGACTGTAGAGAGATATTTGTTTCATCTAGTATTTCCACTGTAAACATAATTTTTATCAATTTGTCACGTAGTTGTGTGTATTTAGATGTAGGTCGTATTCACCTCGCTTTTCAATAGCTATTTCGCTTAAATGTTTTCCATGTTTCGCCTATGATCAACATCCCTCCCGACACACAGCTTATAATTCTTCGCAAATCTTATTCAGACGTCATTCCTACCACAACCTCATGATCGAATGGATGTATATTAAAATCATTTAACGTCATAAGGTATGTGTTTTTAAATCCCTTGTTGATGTGTTTAGGAAGACTGCCATTTAATTTAAGTCGAGTAATTTATTATATATTTGTTAGGGAAATTGTACCTATAACTCGTTTCTTGATTTATTTATCCAACCAGGATAGCTGGGGTCTCTAATTCGCTTGAAATTTCCGATTCTACGAGTCCTTCATGTAAATTATATTATTGGTGTACAGGAAATCGTATTCACATCTCTTTTCGTTTCACTTATTATGTATTTAATAATAATTTAACTAAAAACACCATAACCTCTGTCGCCTGCCAGACGACGGTCGAAGCAGACGTGTCTTAACCTTCAGTCGCCTCACAGATGGGGAGGAACTCAATAACATAAATAAATTAATATTACCTATATACTCCCCTTACCCAACACAGCTACACCTCAGTACGACAGACCTTCGAGAGTGATGACGTAACATGAATAAGACCCAAAAAATAAGACCCTCTACACATATATAGACCTTCCCCAATACATCACACCTCAGTACAACGCGAGACCTCGGATAGTGAGGACCTACCATGCCCCACTCCAAAAAAAAAAAAAAAAATGAAATAAAGAACCTTAGCACACTTTTACGCCAAACTATACACTTATCAATTCACACAAAATTCAAATAATAAAAATTTAAAATTTTTTTTTTAATTAATTAAATTAAATTAATTGGATCAATAAAATTTTTTTATCTTATTAAATTCGGATTAGAAATTTCTGATATGATTAAGCGCGGATTAAGTCTTAATCCCATCTATTTGATATCAAATTGATAATCCGACTAATCGAAAGTGCAATAGGATCCCCCCGACCCTACTACTGCCAAGAAAGAAAGCAATTTTTTTTTAAATTGCGAAGAGCACGGTGTCATGTCAAGGAAGCGTGGGTACAATATTTATGCTTAGGGAAAATTTATATGTAGGCACTGATCGACGAATCCACCAAAATATATTCATATTTATCTTCTCCCTAAACTGTAACACGAACTTGCATGTAACTAACACAGCTGGTGCTCGACATACCAGGTACTAAGTTTCGAGCAGTGCTTCGCCCGTTAAACACCCAACACTCTCAAAGCTAAAAGTAGTTAAGATTATATGCACTTGCGCATAGGTTCTCCATTAGTAATTTTCACCGGTATTAGTGTGTTTGATTGAACACGGTCTAAGAATAACACATTGCAGGTATGCCAATAGATAAGTTTACCTGCGTGCTATAGCTTGCTACAGGTTTTTTTTTTATATTCCTCAATGTTCAAAAATATACATCACTGTAACTTTTATGTAAAGAAGGGCAGCATTACTGAGCGGCAACTTGTCTGATAAAACATGCGAGAGTTCCAACAAAACGTTTCGTATAAGAGAACTTCATGAAAGCGAGCAATTTCCGGTAAAATAAGAAAGAGCTCTCGCTTATTCAGCTGGAGAAAAAATTTCCACAGGGAAAATATAAAATAGCAGATCAAAAGGCTCTATTTACATTTTCTGAGTTTTGGAAAGTTTCGCAGCACTTCGGTGCAGAAGACTTCCGTTCCTGATAACACAAAGTTGATATATTTAAATTATTTTCTCGAAACAAAATTCTGTCTCATTCACAGACCACGAAATACTTTCTGGTGTGACAGAAACTTAGACCACATAACCCATAAACGTGTTTTTAACATGATGCTTGTGAGATTTTTTTTTTTTTCTTTTTTCAAATTTTATGAAAGCTGTATTGATATAAGGAGTGCCAAGCGATACAATTTAACAATACTGTTGTGTGTGTAAATTGAATATTTACAGAGATTTTATTCTCCTTCCTTTTTAGATCCAGGACGGAGGCAACATTCCGTGTTAATGTTTATAATGCCATTATATAAACAGCTTCAAAATAAATATATACTGTAAGTCGTTGTCCCCCAAAAAAAGTCATAAAAAATGTTATAGCTTTCAGTTTTTATTCAAGTTTCTTCAAGTACAGGCAGTTCCGCCATGATATGAGCACTTTTGAAATCCATATGTAGTTGACATCCTCATCCTATTTACTATTTTCCCTCCACACAACAATATGAACATTGCCACGAGAGACACGCATTTCTTTCACCTGAAGCTTGCAGCAGTTGCTCAGAAAGCAGCTACTAGTAACTACCGCGGTGAACGATATAAATTCTTTGATGTTTACGGTTGCTTATATTTATATATTAATGGCGTTAACTCGGTTGTACCCTTCCTGGAGCATAGAATAATACGTGTGTCTGTGCATATATATATATATATATATATATATATATATATATATATATATATATATATATATATGTATATATATATGTATACACACAGGCGCACACGCACATTTCAATTAGCCACAGAAATGTCTTGCGTTGTTTTCACGTTCTTTCGTCTTAAACACAATGCGACACAATTTAAAATATTTCGCTTAAAACGCACCAATATTTCGCATTTTTGCCATTCGTAGACATCGTAGCGTGACACCCTCGTACGTGATGACGAGCATGCATCCCTTTACATAGCAAAAGTAAAAAAAAATCATCAGATGATATAAAACTTATTTTAATATTCAGCAGTAACATTAATAAAATGTTTCGTATGTTTGAATGCTTTAAACTTCACTTGATTACTTATTTTATTTCCGTAAAATATTACGATTTTTTTTGCTCATGATATTCATTACTACCGTAACAATATTTTCAGACGTATCGAAACGCGCAGTGAAACATTCTACGCACTGGTGTAAAAATACGTAACAGAATACTGGAATACGCATACTGCGTACAAGCAAATGGCTGGCACTGCAGTTTCATTACGTACGAGAGATACTTGTCGATGGTGTTATCAAATTGCTCCCAGCCTTTACAGCATGCTTCGTTGGCAATTTTTATTACTTGTTTTGTGAAAATTCATCCAGCAGGCGTATTATAACTGCGACGAAATGCAGTTTTGCGTCCGTCCACGGTGCAAACTCGTACTTTGCGTTAGTTTTGATTACGTCCGCTGCAGTTCACGAACGCAAAGTTTGCGTCGACGAAAAAAAAAAGGTGGAAAATTTAAAGCGGGAGATGGATACCGCGCATATGATTTTGCGTCTTACGCAGAAAGAGGAAATTGGGGATATCTTTCTTGTGTTGCCATAACTTTGTGAACTAAAACTGTTGTAATTAAATAACGGAACTTAGAAACAGCATTTGTATGTTAAAAAACAATTCACGCTTACCAAATTAGATTAAGGTTACAGACAAAAAATATACATATTTGTTTTCAAATTGAGTACGCTTATTTTAAACATGCCGTGTCGCCCGTACATACATATCTTATTCCACACGAGGAAAATTTTTCTAAAAAGGAATAAACATGAAAGGAAATTACGTTTAATTTAATTTAACTGGGGTATACCGCACAAAATTATAACACAAATCTACCTGCTATCATAAATACACACACTTTTAACGACGAAGCAAAATGTAGCAAAAATGGTGTTAACAACTGTCTTAGAGTACTTGAACTATAGTGGATTGTCTAGACTTCACTGCACTGTAGCTTAGTAGTTAATCTTGTTGCCTTTTGTACAAGAGGCATTTAGTATTTTTTTTCGCGTTATACTCTATAATGTTCTACTTTCGATTTTTAATGAACAGTTATTTGTCAGGGTTTTAAATAACTAGTAATTTTTTATTTTTTCTCAGCGTACAATTGTGAAAATTTTTAAATATTTGGATCTTATATCCATATACACATTTTTTTATTACGCGTTACAAATTACAATGAACGAAATTAATAAATATTAATGGTATCAAGTGTTTTATATGAAATAACAGTTCAAGAGATAATATTCTGTTCGTTAGATTACATTGTTTGAGTGGAATTCGTACGTCCAAAAGTTGTATCGTCTCCAAAAAAATCTATTCTATAAACTCCTGTTTTTACCTGCAATTGTGTGAACAGACTAGCAATTATTAGTGTTAATAAACTATGTTTATCAGTACACTTGCACAACGTATATAAAAATATACGCAAAATATGAAATATCACAGTTCACGATTTCGTACTAGACGACCACGTTTCAAAATTTGACGTTTGTAATATGTTTATTTATATACCTATTCTTCTTTGCTCGCGTATTCATTTCAGTGACGTCACAAATGGCTTTTGGGAAACTAAGGACAGAAACCTGCCTCGAGAGAGAGAGAGTGAGTTTACCATTGAAGTGTTGCCAACTTTCACTGCAAAGTGTGCGTTTACGCAAAGTCCTTGCGTTGAAGCAAAATATAGCGATAGTCGCAAGGAAGTGTGGTCGCAATCGTTAAAATACTGTCTGAAACACGGTGCAGCGTAAAGTTGCGTTCGGAAACAAACTAGCGTCGATGGGCCATAATACGACTGCAAAGGCATTTTAGAGTTGCCAAAATACAACACATACATTTTCATCTAGTGATTTTGTTATGACAAAATCACTTTACGCTAATAAATTTTGAATACCTTCACCAATGTTGACAAGTATTTTTTTAGAGTACTAACAATATTTATTATACCTATTACGAATATTATTTAGAGTACTAACAATACCATACCTATTGTAAATACGCTTTCGATCCAAAACTACAGTTTTCTCAAATTATTAAAGTTGTCCAACAAAACTTTACGAAACTGTCTAGATGATACTCGAAAAAAAGTACCACATGCACTATCAAGCAATACTGTGGCCTTGTTTGTCAAAAACGGGTGACGTACTAGTCAGCTAGAGGTAAACTGAATAATGGACAGTTATCTAAATAATACAAGCTTAGAAAATTGCAGCGCAATATCGCCACTGTAATGAAATATACTAGAACAAATTTTCTTCAAGTTTCTTTCACGTTTCAATCAACATAACCGACGTAGACTTTATGAAGGCTTACTTGAAAGGTTGGCGTACTTTGTTGAATATTATAGCTGTTTGGATAAAATAATCTACGTGGAAATATCACAAAACGCAATTATAGACTTCGTGAACTGAAAAGTTTTATTTGTAATCTAAATTCATGTCTTATTTTTAGAGTTCATTGTGTTTACCTAAAATTACGTTCACCTGGAAATATAAGTTGTTGGAAAGATTCTTGTAATTGACGAATTAGGGGGGGGGGGATACTTATATATTTTGACTATACCCATATATTGATTGTTTATCGTGTTTGTTTCATGTCTCAGACTTGGTTTTCTGTGACAACATAGTATAGCAACGGCTAATGTTCAAAATAGTTCATTTAACCAGGAAACATTTGCTTTATAACGAGGAAGAGGAACATGCATCGGTCAGTTGATGTAATGAAATTGCTAGAAATATATATGCACGAGTAATTATGGCGGAAAATATTAGCTTTAGGTGCACAAAATAAAAAAAAATGGAACTCCAAATGGCGATCATATTATTTTTATTATTATAAATTTAGTAAGCCGTAAACACATGATGCAAACTTTACCTCGAGTATACAAGTCGGCGCTTATTTTAAATTTGTACATCTAAAGTTGAGGATTTTTTTAAGCTTATTTAAAAACTGCTAAATTACTCATGAACAGCATTTTTACTATATACGTATATGGCATGTTCATCATTGTCCAGCATCAAATAAACCGTAGTAACATTGTTAATTTGGCTTCGTGTTTTTCATGCTTAAATATAAAATAATATTCAGTTACACTTATACATGACAATCTTCATTATTAAAGTAAACATTTGTGGAATGCAGGAATAATTTTCACATATGCTGTCTCATACTAGTTTCTTGTTTTGCCGATTTAAACACCTCCAATTGCGTTCATAAATGCCACCAAAGGACTATCACATACGTCGTCAAACTTGGCTGACCAAACTACTCCTGTAGCAGGCGAAGGTGATTAACATTATATTGAGCCAGCAGTGTTTATATCACACACCCAACATTTTGAATCACTGATATAGTTCTGGAGTCTTTAACCATGGTTAGCTAATCGGTTTTCAATTAAAGTGATAGTACCCACCAGTATAATTTATTCATGACTCACTAATATGAAACTTTTATCTTAGTGGTTGAAAGTATGTCATTATAGTTTATCACTTCACTTAACTACTGAAATGAATGTGTGAATGTGAATTTTGAAGTAACCGTCATATATTTGTGCACATGATACTGATTAAATACACTAAAAAGTGGACTAGAATATTAAAAAAAATTAAAATATTAATTTTAAAGTTTTGGAATTTGTCTAACTTCTGGGATATTTCTAATAGTGTAAAAATCACCAAACAGTTCCATAATAAAACGTGTTATTTCTTGAAATGAATAACTCGAATTGTAATAAATTAGATATAAATGTGCATAGTATCTATCAGTATATGGAATAGTGTAGCTATAGCATGATAAAAGAACCGCCATTTTTCTATGTATACTTATACTTGCAATAGAATGGTGAAACAGATTTATGTTTAAAAAACATTTATGAAAATGAAATTAATTCTTAATATTTCTACAAGATTGAAAATAAATTACTATAGAAAAGTATTTTTGTACTTCTTAACGTGTATAATAAAAGTAATAGAACAGTATGTTAAAATATGGAATCATTTTTAGTAACTTATGCTTACCTACGAAAATATTTCCATTTACACATGAAGACAGAAAGGTCTTTCTACAAAAGCAATTAATTAAATTAATTATTAGTTGCTTTACATGCCAAATTATTTAAACATTAAGCATGATGAGTTTTCCATAGCTGTGCATAAGTTCACAGTGACGTGTCGGACTCGTGTTATTTACCATTTTATAACTTTATAACTTTCGCTATTAGTATACATGTGCTGTCTTGTACACCACAACTGATTTGTTCTAGACAGTTGCTCAGTAGTCTTTGTTGATGGGTTATATCAGCAAAACATTTTATCGGAGGTATAACAATAATTTCAGAGTAATTTGGGAAAATATCTACACTCGGATGCACTGTGCATAGCCATCAATCGTATCAAATTAGTTACATGCTAGCAAAAGTGTTACGTAAGAAACTGCTTAACTAACTAAACTGTTCATCAGTTTATGGAAATGTTTTGAAAATAGATGCTGTGCCTTGTAAACGCTTTCCGGAAATGCGATGGTTAATATTTGACTATCTTAGATATTAAGTTGCAATGGCTACCACGAAACATCTAGGGACCTTCGGCAAAATATCAGTGACTTAATTTGTTCTGATGTAATTAATGCTACATCGAGAGGAATGTCGACGTGAAAAACGTTATAGCAACTATCATAACGTACTAATAGAAAAATTAATTGGTTTATTTAAACATGCATGTCTATAAAACTCATTATGTCTCCCACAATTTGTAATTTAATAATATATGTTTCTGTAGCAGTATTTGTAAGCAATTGTACTTCAGGCTCTGTATTATTTCGAGGGAATAAAACGGAAAAAGTTATTTGGTTTTGAAAATACATTTCTTGCATGTCTTCAGACGGAAGTTGCGTAAAGACATCATCTATAGCACTTAAAAATCTAATATCTTAAGTTTTCATTCCAGCGTTTGTATCCCAAAGCAATAATATATAAATTTTTAATAAAGCTTCGTTATTCTTTTGTTTTATCCTCGCACACCTTATGAAACGGCCTACGCTCCTTTCCTTAAGTTGATGCGAGGAAATTAAGAGTTCTTTCTTTGTCATCTTCAAGAAATTTCTTTTCGGCCGTTTTCTCCCGGTATTCGCATGAGGAGGTTTTGTTTGAAGTTTTACCGATCATTCGCAGGCCTGTCCGAAGAAGTTGCTTCTGGTCCTGTATCGCGACTGCTGCTTTTCTTCGTTACTGACTGTGGTTCGAATAAACGAATAGTAATTCAAGAAAAAGAAAATAAAGCAGTCGGAAATGGTAAGTTAGAACAAGCGAACTGTACGAGTTGGATGATATCTCATGCATCGCCTCCCCGTTCCATAACATTTCCTGATCTTCCAGAATTTATGAACTATCCACGAGCACCATTTGTAGACTTTACTTGTCTTCCAGATTGTTATGCATGGTTTTACTTTCGTTCAGTGAATTCAAAATAATGGTTTCTATTCCGCCTTTTTTTATCTGCTGCCTTTCGTTTTCAGCATATTTATACCCAATTTTCAGCTATATTCTGAGGCAGTTACTTGATTCTGATGTGCGTTTTTAATTTAAATTTCTACTTTGAACCACGAACCATAAACACGAAGAAGTTTCTTTTATTTTTCCCTGTGTTCGGAAGTTATTTAAGGCTTAATAGCATAAAAATCAAGAGGAATGGATGAAAATGTCCCGCCAATGGGAAATATAGTTTTAAGAGCTTTAGAATAATAAGTTCAATTTTACATGTTGCATCCTATAAATTATAAAGAAATTTCAACACTATGTTCGATTTGAGACAGTGTTGCTATAAGTCATTGGAAAATCATTAAGTTTTTTCTTTCAGTTTTAAAGGTTAGCTTGCCTGAAATTAGGGTCTAATGTATAGCTATTTGAAATTTGAGTTTCTTATGACCTGCAAAATGAAACTAAAGGTAAACTATGTGTTTCCCAAAAAATTATTTCTATGTTCTTCTTTTTCCATTAGGGTGTCCTAGGGACCACGAACCAATTTCAATGCTTCGTCCTTTGTCAATGCTTCCTCCAGCACTCCTTCATCTTCTCACTATGTATTTTTTCCTCTCCTCGGACCATTTCGAACCTGTTTTCTTTTCCTTGCTGCTCGGAATCCTTCCATTTTTATCACTATTTTCTTAAAAATTTCTCTCTTTTTTTTATCTCTATTATTATCAAAAATTATTTTGAGTTGTTGTAAAACATAAATAATGCGATGCTTTTTTAAAAAAAAAATAAATTTGTTTATCAAAAGATACAAATTTAAAAATTTTATAAATATTTTAAAATTTTTAAAAATTAATATACATTCCATCATATGCGCTTTTATTAGGCTGCTCTTAGAAATCACATCATAACAAAACATTTTGAAAAACGCCTAAAACATACGAAATAATTTTATAACTAATAGCACTAAGCCACCACTGTTGGACGTACTGTAAACTGTTGCAGACCAAATATATATATATATATATTATATATTATATATATATTGATATATAGTATATGTATATGATATGATATGTATATATTATGTATTATATGTGTATATATGTAGTATAGTATGTGTATTATGTGTATATATATGTGTATATATATGTTGTATATATATGTATATATATGTATATATATATGTTGTATATATATGTAGTTGTATATATATGTATTAGTGTATATATATGTATGTTGTATATATTATATATGTGATATATATATATATGTGTATTATATATGTATATATTATGTTGTATATATATATATGTGTTGTATATATATATATGTGTTGTATATATATATGTGTATATATATGTGTATATATATATATGTTATGTGTATGTATATATGTGTGTATGTATATATGTGTGTATGTATATATGTGTAAACACTCATACGTCAAGAAATGAAATGTGGACAATATTTTTAACGAGTGGCAGCAAATATTACAGCATGACGCTCGTAATAGGAGCTTCAAATATCACAGTGGCTCAGAAATTGTTAACTTACAAGTTATTCTCGTTTATTGAACTCTCATATGTAAGAAATTTTAGATTGGCATGACAATTGATTGACAAGACTGGCATGAAAATGAAAAGTTCCCCCCCCCCCCCTCCATAAAGTTTCACAAACTCATTCTCCCCACTGATTCCCAGCCCATTACCGTCCACGAGAAATTCACGTCCTCACAACCAATCGTAAAGTTATTGACAGAAAAGATACAACATTTCTTTTAAAACAAAATAACTAAAATAAACCTAATTCCTGTTCACGGAGGAAAATATAATGTTTAGATTTTATTAAATTTAATTAATTAATTTAGAACAATGTTCGGCATACAATTGGTGTGCAGATGATAACTGGTAGGGAATAAAACGATCTCCACCACGAATATGTTTTTGTCACCACCATTTATGCAACTTCCATGTACTTTAACAGTTTCATACCGTACAACCTGGGAACTCGAGTTCTCAGCACACTCTTCATTCTATTACATAGGTTATTTTGTAAGTCCTGTATAAATCTTCTGTATAATGCCATTTCTCATATTATTGAAAATAACAGGTCACTAAATCGTCCGTAAGTTTTTGGCCTCCCTGTTACCTATTCACACTTTAATTGGCTGAATATGCGATAGTGTGTATATACCGTTGTCACATAACGCACATTATTAAGCGCCTCAGAATTAAAAAAAAACAAGATTCGGTAACGTCAAGGAGGGTTACACATAACTACAGAAAACTCATGTTTCATTAAGTTTGAAAAACTGCGTCTGAATAAACCGGATAATTTTAATTCACAGGTTTTGTGGAAAGATCTTCCAAACTTTGTGTATGTGAATATATTTTCTGGGGTGGTCATACATAAATATCTTTAATTATTTATCATAATTTTGTATTATTTTTATTGTAACGAATTATGAACTTTTAACTACAGATACTTTTTTTTATGATCATTCATTTCTATTTTGTAAATTTCGTACATTATTCCCACCATAATAATATATCTGTACCTTTTTTGTTCTAATTTAATTTTTATTTATTTCTAAGCGAACGAATTTTCTGTTCGAATACAAAGTAGTAGTGACGAATACTCGAGCAATAGATATATTTTCTTACGTGGAGTAGAAGCCGGGCTTGACAGCCGTCGAGTGACAGCATGACCCCACGAGTTCATTTGCCTTTCAGAACAGTAGCAGCACATTCTGGTCGGACTAATGGTAGTGCTGCGCTCTCGCGGTAAGGTTTTCAAGTATGGAGCCGACGCAGCTGTCTTACTAACTGTTACTGCGTATCGTTTCAACTGCTTAGGTAAAATAATTTAAAGAAACTCCAGAATTATTAAGTATAGGCTATTAACGGTAAAGGGAGCAAAAAGTTTTGGAAGCCCAATCATTTGGAATAATAGTTAATAAATATATTTTATTTTAGCCACAGACAATATCCTAGTGCGGTGCTTATTATTTACATGGCAATATTTGTTTGAAAAGGTGTTTAAAGGATAAAAAATGACTGCAAGTAAAATGTAACTAAGGTCTCAAAGTGCTCACTTCACCGTGAACAGCCTATGGTAGGCAGAATATGTGGAGTTTATAACTGTACAGTTAAAAACTATACGAAGCCACGAGACCGAGACAGTTTCTAGCTAACGCCAGGCAACAAGCGACTAGTAATAACTGTATGTACGAGACTGGAGATAACTGTTCGACACTGTGAACGAGGTGGACAAAACTATTACGAAAATAATTACGATGATTACTTAAATAAACCCTTCTGGCGAAATTAGCTCACTGTCTGTAGCGTGGTGGGCTTGCAGTTAATTGTCGCTCACTGCTTGCTGAAATGGAAATCCACTGTAAGAAAAAATTCCTATTCAATATTAATCGCACATTAATGAAATGTTATGATAGAGCAAAATTACTGTATTCTTATGAGCATTTTCAGTTTTGGTCTCCCATATATGCAGAATATTTCATAATTATTATTTTATCAAATTCTTAAGTATTGCTACAACGTGAAGTACAAATTCACACATTTCGTTCATAAACCGTACTTCAACGTGTTGGTAAATTATTCCGTAAAAACGTTAAAAATTAATGTGAAAGTACAAAAATTGAGACGAATGAAAACTTTTAAAAATAGCTGATACAGTCAATTAAGATTTATGTATAGTAACATTATCTCAGTTTTATGAACAATATATATATATACAAATTGCATCGACGTGATCTTTTCATTTATCTGCACTAGCAACCCGCCCCGGCCTCGCTCGGGTGCGATTTAAATATGGCGTTGTTTAGGTTTACAGTAAGTATATACACTAAATCCTTATGGTAACTTACACAGGATTAATACTGTGTTGTTCAAAAGTATTCGTAAGTGAACCCTTAAAAAGAAACAAATATGGTTACTTTGAGTCATCCTAAAAAGATAAACATATGCTGTCGTGGAATTTTTATAGGCCTTTTTGAGATATACAATTCTGTGGTACATTAATTTGGCGTGTCTCTTACGGTTTAGTCAGCGTAAGCTATGTAAGTGACCGAAAAGTGGCTTTTTCCTACTTGATTAGAAAACGTCGACATTTCTCTCCTATCCTTACATTAAATATTAATGTATTAAGTTCTTAAACTTTCCTCAAAAAATTATCTAAACGATGGCGAAAGCGCATCAAAATCCATGAAATAGTTTAGAAGCCTTAGCCGCATACACAGACACACGAGGCCGGGCGACTTTGTTTTATACTAATTATAGATGTGTGTGTACCATGAGACAATGAGCAGTAGAATTATAGATATATTCCCAGTAAAGGCTGTTCGCGATAAAGTGAGCACTTTTAAAATCAACCTTAGAAAAAAGTTACTGCCGCTAACTGCTTGTATTTAACGGGTGCAGTGAGTGACATGCTCCCAGTGAAGTTGGTAACGATGGATGGGAAAGTAGTTCCGTATATTAACGTCGAATAAAGTGTTAGTTAACCATCTGTGATAACTTATTTCTCGTGGTTTCTGTTTTTTTTTTTAATGCATCGAAGTGTAAAAATGAGCAAATGTATAACCCATTTACTTTTCTAATAGTTGCACAGTTTCAATTGACCGACGCACGAACAACGTGGCGAGGCTCATGGCAATGTAAATTTTGCGTAAGGCGGAAGAACACACAACGTGTATACATATAGATCTTAAGCAGTGCTATCAAAAGTGCTAATTTGACCGTGAACAGCCTATAGTATGTAGCACCCTTTTTCGCCCTGATGATGGCATGTACTCGACAAGGCACCGGAGCGGTCGGTATACTGGTCCATGACCGCTTCACAGCCTCCCACAGTGCACGGGGATCTGTCGGAGGAAGATCCGCGGCGCTCACGTCTCTCTCGACAGCATCCCAGGTATGTTCGATAGGATTGAGGTCCGGTGACCTTGGGGCCAGGCGAGAAACTCCATGTCTGTGGAGTGTTCATCACAATTCGAGAGCGGTGGGTCAGTTCATTGTCTTGCTGTAGGTGCAGAACTCGTGCAGGGTGTTGTGGGCTCAGTAATGGGTCCATGCGATCTGCCAGTAGGTCCCTGCCCCAGTGGCAACATATGTTGGGCCAACGGTTGAAAATTGGTTGGCAATGTTGGAAATACGTTGTGAACGAATATATATACCTTCGGCCAACCATTGGCTTTCGGTTGGCAGGGATGGAAATAGGCTGTGTAAGTATATCTACCAAAATAAAATTAAAATTGTGCCAACATTATTTTCCAACCGAAATCCGACTTAATAAATTTTATGAGAATAATGCTTAAACATGCAATAATATACAACTATTAACCTTTTAATTAAAATTAAACTGTTAAAACGTAGATTATTGTAATTTTATACTCGTTGGTAGTGTGTTGGACAAATGTCGGAAAGACAACGGTTGGATATTAGCAAATATTAATGTGATGGGCCAACATTGTTTAACAACCAATATCTCATTTAATAAAGTTAATGAGAAAAATATTAAAGCATGTAATAACGTACATATATCAACACATAAATTAAAATAAAACTTTTAAAACATATATTATTGTAATTGTTTATTCGTTGTTGGAATGATGGACAAATGTTGGAAAAACAACACTTAGAAATTTGCAAGTATCTCCAGCAGCAAAATATGTTGGGCCAACGGTTGGACTTTCATTGGGCTGAACACTGGGCTGGAACACGAATATTAAAACAACGTTGGCCCAACGTAATATGTAAACGAAACATTTTTACCATCGACATTTTGTGAGATTACTCAGCACTCTCAAGAAAACGATGTCTTTAAATCAGAAAAACCCAGAACATAGTAAAACAATAATTACGTGAAACTTGGAAATTGTTGGTAAATGATTGGTGAAAAGTTGGGAAACATACTGTTGGTAATTGGAATGTTTTCATGTGTTGCGCTACTGTTGTTCAACCAACATATAAAGCCAATTTATGAATATAATTTCTTAATGAAAACAGTGCCCTTTCATTTACATTTAATAATATAAATGTTTTTTTTTTTTTTTAAGATGTGAGATAATTTTTTATGAAGAATGTTTATTTGGTTATATGTTGTTTCAATGCCGGAAACTCAAAGGTTGTAGTTTATTTTCTTACGCGCTGAAGCGAGCTCAATTTCAGGACAGGCTCTGAGGGGGGGGGGGGGTGATCCACCTCGATCCTCTGCTCTTCCCAGGAAGAACCGCTCGCTGCCCCGTAGCTCGCCCGCCTCGGGAGGGGTGCTTGACAGCGATGCCCTGAGACGCATCACAGCCCCCTCCTCCTCCACCCTGCTAGAGAAGCTGATGAATATAATGGATGCGCATGAATATTCAGGGAACTAGAACCCTCGGCGCAACGCAAAATTTAGAGAAATTTCGCGGCGATGGCCTATAGCCCTATAAATACAAGCCAGAGCTAGGCTGTAGGCAGTATTTTTGTGGAAGCTGATAAGCTAAGTGCGGTAATCGAGAAGCGACGTGTAGAGGATGGACGACGACGGAAGATTGCGAGGCGACGGCGGACGAGGTGTTGTGTGGCGTGAATGGACGAGAGGGCGTGAAACCCGACGAGTGAAGGCTACTGTGCGTGAGGGCGCTTGGAGAACGCTAGACCATTACGGACTGGTGAGATCTGGACTCAACTGAGGTAGGACTGAATGACATGTAATAAGGTCTTTATTGTAAATATTGGAACTGTCAAATATGGACACTTAATTTATAAAGTTGTTGAATAGTTTTTGATACCCTGTCTATTGAAACAGATTTGTAATTATTTTTTTTATGTTAATTTATTTGAGGTAATTGTAAACTGTATTGACTGAAGTCTACTGTTAACAGTAAGTGATATCAATATATTGTGAGATGTTGAATATTGAGAATCTTGTTTGCAGTTATTGTGAATAAAATTACAAAATTATGATTAATTTTTTTTTTCATTATAACCTCCATCCCTTCCACTGAATTTGTGATAAAACTGCAACAGTATGGTATTTTATGTTGAGCCAACATTCTGCAATTAACATTATACCAACAAGTTACTACCTTGCATATTCTGTGAGGTATCTTAGCACTCTCAAGAAAATTGTTTCACTAAATCAGAAAAGGCAAGAACATACTGAAAATCCTCAGTAGAAACACATGTAGGGCCAACGTTGGAAATTCGTTGGGAAATGTTGTGTAGAAATCAAACATAAATTTGACTTTGGGCCAACATTGTTTGCCAACCAAATCCAACCTAATATATATAATGAAAATTGTTTTTAAAAATACAATAAAATACATATGTGATAGATAATTTAGAAAAACTATTCAAATAGAGAATGTGATATTTTTAATGTGTTGGTAAAATGCTGGATAAACGTGTGAAAGACAATGGTTGGTTTGTTGTAAATGCGTGTGCGTTCGGCCAACATTGTTTTCCAACCAAAACACAACCTAACCTTCATAGTACTAACCTACGTTGGCATTTCGTTGGAAAAGTTGGCTGTATGTTGGAGTGGAGCACACACATTAATACAGCAGGCAATGATATAACTAAATCAGAAAATGCCATAAACTATTGTAATTGTAATTTTAAATGATTGATTTTTGGTTGATAACAAGTTGTTAAACATACTGTTTGTAATATGTGTGTAATTTTCTGTTAGGACAATGTTGGGCAATCAACATTTTATGTAAAACTACGGAACAACCTCTTTGTATGAAAACAGTAATACTTTATCGTATGTTACAGAATATGTAGATACTTCATCACTTGAGATATTTATCTTTAAAATATGATCAGTTGGTTGTATTTCATGTCAATGTTGGGAATACAACAGTTGATAATTGGTACTAATTGTTACGTTGGGCCAACATAGTGTAATACACATTATGCAAACAATGGTAGTAACATATTCTTGATTAAATAAAACTACAATTTCGTATTTTTGTTTAAAATATGTTTTTCCAAACAACACATGTTTTATTTACAAATTTACATCGTCCGCAACGTGTTGGTTACTTGAAAAACATACTGTTGGTATTAAATATTTAAATATGTTGAGCTAACATTGTGTAAGCAACATTATGCTAACAAAGGTAATTGCCATATCTCGAATGAAATAACACTATAATTTTGTATGATGGTTTAAAAGCAACATCTTTAGCACACGAACAGTGTCTTGTTTAAAAGAGACTTCGTTGGTGATGTGTTGGTTTCTTGTCGGAAAACGTACTGTTGTCATTTGGTATGTAAATTTCTGTTGTACCAACATTGCGTAACTAACACTATGCCACCAAAGGAAATTGCCATATATCTGATGAAATAACACTATATTTTCGTATGATTATTTCAATGCAATATTTTCAACACACCACGTCTTATATTTACTATTAGCTTAATTGTTTATGTCTTATTTTCTTGTCGGAAAACATAACATCGGCATTTGGTATGTACTGTATTCGTTTGTTTTTCCAACATTGTACAGCCAACATAATTGCACTAACAGAAATTAATAATTTTAAAATTAAAAAAAAACATTAATTTTCATAACATACAACGAATTACCAAATGTAAATTTTCATTAAACTGTGTTTTGTTTCTCATGTGTTTAGACAATGCTGTGAACATAACCCCTGGCTACTTATTATTTTTGCTACGTTGGAACAACATTGCATTGAAGACATTATGCCATCATAGGATATTATTTTTTTCCAAACAAACCCATATATAATTACTTTCATTTGCTAAATGATCCAAGTTTCTAGAAATCCTTTAAAAAGAAACTGTCTGTCTTTGGTTGTTTATTCGTCATTAGTTGGAATATAATAATTATTATAACTGGTAGGTCTTAAATTCAGTTTCTGAGTAGTAAAATCTGACTTAAATACATAAACAAATATTTAACACAATATCTTGAACTAGAACAGAATGGTATACGCCTACTTTTTCAGAAACGGCAACAATTTGCAATAGTCTACTGGATAATACGTCGGGTTGTTAATAAAAAGGGCGCGAGTTCGAATCCGATTTCTCCCAATGGAATTTTCGGGCTGTTATGTAGAGTGGGACGCGTTGAAAAATAACGGGGTGAACTGTTTTTTAAATTAGTTTAGTAGTGGGTAAAATTTATTTAAAACACTGGTAACCAATGTCAGCAGAACATTGTTTCTTGGTTGGCATAATGCAGGGGGTGGCTAAGTCCTATACCTTGCAATGTTAACAAGTGAAGCCAGTTTATCGCGTGGAGTTAGACGGTTGTTTTCCGGTAAAAACGACCACGTGATCACCTGTAGCCAAAAACATTGTATTGGCCTATCTTTCACGTGTATTTTGATGAGTATTAAAATCGACATAAATTAATATACAACCGTTTTTGACCTAAACGATAATATACATAAGGCGTGAGTGTTCTTGTCTCAGATAACTAGATATAAATTTCGCTTTTAAATATGTTCAGTTATCAATTATTTACATTTAAATGGAAGTGTTGTATATGGTGTTATGGTTGATTTGATTCCCATTTGCTATATATTTGCCTTGGAAATATTCCAGGAAATAATTTTCTGACGACTATAGGAGCTTTTCAAAGTTATGATAAAACTTTAACCGTACTAAAATCGAATATAATACGCTACTGAAGTCGTCTGCAAGTATGTTACAAGTGAAGAAGCTATGTGGGAGAGAGAGAACTTTTGTTTACATTGAAATGGAACAGCCTTGCGAGTGCTATATTAACACACTCATTGTCCTGAATTTTCTCTAAATTTGTGTTATTCTTGCGTTTGCGAAATGTGAATTTGGCATTTAAACACGCCTTAAAACTTTTATCCACGTTTTATTTATTCGGCGAACAACGAAAATTAATATTAATGTATTAAAATGCTTATGAGCCGGGCCATGCGATTCCAATTTTTTAGTGTATTCGTATATAGCGTGGATACATTACAGAAAGATATCTCACAATAACTGTGTGTATAGGGATATTTTTATCTGCATAAGTTTATAAATTAACAATTGCTGTGTGTATAATTTTTGCAAGTGAGGTTGCGATTATTAACGTGCCGTGAATTTAAGGTCTAACCTGTAAGTTGCGGACTCGTTAGAGGTACAGCAACTTTGATAAAACTGCAGATATTTTTCTAAATGCCGATTTGGCATTTCAGTATAAGAGTTTATGGAATTAATTTGTTAGTAATGGAAAAAAAAGTCAGCAGAGTTGCAGTGACAAACAAGAAATCAGCTGCTAATTAATACAAGAATATAGGCCTACAACCAAATCAGTCCTCATATTTTTAATAGCTACTGAATGTAGCCTTCATGATTTGCAATTTCCATGGTTTCTCAAACTCACTCCATGCAATTTCTGGGGTGACTCAATAAAGACAATTTGACCAATTCCTTTCTTGTATTCCCTTCATTGTGTTCTTGGTTTACCATTCTCTAATGAACCTGCTGTCAACAAGATGTTAAGTTAAATAAATAATGTTTACTTGTGTGTTTAGATGATTATGTATTTAACGGTAGGCTATAATCATTACAGTAAATTACATGTTTATACATTTTATCGTTTACAAAGGCGGTCAGCATAAAGAAAACTTAGATAAACCCAATATTTTCCTATAGCTATAGCATCTGCAAAATAGAAAAACATCACTTGATTTTCTTTAAACTCTATTTCACCCTTATTAATGATTTTTAAAATTCTAATTTTGAGGGCAGCTAATTATACATAAGCTTATTTTAATATTGATGATGAATCATGGATATTTAGAAGAAAATGTTACATTTTCTAAAAGCCTACTTGTAAATGAAAAATGGGATGACGTTTACAGAACAACCACGAACAAAATTTTCTACAACCACCACGAACAATCTCTCCAGAACAAACATAATTTATACGTTAACTGAACCAAACATTGCCTGGAACTGTTTTATTAATACATTTATTTGTCATTTTAATCATGCCTTTCCACTCAAATCTGTAAAATGTAGCATTAGCCCGAAAATAAAATGGATTAGTAAAGGTCTGAGTCTCAGTACAGAGGTTTGAAACAATGTGTAAAATGCTAAGAACCCAGGGGACAAACAAAAACTATACTGTAAGCAATACGAAGAATTATATAACAAGTTACTCGAGGTAGCAAAACAGAAATACATGGGGAAAAAATAGCCTCCTCAAATAAAACAAAAGCAATGTAGAACATTATTAATAATGAATTGAAACCTAGACAAAGGCATGTTAACCTTTCCTTGAAAGTTGATAGCAATAAATATCTAATAGTTTTAATGACTATTTCACAAATATCCCACTAAAATTGCAAAATGAAAACAGAGCTACGAATATTAGTTCTGCACACTTACCCCAAAGACCTAACGCTTGGAATGCTAACACGCTGTTTTTCACACCCATCTCTGAAGAAGACATCATAAATGTAATTAAAAATTTTAAAAGTAAAAGTTCCTGTGGAATAGATGTACCTATGATTTGCAAAAAAAAAGTGTTCTTATTTAATAAAACTGCCTTTGACTTGCATTTTCAAAGAATGTCTTGCCCAGGGAATTTTTCCTGATACTCATATTCAAAAGTAGTACCAATACATAAAAAAGATACAAGGCGTTGATGCATAACTATAGGCCTATTGCTCTTCTTTCGTCCTTTTCAAAAATTATAGAGAAATTGATAGCAAATAAAATGACACAGTTCTTAATAAAAAAAACAAGGTCATTACATTGTATCAGTATGGCTTTGTAGAGGACAGATCCACAGAACAAGCTATTTACAGTTTTAGTGAAAAAAATATTAACTTCTTTTGATATAAAAGACAATATCTCAACAGGTATATTCGCAGATCTTTCAAAAGCTTTTGACTATGTCAACCACAGTATTTTATTGCAAAAATTTAACAGTGTGGAGTAAGAGGTGTGACCAAGAATATGTTTAAATCATATCTTGAAGACAGAAAACAGATCACCTCCATAAGATATGACAAAAATCACATTACAGATATGTCAAATACCAGAACTACTCGAGTAGGAGTGCCACACGGATCAATACTGGGACCAATTTTATTCTTAATATTTATTAATGATTCTACAGAACAAATAACCAACGGCTCAGCTATAATGTTTGCGGATGACACAAACATTTTGGTAACTAGTTCAAATAACTCTGTTCTTGAAGAAAATATAAAACAAACAGTGACTGAGATGTCCAGTTGGTTCCAGTATATTAAATTCATACCTATTAAATGTAAACAAACATGTGCTCATGAATTTAATGCAAAGAAATAAACATACAATGCAGGATGAAAGATGCACAACAATAGAAAAGGACGGGTTACATACAGTAAATAGTAGGCTACTAAATTTCTAGGGCTCATTGTAGGCAGTAATTTAAAATGGAATAGCATGTTGATAGTGTCTGTAAAAATTGAGTTTAATGTGTTTTGTGGTACATACCTTAAAAAAAGATTTGTAATAATAATAATTCAATACTTGCATACTATTTCTAAAGTATTCAGTCTATAATCAATTATGGGATCATATTTTGGTGTAAATGGACAAAATGGAAAACGGGTTTTAGATTACAAAAGAAAATAGTGAGATTAATAAGTAATAAGGAAAAAGAAGCCATTGTAGGCCGCTATTTATAAATAACAAAATTGTCTCTTTCATGCGTGTATATGTACCGCAGTATTCTTCTTTACATGGAAAACACTAAAAAAGTTAAACATTGTGATCTGCACCATTACTACACCGGACAAGCTAATCATTTTCACCTATTCTGCTACAGAACTCAAAATTTACATCAAATCCATACTATGCTGGGGCAAAACTAATAAATAACCTAACCAGTTATTTTAAGTAACTTAATAGTTTACAGAAATTAAATAGAGCTGTTAAATTATACTTTTTAAATAAGGCCTTCTATTCCGTAGAACACGTGCATAAAGATGAATTTCTATAATGCAGAACAAGACTGATATAAGGAGACTTCATGTAATACCTTGTGTTTCAATCTAATGTAGACTCTACATATTTATACTTTAATATCTGTCTGTACATGAATTGTAACAACTTGAACTGCAACCAAATGCAGTATTAACATGTTTGTAGAGCTGCTAGAATTAATAAGTGTGTAAATTATATTATTTATCAGTTATATATTTTTATGTTAATGTAATTGTGTGTAAATATCCATATTGAATAACAAAAAATAAAAAATAAAATAGTAATTGACAAGTCATTTCCAAAGTGTATTAGATGTATATCGGATGCAAAAAAAAAAAAGTGTGCTTCGTGAAACAGCGAATACTCTAGCCGCTACACCACCATGGCCTCCATCACCTTAAGACGGGAGGAGTCGAGAGAGGTTTGGTGGTTTGTAACAACTAAGTTATTGAGAGCCAATGAGGGTAAAATATGGCAGATATGGAGCAGCAATTAAATGCAAGGGTGGGGAAAAAAAAGGAAAACCTCGAGAAAACATGCTAGCCAGCAGCATCAATCAGCACAATTACTATATGTGAAAATCTGTGAGTAACCTCACAGGGAAACCAACATTGGCGGAAGGCAAGCGTCCTACCACTATGCCACCGCAGCCCCCCCCCCCCTCCCTCCTCAACCGCCTTGGAAATGGAGGAGAGGAACCTCATTTATTCAGCGATAATGATTTTTCTTAGAGGAGCGTTTGCTTGTCAAGTTTCTGCAGCGTGGTTCTGAGATATTGAAATTGAATAGTTTTTTATGTATTCAGAGGAGAATTTTACTTTAAAAACAATTATTTCACAAGTTGGTAGTTACGCCGTCGGGTGAGACACGAGACGAACAATGACAAATAATTACTGGTAATATGGGTGCCAGCGGTGCTTCCGAATCACTGCACTATTGAGACACAGGGATGCTGTGGGTTCTGTGTGTCCGTCTCACCCGTCCGTACTTACAAGCACGTTGTCAACACTAAACTTTTAACAAACATAACTGAAACTAAACAACGGATAAAACTTATGTGGCTAGGACACTGTCACTACTGAATAAGAAATTGAGTTCACTGTAGACTTGTTTTTATTGATATTGTTCATGCACATCAACGTGCCAATTAAATGGTTATCTCGGTCATGACTAGCCAATTCCGCTTGGGTGCTCCCCAGCCCGTAATTAACCTAGCGCACGCCTAAATGGATGATCTCACCGAGGTGCGTGAAAGCTCAGCCTTCACAAGGGAAGAGGACCGACAGCCGCTAGGGTGGACTGACAGTTTTTCCCTGAAGACAGGATACAATGAATTACAAATGAAAACCCTTAATACACATTAACACGTGTGATTACTCGGTATCACTAACGCAAACTAGTCGGAGCTCGCCCTCTAGCACGTGGTTAGTGTGGTGACAGCCTATACACAAAGCCGGTTAGGATGGGAATAATTGCACAGTACACAAATTACACAATTACATAGACCCTTGAATGATACATGAAATAAGATGGGACACGAGAAGAATATTCACAATAAACACACACACACATCTGTGGAAATAAGCTTAAGTGGCGCGGATGTCGCTGGATGAAGTTCGTAGCGGACCATGTGGTGCAGGTGAAATTGCAATATTTCTGCTTGGAAACAGCAAACTAAATCCAGATAAAATATTATTCGTGTTGAGCAAGTGATTCTCTTTACGATTAGAGTGGTTACAAGCTTGTAACATGCCTGATGGCGGTGAAATAAAACATTACTGTGACCGCGTGGTCAAGTACAAAAAGCATCGATTTGCATGCAAAATACATTAAACCCTGAATTAAAAATACACAGAACCTTGAAATAAATGATTGTACATACAGTGTTATATAAATAAGCTCTTAAAACGCAATGATGCCGTATACAACGATTTGGCTTCATCGGCCATGTGGTTATACGTGATGTTGCCGTAAAATATTCAAACACGAAAATTACCCTTAAATAAATACATAAAAATAAAGCTCTTAAAATTGCGTGTAGCAAATATGCAGAAGTTCCACTGAAATGCCATAAACATAGGCAGATGGCGCCTGATTCAAAATGCGCGGGTCGCGCGACCTCTCCGACATCTTTCTCCTCCTTCTCGATTAAGTTAAAAATGCCACAAGGGCGTAAGAATTAGTAAAGCGGAACCATAATGCTGGGGAAAATGCCTGGCAAAAACGTACGCAAGCAAAGATTAACCGGTAAACTACATTGACTATGGAAACCTACATCAGTGAACAAAAGTTGTAGTGCGTACGTGACAGTGTCTTACCTCACCAGCTTTCCTCGACAGACTGTCCAGATACAAGCGTCGCACGGACCTACCATGGCCGCCTATGGGGTTCACATAAGCGGAAGTGCTATGCACACCGAGTGAAATATTTTATATTGAAAATAAAATGGCAAAAATTAAATTAGATATTGTTTTACACTACTATAACTTTCTTATGAATTTCAATATAATTGTAAGGTCTCTTTGTGATGGCGTTAATGCCAGAATATTAAGTGTTCTTAATCTCGGCACCGCAGGCACTTTGAATATTCATAACCAAATAATTAAAATTAGTACAAGCACTTGAAAACATTTTAAGACATATTAAACACTGTAAAGACAATATAACACATTTTACCCTGAAATTAACATTTATAGGAAAGTTCAAATTGTCGGCCTCTTTGCACACATGTGGAACACGTGACACGTGAGCCACGTCATGGGCTCTAGCGCCGCTGGCTGTTAGCCGGCGTCAGCAGGTAACCACAAAGAAATTTTGTCACAAATGTGCGTGTGGACCAATTTGGTAGTGGTTAGTACATTGCGGTGCATGCGTCTTTCACCCATTGTAGTTCAACAATGCATCCTAATCTAATTAAACTACCCAAAGTAACCTAAAATGCTGGCGAATAAGTTTTCATACATTTTAACCTACCCATAGGGTGGTTCCTTTATTATCCCTAAAAGTATATTTATAGAAATAATATACTATTGTAGTTTTCTCTCCCAATGTGAAATTTTTTTAACATGTTGGACTGAATTAAAATTGTAGCTATTGACTGACTAAAGCCTAAGCTACAATCACCGTAGCGTTCCTGTAACCAAATAACAGTGGCATTACCATGGAAGTATGGAAATGAACTGGCTACAACCACAGTAAGGAAACTGTTATACGACTAATGAGAAACGAGCACAAAAATAAAGACAGACTGTACATGTATCGCGGATATTTTCAAACAGTGTCTTGGCTAACTTGATGTTTATTTTTGTTTATATACTTGTGATGAAAAAAGTTTCGCGGGAATCATGTTTCGGGATATTTAAAGTGTGGTATACATGTTATTAATTGCGGTGACTATTTAAATAAACGAAACTCTTAACTGTACCGCAAAATTCATTTAATAACTATATTCTTGTTATAAGCTTGCACTGCAATGTCTCTCGTGGTTGGAAATGTTGACTCGTGATTGGCCGGCGAGCAGGCCGCTATCTTACGCCGTTACGTTGTGTTGTAGTTGATTCCAAATACAAGTGTGGATTCGATTTTTTACTGTAGATTCTTATTGTGATTGTAGCCGGACTTGAGCCCTTGGTATTAAATTACACTTTTGGAGAATGATGTAACACAATTTTTTGTAGATATAGGGAATAAAATGATCCATAAATGTCTGCTGTCCTTCCCCCTTTTTATTTCTTCTGAAAAATTTCTAAAATATTTGATTGTAAAATGCAGACACTTAAGTAAAAATTTTAATTTCTGTGTTCTAGTTATGTTACCAAGGGTAACTTAACCTTGTCCAACATTGTAGATGCAAGAAACAAAATTGTACCCTACAATAAGGGATATAAATAAATATATACACTCGCAATTAGGCTACCGCCCGGTGGCAAGCTCTCTCACCTCTTCTTCACCCAAACAACTCCTTTTCCACTCCCTTCCTGAACTTACCAACCCCTCTCACAGATACCAATTCCCCCCTCAACACATTCCACTCCCTCACAGACCTCACAAGCATGGACTGCCTACCCCGCTCCGTTCTTCTCCACACCCTCTGAAGCTTTTCACTGTTGTTTCCTCTTCCTCTAAACACCCCCTTACTTAGTTTGCAGTGTAGCCCTCCCCATCCTCCCTCTTCATTCCCCACCCTGTACATCCTGACTAACCGTTCAACTTTCCCCCCTGTCATTCAATGGGCTCCACCACATTTCTTTCATCACTGATGGCCTATAGTTCCCTTCTTCATCATCCTGCCCCTGCCTTCTCCACCTATCCTTCATCCATCTTGCTGCCCTTCTCTGCACCTTTTCCAGTTCTCGCACCTCCACCTCCACGTCCCATAGAGCTACAGCATATTCTAACATTGGCCGTACCATTGTGCCACACGCCTTCTCCTTCACCTCACAGCTGACTCCCTTCAGCACCCTTCCCAGCATACCCAGATCCCTTCTTCTCTTTGCAACCACCCTCTCTACTGATTTTTCCATCTGAGGTCTTCCTGCAGCACAATCCCTAGATACTTATATTCTGCTGCTTCATCTATCTCTTGTCGCTCCCATTTCTACATGTCCATGCTTATCACCTTTTTCCTTGTAAACCTCACTACCTTAGTTTATCTTACATTTATCATTTTATTTTTCCTGATCCACAACCATATCTTGTCAATGTCTGCCTGCAACCCCCCCCCCCCGGCCCCCTCCCATTTCTGCATACACATAAATAAGTGTAAAACTGTATAACAGAGAACTAATGTAATGTAAAGAGAGGGAATAATTAAAACGGGATTTTATTTTATTTACCAGAAATCACTTACTATATTGACATTAAATATGTATAAAGGAGATGAAGTCATATTGCAGACAAACCTCTTGAGTCATTGTCAGTGCTAGGAATTTAAATATAAATTCCAGCAAATAATTATTTTTTCGTGGCTCAGAAACATGTGAACTTTGCCTTCCAGAAATTCAGCTAGGTTGCTGGTCGCCGTTTTGTTGCACCCATTACTGATACGCAACCTGCAATACATTACACGACAACGGTAGCACGCTTATTATACTTTATTTAATCATTTATTGAAAAAGTAGTTTTCCACAAATCCTGATATATGAGCACTATATCTAAAACACGTGCTTATTGTCGCACATAACCGGATACTGGTCCGCAGTACACACCCCCACACACACACGATCGGTAGTTTTGTAAGGAAATTATTTGATTTCACAACTAACACAAACCAATAGTAAACTATTAAAACTTTTCACGTGAATTGTAATATATATTATTTATTCATCAGCTTCTTTGTTCAACACGAAATGCTTCGAATGTAACCTTTCTCTCAACGTCATTCTAATGTAAACACAATGTTTTGGAATACTATCAAGATGGCGGCTAGAGTCCATAGTAAAACCACCTATTTCCAGTGGCTTCACCTATGTCACAACATGCCATCTCCTGTATACTCCTAACTCCATGGCATAATGTATGCAATAACACATCGTAGCAAAACATTGCCAACTGTGGGTAAATGACTGCATGAATGCCTTTTTTAAAGTGAAAAGATACTACTGTTAATAGTTTGCATACAACCGTAAAATTATGTTTGGCTAAAGTTGTATTTCAGTTGTAAACCAACATAAAAGTCATATTGGGCCAACGTAAACCCAAGGGACATTTCAGCGTTGGAACAATGTAATATGCCAACATTGGCCCAACAGTGTATCCAAACGTTGGGTCAATGTTGGCCAAACCAAATTTTGCTACTGGGGGACAAATTTATGATTATCAGTTGCCATCGTTTATGTAACACAATTTCCAAATTATATCCAGTTGTGTAAAGTAGTAAAAAAAAAGTTAGTGTTTGTTTGGAAATACGTTCTATTTTGGTTGCATTTAACTGAAAACATAAGGTTAGCCCAATGTAGGCCCGAGTGTCATTTTGATGTCAGGCCAATGCAATTTTTCCAACGTTGGCCGAACCTTGGAGCAAATGTTGGGCTTACGTTGGCCCAACCAAAAATTGCTACTGGGGTGTATCGTTTGCTGGTAATGAACGATGGCACGTATACCAGAGGACACATTTCATCCCACGTATACAATTTCCATACGGGGATAATACTACCACCGGAGTAGCTCATCTCTTTCACGCTTGTCACAACTTTGGAATAAACTGTAAGCGTAAAAAATAAATGGTTCGTTTTCGTTGGTTGACGTCATTCTTAATATGCTGCCATTTTTATGTTGCTTCATCTCCACAGGCATCAGGTTTGACTCTACCACAATCCAAATGAATAAGTCCAGCTAATGTTTGCATTTATTTCTCTCGTTTTCATTGACTGCTGCTGCCGTCAGCGTTCACAATTACTAGAAACATTTCTCGGAAAGAATTTTTCTTGTAGAAGTGCTTAATCTTCTACACTTTACTACCTCAGAGAGATTATTTTTTAACGATTTCCTGTCGAAGTATTTTGTTTCGTAAAGTTGTGCATAAGATCGCTAGGCCCGCCATTGTGTTTTCAAGAGCTACGAAACAGAATTATCCTGGTTAATTTTCTAGTGCAGTATTTTCGTATTATGGTGTGGGAAACGGTCAGTTAAATAAATTACAAAAAATCTGAACGTCCTCCAAATATTAATAAATTATTGTGACGTATCGCTATTTCGCATATTATTTTCATATATTATATTTTACGTTTATCTAGGTTGATAGTGATTTATGACGTGACACTTAATATCGTTTTATGAATGTGCCTGATTAGTAAAGCCTATACCTCCCATGATAATTTGAAATTGGAATGATCTATAAAAAATATAGTGTAATGAATGGACCTTGTCTCCATCTTATTTCTTGAGCATTATCATGTAGGTCAGCCAGGGCTCTGACCCTCCGAGAATTTTTTGTAATTTTAAGTGTTATATTACGTGCAGTAATATATTGCTCAAATTGCTGAGTATAGCTGACGGAGTGAGAGGATACTCAAAGAAGAGGACTAAAGCGCAATGAAGGTGTAAAAACTACTTAAATACGGTGAAGATATTCTCCATCGGTTTATGCGTTGTATTGTATAGGGCTTTTTAACGTCCTCCGATTTTATGATTGGAAGCTTAGCAGGGCCGGCTTAAGGACTAACTTACAACCTAACTTAAATTAACACTCATGCTTGCCCGGGATTCGAACGCATAGCCTCCCGCACCCTAGATCGGTGATGCACCAACCGACTGCATCACGGGAGATCAGCCAGTTGTGTGTAATTTTCTGAATCTCCAGAGGTGAAGTTAACGTATAAGTTAACATTGAACAATCTATTCAGTACCTTCCCAGTATTTTACTACGAAGAACCTGAGGTTTAGAATCTGTGTCTACCGACTGAAAAATAAATTTTAATAAGCCAGGCAATTAAATCATTTAAGCGTTCAAGTAACTTTATAATTTAAATGTGTGAAACTTAACATTGCTCTCATGACTGGAATTTCTGTTGAAGAACATTAGATTTATTGGCACCATAAAGACTTTGAGCTATTGCCTACCGGATACCTTAGTGGCATTGACATTTTGTAACAGGCTAGGAGGTGAACTTAATTATTATGATGCTGCAGCATATCTCACTATTTAATTAAATTGAAGTTAAGTCTTTGAGACGAGTTCAGAATATTTTCATTGAAAGGTTTCACTTCACCAACGGACCGACTTTTAGTGGTAGATTTGAAGGTAGTTTTGTTCTTCCTACATCCTTTAAGTGTTCGTGTTATTGATGTATGTTTGTTGTCTAAAGGAAGGGAAGTTTTCCCTAGGATTTATTGGCATCCAGTTCTAGGCAGTCAGCTATGGTAAGTGGATTATCACGTGGGTCTATATCATAAGTCTCATGGTTAATAAGCGTATCATCTGTGCAGCAATTCCAATATCAGTCAGTGCTTTGCATATGTTTTTCATAGAGTCCTCGAGTTATTTCATTTCACGCTCCAAAGCGAGGGAATTTGTATTTGCAGAGAGAGCCTTCTCCACCATTCCGCAGTTCTTGATATTTTACATTTGGCGCTCCAACGTATGAGCGTTCATAATTTTGAATGCATGTCACCAACCTTCCTCGTATTCGCATAGTCTTAGCCTTCTTTCTTATATTTCAGTATATATCAGCAGAGATATGGACATAAAAGGAGAATGGACTCCGAGGTAAAACCGAGGGTGGTAATGAGTGGGATACGGAGGGAAAATGACCAAGAGGGAGGCTCTTGATATGATCGATCAGCTGCGCCAATCAAGTGTTGGGAAGACCGCATCTACAGCCACAATACGCAGAAGACGGAGATGGATGGCAAGGAAGTGATAAACAATTTAACAGATGCTAGGAACTGAAAATCTCCGAACGAGTTACTATTATATTTAACTGCTATTTCTGGTTTACGTTATTTTTAATATATATTTGTGTAATTTGTAGTGCTCTTTGAATGAAAAGTGCAATGTGAGTGATAGACTAGATGGAGACTTTTGGACATTCGTCATTGCAATGCAGATGTCTGTCACGGAAAAGCAGGACTGAGCACGAAAAATTACGTAAATAAGACAAGTAACCTAAAGACGAGAAAATAAATATGTGTATACAACACTGCAAAATTCTGAGGTGGAATACAGCCATAAAAACAGAACAGCTACTAATTACGAAAAATATATGTATGTATATGTCCAACAGATGACCCATAGAAAAACAACACAGGCTAGTAACCTGCTTGAGGAAGTTAGGACAACACTGACACAATAAGTAGGAACAAAATGGGAAAACACAACAAAGAAACGCTCTCAAACACAGCAGTTTTACCAGACACAACAGAATGCAAGCCAGGTATGCTGTAGTCAAGAATATATATGAACAAAGCTAAAAAATTCCATGAAGGAGTCGAGTCAAATAGAACAGGACAGCAAGCTAAATGCGGAAAAACTATATATGTATACGAGAAAACTATATACTACCAACTGACAACACACCGAAGACAACACAGGCAAGTTATTTACTTAAACAAATAAAACAAACACAACGAATAAACTCGTACAAACACGGTAGATTTTTTTCTAACACCGAAAGACTGCGACTTTCGGGAACTCCTATCTGTCCCCATCTTCAGGCAGCGACACACAGGCTCCGAGAACACAAGTGCGACTGACAAACATTTGTATCGCAATGACGAATGTCCGAAAATCTCCATCTGGTCATGCAGTTTGTATTCATATTAGGCTACACTATACTCGTTGATTGGAAAAAACATAATGGTTGAGGACAGTCTCAGTTAATAAAAATCGTCAGTAGAGTTTATTTTATAGATTAGCTATGCCCATGTGCGTCAGTAAAGGTAAGGCGTAGAGGACACATGCCCTCCCCTGAAAACTGGAATGTTTTCTATGAAATGTGCTTATTCCACAACAATCATTTAAAGGCTGTTCACGATAAAGTGAGCACTTTTGAAATCAACCTTAGAAAAATGTCGCTGCCCATGCCTATATATATATTTTAATAGGCTCACTGATTGACATACACCCGGTAAAGTTGGTAACGATAGATGTAAATTTGTTTCATTTTTTAACGTAGAATAAAAAGTGTTAGGTACCCATTTGTGATCATTTAAATTAGTTATTTCGCTTTCTGTATTTTTTAATGCATCAGTGTGTAAAAATTAGCAGATTTATAAATTGTTTACTTTTCTAATAGTTTCACAGTTTCAGTTGACCGAAGCATGAATAAAGTAATGAGGCCCATGGCAATGTTAATTTTACATAGGGGTGGAAGAATACACGACGTGCATACAAGAATATCATGAGCTGGGCTTTCAAGAGTGCTCATATTACCGTGAACAGCCTATATAAATGGTACGTTTTCGTGATTATTCACGTAGCTAATTACAATAATAACTTTTGTAGCGAAGAAATTGTTTCTTAGCGACGTAACTCCAAAATGCAGTCCCTGGTATCGGAGGTGAAACTGAGTTCTTCGTATTTTCCCCATAAATTTATTGTAATAACTATATGTCCTTGCGTTTTTAATATTATATTGTAATACTGTATATCGTTAAAGATCTAATTAATTTAGTCATACGACACGTCGCAGAGGTTTATTGCATTTATTTTCCGTAAAACCTAGTTTTAAATCTCACACTACTCTTAAGGGTGCTGCGATCCGTATGCTCCCCTTTCCTTAAAAAAAAATCATGACTCGAATGGCTATGCCTAAAGAGGCGAAGGAGTTGTTTCATCCAACAGTGGCCTATTCTACCTGCTTCCCGACGACGGTACTGGAGGAACTATATGATGACTGACGTCTTCTCGAGGAAAAGTTCTCATCTTGGCCGCCGCCAACTTAGCCTCAGCCGACATAATACCGTGTTTTCTCCCCCACTCGCCGTGATGAATGGTGCGGTATCTCGCGCAGGCAGCCAGCAGGAAAGTCTCGGGCGTTTGAGTAACGGCAGGGTTTACTTCTCCCCCCCCCCCCCTTCCCCCAACACCCACAAGGACCCTTTGTTGGACACGTTCCAATTCGCGTATACCTATATCCTGCTCTGGTCCGCGGCGCGCAGCAGTCGGCGGCGCAGGTTTCAGATCTGGTGAAATACTCCAGCCCCCCCCCCCCCAACTCATTCGGCGAAAACCCTTGGTAAGACTGTTCAAGGTAAAATGAGTACTTTGAAAACCCTGCGTAAGATCTACTTGTATCACGATGTGTATTATTCCGCCTTATGTTAAAATTAACATTGCCATGGACCTAATGACTTTATTCATGCGTCGGTCAAATGAAACTATGAAATTATTAAGAAAGTAAATACTTCGCAAATGTGCTCATGTTTACACTCCGATGCATTGAAAAAACAGGAAGCGAAGTAAATAATTATAAGTTATTCCAAATGGTTACCTAACACTTTTCATTCGATGTTAAAATATGGAACTCTTTCCATCCACCGTTACCAACTTTACTGGCGAATGTCACTCAGTGCGCCCATTAAAATATATGTATGCAGGGGCAGTGACTTTTTTCTGAAGTTTATTTCTAAAGTGCTCACTTTATAGCGAACAGCCTTTCCTCGATTGTGCCCAGTTTGTGTCGCGAGTTCGACTTACTACCAGGGTCTTTCAGAGCGTTCTGCAATTCACTCGGGAAAATCACCAAGGAACGTCAGTGAAATTACCACAATTATAGAAGCCGTGGTGGCTCAGCGGTTAGCCTGCTCGTCTTCCAGCAAGGCGAATCGGGGTTCAATCTCCGGCTGGGTCACTTTGGATTTTGCGGGAATCATGCCGGACGATGCCACTGGTCGGCGGGTTTTCTCGGGGTTCTCCCGTATTCGGCGCTGCTCCAGTCTCGCCTCATTTCACCCACACCGGTTCTCAAGGCCAAATATCTCAACTCAACTGTAAATTATAGCTCCAGTAAAAAGTTTTACAAAATCTGTTTGTGTGCTGAGAAATGCCAAGCAGCCTTTTATCTTTATTAAAGCTTGTAAACTATTTATTTCTCGGAGTTACACTAGCGTTCTGAACTCGAACATATTTCCTAGTTGGTCAGTCACGATTGTTAACCCATAACAATTTCAGCCCCATTGTCCTATTATGTAGGAGAAGTGGATTGAACGGTCTCCGCTCCTCAAAGCAGTAAACAACGTTTAATGACGTAAGTACCTCACATACCATTCGGTGTTGTTTTTATCAAAGAGAATTTTACTTATATTTTATCTATAAATTATCATGTTTGGTTTTCATGTAATACGAATTAAACAGAGAGAAACAAGGTGTGTTGGTAATGCCCTGTAAGAAATTGTTTGCAAAATATCCTGTAACTGAATACGCACGAATGTGGTGCATAGTCCCTTTGGTGTAATTTTATATAGGCTGTTTTACGGTAAAATGAGCAATTTTGAAATCCCTGCTTAACATCTACTTGTATACACGTTGTGTATTCCTCCGCCTTATGTAAAGTTAACATTGCCATGGGCCTCATCACTTCATTCATGCGTCGGCCAAGTGAAATTGTGAACTGATTGGAAAATTAAATATATTACAAATCTTTTCATTTTTACACTTCGATGAATTAAAAAAAAAAACAGAAAGCGAAAGAAATAGTTATAATTAACCACGAATTATCTAAGACATTTTATCCGACGTTAAGATATGGAACTACTTTCCATCCATCGTCACCAACTTTACGGGGCAAATGTCACTCAGTGCATGCAGGGGCAGTGACGTTTACCTAAGGTTAGTTTCTAAAGTGCTCACTTTATCGTGAACAGCATTTAGGCACGGTTAAGCTTCGTTTGTCAGAGGTGGGGTAGTGTTCTGGAAGTAGAACTTTAGCAGGACTTCAGGAACGTTGGGAATTAACCGTGAACGGACTGTATTCGCCATTCTAGATTGTAAATTCGCAGTTCATCCAGTCGCACCCAGTCGCATGAATGCGTGATTGAAACCCGAACCAGCGAGTATCAGCATGGACCCCTTAAACGGGGACGGACAGTTCGAGGGTTAGCACGCGCTTTGAATTCTTCACCTCACCGCTGCCCGCACTGCGACAGGCCCCGCGAATGGCGTATCACGAGCGGATGCTTCCGTTGAATAAAACATTCAGATTATTCGAACATATAGGTGTGCGAACCGCCGTATAATGAACCTCGAATACTGGATGCACACGCGGATGGGCGCGCGTGTCGAGCTGCTAACTGCGTAACGATGGACCAGCATTCGGAAGTGTGCTTTGTGGAGCCGCGAACATGGCGCGGGATTGGTTGCCGCGTGTAACGTAATCAACATGCGCGCTATTGGATAATTTACATGGTTGACTGCTGCGTTGGTTACGTTGTGCTTGAAGAGATCCAAGTTAACACAGCACACACTACCATAGTCTATTCGTGGTTTCTTCACACTTTTTTTAAATGTAGCCTTTAAAAATTCATCCCTTGTATGACATGTTTGGTTGTTTACTATACAGGATGGTTGCAATGTTTCACGTCAATACTTGGCGGAACATTCCTCATATCTGGAGAATGAAAAATTGTTACATGAACATAGGTCCGCAAATGCTTTATTTCCGTACCACAGCTCATAATACATAAATTACAGTGTAGGACTCACGAGCTGGATCATGTTACTGTAGAATGCCACTCAGCGTACGTTTGTATGATACATGACACCTCGCACTGCGACACTACACCTATAGAACAATAGGAACGGCACAGGAAGTTACACATGTGTGACAGCTTATCGTTGGCACTACAGGAAATGTTCAAAATGCCCTCCATCAGCACGCACACATGCATCAACCTTGCATGGACTCCCGGATGCGTTGATGCATCACTGGTGTATTCCTCATTGTTTCGCAGCCCGCCACAATACGGCCACGAAGGGTGTCCATATCGTCCACTCGGGTTGCATACACAAGAGCCTTTAAATGCATATACAAATAAAAGTCTAGTGGATTAAAATCAGGGCTCCTCGGGGGGGCTGGTATGGGACTACCAATACAGCTGCGGTGGTATTCCACAGTAACATGATCCAGCCCGCAGGCCATACACTGTAAGTTATGTATTATGGGCTGTAGTGCCGAAACTAAACGTTTGCGGGCCGATGTTCATATGACATTTTTTCATCCTCCAGATGTGAGGAATGTTCCCCCGCAGTATTGACATGTAATATTACAACCATCTGTATACGTCACGTATATCAAGTGTTTCATACTAGTAATGACATAATATTGCATTGTTTGTACTTAAAATTAACTCTTATTCTATATCTATAAATTATATTGTTTTATTTACAAGGAGAAAATAGGTGTGTTTGTAATGCCTGGAGAGGAATAGTTCTCATGCAAAATAATATTACACCGAGTGCGCGCGAATCCGGCGCTTTGTTCTTTTGATTCAATTTTCTATACTTAGTTAAACTTCGCTTGCATGATGCGGAGGAATCTCCTGGAAGTATAACTTTAACAGGGCTTCAGAAAAGTTGAAAGTAACCTTGAATTCACTATATCTGAAAATACGATATGTGAAGACTTAAAAGTAATTGATATTCGCAAGAAAATATGCAGTTGTATTTCAGTCGGTCCGGGATTGGAAGATCTGACTTGGACAAGTTTGCATCGTTAAGTGTGGAGATTTTTTTCTGAGCTTCATATACACTCACAAGTATTGATTTTTAAATCTTCTTTATTCAACAAAATGAAGCTTTTTAATCTTACTTTTATGCAATATATAAATCATACATAAAAATGTAAAATAATAGCCTAACAATAAAAAATCATTGCTACCATTATATATGTATTATTATTATTCCTTGAGAAGATTTGAAATATTGCCCACCACTGAAGTCTTACAAATCAATAAAGTTCCTAACATAAGCTGCTTGAAATACTTAAGCACTTAATGCACTACACCGCCAGAATGTTTGATTATTGCAAAGTTCTGTGAAAGTACTTAATTTTCTCCAATATATCAAATCATTCTTCAAAGCGCAGTTCCTCTAAAGAGAAGCGTAAAAATGAACAGTAAATAAAAAAAATCGGAATTTTTTATTAAGTACAACGTGGAAAGGCAACGCGCCATCTTGGTAGTTACATTCAATTTTAAAATGATACCTAATTAAGAAATTATGTGTAACTTATAAATTATTTACAATTAAGAGTGACTGGTATCATTAAGTTGAAACTAATTTTTAGTTAACGAAATCTTTCATTCTTTGATTAAAAGCGTATAGCTTATAGTTATTGTTGAGATACCTTAAGAGCAAAATATAAAACATTTTACCTTGTAATTTTAAACTGGTAAATGCGCAAATTTCAAGCTTAAAGCTCCTTGAGTAATGATAATATCAATATACAGTGAAATTACAATGTAAGAGGATATTCGTATACCAGTGATTAAAATTTCTCCTGTATTCCTGAATGGATGATAAGCATGATCGGCATTCATGAATTTTTATAAAGAACAACCGCAAAGAAACCAGGGTCACCGTGTAATTAAACTGTAGTGTTTTCTTTTAAAGCAAATAGTATAAATTTTACACATTCAATATACTTTCGTTTAAAAACATACCTTATTTGCAAACAGCCAGAGTACGTACATTACGTATTCTGTAAGTAATTACTGTTTGACTGTCTCGGGTATCCACATGTTGTTTAAGTTTTCCTTTCCAGGTGCGAGGTAAATAGGCGTTCAATAGTGTACTTCAAGGGGACAAATCAGAAGAATGTACGCGTCATATGAGCGCAGTAATGATATGTAAAAATAAATGTATGTGTTAGCTTCATGCAGTTTTAGGATAATTTCATTGATTATAAAAAAAAAAAAGTAGGTGTGGCTGTGTTGGGGACACGGCCGTTTGTTTTGCGTGAATAAGTCTACGTTGACGCGCTCGGACGCCTTGATGTTTATTTTACGTTCCCGGCACCGCTTCACTCGACCATATGGGATTTTAAGGGCACACTAGATTGCTTTTGAGATGTCCTTTCCAACCGTATATGATTTCTGTATTTCGACTTGGCGTTTTGAAGAGTAAGCCGACATTGTGTTAAGTTTTCTTAATTTTTTTTACATTAGATTCATAACATTTTACCATAACCACGCCACATAAATGTTTTTATACACGCAATCGATTGATATTGACGAGAACTGCCGATTAAAACTCAAACGAGTGTCGTAGCTTCTCCTAGTAAAAAGTTATACTACGCGGAAGTTATGAGATGCGGCGAAAATAACTCAAAATCCCCCTCCCCCCTTTTTTTCCCCTCAACCTCCAGCCGCACGCGATATTTTGCAGTCCTCACTCAACGTAAAAATATATTCTTTGATCCTTTGGGAATCGATTGGTGTAATTAAAATTTTTTAATGTAGACGATAGATTCGGAGCTGCAATGCCAAACTGTATCCCCCGATTTTATAATCATCGGATTTCCTGGATTGCGTCCCACTATGGTCGCAAATTTAAATACGTATATACACGTCAATAAATATTTTAAACCTCGCTGAAATGTCAAATTATAGTTTAATTTTTCCCCTACATATTAATTTCGAATTTTAATTTTGTAACAAAAACTAGTTTAGCTTACGGTTTGAGAATATTACGTCTGCACAAATTCTTTTCAAATGGCAGAATCTCTCGATATACGGGCAGTTCTCAATGTCCTGGTAATGTGAAGATGTCTTGAATCCGCCGGTTTAAACACCACACTTCACGACCAGTGGGATTTATCGTTACTTCTATACTAATTAGTGTATCTCACCGAGATTTATACTGTATTAATCTTGGAAAATTTACTAAGAAGCAAGTATTTTAAGCCATTCACGCAAAAGATAATTCAAAACAGTAATAGCGAAAACCGTGATTAGATTGAGTTTCGTCCAGAACTTTTTTAACAGGTTACTCCAAATAATCCAGTACGTTCTCATGATATTTGAGTATCTTAAAGAAATTAATATTTCTAGGACACTTCAATAGCGCATTGCGTTTCATCACTGTATTATGCCATAAATTCTACACGTCAAGGATATTTGACGTGTTTGTGTTTATCTATAGGCCCAACACACTTATTAAATATAATTGCGTAGCTAAATTGCTATGTAAGAAACCCACCCATGTAGCAAAACACATATGGCCTAGTTATGTTTTACAGTCGGATGTCAAGCCGGCAAACAGCTGGCTTGCACCCAGTATCATTGCTGGTCCTGAAGTGACACCACTAACTAACCATACTCTGCCCATAACTGGTCCAGGTTTGCTGAACACAAATGACCCAAGCATGGCCCATATGCTTACAACAGCAATGGCCTATCGATGTACCATTTCACAGCCACCAGGTGGCCTACTGAGGGCTAGCAATGGTTCTACCTTACAGTATGTCAAGCACTCTCTCCTAAAAATAATTATTTTACCATCAATATAAATCTACCTTACAGTATGTCAAGCACTATCTCCTAAAAATAATTGTTTTACAATCAATATAAACTTTTCTTTGTTTTTAAATTTCGTTTACTTCACTATTAAACACATTCTTTGACAAAAATTTCATGCTTGCCGGAAGCGGAGAGGAGGCACTAACTTACACCCATGCTGGCATTGACAACTCAGCATGCTAACTGTTATTCCACTGGGTATACTTATATTTAGATGAACTAGTTGTGAATATATTCGGAATTAAATTACTAACAAAACTAATATAATATAAATTATTCCACAGCCTTAAAATGTACCCTGTCAACAACTCAGTTTAAAAAAAAAAAAATTCAGATTAACAAAAAAAATACTGTTGATGAGAGAAAATTTCCTACCTGAATCGCAATATTAACCCAAAAACTTGCCTTAAAATAATTGTTCGCAGTATGTATGTCACTTGGATGCTATTAAAATGTTTTGAAATGCAATCGCCAGTTATGAATATTTTAGTGATGTGAAACAACAAAAGCCCTTCAATATTAATTTTCTAAAGGTGGTTGTATGTTCTTTTTTTTTTAACTTCTCATTTTAATTATATGCAGTCATACATGTAAAATGTTACACATGTCAAATTATATATCAGTCACGAAGTCACACATAATACTGTATTTACAGCATTTTTTCATAGACGTTTCCATCACTACATATTTACAAATAATCTACTCATTGTATCATGCTATCTATAATTATATTAGATACACACAATATTAAATATGTACACGTGTTCGTGTAGTTGAAGAAGCTATCTGCGAATAGTGGGAGCCGTAAAAATTCCAATAATAAGCCAAATTGCACCAGCTATGTATGCTCCATCGATGTACCATTTCACAGCCATCAGATGTTCTACTGATGGCTACTAATATTTTCACCAGCAGTAAGTTAAGGTTATGTGCGACCATTGCTGGGATACAGTTGGCAGGCCATTTATGGGCCACAAGTAGTTCACCTACTCTCAACCATCAGTTTCGTTTCCGTCAGCATTCCCTCAGTGAGCTATAAATAGCATGCCAAGTGTCTTGGTACAAACAGTTAACCATAGAAGAGCCTGTTGTGTAGACCCATATGTTTTCTGGGCCAGCGGTAATCCTGCAATGACATCAGTAAAACCTCAGTCGGCCGAATGTCTCTTGCCACGTGGGCAGTAAGCAAACGTATTTTTCTCAGTATGATCCGAACTATAGTCAAATTCACGGATACTTCCAACTCCTCTGAAGCCCTGCTGAAGTTCTACCTCCAGGATATCCCTTCGCCTCATGCAAACAAAGCTCAATCGAACCTGCAAAATTATACCGCGTTAATGCGTACTCAGTGTAATTTGTATTATACATATAGGGTGTTCACGGTAAAGTGAGCACTTTTGAAGGCCTAGTTACTTTTTACTTTCAGCCATTTTTTTCTTTTAACCACCGTTTTAAAATAAATATTGCAATGTAAGTAATAAACGCAGCATATATTCCACCACACTCGGAAGTTAACGTCTAAGGCTAAACTAAAGTAGATTTATTGACAATTGTTCCAAATGAGAGAGCTTTCAGAAGTGCTCACTTCACCGTGAATAGCCTATAAGAACTATTTCTTACCAGCCATTACTAACACATCTATTTTCACCCTGCTTTTTAATTCATATTACTTTTAAATGAAATATTATTATTTATAAATAAAACGTTAGTGAACGTCCAATATAATAAAAAAATAAGGTATTTTCATATTTTAACAAATACAACACGCTTGTGATACACGCCAATTATCAAATACAACACCTTGTGATACACGCATATATCAAAATACACACTTGTGATACACGCCATATTTACAAAACAACTAAGCACGCCACACACGGGGTGATTTCCAAAGGTTTGACTTAAAAAGTGTGAAGAAACTGCGAATAGACTATATATTATTGTTGGAGTCATCCCGTATACTTGCACGTGGGAACAGAAGCTGGCGTTGCCATGTAGCCGGCTGGTTTTCTCGAGGTACTCTCTTTTTTTCTCTGCCCTTACATTCCGCTCTTCTCCATTGTCATCTGCTCCGTGTCAAACATGAGGCGGGCTTACATTCCTCCATCAGAAAGTCCCTTCTTTTCGGTTGTGTCAACCCTGCCAAAAGCTGCTCACGATAAATTGAGCACTTTTGAAATCAACCTTTAAAAAATGCCACTGCCTTACCTGCATATATTTTAACGCCTGCCCTGAGTGGCATTCATCCAGTAAAGCTGTCAACGATTGATGGGAAGAAGTTCAGTATCTTAACGTCGATTAAAAAGTGTTAGGTAACCATTTCCGATCATTTAAATTATTTCTTTCGCTTTCTGTATTTTTTAATGTATAGATGTGTAAAAATGAGCAGATTGGTAAAATATTTACTTTCCTAATCATTTCACAGTTTCACTTGCCGACGCGTGAATAAAGTCGTGGGGCCCATGGCACAAGGCGTAAGAATACACAACGTGCATACAAGTAGACTTTAAGCAGGGCTTTCAAAAGTGCTCATTTTACCGTAAACAGCTTGCATAAGTACACACAAATATAATTAGATAAACTATAAGATAGACGCATGATGTATTATTTACGCCATGATCGATACTTGCATTACATTAGCGTTTCTACTCCCTCCCTCTCTATACAAATGTTCATAATTATTTTCAATTATATTTTATGGAAATTTACTGAGCGGGGAAAAGCTACGCGAAAATGATAGTGTCCACAGATTAACATATTCATCAAAGTGAATTTAAACACAAAGCAGACATTTGTGTGCCCAGTAGCAACTTCGGAATTCCAATTATAACACGAGAAGTCAAAAAAGTATCTCATCCCAGCCTTCCCCACCCCCTCTTCCATACGTCTCCCTGTCCGCTCATCACGCTGTTTCTTTTAATGAGTAAATTTTTTTTCTACATTTTCAACACAAAAAGTTATTTCGCACGTGGAAATTGTTGCATGAAATAGCTTTCTGTGTGAAACCCAATTACAAAAATTGCGTTCCAACTTCCAGCGCAATTAAGATACCAGAGCACAGCTCAGCTGCAGATATCTCGTTCTAATCTCAGGCATACCTTTCCCGCCCACATCACTTCGTTCACACGAACACACCGCGCAAAGGCATTTCACGTCGTGTTAGAGCACCCGCTTGTATAACTATTTGTTAATTTCGTAGCTTGTTCAAGCAACAATGGCGGCTCGAACGACCTCATGCACAACTTTAACAAACCACCAGCGTACTTCGATATGAGAGAGTTTAAAAATAATTAATCACTCTTTCAGGCATTAAATCGCGAGTGAGTGAAGATATTCGGGCTGCTCTTATCATCGAGAGTGATTTTTCAAAGGTTTGGTTCAAAATTGGGTGGAGCTGTGTTGGGGACACGGCCGATATTTCGTTTTGCGTGAATACGTCTACGTTGACGCGCTCGGAAAACTTGATGTTTTTTTTTTTCGTTCCCGGTACAGCTTTACTCGATAATATGGGGTTTTATGGGTATCACTGAATTGATTTTGAGATGCCCTTTCCAACCGTATAAGATCTGTGTATTTCGACTTGGCTTTTTGACGAGTTTAGGCCGAAATTGTGTAATTTTTTTAAATTTTTTACATTAAACTCATACAATGTCACCATAACGACGCCACACAAAATTTTTTTATACACACAATCGATTGGTCTTGACGAGAGCTGTCGCTTGAAACCTAAATGAGCGTCGTAGCTTCTCCTAGTCAAAAGCTGTACTGCGCGGAAGTTATGAGACGCGGCGAAATTAACTCGAAATTGCGGCGCCCTCCCCCTTCGCACCGATTCTTCACAGTCATCACTGAACGTAGCGTATTCTTTGATCCTTTATCAATCGAGTGGTGTAATTTAATTTTGAATGTAGACGATATATTTGGAGCTGCAATGCCAATCTGTATCCCCCAATTTTATCATCGGATTTTCTGGATTGTCTCCCACTATGGCTGTAAATTTAAAGACGTATTCACGTTTAAAAAAAAAGTGTGAAGAAACTGTGTGAAGTCTACAGCAGATAGTGTGCATAATTAATCCACTGTTCCTCACCAATCTCAATGAAGACGACAGAAAAATAACGGGTATCCCATGACAGTATTACCTCAGCTTTAAAATGCATAGATTTTTCGTATTAAGCCGTACAGCGACAGATATGTTTGTATGCACTTATTCATAAAGACCAGAAAGAAATAAAGTATATCATGAATTGTGTTTTCTGATATTTCGCATACAAAACTGTATTTTCAAAGTCTCCCAAACAAATTTTTAAGATGAGAAATCCAAATATTAGAATTAATATAAAATAGGAAGAAAGAGGAATGTCATTTTATAATGGTTTAATATATTTAACATGTTTAGTAAATCATTTTTGTAGAGTTATTATGCATAGAGAGCTTCTACACAGTTCTTGATAACCAAAATGAAAACTTTCCTTGCAAAAAGTATATTTCTGAATAATTGTTGTTAATTTATTCTAACACTTTAGATGCGATAACATGTTATACAAATTTTGAGGATAAGTTGCATTAGTCAGCTACATACAATTGACGTAATTCTGGGTATATTTCTCGACATTTTTAATTTCCATAAATATATCTGAGATTGAACATTAACTTTTGATGGTTTTGCACTGCAAGGTCGCTTAAATACTTTCGGCCTGGATCTGGTTAAGTGTCTTTCATCACTGACATAAAAGTCTCTAAGTTAACTTATTTTCTAGAACTCTCATCTGAATGAGTGAAATGCAGCAACGCTATGTAATCTGGAAACAGTTAATCACTGTAAATGTGCAAGAACCGGTTCTCTGGACTAATCCCTGGAATTTTCCAATGTCTTCAGTGTTACTAAATTACGATTGCTGTTTGAATATTCGTGGTTTCTGTTTAATTCTAAGTGCATGGTTTATGTGTGAGATTGTATATTTGCTGATTGCCTATTAATTCTTAGAAGAAACAAAAAGATAAATATTGGGATGGAGAAACTTCCTAGTCTTGAAAACGTTTCATCTAATAAATTCACTTTTTCCGTTTTGAAGTCGGAGGGAACAATTTCCAGCAGAAACACGAACAAACATCTCAGAGCGATGACGCGAAATAGCAGCCGGGACGCGCAGGTTTGGAATGTTTCCTGCACAGTGTTTTTCAGTTGATAATTTTTTTTTTCCGGCCAAACCGATTGACCTATTTCAGGAGTCGTCCACCGGGTACCGGCAAGGAAATATTTTACGCCGTCCGAGAGGGAATCCAATGGTACTGAATCGCAATGAAAGTATCGATCAACGTGCGCGAGACAGACAAATTAAGTGCCGCTCTCGAATACAAATTGAAATTTTATTGCTATCGGCCGGTGGAAAAGTTAGGGGTATTGGAGGAAACTATCGTAACGAATGCCTGGGAGTACGACTTATATTGAATCAGATTTTTTTTTATGAAACGGACAGGTAAAGTCAATAAAAATCCAATAGAGTACATTAACTTTTGAGAAACCGTATCACGTTGAAATTTTTACTATGATGTTTATTGCCAACCTGCGCGGCTGTTCACGATTAAGTCAGCGTATTTGGAACCCTCCCTAGGATATACTTTCCTTCTCACTGTGTATCCTTCCACTATATATAAGATTTACAATGCAGTGGACCGTCTCACTTACATTCATGCACCACACAAGTGAAAACCAAGACAAGTCTAGAAAAGCAAATGTGTTAATATGTAGATTCGTGCCTCGTCTACTCCGAACACTTTTATGGTATAATGGTCGTATTAGCCCATAGCCAGAACGGGATAAGCAAATATCATACAAGTTGGTTTTCTATTTCTCCCATTTATTCAATACATCCTGTTTCTCGAACTCATTTTGCCAATCTGCAATGAAATTACACCTGGATTAGGTTTGGTTAAGTTAGCTTAGGTTGCTTTACATTAAGTTAGGTTAAGTTACGTTTGATCACTATGATTAGGTAACCTTATACAGTGGAGGTGGGCATTTACCACTTTTGGACACAGTTTATAAAGCAAGCAAATATCAACTAAGGAAATTAATTTCAAACGTATAAATCTGAATTATGTAGCCATAACCTTACCTATTACTAGGGATAGGAAAATTTCGCGAATTCACTTTAGGACAAGATAGACGTCCAACACGTGTACACTGAAGTCTCCTTTTGCAATTTGATCACAGTTCATTAGACACGCGCTGGAGGTCGCTGAGCCAATAGCAGACTTGCAAGAAAACAAGTAGCGAGTGCCATATTTCCAGGTGTGTAGTAACACTGGCTACTATCTGGGATAGCAGCCAATAAACAAACATCTGAGGTTCGAGTGTACACAGGACTGTGGAGTATAGCTTGCAGGTCATTGAACTCGCGAATTTTTCATATCTCTACATATTACACTCTAATTTAACCTCAGGTCTCAAAACTTTGTTTATTAATAGGCTGTTAACTTTACTAATTGCTTGCGTATAAGTGTACACTGTAAAAAAAGTGTAATTTTACACGAATGTACGTGGCAGCACAATCTCCACACATGTTCGTGTATTATTATATGTACATGTGTACGTATACTTTTACTGTGTGTCCCATGTATATTACAATGCCAGTGTAATTTTACTATACGTGTTATTATTTTTACTAATCATTATGTTAAATCACAAGTACTTTGTGCGTCATTTTACTTTTTTTGTTACGAATATCAAGTCACATAATGTAAATTTACACTAATTTTGCTAGCGTAATCTCACTATACATGTCAGTTTCTTTTACTAATCATCATATTAAATCACACGTACTCTGTACATATTATTTTAATATACTTGCTACTAATTTTCTGTCACGCATTGTAAATTAGCACAATCATCGTTATGGTAATTTTATTAAACCAGTCTATTACTGTTTAATGTTCACATACACACTGTAGGTGTAATGTTACCATACCAGTCTTTAATTGTTACTTATTATGATGTTAAATAAAATGTACTCCGTGCATGTATTTTGACTACGTAAATTATAGATTTCCTGCCACACACTGTAAATTTACACAAACATCGCAATTGTAATTTTACCACTGTGTATGTATATTTTCTCACTACAATTGTAATTACAAACTGGTAGTTTAACGGTGTTATGAAAAGTTATCTCCAAGATGTGGATAATGCTCAACTTCAAATATAGAATAGGTAGTTATATACAAAAGCCAGCATATTCCATCAGTGGGAGTTAATATTTCCTTTCGAACAACCAAAAGGAGCTCGAAATAGTTCTACTTCCTACCGCTAGGTCGCATGTTTTAAACAAATACTTGTAGTTATATATAAATTCACAGCAACATTAATGTAAAATTACAAATGCTGTACTAGTTTTAGGAAAATACACTTATAAATGTCAATAGACCAGTACATTTCTGATTTTTTTTTTACTCTAAGACTGAACTAAATTATCAGTGAAATAGGAAAATGTGTATTTTTGCAGTGATATATGTGTTGATACATTGACTTGAATGTCAATATACCAGTACATTTGTGTTTTTTTTCAGTAATATTATACTACCTAGTGAGTGAAATAGAAAAATGTATATTATTACACTGACGTACGAGTTTTAATAAAACATTGGCGTGATTGTAAAAACACACAAGCTTAGGGTTTTAGTGCATTGCTGGGTGTATTTTTAGACATACTTTTACATGTGTAATTTCACACCCTTTTACATGTCAATATCAGCCCATTTGTCTTTTTTTTTACAGTAAGATTGTACTACCTTTTGAATGAAATAGAACAATAAGTGTTTTTACACCGATGTGCATGTTTCAATACAACATTGCCGTAGTTGTGAAAATACACAAATTTGGGTTTTAATACTTCATGTTCGTGGATTTTTACACGTACTTTCAATTTTGTAAATTTACACCCCTCTTATTGTTAATATACCAATACATTTGTGTTTTATTATAATATGATTGTACTATGTTACGAATAAAGTTGTACATTGCTGTAAATTACACGTACTCTACTTGTTTTTACAAATTACACACAGAATATGTAAAATTACCAAAAGGTTGTACATGTATTTTTACACTTTTTTATAGTGTATACCATGGCCATAGAAGACAGGTCTGGACACTAGCTTGACAAGTTGACGCCTTTATTAACCCATTTAGTTCATTAACCCAGCCGCAGAGCGCTGCTACCAAAGTAGTGCTGTTTGACGTAGTAATTTTTTCTTAAAATGGAAAAATGACATTAATACCTCTATGGTGTTATTCCTAGCACCAGCAATGCTAACTAACACTAGATTAGTAAAGAGCTTTTGCGGCCAGTTCGTGAACTAAATACGTCACTAACGGCATCAACTCGCTAACATTGTTAGATAGGCGATTGCCCAGGTCTGTCTTCTACGGCCGTGGTGTATACTGTAGCACACGAGAAGTTATGGACAATGATTTTATTCCATTGGTTGATTTCAAGATAGCTTATTTTACCGTGAACAGTCTTAGCTAATAATGCTATAATCTCCGAGTTAAAATTCCGAACAAGTTATGTTATTACGAGAAGTTTTATTTTCAAATTATAAGGTAGCTGTCGTGTAAACACCCTACCTGCTTAAAGCAGGGGATTCAACGTGCCACAACGGAAAAATTACTTCTCATGTAACAAGAATTTGGAGACACCTGTTATACATGAAGGGTATGAGGACCTTAACGCCGATTTAAGACGTGTAAACCGTATGTAGGGTATGTAGGGAGACTAAATAAAGAACATTTCGGGGAGTTAATAAATGGAAGTAAAAGCGGAATGTATGTAACTGGAATTGATAGTAAGAATATTAACTAGAACCAAATGCTTAGTCCACAATGTAACCTAATCATTTGGTTCTTCTTACTGTTTCGATACAGCTGGTATTACACATCCGTTCGGTTATGCAGGTTATTGTTTTTGGTCTGTGTCTTTCTTCCATCGGCGTAGTTAAGGGGTCCGCCTCTCCTATCTGATACTCCAATTACTTTGCAAAATGTTTGAACGAGAGGTATCTTTACGAAACTTAAACGCGAGTCCAAAGTACTGATATACGAAAAGAGCACACGCTTCAGAAAATATCTGTCGACTACTTTCAAGACACCACTCACATTAGAAACACCACTTTGAAGCCCACACTTAAGATCATACCTGTCGACTACTAACAAGACACCACTCACATTAGAAACACCACTTCGGATATGAAAACCGTCAAAGTATTCGGTTTGGAGACATAGAAGTACTCGGGGTAACCCTCACTGAACCTTGCAGCATGCTTTCAATAAATAAATGTTTACTGTCTCCACTTAAAGTTCCATAGGTACAGGCAGAACTACAAGAAAACTGCACGCCAATTCAGCGCCCTGCGCGTGGTGGCTTTGAGACACGTATGGGTGTCGCATTGGCGCCCTTATCGCTCCCACGCTCCTCAGCCTGAGGCGCGGAAATCAGCGCCGAGAAGGTGGGCAAGCTTCTACATCCTGAGGCAGGTCAGCATGGATAGCAGCAAGTTCACTCCGTACACTGAGAGAAAATCGAACAAAATATTTGTTTGTATAGGGAAAATGTCTATATTTTTAGCTGGCGTAACAAAATATATTGTTGAGTAAACAGAATTTGAAAAGCAACAAAATTACTTTTGTTCGTCTAACAAAACATGTGTTTGAATAAACAAAATTTCTGTGTGGGGCCAAAAAAAATTAGACTTTCAACTAAATATTTTGTTGAATAAACTGTACATATTTGTTTGGCCACTCATTTGACTGCCTTCGTTCGAAAATACAGCTCGAGAGTTTGTTTGTATTTTTTTGTGAGAATTGGGATAGTAACCGTGTTTTTTAGTGCATCTATTGATGCTTAATATTCGTATATAAACATTAACAAATTAATGCAACAAGAAACTGACAATTAAGGCTGTAAAATTTAAAATACTTGTTTGCACACGTTGCCGAGTATTTGCATTGTATCTATTTAAAGCTTTCCAGCGTCGCCAGTTGTAATATTAGCTGAGATTATCAAGGCGTAGCGCTCGGACGCAGGAGATCTAGGTTCGAAACTCAGTCGAATTTCTAATATATCTTTATATTGGCCCAAACTCTTAAATGTACGTGTAGCCGAACAAATCTTTAGTTGCATAAACCAAATCTTAACAGTTTGGGGCAACCATCACAATAATCTGGTTTCAGCAACAAAATATTTCATTGCTCCTATACAAACAAATAATTTGGTTGCACCAAACAAATCTTGTTTGAATCAACAAAACCCTTTCCTCAGTGTACGGAATCACCTGTTATACTATAAGCTTAGACATACCGTTATCGAGCAAACCGAGTAACAATACACACTTAGCGTTAAACAGGAAAGAACAGCCCCAAATCGGACAAACAAAAACTCGTGCCCTGTATTTACCGAAGTCAAGCTTAATATATCTATAAATCCAGTTTAATGAAGGGCTATGAAAAAGTCTGCACAGTGCATGGAACCCTGAAATATAAAATCAAATATAAAATTTGAACTACTTAATGAATTTCGATGGGGTTTATTTTAGTGACTTTATATATGAATTAACAAAACCATCCCATACAGCAATAGTTGATACAAAGTACAGTTTGCGAATAAAATATTGCCGGCCCGTTTAAATAACAACGAATAAGACCTACAAACTCAGTGCACGTGTAAAAATAATTGTTTTTTCAATTTATCAAATTATCCTACAGAGAATTCTGCAATAGAAAACTACAAAAGATTAAATTTTAACGAACTGCGTTTTCTTGAGAGCATCTGTTAGAAAATTTTATTTGAAAGATTTTCTTTCAAGATAGATCAATTCGAATATAAGTTTACCTAATACTATATTGTTATTTTGGCATATTTACTGATTTTGTGGTTTATATCACTGATTTCAAGCAAAAAATATATAAACTTTTAAATCGAACACCTTAGACGTATTAACTATTGCTGTATACGATAGTTAACATCCTTCAAACGTATTACAAGTAAATATAAGACCATCAAATTGTATTAAATAGTTCAAACACTTTTCTAATGTTTGTTTCAAGAATTCGTGCACTGTGAACCATTCTTATAGCCCTTAATCCCCCAGACTCTGATTACTAGAGCGATTTGCTTATTCCGTGAATACAATTATCCTTGAAAATGTATCTTACTCGGGTTTAGAATGTAGGGGTTGGAATGCTGAAAACGGGATGGAAAAAGGGAGCGCCCAGAACAAAAATCTTAACCGGGGATGGATCGGCGAAGTCGTAGTCAAGTAATATAATGTACACACACATTTATACATGTCTGTATAATATTTTGGCTCCATTCAGTACATATGTATGTTTCTAAGTGATGTTTATTTAATATTTATATTATGGCATGTCATGGATAGTATGTATAAGTTCATTTAAAGTGTGTGTGTTATGCATGTATATCACTTTTATTCATTTAGGACAGGTCGAAAACGCTAAGTCTCTAATACGTGCTCCGTTTTGACGTGAATACGTCTTTAAATTTGAAACATAGTGGGAGGCAATCCAGAAAATCCGACGATAACGAAATCGGGGGATACAGTTTGGAATTGCAGCTCCGAAGCTATCGTTTATATTCAAAATTCAATTACACCACTCGATTGCCAAAGATCAAAGAATACGTTACGTTGAGTAAGGACTGCGAAGTATCGCGGGTGGTTTAGGAAATTGGGGGGGGGGGGGGGGTGGCGGCGCAATTTTGATCTCGTTTCGCCGTGTCGTTTCAATTGACAGCTCTCGTCAAGATCAATCGATTTCAGGTATAAAAACATTTGTGTGGCGTGGTTATGAGGAAATTGTACGCGTTTAAAGGTAAAAAATGAAGAAAACTTAACACAATGTCGGCCTATACTCGTCAAAAAGCCAAGTCGAAATACAGAAATCGTATACGGTTGGAAAGAGCATCTCAAAATCAATCCAGTGATACCCAAAAACCCCCTTTTAATCGAGTGAAGCGGTGCTGGGAACGTAGAAAAAAAACATCAAGGCGTCCGAGCGCGTCAACGTAGACGTATTCACGCAAAACAAACGGCCATGTCGGCAACACAGCCACACCCCATTTTTTACTTCCAGAATATCTGGCAACCTCACTTGTGAGAGGGAGCTTTCGTTGGCACTGATGTATCAGACTGTGACCTCTGTGGCCAACAACAATGAAAACCTGATAGTAAACCATTTATAAACGTTAAAACTCATATACGCTAATTTCATTGCTTCAAAGTTATTACTTCTACGCTTTTTCAAACTTTGTGGTTTATACGAACCCCGATTTCCCCTCATCACGTACATAAAGGAAAGCTTAACGGGGATTGATATTGAAGTTGACGTGATTTTCTTTCCTTATTTCGTAACCCAATGGCGATAGAATTTTTTTTTAAATTCAGTTAAGTACGGTTTTGTCAGGAAATGTTCTACACGACGTATATCATAACTATAGGCTGTCCACGGTGAAATGAGCACTTTTGAAAGCCCTGCTAAAAATCTACTTGTATACACATTGTGTTTTCTACCGCCTTATGTAAATTAACATTTCCACGGGCCCCAGCACTTTACTCATGCGTCAATCAAGTGAAACTGTAAAATTATTAGAAAAGTACATATTTTCTAAATATGCCCATTTTCACACTCCTGTGCATTAAAATAACAGAAAGGGAAATGAAGAATTTAAGTTATCACAAATGGCTACCTAACAATTTTTATTCGACGATAAGATGTGGGATTGCTTTCCATCCTTCGTTACCAAACTTTAATGGGCGCATGTCACTCTGTGCGCCCGTTATAATATATGCAGGTAGAAGTAGCGACATTTTTCTAAGGTTGATTTCAAAAGTGCTCACTTTATCGTGAACAGCCTTTAGGCATATTGCACTCTGCCACGAGGAGTGGGGTCACGTCAACTGATACCTAGATAACAAACACCCTGTAAGAACTGCCAGCTCACGTTCTTATCTCTGATCGATTGCTTGTTCTTGTCTCGACCGTTGGCAACTGCCATCGCGAGACCCCCAGCTCAAGTGCACGGAGAAATTGATTGATATCGCTCTTATGAACTATGCTCGTCGCACCTTCACGTCATTGCCGGAGGAGTACGGGTTAACCGCTAAAGAAATCCGACAGTTCTGAGCGTTTCTGTGGTTCGTCGAGAGCGAGACGAGGTGGCTATTTTGTATTTATTCGTTTTCCACACGATTTTTATTTGAGATTTATTTTAGAATATAGAACCTGGTAGACCGTATATCATTGCGAGTAGACAGTATATCATTGCGAGTAGCTGAGACTGGTGAAGATTTACCACTGCTCGTTTCATCACAACCATCAGCATAACAAAAGAAGTAATTTATCGCTACCTATTACACATAGGGTAATAGTAAAAAGTCATAATAAAATTAGTCAATCACGCTTAACATTTGGCAGTCTGTTGAGTTTTGTACTGCGCTTATCACAGATGTAATTTTAACCATGAACTCTACAATAAATTCAGCGACTTAAAGTTGTAGCTTTGAATTTGGCACAGCGTGTTTGAAATTCGAGTTTTCCGTTTTTGTATGAAACTATTTAGCAATATCCCAGTACAATTACTCACGAAAATAAATTATACTTAATAGAAATAAAGAAAGATAATTCAGAAAAGTCACTCGCATTGGAAGTAGTATTTTTGAGATCACAGATTTGTCTGAAAACTATTTTTTTTTAAGTCTTTTTTTCGTCGTTTCCACCACAGATATAATCCCAACTCACAGCTACGATAGGTGACTGCGATGAACTTCAATGTAAACACTACAGCAATAATATGTTGCTATCGCCGCTTTGATGTCCCAGTGTTGTGCGCCGCACAACGATAACATACACGTCAGTTCAAAGTCCAGCGCACAGAGGCGATCCAGCATTAGATGTGTCCACCAACGTTACTCTAAGTGCTTCAACCATTATCTGTCGCGTTCATTGACTGGAGTGTACAGCGAGCACAGACCCCGAAGGTACGCCTACCAGATCCGCAATGTTTCGTCGTATGGGCAGAACATTTATTTTGTAACATAGCGCGCTGACTGATGGTATCCAGTCTGTAAATAAATGTGTATATGGCAGAGCTGGACAGTCCAGGAACATCTACGACTTAATAACTTACTATTTGTGATTTTTGATGTCGCACTTCGAATATAGCTGGCAGTTACTTGTTTCACAACACTGAAAATATAATCATCATTAATTAACTTTAGAATTAAAATACAAATAGGCCTAAATTTAGCGCTTAAAATGCAGTTACCGTTACGTGTTACATAACGTAATCTCAAAAAATTACTCAAATGTTCTTTAGTAAAAAAAGTATTACAGCAGCGTTAATAGTTTCCATTTACTGTAAACATGTTTAACATTACACGTGGTTTGAAACTCTAATAGCACAACACCATTTATAATTTTCTGAGCGTATGGTATTTACGCAATTTACTGTAAGTTTTGAATTTTTCAACCAATAATATGGCGATCTGGAAAATTATATTTGGTTGAATCCGCTACTATGTAAGTTTCTCAAAATACAAAGATAATACCAGTTTACAAAATGCATAATAGAATTTATTGGGCAAAACCGGGTCGGAATACTATCTTGCCAACAAAATTTACCAATTCAACATACCCTTTGCAATGCTTACGTGCCGTGAGGGGAATGTCTTGGAGAAATCTCGGGACAGGTAAGCTAGCAAAGAAAGGAAACAGGTATCACGTTGCTTTTTAATTGCTTTGATATCTGTACATCCTGAAAGTTTGTGTGTATCTTCAAGAACTTAAGAAAAGTTTTTTTATTATTCTTTACAACTTTCTCTTCTCCAAAATAACTCGCACGGTTGGAAAGTCGTGCCGTGAAGTTTGAAACATTCTCCGGGATATTATTTGTTTAGCTTCATCCCCAGAAGTAATACATTACCAAAGTTTGTTAAACGCGAGAAAGTGGCTGTAGCGAATTAAATTTGAATGATTTACACTGTAGAAGGGTTGTTAAAATAACAGTGTTAAATCAAGTCCTCTCACATACACTTATAGTGGCATATAATGAGCGAAAGTAGCGTTCTTAACTAATGAAAAAAAGTAATTTATCCAAACAGAATCAAACACGTGACGTGACTACCCGTATAGCGAGGATAAAAGAAATATAACTACACCTCAAAAACCCATATGACAACAAATGTTCGTCTGTAGATATAACTAACTGAATATAAAATTCCATTCAGGTGTGGACTTAATATTATCAACACGTATCCACAATATTCACTCAAGTTTGGATCGATACTCATAGTAGTATTATATATCAGAAGGAAAAGTTTGATGAAATAATTGTTAAAAATTCTACCAAAGTAAGTGCGATATTTATCAATGATATGTTACGCATACACGTGATTCCTATAGCATATCATCTGATCGAGGGCTTAGAGAATAAAAGCAAAGAATCCTTTATAAAACATAAGCCAAAAATATTGATACAATTTTACATAGTTATTATATTATACTATCGTCATTCCGATCCAAAACAGTGTAAATTACCCCAAATAGAAGATTTCAGGTATGTGAAGACTCGTTATTGAAGTCAACGTTGTCTTAGAGTAGCGAACAGTGTAGTACTATCAGAAATGCGTTAAACGTTGTACGCTGTAAATACCAACATTGTATTAATTTTATAGTCGTCATTAGTTTCAACATCCTAAATACAAACCAGGCAAACTCAGAGTAAAAAGTGAAAGAATGACGTAAGGATTCTTGGGTAACTTGGGTCATTACAAAGTTTTGTAGCTTGCCGACAATTCCAGGTAAATCACACAACACACGCACCAAAAGAAAGCTAAGATTGGCTGTTGTCAAGCTAGGCTACTTTCTTCATGCATACGTGCTTCAGGCGTTCGAAAAAAATGCAATATACTTGAAACTTATGACGCGCGCTCGAACAGACGAAGAAAAATTCATTTTGGTTGCGAAAATTTTTTCAAGCGGAGAACCTCCCCTTGATAGTTTTTCCAGGTTTAGCGCTGGCTAGTTCATAAGAAAAATGCAGGCCTGTTTTAAAGCTCTGTAGTTAAATGTGTTTAGAATTATTTATAATTTTTTGATGTTATTTGCCTTTGTCATAGAAAATCGTCTTGATAATCTATTTTTTTTAAATAGATTTGAAATAAAATACATTAACAACAAAAACTAAAACAACAATATCGACATGGTCCTACATATTGTTTTTTTTTTTTTTTTTTTTAACTTTTTAACTGACTCTAACGAAGATAAACTTTAGTAAAGTCTATGTTTCTTTTTTAAAAGTTTTCGAATATTCCATTTATTGTTCCGCCCATAGCAAATTGCATATGTGTCGCTTGTAACACGTCTCTCATAATTCACTCTTCCGTTTCATGAAAGTGGTATTCATATATCATTTTTTAATTTATTAACGGAAAGAAAAACCTTACGACTTTGTTTCCTATAAATACATAGGATGCCGCGGTTTGCGTAGTGGTTAGAGCGCCTTCCACCAAGGTAAGCCGGGCTCGATTCCCAGAGGGGAACCTCGGTTCTCAAGACATAGCTCTTAAGGTGGCCACCAGGTTGGAGGAACATCGCACGTCTGAGGCCTAAAAGCGCGGGCGCCCTACGGTCGATCGAGACATGCGCATCAGCTCTCTCCTCGCCTCTACGTGAAAAGCACTGAACTGGCGTGCAGTCTTGCCGTAGATAACGCGCGTCTATGAGATTTTTAGCGGAGTCCTTACTATTTTATTGCGTAATAAGAAAATATAAAGGTTTGATTCACTTCCTTATTCCTTTTTTAATCTTTTGTACCGGAATGTTCGTACCTAAAAATGACCGTTAAAACACCGTCTGAGCCATTTTCACTATCAGAAAAACATGCTTTAGAGAGAAATGGACGAACTGAAAAACGTATAGAGACACGTGACGTTTCTTAAATGATATTCGTATGCAGGCGTCACTCAGATATGTTAGACGATTGGTTTTTTTTTTCCTGCTGAAGCTCTGCACATTGTGACATGTCTACCCAGACAGGCGGGCACCTTAAGGACCGCCCGAATCTCTTCAATCAACTCCACTCCAGTTTTCGATTATTTTGTGTATCTTGATATTCCAGCCTTCCACTACGTTGTTATCCCCGTGCTGCTCCTTACGCACGTTCTAATTCTCCAGCCACTGGCGTACAACGTAGTATACTGTAGGTGGTTCACGATAAAATAAGCACTTTTGAAAGCCCTGCTTAAGATCTGCTTGTATGCACGTTGTGTCTTCTTCCGCCTTATGTAAAATTAACGTTTTCACGGGCCACGGCACTTTATTCATGCGTCGGTCAAGAAAGAAAAACTGTAAAATGATTAGGAAAGTCAATATTTAAAATCTGCTCATTTTTACACTTCTATGTATTAATAAAGCAGAAAGCGAAAGAGATAGTTAAAGTTATCACAAATGGTTTCCTAACACCGTTTATTCGACTCTTAAATATTGGAACCACTATCCATTCTTCGTTACCAACTTTACTGGGCGCATGTCACTCAGTGCACCCGTTAAAATATATGCAGACAGGGCCAGTAACTTTTTCTAAGGTTGATTTCAAAAGTGCTCACTTTATCGTGAACAGATTTTAAGTGAAGATGAATACGTAATCGTATTTGAATCTAGCGCTCCCGACAAAATAATAAGCCAGTCTACGTCTATTTAGTCTATTGTTATAAGTCTTAAAAACATCGCATTTCCGACAAAACTCTTGTACGCATTGCCGTATTCATGTTGCTAGCAGGTCCGTTGTTGTGAAAATTGCACCCCCGAAACACTTGTCCCTGGACACACACAACAAAGCATCTCGTGCACAGCTATTTGAAAGCCAATTATCATAAGTTTGAGTTTCCACTTAGGAACCCAAATTTTCACAGAATAGAAAAATGACTTGTAGGCAGCTTTATTATTACTCGACAACAAGGCGGAGTAAACGGGGTGGACGTTGATTGCTTTCTCTGTGCTGTCCATGCTGGAACTGTTAACGACTTGTAAAAGTTATATCCATTAAACATGGCTTTGCTTCTATAACACACATGCGAGCGTATTCCATTGCAAATATTATTAGTCTTTGTTCTTCAGCTATATCGTCACTCACAAGGAAACACTGCTTCCTTCGGGAAAAGCCACAATCTCATGGGTAAAATATATTTCGGAAACTATCTTATTATTTTGGTCCATCCCGACACTGTTAAAAAAAGTTTCCTACATTTTACGGAAAAGTGCTGATAAAGATTTACCCAGAAGTGTCAGTAAACTCTCCGTAAAATTACGGACACACTGATTTTCGTAAACGGACTTTCCGTAAATTTCACGGAACCTCTCCGTTGATTTCCAAGTTAGTTTTCTGTACTTTCCGTTTAAAATAAAAAAAGATAATGAAAATGTCTTAAATTTTCTTTATATGGGTGTTCTACCGTGTATAAATAACTATATTAAATATTAAAGCATTTTCTACTTAAGCGAGATTTGAACCCGAGTCAAGAAATTACCAGTCCACGATTCTAACCAATTTTTTGCTTTTTTGTTGTAGTTGCCGCTGTTTTTTTTTTTTTTCGGGCTCCAGTGACTCCTCTTGTTGATAAATTCCCAGGGCGACAAGCGAACTGAAAATCTGCCACGTCGGAGGTACTGGGGCGTGAACCCGCAACCTTCCGACTACAAGTCGGCCACCCTACCCCTGAGCTACGGAGGTAGTGCTACATTAACCTACAACTATCACTTGAAGATAATGGTAAAACTTTTGTATTTATATTAAAAGACAAAAGCAACATTTCAGTTTCTATTTAATTAAATGTATTTTTAGTGTTTCCAAGTGTTACAGTCGCTTGAGGCTATTTTTTAATGTTTTAAAGAATAGGTCATAAATGTGGATAACCTTAACTGCCGCAGAAACGATATTTTTGTTGTTACAAGTGGCGAATAAAGCTTCGTGTACAATCGGCATTGTTCGTCCCCGTAACTCGAAGCCAAAGGGAATACGGAGGCTTTCCGTATTTTGTGTTTACGGACTTAACTCCGTTTTTTCGTCATTACGGATTGCCTTTCCGTATATACACTGTACATTTCCGTAAAACATTCCGTAAATATTTCGGAAAATTTTAACAGTAGACGGATAGCCTTCTTTCCTTGCATTTTGGAATCTGCAATGCCATTTACTTAGGAATGAGGTTATATTAAGTTAGTTTAGGCTAGGTTACCTTAATAAATGTAGGTGGACTTAGGTGACTTCAATCACCATATAACATCAGACACAAAATATTTAAAAAATGAATGGGAAACACGTATATCTTTGAATATTATATTATTATTTTAATTAGTAATGTTACAATAACAATTACAGTACACAATATAATATTAAAGACTAACCTAACAGTAACATTCACAACTTAGTATCAATATTTATGCAGCCACCTATACAGACCACAATACTCTTACCTGTTTCGGCTACTGAAACCAGATAGCATGTGAGAACGTCACTCATCGAAATCGGAATCACTATCCCATTCGAGGGCTTGGCTTTACGATAATGAGTTACTTCGGCCGCCATTTTGTAGCCTATATCTCGTAATTAATAAAATAATTTATGTATAATACTCGAAAAAAATGCTTGAAGAATAATAGGCTGTTCACGGTTAACCGAGCAGTTTCGAAATTAAAATTTGAAAAATGTCGCTCCCTACCTGCATGTATTTTAACAGGAAAGCTGTCTGGCGAGCGCACAGTTAAGTTGGTACCGGCGGTATATGTGGTAAAGTAGTTTCATGTTACAATGTCGAATTAAAAGTGCTATGTAAACATCTTTGAATATTGAGATTTATTTTGCATTCTATTTTTCTAAATTCTTGTAAACATAAGTATTAGGGCTTTTGCAATATGTAAACTTTTCAAATAATTTCTGAGTTTCGTTTGACTGGCGTATGCATAATGTGATAAGGCCCATAACAGTGTCAATTGTACGTATGGTGGAAGAATACAGAGTGTGTACGGAAGTAGATCGAAAGAACGGCTTTCAAAAGTGCTTAATTTACCGTGAAATTATAGATGCATAAGTTTAAGTGGATTGAATTATGTGTTCTTTAAACATGCAAATTAAGTCAGCAAAAATAACGCGTGGACATTAAAAATATGGTGGGTGTTGATTACTTGAAACGTCAGAAAGTATACTTATTTGAAACTATTTTAGAAATATTTCATGAACTGCAACAAACGCGTCCTCACTCTTTCGTTTTCGCATTCAGTTAGTGTCTTGCTAATTTTTTTCTTTCTGCCTTATTCAGCACATACCTGTTAGACTTTAGTGATTGTTCAATCAATTCTTGGTTAATAGTTTTTTTCAAAACCAGGACACTTGTATTTCTTCTGTTTCGAACAGCGCCACTCAATGTCATTATTTTTATGGTGAATTCGAAAACGGTAACCTCCATTACTAGTAATATTTTACCCATGGTGTTGTCGGAAACTCGATAATATCACTCATTTCAGCTACTTAATTTAATATGTTCAGCTAATCTTTGGCTGGTATTCATACAGTTTTAGGAAAGTTTATATTTGTCCGCAGACGATCGTTGCAGGCAAACACATATGAGGATGGAAATTTGCCGCGTCGGATAATATATTTAGCATTCAAAAGCTTTCAAATAATGAAGAAAGTGGTGTGTCTTTACGTAAGTCCGATGTATTTGTGCCGACGTGTAACACTTGTGCTTACACCACGTAAAAAACTATGTTTCTGTACTTTCTCATAATCTGGATCGTCTCTCAAGACCTCGCTGTTAAGAGCCGCCCAAATCTCTTCACTCAATTCACTCACTGATAAGCTGGAAACGCAGTTTATTTTTGTGTTTGATGGTTCGCAAAGTGTTTCACTAAAGAAGTTTTCACTTTCCGGTAGAGAATTAACTTTTTCAAGTTACTATGTTGTGACGTTCTGGCGTAATTTAGAGTGGGGATTAAGAACCGATATTCTCCTGGAGAAAAATGATTTACGTTGTCTTGTGTTTCCTTTAAAAAGACAAAAAAAAAGTTTTTGAAATCAATAACTTTATTTGACCTGAAAAGCGCAATGTCCCACAACTGCTTAGGCACGTTAATTTCGGCTTTGTATAAAAGATAAAACGGTCTTATTCAAATGAAATCAGAATCTGCAAGACGGTTGTTAAATTTAATTTCTTCAAGTATAAGAGGAAAATTTTATGTAAATACATTAAGTAATTTGCATCTGCAAGCACGCAAACAGTATTCCACCAAGGGATCTTAGAGACGTGATAAGACATGGTTCGTTTACTTGCGGCCGAGTGGTTACAGAGAATTGATTGGATACCCTCCGTCACATTTTTTTTTTTCTGGAATTGGTTCCTTGCCCCTTGGCCAGAGAAAATATCTAACGTAATTATTTTCTTCCATGAGAAACGACACAGGGAGAATACATCCCTCGGGCATATCATTTCACCAATCGGAAGACTTACACGAATCGTCCCTTTCATTTTGTGTTCAATAATTCTTACTGTTTTGCTTTCAGTGTGCAGTGTTCTCGTTGTAAATAAGACCTCGGTCCTAAGGTTGATTTTTCTTACGCTAGATGTGGCGATCAAACCTACATTTTCAAGTTTTTTTTTTTTTTTTTACAGGGTACGAGGTAAAGCAAGAAGTTTAATCGGTGTCACACTCCATTACAGGACGTTCACGGTAAAACGAGCACTTTTGAAAGCCTTGCTTAAGATCTACTTGTATGCACGTTGTGTATTTTTCCGCCTTATACAAAATTAACATTGAAATGGGCCTAATCACTATTCATGCGTCGGTCAGGAGAAACTGTGAAATTATTGAAAAAAATAAAAATTACACATTTGGTGATTTTTATACTTCGATGCATTAAAAAACAGAAAGCGAAAGAAATAATTTAAGTTATCACAAATTGTTACCTAATAATTTTTATACAACGTTAAGATATGGAACTACTTTCCTTCCATCGTTACCAACTTTACTGTATATCTCATATAAGGTGGCAAGATTTTGACAGTTCAACGAATGTATACTTTTAGTTTATGTATCCTTTCGCCTTCAGCTGGTGCGTCAGCGAAAACAAGGAAATCGGTTTCCGGAAAAAAAACGTGGCGTGTTTAGGACATAGACGGACAATTATTGGCCCAATAGAAATTACTAGTAATCAGAATCGCTGTACACGAAAAATATGTTACTTCAAAAATTATGCAGAGCTCGTGGAAAAATAAAACTATTGGTATATGTTCGTAAATTTGTTATTTTTCATACGAAACATATTCATTTGAGCATTATAGCTAGTTAGGTTCGCGAAGGAACACAAATGGCGCGCACGACATGGTAAAGTGTGTGAGCCGCGCGCGGTACCAACAGATAGCAGTAGGTTCGCTGCCTCTATATCCTGCTTTTTAAAACTTGACTTTTCTCCTATTACTGTCTCGAAACGACACGAATTTGAAATATATTCCGTCAAATTATTTGAAAAAATAATTCAGTATTACCATGTAATATTTCTGTAGGCTTTTGGAATTAATATCAAGCATATGGAAAGAAAGCATGGATGAACAGTGGGAATACGTGAAAAGATATAAGGTTTGAAGTCGAGTTTCCTACATTCGGCTATGAATCGTTTTATTGTGCATTTCATTTTGAACATCTATATATGACTACTTTAGCTCGAAGATTAGTTTGTAACACTCACAACCGCTGTTTTGTGACCACGTAAAATAAAATAAATTTATAGATTAATTAATTCTTTCTTATCACGTATTTTATAATTGTCTGAAGTGCGTCACCAGTGAGCTCAGAATAGCCAACTTAATATTAGCTTTTGTTCGTTCGTGCATCAGCTGATACATGATTTTGTAAACGGCACTTTGTTTCGTATACGTCAAGTTGCCACTCACTGACTGTCAAAATCTGGCCATCTAATATGAGACAGAAAGTACTCGGCGCATGTCCCTCAGCGCGCCCGTTAAAATGTATGAAGTCGGAAGCAGTGAATTTTTTCTAAGATTGATTTCAAAAGTTCTCATTATATAATGAACAGCGTTTAGACCTATTAACGCCCTAACTTAAATTTTAGCAGGCTACACGCTTACTTACTAAATTAACTTTAACTTTTATTTAAAAACCGGCATACGCATCGGATTCTAACCGTAAGAGTGAATATGGGTAGAGTGCGTATGCTATCTGCGAAGCGATCACACTTAGTGTGCCAACATTGAACTGCTTTTCTCCCCATAAAACTATTCGAAACCACGGGGCTTCGGTTGAGGCTTTTACAACTCAGGCTGGGAATCTCATTGCTTTCAGTCTGAAAACTAAAAATTTCGCCGATAGGGTGCGATGGTGTCGCATGTGTATCGGATTTTTCCAATTTGTACGTAAGTTGATGGGACGATTTCAATTTTCATAAAATTATTATACTTCATTTGTATTGTGTTAAAACCTACACTCTAAAATTTTTTTTGTACTTTTAGATGCTTAGGAAATCCTTTGTAAAACCACAAAGAGTTTATCTAATGCATTTATTTGTAATATTACATATGATAAACTTGTATTAACATTATTGAGATGTGTACATGAAACTATTTTTTTTTCTCCTAGAAAACAAATGTGATAAATTAATAACGCAGAATTACTTTACAAAAATATTTTAGAATATAATTTACAAAAAAAAAAAAAAAAACACGCATCGCCAGCGCAGTGACTAGAACCCATACACCCTTATATTATTAGCCAGAACCCTTACCCACAAGTCCAACTTGACATAAGAAGTATATAGTTAATAGAACTACAAGTACCTACAAAATAGTAACGAGGTTACTTTGTTAAGAAGAATAGGTACATTTATCTAATTTTAAGAATTATGTTGTTAAGAGATGTGGACAGCTCTTAACAGCGAATTATTGAGAGTCGTTTTAAGAGTTCTGTGTTGCTAGGAAACATTAACCGTCAATGAATAATACGGTCACGTTTCACTAAGATTATTTGTGTTGTTTTAGGTGTTTAACGTTATTCAAACTTGCAATGCATTTCTTTTTGCACGCAGCTACACTTTGCATCACCATAGTTTTTGAACCGACAGATATATACGGTTTTACGTCGTAGAGTGTCCACCAATTTTGTTGAAGCTCGAGGGAACGGGTCAGTATAGCAAAAACATTTCTTGACGTAACTCTTATTACAAACACGGCCCTTGTAGTTTTACAAACTAGTAGTTTTGCAAGAGAAATCTTTGTACTGTTACAAGCATTTGTATAATTACAGAGAATTTTTCAGTAAAATTGCAATTTTTTTTACAGTGTACGTAAATAATAAACTTTGTTCTTCGCACTATAATTTAGATATAACGAAATGTGATCTCAGGTTGTTTAATATTCTGTTGTAAACTGAATTTAGCTAAACGTTGGCTTACACAATTACTTCATTTAAATTTGACAAGAGAATGGGGAAAAAAATCGAATTAAAAGGTTAGAAATATAATTTTTAAGGATTTCCGTCTCAATTTACATTAGGGAGCGAAGACAAATATTATGATCCTTTTTGATAACGGCTATATTTATTTCGCTTTTCAATTTGTAACATATTTCTATTGAAATACGAACGCTTGGGAACGTTCACTGTTAAACACAGGTGTATCTGCAGTGTTTTCTAAATTTTTACTTTCATCCAATTTCCATCTTCCGGCTGCTTTTTAATATAAACATTGCAATTCTACTAATAAACACAGTGTGTACATTTCACCAACCTCAAAATTTAATGCCTGAGGCTGCAATAAGATATGCTTATTAGTGGTTACTGCCTGTTGGAAGGGCCTTAAAGAGTGCTCAGTTTACCGTGAACAGTCTATAACAGGATCGTAAAGCGTGAATAATAGTTAAGAATTAAATGTTGCACTTATTATTTTAGCTGGATCAAGCATATATCGCAATTGGAGCTCAAAACGGAGTTTTACTCGCAATATAATTTCTCCAAAAGTGACCTCTTTGGAATACTAGTGCACCTATTCCAAACTCTTCCATAATAAATCTTGTTTTGTTCCCAACTTGAGTAAAGTAAACCTTACTTCGGCTGAGTTTTGCGGCGTATAGAGCGCGCTGTGTGCAATAAATACTTGGTCAACCTTCGCATCGCCTTGGGTTCCCTCCCTCTCCTTTTCTTTCTCTCCTCTTTCGTATCCCCCTCCCCCTTACCACTCCGAGCATGCGCAATTCTGCTTCTATGTCATTGGTGGAAGTGTAATTCCGAGGGCTGAACCTCGCGGCCCTTGCTGCTCTCGGTCACTTCTGCTCCGATCAGCTCATTGCAATCACTTCTCATTCATTCTACTCTGGTCCCAGCTATGGGACTTTCATTGGTAATGGCTGTTCACGATAAAGTGAGTACTTTTGAAATCAACCTTAGAAAGTTGCCACTGCTCCTACCTGCATTCATTTTAATGGGAGCACATGCGTCCAGTAAAGTCCATGCCATCGACGATGGTGGCGCTTCACAGCGCTGGCAGAGCGAACCATCAGCTTTCTCGGGCAGTGCAGAATGGACAAACGGATGTGAAAGGGGTATTTTTCGCCAACATGCAACCGCGCTGGACATATTGTTTCCCTGTCGACACAGGGAAACTCTTCAACGCATAGTCAGCGGTGGACATTGATTTTAGGTCAATCTTATGGTGTATTGCAGGTAAAAATTCTTTTCCTGGTAAATGTTTTTAACACTTTGAAAACAGGTTCACTCGGCAAGCGTACAGTCAAGTTGCGTACCAAGTTCGTGATCGAGGAGGGTGGTGGTTTTGACGGTAAATTGAGACGCCGTCTCAAAGTTACGCAAAATGTACCATTTATTTCCGTTAAAACGCGCTTTGTTGTAAAACTAAGTGTAAACAAAATCAAACTTCGTTGTTGAAACAAGAATTAGTGAATTTTTTTGGAAATTCTGTTGCCTTTATTGGGGACGTACACACTATGGGTTGTTACAGATATTTTCTGCACTTGCTCCAAACTGATACAGAAACAATAGGCTAAAGATGAGGCAGGCCTTTTATTCGTCTTCTGCCCATGTACCCAACATTGACAGTTGTGTTATTTTGGGGTAGGTTAAAGTCACATGGTCAACAGTGATGAACTGTTTGTTTATAGCTTAATTTTTTAATGACAAACACTACTATATGAATAAAATACTTTTATCAATTTGTATTTAATCGAAATGCATTACAAATGGGTCATATGAAATATAAAAACATCTCAAAAGATTTGTTTACAAATGAGTTTTATAACCTAAAATCCGAACCATGCCGTTTTTGCTAGCCGTATTGGCAGAAAAGCAGTTCAATGTTGGGATACATGGAAATTGTTTGTGCACAGTCAGCAATATCGGTCTACCTCATCTTTAGTCTACGGCAGAAACCGACTTGTATCAGATACAGGAATTCCCGAGCCACACGAATGTGTCGCTGCTTCGCCATTCTCGAGTAGCGGGCTTGTTCCCTAGTACACAGTATCAGGTAAGCGTGTGGCAGATACGCGTTATCGAGTACACGCGTTATTAAGTGCGTGTATTTGTGTTATATTTAACAGTGAAATAACGCATGTATAAGGGCAAGATCATAATAAAAGACTTATTTTGTGCGAAAATGTTTCAGAGAGGATAATGAACTTGCTATATGTAAATGGTGTAAACAAAAACTTAGTTATAAATTGTCATATTTTTTAAAAACTAAATCACTTAACTATGCAGTATCCAAATCTAAATCAAGAAATAGGGTTTCATCTCTACCGTAACACACTGGCGCTGAATGTTAAATTTATACTAAATATATCTGATACTTCGGCAATGTACTCATTTCATTACTAGATACAAGTGGGTATCAGATATAAAGTAGCAACTTGATACTCTGCGACCCACCTCTAGTACATAGAAGACGCTTGTAGCAAGTCTCATTCTTAGGTTACAATTTGCTTGTTTGTTTTATTGCATCCATTTTATCTACTTTCCATAAGTAATAGTATATAAATTTTGGACAAGTCATAAAAACTTGTAATATAAGATTGCAATGAACATTTATCTTATTAAACATGTACAAGCTCGGTTATACATATAAATAAATAAATATGTAATGTAGAGTCAAATTTTTTTATTCCTCTACTTGTCCGTGGTAGACTACCAGTACCAAGGAAAATGTTTACGTTTCATTAAAACAAAAAAACACAGGAAAAGGGTGCAAGATATGTGCCGGAATACATCAATATAGTTCGTAATGTTAATGATTTATTTATTATTCAACACAATTGAAGGTATGTTTATTTTTTAATATTCTTTAGCTGCTTTTTAAAGAGTTTTGTCTTCGAGAAACAAATTCCGTGTACATGTTGTGGACGTTTGTTGAAAAGTTGACTGCCAGTGTAGGAAGACCCTTTCTGTAACAAATTTTTAATTTACTGAGGGTATGTAAACGTGTTTTTTTATTCCGGTGTTATACCTGCGATAGATTTAATTTTTCTCAATAAATGAGTGTTTTAGACATAAAAGTAAGGAATCAATATATGTACTCATATGCAAATGGTAACATTTTGGTACTCTTGAAAAGGGCTCTACAAGAATCTTTGTTTGCCATTAATTATTATTACAGATTCTTTTTGCATGCAAAACACTTTCTACTGTCAGTGACTTTACCCCAAAAATAAACTGTATGTCGTAATGGAGAGAAAATATCCAAAATAAACAATTTTTAATTTAACTGTGTTTAATTTTTTTTAATGGAAAGACTTATTAACGTCCCCTGCTGTTACACCTGAAGGCTTATCAGTGGACGACTTACAAACTAACGTATGACGTAACTTAACCAACACCCACGCCTTGCCTAGTATTCGAACACAGAACCTCCCACACTGAGAGAAAATTGAACAAAATATTGGTTTGTATAGGGCCAAATATATATTTAGATGCCTTAAAGAAATATATTGTTGAGCAAACCAAATTTGAAAAGCAACTAAATTGATTTTGTTCGTCTAAAAAAATATATATGTGAATAAACAAAATCCCAATGTTGGGCCAAAAAAAATTAGACTGTCAACTAAATATTTTGTTGAATCAACTGTATATATTTGTTTGACCACTCATTTGACTGCCTTCGTTCTAAAACACAGCGCGAGTGTTTGTTTGTATTTTTCGTGATAATTTGGATAGTAACTGTGTTTGTTAGTGCGTCTATTCATGCTCAGTAATATTATAAACCCATTAACAAAACAATGCAATAAGAAACTGACAAGTAAAGCTGTAAAACATGAAATATTTGTTTGCAGACGTTGCCCAATATCAGCCGTACATTTACTGAACAACTTTCCGGTGCCATCGATTGTCACGTTACAGTCGGCCTTGGTATTCCGAGGCGCGCGGACGTATAGTGCAGTTACAAACAGGTCTAGCCTTACTGAGGTAACTAATACAACCACCTTCCATATCATTTCCCTACGTGGAGTCACACAAGCCAACCACCCGAGTGAACACGCACGAAGCCCTAGCTCTAGGACGCACACAACTGTCTGGACGAGACGCTGCGCATACAAGAAGACGAACTTGTCGCTGTCCAGATGGACGGTCGCCAACGATGCATCTTCATTAAGATGACTTCCATGCTACACTGTGAACGCATCTTGCGACTGACAGCCGGTACATCGCAGATCCGCACGTCCACTGGTGAGTCAATCAACGCCGGGATAGACATTGAGATCGGTAACCTCTAAACTGTATGCGTTATTAACATACCTGTGGAAGTTAAGAACGAAAACAGCTTGCAGGCCTTACAGCATTATGGCGAAATCTTGTCATTGACAGACGAAATGTGGGCTGCTAATTACAAATTCACAGTTAAATCGCAGGTACACGTTGTCAAAATCAAACTGACTAGACATACCATACACACTAACAGTAGAATGACACACGGGATTCACCGTGTATTACGGTCAACCACAGTCGTGCAGTGTCTGCGACGCAGCGGGCCACATGCATGCCGACTGCCCCACTTTACTGCGGGGCGCCGCTCCGGCCGCGCGGACCTGGGCGCAGACGCTCGCAACCGGTCAACACACCGTGACATCTGCCGGCAAGACAGACCCAACTGACACTCGCCCGTCAGGGGAAAGCAACAGCTCTGTGCGCAAATCATCGGTTCAGACACCAATCCAAGACGGTACAGTCGATGGTTCGGAGAAGCTAGTATCGCTTCCGATACACACATCGCCAGGGACATCCATTGTATCGCAAACACCTCCCTTCTTGTCCCCAATGGGACGGAACATTTTATGGCACGCCCGTTACATCTCATTGATGCAGATGATACGCTAGAGGATGACGATATGACTGGGGTAATCCCCCCCCCCACACACACACACATCTTGACAAACAAAGTATTAAAAAATAAAAGGAAGAAGCGCAAAAACGCTTGTCCACGGGCGTAAGGGAAAGAAACCCCGTCATAAAAGCCGCAGCCCACAACGAGATGAAATCGTTCCTGAAAGCCCACAATCGCAATGTGCACATTAACTGGTGACTGCTCGACAAGTAATCGAGCAATGTAAAACCGCGTCACACGGCACACCCACAACATAGGACTAATGCTTTGCGTCGCCGTGTATGCTCTCCGTTATGGCTAGTGTGATCACGATAGCAACAGTTAACATTTGTGCCATTGAAGCAGCGTACAAATTTCACGGCCTGTATAACTTGGCCTACGCCCATGCAATAGACGTTTTATTTTTGCAAGAAGTTGCCCAACCTCAGTTTCCGTATTTTAACAACTGCAATGTGTACACGACTGTAGGAACTAATAGTCGAGGAACGTGTATTATTACCCGAAATGGATACCAGTTGGCTAACGTTCGGACACACCCGTCAGGCCGCATAATCTCGGGGACATTACTCAAGCCGCCCACGCCATCAGGCACTGAACCTGTTGAACTGCTGCTCTGTGTAAATGTTTACGCTCCTTCCGGTACACAGCACAAAACAGCAAGAACAGAATTTTTTAGAACGGAGACATTACCTTTTCTAGAAGGCGACAGGACTAACATTATATTCGGTGGGGATTTCAATTGTTTTTAAACCCCCTAGACCATCGTGGTGGACTGTATCCGACGAACACGACCCTGCAAGAACTCGTAACTGCGATCCACGTGGAAGATGTGGTAGACATTCTCAACATACAAAGACCCCACTACACGTTTCATGCGCATTCGTCAAGTAAGAGGCTAGACAGATTTTACGTATCTAGAGACAACAGACAGTCGGTTCGTAGCCATGATGTCATTCCCGCTGCCTTTACCGACCATTATCTTGTGCTGTGCACAATCGACTGTCCTCGGAGAACTCCGGTGAGTGGGAGGAATTATTGGCGGCTGCAGACGAGACTTTTGGGACAAGACGAAGTGGACTCTGACTTCATACAGCGCTGGCTGTATTGGGTTCGACAGAAACCGCACTATGCTGATGCGGCTGATTGGTGGGAACGCTGCGTCAAACCGGGCGTCCGACGGCTGTTTCAGTTTCACGGAGCACGTTGCCGACACGAGCAAGCTTGTGTCATACTTCTGCGAGCGGGCGTTGCACGACCTTGACACCACGGCGTCGACAGGGACGAATGTGAGGGACACAGCGCGTCGACTCAAAGAAAAAATTCTACACATTCATCGCAATAATATGGAACAGCCATGCAATTTTTTCATACATACACTACCCCACAGCAAGATCACCTTAGCATTGAGGCCCTTGCGAGCGAACAGAAAATGCGTGCCAAACGGCATGTTGATGCCATACATATTGTAGCTGGAACACCTTTACGAGATCCAGTGACAACTGCGGCTGCCTTCCTTGACCACTGCTCACACCTTTACTTGGAACAAACAATCGATAACGCCGCCGATCTCCCTTTGTGCTCAGCATTACAAACCGTCTCAGTGAACATTCGAGTGATCTACTCCAGCGCGATATCACGGACGAGGAGGTTATAGTTATCGTACAACACACTCCTAAAAAGAAATCGCCGGGAATTGATGGCATTCCGTACGAATTTTACCAGCATTATTGGCCTGTCATCCAAGCGGAATTTTGCAACATGTTGCGAAAAGTCATCAACAGAAATGCACTTTGTCAATCTCAAACTGAAGGTATTTTGGTTCTGGTCCCTAAGAAAAATCACCCCCTACAAATTAAAGCTTACAGGCCTATTACTCTGCCTCTTCACAAATCGCCTGAAGCACGTCTTATCTTACATTATAGGTCCTGGACAATGTTGCGCAGTGCGAAACACCTCTATCATCCAAGGCGTCGCAGTATTGCGAGATGTTCAATTAATAGCCAAATCGACACCGGGACCGGTGTCTTTATTGAATATTGACCTTGACAAAGCCTTCGATAGAGTGAACTGGAATTTATTTGACAGAATTATGCTTCATGTAGGCTTCCCACCACCAATTATCGCCATTTTACAAACTCTGCAACGAGGTGCGACACCACAGACATATCTTAATGGCAGGCTGGGAGAAAGTTTTACCATTCAATCCTCCGTATGCCAAGGGTACCCCTTATCCACGTCTCAATTCGTTCTGTACATTGAACCTCCCCTAAGAACATTCCACTTGAAACTCATCGGTATCAGTGTTGGTACACGAACTCTAACATGCATTGGGTATGCGGATGACGTCACGTGCATAGTGCGGAATGAAGACGACGTAGGTCGAATTAATGACACACTATCCACCTTCACCCGCGCAACAACTGCCCAAGATAGCTCTACCTTAAGCCTGAGCCACATGCTCTGCGACAAGTGTCCCCATATGTCAAGACTGATAAACTTGGTACGTTGGGAATAGAATTTATGCAAAATTCCGAGCAAATGATTAAATGCAACTGGGACTCAGTGGTGCATAAAGTACGCGGCAGCCTTCTAACTGCTCGTCTTCGTAACCTCAATATTATACAAAGAGCTTATATTGTAAACACGTACCTACTGTCATAGCTATGGTATGTAGCACACCTGCTCCCCAAGCCAAAAGCAACCGAGGCACAAATACGGCAGTACATAGGGTGGTTCATGTGGCGTGGGTATCTATTCCGGGCGAACAGGGAGCAATTACTTCTTCCAGCAGACAGAGGATGCTTGGGCCTTGTGGGTCTGAAACTGAAAGCTAATGCTCTGTTTGAGAAAACTATAAGACAACAATTCATGTCTGAAAACCGCGACGTCATAACGCTTCATCAAGCAGTATGGACAAATGATCACATTCTCCCTCGACATTACCTACAAGCACTTCAAGGCGTGAAACAAACTCTCATTGAATTACCGGCCGGCGTAAGCGTCGCTACGAGTCTATTATACAAACATCATCGCAGGACTGTGAATGAAGTTCCGCGGGTGCAACTCAAAACGGCCAATTTGCACTGGGACACACTATGGAAAAATATAGCAGATGTAGAACTACCCACCACCCTCCGAGCGTTTACATATTCCTTCGTCAACGACTTAACACCCACTAAGAGTCGACGTAAACGTATTTTCCTTGACACTGATGACCGATGCGTCATATGTGATCACCGTGATACAGCTCTTCATCGGGTTACCAGCTGTATATATTCCCGTCCCTTATGGACTTGGTGTCGACGTCGCATTGCACGAAGACTTGACGTGGCAGCTGATGACTTACGTGAGGAGACGCTCTGCTTCCTTCATTTGACAGCGTTCACTACAGTCAAAAGGAGAGCGGTAGTCGGGCTACTCATGAACTTGATCAATACGCCGACCCCCTTCCACTTATGTGAATTTGCAGACAGATTGCGTATGGCGAGGTGGCTGATGGCGAAAGAGATAAAACACAGAACAAAAAATATGGGCATTATTTGTTTTTCTTTTAAAAGTGTATCCCTGAGTGTGTGTATGTCGTAACCACTTCATTTGTAATAAAAAGTTTGTGACCAGGTTAATGACATGCGCACTTGAGCCTCTGTCCGCTATTGTAGTTCCTATATTCTAAAGTCAAAATACATTACTAAAAAAAAAAGGTGAGATTACTAAGGCGTACCGAGCGGATGCAGATGATCTAGGTTCGAGACTCGGTCGAACTCGTAAAATTCTTTTGTATAGACTCAAACTTTTTAATGTACGTGTAGCCAAACAAATCTTTAGTTGCGCCAATCAAATAATACAGTTTGGGGCAACCAAATGAGAACAACAAAATAATAGTGTTTCGGCAACAAAATATTTCACTGCCCCTATACACACAAATAATTTGGTTGCACCAACAAATCTTGTTTGATTCAACAAAACCTTTTTCTCAGTGCACACCGCAAATCGATGGCGCACGAGTCGACTGCACCACGTATGGCCATCTTTTTTTTAGACCTCAGCAACACTGCGCAGGGCAGAACAGTTATTGCAGTGGGTAGCTAATCAAACAATTTGATATCTGTACACTACTATACAATATGACCATTGTTTTTTCTGCGTGCACTTATTATTCCAACGCAGTGTTACATCTTGACTGCCGATAATCGGTAGCCATCTGGCAATAGAGCGCGCTCAGTAATATACTCTTTATTGCAATCTAAGAGTGAGACGAGCTGTAATTAGCATAACTATTTCTGGAGTACAACGACTTCCGCACAATGTGCCGCATAAAGAAAAGTCTGTAATTGTATAGGCTGTTCACGGTAAAGTAAGCACTTTTGAAAGCCACCTAATTTTGAATAATAGTCAATAAATATACTTTATTTTCACCTCAGACGTAAACTTCCGAGTGCGATGGAATATATACACAATGTTTATTACTTTCATGACAAAATTTATGTAAAGAGGTGGTTAAAGAATAAGAAATGGCTGAAAGGGAAAAGTAACTAGGTTATCGAAAGTGTTCACTTTACCGTGAACAGACCATATAGGCTGTCCACAGAAAACGGATGACTTTTTAAAATAAACATAAAAAAAAAAAATCATGTTCCTAACTGCATGCATGCTACCATGCAATATGACACAGGTTCCCAGTGGTGGCAGCGAACTAATCAAAATAGTTCCAAGTTTGGACGCTGTTTTGCGAGTGTAAAGTACAAATTTATTTATGATCAAGTTATTGTTTTTTTTTTCTGCTTCGTGCACGCTAGTAAAGGCTGTTCATAATAAGATGAACACTTTTTAATCAACCTTTGAAAAATGTCACTGCTCCTACCTACATATAACTTAATAGGCGCGCTACCAGAGGTATGGGCCCACTTAAGTTGGTAATGATGGAGGGAAAGTAGTTCAACGTCTTAAAGTCGAATTAAAATTGTTAGGTGAACATTTACGTAAACTTAAATCGTTTCTTTTGCTTATTGTTTTTGCAATGCATATAAGTGTAAGAAATAGCAGATAAGTAAAATAATTACTTTTCCAATAATTTCACAGTTTCACTTGACCAGCGCACGAAAAAAGTGATGAGACCAATGGCAGTGTTAATTCTACATAACGTGGAAGAATACATAATGTGCATGAAAGTAGAGCTTAAGCAGGGCTTTCAAAAGTGCTCAGATTACCGTGAATAGCGTATATATTAAATTGGCTAATAACACATTTAGGTTGCTAACTATTTCACTTGAATGACGCCCATGGTAATGTAAATTTTGTACATGGCGGAAGGATACGAAATGAGGCGGAACAGCTGTTAACAATGAAAAGTCTGAGTGCTGACTATAAATTGTAACCAAGAGCGGATACAGTAGATGGGCCGGGTGGTTGGTTACGTAGTCATGGTCCCCTCTTCCCTAGATCGTTTGTGTCTTGTTCACATGAAAATGTCCAATGAATATTTAAATACTGAAATGAAATAATATCACAATCGTTTAAAATACAGATTTTAATTTACTGAGTTTCTGTTGATTGCACGCCACGAATAGAAAGTCTTGACCTGCACCTGCGAATCGGGACAATGACCTCCCTGTAAAAAATAATGGGAAAATTACCCGACAAGTGTCAGGTAATATTCAGAAACATGTGGGGGAAACATAATTTTCCTTACGGATGAGGTAAAATTACTGTACTCTGGAGTAAAATTCACTTACGTGGTGGTGAAAAATCCCATAAACGGATGGGAAAATTACCTTACAACGCGTGCATCTCTCCAGAATTGTCTGCACAGCTAAGTGGAGGGACGGGCGGAAGAAACAACCCCCAGTCTTCCCCCAAACCGAAAGTCCTGACCCGCTCCTGGATGTGACCCGTGGCTGTAGTTTAGCACACCAACCACTGTGCGCTGCCCAGGGCCTCCAGTGAGCGCACCGGAACATTTTGGTGCGCGTTTTACCCGCATCAAAGGCGCTCTCGTACGCGGTCGCTCGACGGGGCCACGCAGGCAACGTGTTTGCTTATTCGCTTTGATTAAAGCTTCGCTCGCCTCGCCGATCTGGATCATCTCGGTTATTCCGATTGGAACGCTGTTTGTTCAGTTCTCCAGCACGCGTTTATTCGTTTCTGAGCATTTGTAGCCACCGTTGCAATACTTGAAACAGTGTGACGTTTTGTACAACTGCATCGCGTAGTATTATCCAACATAGTTTATAATCCGTTTTTTCTTCTCAGGATAAAAATATAAGATTATAATTGAAAAAATTGAGGTAAAAACTTATTTGGAGCCCAGTGGTTTTGGCCTGACTCCGATAGTGTTTTGATATTGAATCCGGCTATATTACATTTATTTCTGTTTTTCAGGGTTTCTAAAATTCTCATCATTCTCTTACAGGCGTAACGCTATTGATGATACTGGAAAAAAGTATCGTTATAGTTCTTGGTTTGAAATATACATTGCATATAATTCGTTTACTCAATTTTGTAGTCAGATCGTCCCTATATTAAAAAAAGCAGTTTAGTGTAATGATAGCATATACACCGGTGTGCAAAAATATACTCTAAGCAATTATTTGTAAATTTACCATATAAGGGTATACTTACTGTGGCAAAGCGTAAATGGTAAAATATTTTGCCATAGATCCATGATAACGTTCCTACAGTTACTCAGGAAAGAGTAAAATACGTTAGGAAGTTCCCAACTTTGTATAGTAGCGATACTAAACATTCCCTATTTTCATTCTCATAGGTAGAAAAATTTCCATATCATGTATAGGTTAAAAACTTCTATTACAGTTTAGGAAGTTTGCCGGACATCGCAGCAATATTTCAAATATGTACGAAGCGTACCATTACATCGTCGATAACTATGAGCATGGGAAGCGTGAATAACACTGCCAAGAAGGCAGAAACGTCCATATAACAGGCGTCAGGCAAGAAACAAATTGGGTTTGGCTGTGTTGGGGACACGGCCGTTTGTTTCGAGTTAATACGTCTACGTTGACGCGCTTGGACGCCTCGATGTTTATTTTACGTTTCTGGCACCGCTTCGCTCGATCATATGGGGTTTTATGGGTATCACTGGATTGCTTTTAAGATGCTCTTTCCAACCGTATACGATTTCTGCATTTCAACTTATATTTTTGTCGAGTATAGGCCGAAATTGTGTTAAGTTTTCTTAATGTTTTACATTAAACTCATACAATTTCACCACAACCACGCCACGCCACGCAAATGTTTTATACACGCAATAGACGAGAGCTATCGACTGAAACTAAACAAGCGTCGTAGCTTCTCCTAGTGAAAAGTTATACAACGTGGACGTTATCAAAAGCGTTGAAACGATCTCAAAATTGCGGGAACCCCTACCCCCCTACCCCCTACCCCCTTCCCCCCTTCCTCCTTCCCCTCCTAGTCGCGCGCGATGCTTCGCATTACTCACTCATTACATATTATTTGATCATTTGGCAGTCGAGTGGTGTAATTGAATTTTGTATGTAGACGATATATTCGGTGCTGCAATGCCAAACTGTATCACCCGATTTTGTTATCGGATTTTCTGGATTGCCTCCCGCCACGGTTTCAAATTTAAAGACGTATCCGCGTCAAAAAGCGGTCCTTAGGAGATATGATCACGCTCGACTACGATTCAGGGTGGGTACCCCTATTCATGCTCATTATCAGGTTCTCGACGAGCTTATGATGCATCATGGCCCATTCGTGTTGTAGGACCGATCGCAGCGTCGTCGTGTATGAAGAACTAAGGGACACACAGCACTTCGGAAGCGACGGATGAGAGGAAAGAGAAGCTCAGCACAATAGCGGTCATCATAGGGACTCAACCTTCCGGTGGGAAGATGTGCAGCTCCGAACGTATATGAGGCATCATACAACCCCAAACGAGAACTCCCCCACCTGCAAATCGGCGACTTTCGACGATCTGGGATGGGTGAATGCGTTTTTCCCGATCCCTCCAGGTGTATACTCTCTAAAAAGAAAATTTTGATCTTTTACAAGAAAAATCCTTGGAAACCTAGTTGCCAATAAATTCCCTTGTAAAAGTACAAACAGTTTCCTTGCAAAATCTGCAAAACACATATTTGTATTACTGTACAACATACAGTACTGAAAAGTGTACATAAAATTATTTCGTTTTTAGAAAAAATTTTATGAATCAATAAAAGAGAACGTCTTTAAAAAATATATTTAAAAACATAATTTATGGAAAAAAAAGAGAACATTACACTTTGTCAGCATGGAGACTACAACTCAAACCCCTTATATTGTTAGCCTGCATCCTTAACCACTAGACCAACTTGACATACTTGCTGTCTTAGCCCTTATTGTTATATTAAATATATATCCAAGAACTTACTAATGCCAAGAAAGTTATTTGAATAAGAAGAATACATTCACCGGTACAGTATTTCATTTTAAGAGTTCCGTGTATCATGGAATCGAACAGTTAATGAGTAATATGGTCACGTTTGTTTGAAATTGTCGTTTTATTATGATTATTTGAGTTCTTTAAGCGTTTTACGTTATTCAAACTTGCAATACATTTCTGTTTACACGCAGGTACACTTTACATCAACCATAGTTTTTACACAAATAGCTACTTTTACGTTGCTGGTCGAGTGTCCGCCATTTTGCTGTAGGTCGTGGATACGGGTCAGCATAGTACAAACATTTCTTGAGTTCTGCTACAAACACGGCCCTTGTAGTTTTACAAGAGAAATTTTTGTACTGTTAACAAGCATTTGTAAAGTTACAAACAATTTCTCACTAAAAATTACAAAAAAAAATTACCGTGTAGACGTTTGGAATCGCTAGTTAGTCAAAATCGGCTCTTGTCCATAAAGATCACTCGACTGTATTGCGGAGCTCCCACCAAGTCTTTGTCTCTTCAGCAACACAGCATACGCAGACTCCGAAGGGTAGGCGCCGATGACAAACACCGTATTGGTCGCAAATCGAACAGACCAGCTACATGCAGTATCATGGCAACACGTTAAACTTCTACACCGGATGCCCAGTAGTGCGCTGCACGAGTCCTGCGATTTGATCAGCGCTGACTACCATTGGTCTCTACTCTCCTGTAGAACAATATACCAACACTCCGTCGCCATGGCTGCCTGTTTCCCGTGGACGACAACTAAAAACACCACTCGCAGTTATTCCAGCGTTTCGAAATAACGCCCGAGCTCGTACCACGATGCTGTTGTGGTGTGAGCGAGCCCTTACTTGATGCTCGCGTGAACCTAGCAACACATTCAGCGGGGGATCAGGACGGCAGTGATTGCGACAAACAGTAGCCAGTATAGAGTGTGGCGATACTTCAAACAATGCGCCGATGCAGGCGAGCGCGAGGTTTGTCGCGGGGCCAGACGCCAGCTAGACGCCGTCAGGACGTCAGCCAGTGGCCGACCTCTCAAGAAGGGCCACGAGAGAGGTGTGTGCCGGGGACCGCCGCTGGCGACACGCCAAGAGATGCAGCCTTGGTATTTAACTAATTGGCTTTAGCATCAATGAATAGCAGTAAACATAATTTACTCTCCCGTTTTATATAACGTAACGATTGTAAAGTTCTGTACTCTTGTGAGTTATTGAGTATTATATAAAGACGATTAAGGAGAAGCCCGTCTTTGTATTGAGTACGCCACCCATTTCTAACAGACTCATATTGCACAGGAGACGCCTGTCACTGTTAAAAAAAATTTCCTTCATTTTACGGAAAAGTGCTGTTAAAAATTTATCCAGAAGTGTCCGTAAACCCTCCGTAAAATTACGGACACATTGATTTTCAGAAACGGACTTTCCGTGCATTTCACGGAACCTCTCCGTTAATTTCCAAGTTAGTTTTCTGTACTTTCCGTTTAAAATAAAAAGAGATAGTGAAAATGTCTTTAATTTTCGTTGTGTGGGTGTTCTACCGTGTATAAAATTTTATATTAAAAAAGTTAAAATATTTTTTACTTAAGCGAGGTTTGAACACGGGTCAAAAAATAAGCAGCTTACTATTCTAACCATTCACCTACAACTCTCACCTGAAAATTGTAACATACATATTTGTATTCAAATAAACAAAAGCAAAAATTCAGTTTCTATTTAATTTAGTTTATTTTAGTGTTGCCAAATGTTACAGACGCCTGATGCTATTTTTTAATGTTTGAAAGAATAAGCCTTAGTCGTGTATAACCTTAACTGCCGCAGAAACGATAATTTTGTTGTCACAGTGGCAAAGAAAGCTTCGTGTAGAATCGGTATTGTTCGTCCCCGTTACTCGAAGCCAAAGGGAATACGGAGTCTTTTCTTATGTTGTATTTACGGACTTAACTCCGTTTTTTGTCATTACGGATTGCCTTTCCGTATATAAACTGTACATTTCCGTAAAACATTCCGTAAATATACGGAAATTCTGAACAGTGTACAAGCAAACAGGATATATATATCGTTTGCCCGATCCTGCAGCCAGGAAGGGACAGAACACTACTTGCGATCCCGAAGTCTTCGGCTATACTTACCACGCTACGAACTTCTTCCAACTTCGCAATTATTCGAAGTCGGGTGAAGTCGTCCAGATGTTGTCTACCGGGCTGCCTGCTGGTCATACCAGGCATTAGACAACAACTCGACGTCGTACAATCCAATATGCACTGTGCAATATCTTCCATTGTAGTGCTGATCGTACACCACGCTCGTGCTTTAGGCCGGGTGCACACGAGCGGACAATGTCCGCGCGGCACCGCTGCGGCGGCGCAAGAGAGTTCCACGAAGGCTTGGCTTATATGTACCAGTGCACAGCGGCGCCGCCGCGATCTATGTCCGCACGTGTGCACACGGCCTTATACGCTCTCCGCACACGCGCTTAGCATGCCCCACCGTACCGGACCCTAGGTGATCTGCTGGTTGGTCTTCGGTTCATTCTGCTGTTATGTTAATTTCTCCAATCCATCCTCAATTTTTGCACACGAGTGTAGTGATAACAATGGGAAGCTAATAAAACCATAATTTGTAAAGCAATCTATACTTACAATTTATTCATAAATGTATGAATTTGTAAAAATAGGAAACCTTTTTATGTCTTATTTGCTAATTGGGATAGTTAATGTTACGTTATCGAAGTTGCACTAAAACAAGATGAGAGAGATTTGCGTCATTCGTTCGAGGATAAAAAAGAATGAAAACTCTGATGTATACGATAATTATGGTATTCAAACCATCAAGGGTCCTAAATAACGACTAAACAAAGCATTTTTTTTGACAATGCACGTTTTATTGCTGCAAATATACAGCTAAAGTTGTGTTTGGCGTGCAAAAATAGTTCCCCGGTCGTCCCATTTCTGTGTTTACCATTATCATTTTTGAAATATTTCCGAAGCAAACAACATTTCAGAGTACGCCTCGAGACGTCTCTACTCTATAAGAAGTGCCACGTCACATTCGAAGCTGTGGTAGCGAGGTGTGTTGGTAAATTAAGATTTTCTAGTCTAATAATTATTATATATTAAAGAGTTCCTGAATTTATATATCTTCTCCTCGGAGGAGTTGCATTTTGCTATTAATTATGAAATATCAAACATATATGTACTTTCAAGTATTTCTATTAATTTTTCCATATTTTGATATTAAAAATTATTGATATATTTGTGGTTTACTTTTCATTTCCCAGCATGTTAATTCCAGCATAAATCACACTGCGTATAACGAAAAATATTTTTGGTTGCTTCTGGTGAGTATATTGCAGTCCGTACTGTTTAAAAACCAGAAACAGAGAGTTACGTTATGTATACTGATGGAGCGAAATATTACCGGGCTGCAGCAAATGCACACTAGCGCGCAAAAATAAAACAAAGGTGCTTTTACCACGCACTGAAAGTAGGCGAATGGTAATTGAAGGGGATGGGAATAAATCACGCTAGTTGTAAAAACTAAAGTATATACAGTTTACCTAAACTGTAGCGCAATTAATGAAGCGGGATTTGGATATAATAAGTATACCTCGTGAACCATTTGGTATTTTACTTTTTTGTTATCCTTGCCCGTATTTGCCGTTATTTTAATTCTGGTATACATGTCGTAATGTAAAGAACAAATAAAAATGAATAAGGTGTTATTCTGAATTGTATTTTTTATAAGCTGCAACTGAAATAGTTTACATCTTTTCATACTCTCTAAGAGTACGAAGTGGGGTTGCTGTGGTATTTTTAAGATTCTAAGAATTTCAAAATATATCTTGGTCAAAGCATGGATAAAGATATGTTGAATGCCATTTGTGGCGGAAGGATACACAACACGATGAAATAATAATTTAAGATGTGTTTTCAAAAATGTTGTTTTAACTGTGAAACAACTACAGGCTGTTAAAATGTAGAGATGCTTTTCCTCTCTCTCTGCCAAATTTGGAAACAAAATGCGATCAAATTAATTTTCTGCCTTTTTATATACGCATATTAACATTTTTGAAAATAAATGCTTGTCATCCCTCCCTTGCGAGGTTGTGATGGAAACTGAGGGATTGATACGTCAACCACAAGGGCTTTGAAATGTGTTCACTTTACGGCGAACAGTCCGTAGGATGGCTGGTATAATCCATTCACGGTTACTTAGTGCTTTTGTCAAATCCTGCTGAAGTTCTAATTCCAGGATATTCTGCCGCTTTGTGCAAACCAACCCTTAACTAATACGAGAAAATTAAACTTAAAGACAACGCACAGAATTCATGCGCACTCAGTCGTAATAATATTTTTTATGAAGACTATTTCTTGCAGGCGCTACCAACACATATGTTTTCTAGCTGTTTTTATTCGTGTTTATAATAAATTAAATATTATAACTTATAAATAAAATATTAGTATACTTAATTAAACGACAAATAAGATAGTTTTATGTTAACAGAAGTATAAATGCTATGATACATGGAATATTAGGAGATAGCTAAACGTGTCATACATGGGGTGATTTTTCAAAGGTTGATTTACAAAGAGTGACGAAACCACGAATAGATAATAAAACAGCTCTCGGCGTGACTGTGATGTGCCTCGTACGGAGAGTAGAATGTCCCGAGGATCCAACAGTTTTCCCCTTCATCACCTTGGCAAAGATCATACAAGGCGGCGTACGTGTCGCATCGACTGTCCTCTCTGTTGTCTGCTAGTTTTTCCTAGCATTATTATTGATTCGGCTTCCGTAGCGTCGTTGGTGGTTGATTACAAGAGTGACGGAACACGAATAGATAATAAAACAGCTCTCGGCGTGACTGTGATGTGCCTCGTACGGAGAGTAGAATGTCCGAGGATCCAACAGTTTTCCCCTTCATCACCTTGGCAAAGATCATACAAGGCGGCGTACGTGTCGCATCGACTGTCCTCTCTGTTGTCTGCTAGTTTTTCCTAGCATTATTTATTGATTCCGGCTTCCGTAGCGTCGTTGGTGGAATGCTAGTTTCCGGAGCTAAGAGTTCTAGATTCGTGTCTAGGAAAAGGCATTAAATAAAAACTTGAAAAAAATGGGGGTTGGCTGTGTTGAGGTGACTGCCGTTTGTTTCGCGTGAATACATCTACGTTGACGCTCTCGCACGCCTTGATGTTTTTCACTGGATTGCTTTTGAGACGCTCTTTCCAACCGTATACGATTTCTGTATTTCGACTTGGCTTTTAGACGAGTATGGGCCGACATTGTGTTAAGTTTTCTTATTTATTTACATTAAACTAATACAATTTCCCCATTACCACGCCACACAAATTTTTTTTATAAACGCGATCGATTGATCTTGACGGGAGCTGTCTATAGAAACCTAAAAGAGTGTCGTAGCTTCTCCTGGTCAAAAGTTATACTACGCGGAAGTTATGAGACGCGGCGATACGAACTCAAAATTGCCCCCCCCCCCCCCTTTATCACCTTCCCAGCGGCGCTCGATGTTTCGCAGTCCTCGCTCAACGTAACATATTCTTTGATCCTTTGGCAATCGAGTGGTGTAATTGAATTTCGAATTTAGACGATAGATTTGAGCTGCAATGCCAAACTCTATCCCCAGATTTTGTTATCATAAGATTTTCTGGATTACCTCCCACTATGGTTGCAAATTCAAAGACGTATTCACGTCGAAAAAATTACAAATCTTATGTTGTTTATAATTTTAAAGCCATTGTTAATCACGCAAATCTGCCAAAAAAAAAAAAAAAAGACAAACTAAAACAACCACTATATTTTTCTTATCTGTTAGGAGTTCCCATAACAAATAGTGCGTCTTTTCATGGCCGATTTCTTTTTCGTGGCATTTGAAGAATTCTACTATACGTTTATACGTTTGGTGTTTTTGCATATGTTTTCTGAACGAGAAGTGAAATTAGATGAACCACTCCACTTTATTTGATTATCAATAAAGTGGGTGTTATCGTACCCGATAAAAAAATTGATCTGTGAAAAGAATTAAGTTTTACTCTTAAGTGACCTACGCGAAACGCAACATGCTCCTTTGATTTTCGCATCCTTCTTCCAGGTAGTTTAAATTTTCGTCCTGGGGCTGTTTTGTCAGACGGGTAAACGGTGCACCTGCAGTTAGTTTACACGGCAACCCGACAAGCACATACGTATTACGGGACTTGGGAAAATATGAACGACGCCTAAATTGCACACCGGAGAAAATTAAGGGTGCTCATACAAAGCCTACATTTACAGCTAGTTTTAAAGGGGAATCTATGTCAAATTCCTTCTCAGTGCATCTATTTTAATGACAACCTTTTTTAAAAAAAAGTGTCTTATGTGAAATTTCTTAAAAAAAATACTGGAACGTTAAACAATATTGGTTTACCTTTTTAAAATTAATATTTACATAAAAAAATAGAAATTAATAGTTTTTTATGAAAATGCCATATTGTGGCAATATTTTCTGAAATAGCTGCGATCAATATTTTTTTTTGTTTGAAACAGTTACCTGTAAAACTGATACATTGAGATCGAAGTCTATAACATTAACTCCATATTTTTAACAATGTGGCCACAAGCACACAGTTTGCGAATTCCTTAAATGTAAAATAATATAGAGGCCATTGTTGAATTACGTAATATATTCCTGTGGGGTTTCTTTTATTCGCTATATATTTGAATTAGTAAACTTATTGCATATAGAAATAGTTAATAGAACATATAGTTTCAGAATTATATCTTTGTTTGTTTTTCTGAGTGTAACGCAGAGAAACTACAAAACCTGTGTATATACAAAAGAAATACTTGTATTAAAATTTATAAAATTATACTGCTTAAAACTTTATAGCGAAAATTTAAAAAGAAGACTAAATTCATCAGCTCCTGCCAACGACTTTTTAAACGTGTATTTAATTGGCACAAGTTTATATTTTTTCGTTAATTTTAAGACAATTATTTTGATATCGAATTAACTGATTTTGTGGTTTTTATCCTTAATGTTTCGCAAAACGTTGTCAATTTTAAATAGAAACTGTACACTTTATCAACTATAGTTGTTTAAGACTGTTACCTGCACTCTAAGAACTTGTCTAAAAATATATCTGCGTTTAAACATATCAAGTGTTTCAAACTCTGTTCTTGATTTCAGGTTGCGGGAATGCTTACATTGCGAGATCGTTCATTTTCTTGAAATTTACCTGCTTTTGGAAAATAAAGAGATGATACTCGGCTTTTCTCAATGGATGATTATCTCAAATCTATAGTATTTCAATGTCGCAATCAATGAAAAACTGTTTGGTAAAAGAGGGAAATTTATTTAATGTACTGTTTCGAGAAGATTACTTTTTATGCTAATATGACGTGACAGTTGGTTCAGAATTTCATCGAGAAGTCCCTGTTAGCAATTTTGGCGGTGTCTGTACCAGGTTTGCAACGGTTTGGCCAGGGAAGGGCAAGAAGGGGTGAGAAATGGTGCCAGAGTGCTCGTATAATAACAGCTTCACATCAAGAAGGGGCTAGAAGTGGGTAGAGCATGGTCCAAGGTACGGAATGGGTGGGAGAGCACAGATAAGCACGCCGTGTCTCCAAGATTTAGCGAATGTGTCCTCCGACTGGGGGTCGATGGCTGCGATAGCAGGTAGCGAATCGGTAAACTAGGCTGCTCTTCATCACGGTTTTAACGCACTGTTGCGTAAATAAATACAGCTGAATTGTAATGTACAATGCAAGTTCATTTTTAAAACCAAGTTCATTTAGGTCGTACACTTTGTTTCCAAGTAGTCAAATAATTTATTTAATTAGAAAAAAAGCCAGTGCCACTGCATTAAATGTTTCCCAGTCTGATTTTACTAGGCAAACTGCTGATTGTTTTCAATTAAGAGTTCCGTGGGAAATAACATTTTATTTCAGCACAATGTGTTTTGGTGTACAACAAACTTTTGCAAATAAGCTACAATTTCGAATGCATCCACATTCATTATGTTTATTTCCGTTATTTCGATAATAAACGAGCACACCCTGTCCATTGGGTTTGTGTAATGGGAACTGGGAATAAACTGTTCTAAACACGAGTGTTTGTTAGTGAATGTGTGTTGAGTGATTCTGATAACTAAACCAACATGGAAACTAGAACGTAACAACTCTACAACTTCCAATAATTGATGTGATCCGACTGTGCAGTATTGGGTACCGCTATAATCCCAACAAATTAAAATCATTGATGAAAACTGCATTTTACTGCAATTTTTAGTTTTAATTTCCAAACCATAGTGTAGCAATTAAAATTAAATTTGTATAACATTTAAACATTTTTGAAGATTTCGGTGTAATGAGATTGACCTTTTGACCATCCGCAAATGTATCGATATCACGTATTTGGTTATTTATTAGGTATTTTTCTTAATTGTCATTTAAAATACTAAATTACAAAAAATTCTGGTTTAAAAAAACATAAATTGAGTATTAATGAAACACGAAATATGTAAAACTTAAATCTTGATATTGCATAGACTAGTACACTATTTAAAAAATTGTAAATTATAATGAATATTTTTTACATTTACATACCTTTGTAAAAATATAACAACATCCCTTACAATTTTTTTTGTAAAGTTAAAAAATACATTTTTTATTCCGTGATATGTATCTCATTTGAAACACGGGAATGTGTTTACAAATGACGAGCTATTGCATAATAATTTCAGCTAAAAAGCAATTTCATTATAACATTATTTCCAGGGCAGGAAACTTCATTGCCTTTTAACTTACTTTCCCAGGAAGTCGCCAATAGAACAGAATGTTTTAAATATTTTGTAGAGAGGCCTATATAATGCCAGTTACTGTCATCATATCGCAATCCGTCATAAAACAATATATTCTGCTTTTATAAACTACAAATGTGCAAGTAAGCAATCAACCTAAAGAAATTTCCTGTAATTCTCCCCAAAAAAGGTGACATTATCATCTTACCCCAAGATAATGTGTATCAATAGTATACCACTGGAAAATAAACTGGTACGTGATGTGACAAAGTGCCCGTCTTGTCATAGGCATAATTTGAAAGATAGCTGTTTTCAATTTTGTCTTATTTAAACATCATATTTTTGGAGACACAGTAAAGAGTTATTTTATTACCATTTCTCGAAACACAAAATTTAAGAAAAGCATATAATTGATTATAATACAAATATAGCTATTGTAGGTCAACGCAAGAAGCTGTGTGTTTTTACAACAAACAGTTTTATAGTTATACAAAAGTCTCTTCGGCAGGAGATGTGTTTTCAAAGATTTTCTTTTAAATATACAAACTGTCGTTTTACAACGTAAATTATACCGTAAAGTTTGTCTCCACATTTCCTAGGCACAGCATGTCGCCGCGATAGTGTAGAAATGCATGATTTAAATAGTAATGAAGGGATCGATAGCATACTTCTATCGATCATTATAAAAAATATTTACGTGTCTCGTATTTTGCAGTCTGAAGGTAGCACGTGCTGTTCCCAGCATATAAGCTTAAGGAAAGAGCTCAGCCACCCCTTTAAACTACCACTAATTTACTAATTAGTAGAGACCTGAATAATTCGAGGATTCATTTCAGGACAAGTTAGAATTCAAAACATATGTGTTTATATAATATTAGCCATTGATCCACACGGTGTTTGGCACACCATGGAGAAGGCTGGCCCAATCGTCGCCTTCCACTGTGACAGCAGACAACCAATGGGCAGTTGACATCGCCATATTTGTACATAAGACTGTAGAGTATAGCCTGCAGGTCATTGAAGTCGCGAATTTTTCAGGTCTCTTAAGCATAAGTATTGAGAGTTTATATCTGGCATCACCAAGAGGAATTCACTGTACGGAGATCATTGGTTGAGTCCCAACTGACTTATTGTGAGAGTAGTTAACTTTACCTAGTGAGGATAAGATATTCATACCAGCAAATATTGGTGCATTTTTTCTCATACTTTATAGCCGTTGAACTCCACAGTGCTGATACACCGAACTACATGTAACTTGTACCCTTTCGCGGCAGTAACACTACATGCTACCAGCGTAATTTAATACGGAGATAAGGAGATTTTTCCCTCTTTAATTTGCTTCGTTTATAAATAGCGCGAAAGACACGTCTATAGCATCCATTAGGAAAACAAATATCCACAAAGACGAAAAAATGCGTTAATATGATTCTAAAATTCACTGTGATAAATGTATTCTGCTAAGTGTAATACTAAACGACGTGTAACTACTGGGCAGTAAGGGAATTTTTTTTTTTAAATTTCCGTAAATTTCAAAAGGTTATTCCCATTACATATTGACTCTTTTTCTGTCAAAAATATACAGAATTGGGAACCAGAAAAAAGCCTATTCAATCTCACATTTTTCTACTGTGTGCACCCTAAATGTTTTTATTGCTGTGTTTCTTTAGCCCAACCAGCGTTACTACCAAGTTGAATATTCAATATTTGACAATACTTATTCAATTGAGTAGAATGTAGCAAAAGTATTTGCTCTAAAGACGACCGTTCTAAAGTCAGCAAAACTTAAAAGAAATATTTTTATTGGTTTTATATTGATCAAATATTATTAAAAAGGTTTTAGGAGACTTAGAACCCTTTTTTTAGTGGTACTGAAACCACAAAAATGGGAGTCGGGTAGTGCAACTGTTTCTTGCGAATAATAAAATGTCGTTATAAAGTGTTAGAAAATTAAGGATCACAAAACCAGCGTGTCTTAAAAACTTTCACTATGCCTTTGCATCCAATGCATTAAGAGAACGTAATGAGTAAAACGAAGGTTAGATGAATTGCTCCGTGTTTATGCAAATGGTTTTAAAGGTTTCTTGAAGTGGATTAATAACATATAGGCTTACAATCACTTTATGTGCTGCCCTCTAGTAATAACATATAGGCTTACAATCACTTTATGTGCTGCCCTCTAGTAATATAATGTGCTTACTTGATCGTTCTTACTCACGTCCAAAATGGTGACTTTTACCCCCATTTTTTAGTAGTGTAATATTTATTCGTATTTTTCTCGAGAGTTTTGAAGTCATCCTAAATTATCCTTCCGAGATAATGTAAACAAATACAATTCAATAAATATTTATATTTATTTATACACACCCGAAAAATACAATTGTCACTATAGATTAGATGTATAACAATTTTCTAAGAAAAGGTGGCAAAGATTTCTTTTTAGTTTTTTCTTTCTTTATAACCCTGATAAGCATAAACAAGAACTTTGATTTTATTGTACGTGTGTTTTATGATATGGTTACTTTTTAAAAATATCTTTATATATTTTTTTCCAAAAAAAGTGCGTTATTTCGAAAATTTGCAGCGAATACAATCTTATTCATTTCTTTATAGTAGAAATAATATTATCTATTTTGCAGGCAACAAAGTAATTGATGACAAGAGGACTTGTTTGAATTTTTTACTGCCAATTTTAAATAGATTAAATAATTTTGTTATCAGTTCTTGTCGCTTTTTCCCAGTTCTTTGCGAACTATTCAGTAAGTTCTCGAATAATCGGTTAAAAACATTATAAAAGGCTTGTCATTAAGTCAAACTTTTTCATACGGTATTTTTCTTCTTATTTAATCAAATGTAGCTTTGAATTTTTTTTTAATACTTTATATTATTTCTTTTACATTTAGGTTTCTATACTGACTCAGCACCAGCTTTTACTTCAAAAAATATCCCTTGTGTAAAATGGCACATTCAACTATACGGTTTCGAAGGGTACACAGCATACAGGATTGTAATCCATATTCCTTAGCAACTTAAAATGGCATAGGCACTGTACTGACGATAGATCCATAGAGAAGTAATCAAGTTTCGTACATACAAAGCATTGCTATCGTGCGTTTGCACGGAATAAGACTTGAAAGGAATAAGTTGGAATGAATAAATATTCTACACAGATTAAGTTTTACGATAAATGCTCCAAAGGTTCCTTAAAATAAAAATAGTAGTGATAATAGATAAAATATTTTAAACTTTAAAAATTATTTACAATCTTGTAATGCAGAAAAGCGTTCTTGTTTCCCTTCAGAAGTCAAAGGATAGAGCGCTACAGTTTGTAATTGGTACCGTTAAATCCCCTAAAGAGTGAATTTTAATTACAGAGGAGCAGTGTCTACTACAGTTTCTGAAATGCCACCAGTAAGTTCAGACTGAATATCACCGTTTTGAAAATGTGACATACTGCTTGACAGAGCGAATATCTTTATCCCGGGCAATATTTTACAGTGCGTTGCGCTGGTTAACCAGTAATCTACATTGCAAACGGCAGCCTCGCAAAAAAATTGATTACAATTATATTAACTAAAGTTTTATTTCAACGAAGCTGTGAATTATAGAATGGCCAAAGAATGTCTGCGATGTTAATTAAAATTTTACTTCTGCTTATTAAATTCCTCAAAGAGGCTCCCTTTTATTTCCTTAAAATGTTCTACCTCTTCTCAGTGTTCCAAGCCTAATATCGTTTTTCCGAACAAAGCGCACAGTTAATAACATATCAGTCGGAGAGTTCCGCCGGCTCGTAATACGTTCTCGTGCAAAAATGTTTTTTTTTTTTTTCCCCCATGAATATCTGTGGTTAAAAATCAAACTTTGGAGAAGTATATGCGGGTCCTCGCAGGAGCTATAAAACTATTCAGTTTTTTTTAAATATAATTTATGTAAAAAGAAAATATAATAATAAAATCAAAATATAAAACAATTAATAATCCAAAATTTTAACATGGATTTTAACTACTATTGAAGCTATCATCCAAGTGTAAAGACCAAGTTTATAATTTCTTTGGTCCTTTTCCTATATATTTTGGTGGGTCTCTCCTTTTCTCCATTTTCACTTGTGTTTATATTACAGAGTGATTTAATTGAAAGATAAGTATAATAGCACATATTATATTTAAACTGAACAATCGTGTACAAAATATATATCAAATGTGAGTGCTGAAGGGAACACATGCATTATTATGATCTAAGAATCAAGAAGATGAATGAACTGAAGTTAACCTTCAAAATAATAAAATAATACTAAGGAATTTTCAGACGAATAGATAATCTATGTCTAAGAAGTCTATATGAAAACGCCACCTTGCATGGACTGCTAAGCTGATTCCGGTAGAGGATATAGTTCTGTCCGGAATGGGCGAAAAGCTGCACACAATAGAACTTGAAATAACTGAAAATGTTTCCACGCCTATTGAACGAGTGAGAAATGCTTCACTGTAAACACGTGTCAACTTACAAGTAATGTCAGTAGCTGAATTTCACTGTTTAATAAGTAATTTCTGCTGAATTACGGCGAACCTCCGTACTCGGCGAAGTGGTTTCAAGTTCCTTCGATTTTTCATCAGTCTGCAGCGGGTTACTCGATTAAAGACTGTTCACTATAAAGTGAGCACTTAAGAAATGAACCTTAGGAAAAAAAGTCACTGCCCCTGCATGCATAAATTTTAATGGGCTTACTGAGTGACGTGAGCCAAGTAAAGTTGGTAACGATGGATGGGAAGTAGTTCCATATCTTAACGTCGAATAAAAAGTGTTAGGCAACCATTTGTGACAACTTAAAAAATTATTTATTTTGCTTTCTGTTTTTTTCATGTATCGAAGCGTAAAAATGAGCAGATTTTATAAAGCATTTACTTTTTTAAAAATTTCATTATTTAATTTGACCGATGGATAAATAAACAGAAGAGGCCCATGGCAATGTTAATCCTATATATGGCGAAAGAATACAAAGAGTGCATACAAGTAGATCTTTAGCAGGGCTTTCAAAAATGCTCATTTTACTGTGAACAGCATATATTTTCAATTACTCATGTTTTACTGGCTGATTAAAGTTATTCAGATTCGTAGCGCCGCAGCTTTCAATACTTGAGTAAGGGGCGCTGACACCAGATTTATGGAGGTGTAGGCTGTTCACGGTAAACTGAAGACTTCTGAAAGCCCTGCCTAAGATATACTTGTATGCAGGGTGTGTATTCTTCCACCTTATGCGACATTAACACTGGCTGGGGCTCATCATTTTATTCATGCGTCGGTCAGGTGAAACTGTTAAAGTATCAGAAAAGTAAATACTTTACAATTTACTCATTTTTGCACATAGCTGCATTAAAAAAAAAACAAAGCAAACGAAATAGTTTGTCATCATAAATAGTTGCATAAGACTTTAAATTTGACATTAAGACATGGAAAAAATTTATCCTCAATCGTTATCAACTTCACTGGGAGTATGTCACTCGGTGCGCCCGTTAAAATATGTGCAGGTATAGGCTTTTCATGGTAAAATGAGCACTCATGAAGGCCCTGCTCAAGATCTACTTGCATAGAGGTTGTGTATTCCTCTACCTTATGCAGAATTAATATTGCTATGAGCCTCGTCACTTTATCCATGCGTCGGCCAAATAAAACTGTGAAATTATTAAGAAAGTACATACTTTACAAATCAACTCATTTTTACACTTCGATGCATTAAAAAAGTAGAAAGTGAAAGAATTAATTTTAATTTATCACAAATGGTTACCTAACACTTTTTATTCGACGGTAAGATATGGAACTGCTTTCCATCTATAGTTACCAACTTTACCGGGTGAATGTCAATCAGTGCGCCCATTAAAATATATGCAGGCAGGGCCAGTAACTTTTCTCTACGGTTGATTTCAAAAGTGCTCACTTTATCGTGAATAGCCTTTAACACGACGAACCGTGGCTCTGCTCTATCAAGCGGACCAGTGTGACCCCCTTTTCCCCTCCTTCCACGCTGGGATGTTACCCCTTCGATCCCCGCTCGACCTTCAAACCCACCTCTTCCCTTCTGGCATCTCGTCGTAACTTCGACGTATATCTCTCACCACACTTACATTACTGGAAACAATTTTCACGTAGCCCGTAAGAGCAGCCAATGCCTAAATTCCCGAGGGCGACCACTGGAAAATTTTGAAAAGTTTTTACTGTGGAAATTGCTTGCAGTGTTTCGTTCCACTACTTAAACAAAAGCTTTGATGTATAAAGATATAAAAATTCCTGAGTTAAAGTAAATAAAAAAGTCTTTAATTTATTTGTCGGTAAAGTAAAATGCAGAAGCCTGGTATTAATATTTAGAATTTTATAATCTTTCTAATTACCATTAAAACAACATCTGTATTTGTTTTATTAGATGGCCCCAGATAAATTGTTATTAAAGAAACGATTTCCCAAGCCCACATTTTAAATATAATGTTAGATGTTTAAAAGTTCCTTAACTCTTTTATGCATTCAGAAGTACTTGTACGCCATTCTTGATGTCATATTAATCTGTCACTACTCTCTCCCCAAATTACGTCTTAAAGAGGTTGTTAATGTAATTCACTTAGTATATAGTGACAGCAAACCACTTTTATTTAAATTATTGTTAGATATATTACGTAAAGAGTATTCATTTAATATGTTAATAAGACTTCAATATTGAATAAAATTTCCTAACCAATAATATTCTATACAATGCCAGTAAATTTCCGTACTGCTCCAAAATTGTTTGGCATTAGTTAAAAAGTATTTTAGCTATTACATGCCGGCTTTAATTTCAAAATTTCGATATTGGAGCATACCAAGTTTCGTCCAGTTGTATCGTCCAGTTCCTTAGGTGAAATGCCATTGAAAATTAACTATGGTAATAATTTTTAAAATAAGCTTAATATATGTGCGAAAAATAAACATGTTATATTTCGTTAGTACGCATGCTTTATGAGGGTTTCAAGTAAGATGCTATTCAGTGTACGGGTTCAGAAGTCATTTGAGGGAGAGTGCCTTGTAGATAAAGGGAATTTACATAACACAGAGATAGAGCAGCAATGGTTTTCCATTAATGAAATTAGCTCGTGGCGTTTGAGGGCACCGTCTAGTTGGAGGTATTCCGCCTGCCCGAGGCCAAGAAGCGTAGAGGCATTAAGGGTAACTTTGGTGCGCGCATAGAATGCCTGATCGTCTTTGCGTGCAAGCCACTGAAGTGGCGTGCAGTTCTTTTCTTGAAGCTTCATACCCAACAATAAGTTACTGATATAATTAATGAGCTTACTTTCCATAACATGGGTGGTATTAATTTTGAAATACGTTCTTAAAAGCTGAGTTGATATGTAGGTCTTGTCGACTCGTTGAAAGAAATATGACTATATATGATACCAGAAAAATATGCAACAGTCGTGAGACACTTAAGTTACCCGGGACGCAAACACAGAAAACCTCGAACCCTTAAGCCAGTGAGCAATAAACGGCATTATGAAGGTCGGATTTCAAGCATCATCTTCGGTTTTAATCAGTGTAATGTTTCAAACGGTAGTTTACCAAATAAAATGATCACAAGGCCGTCATTTTGAAAATAAGTGAGTAAGACAATTAAAACGTGTAAGAAGTATACATGTAGTACTACATGACCTACAGTAGTACTAATTGTGTGAAGAATTTCGTGGAAATCGGTTGATTGGTCTTTGAGATATGACACAAAACCTCCATGTTGTTCATGTAATTGTCCTCATAAATGGAGGACAAAACATTTATGTATATGCACATTCGATGATTGTATACTGCCAGTATACAATTGTTAAGTTGAAATCGATTACGTAGTTTCGTAGACATAGCACATTAAAAATAATTTTATAGCCACCATTCTTAAAATAAGTATGCCAGACTTCAAAATCATATATTTGTATTGCCTACCACAATACAACTTCTTCGCCAAATTTTGTATTAATGTGTTGATTGTTTCCCGAGATATGACAAAAAAAAAAAAAAAACTAAATTTTTACTGTGGGGCTAACTTTCAAAATGACAGATAAACATGAGGCTCGCTATAGAGAAATTTGATGGATGTAATTGTTACTGCAAGCATCTAAAATCAAGTTGGAATTTGTTTCGTTAGTGAAATATACTGAAATACAATATTTATATAACCACCATAAAAAAATAAGCGCTCGACCTTCTTGAAACATCCAGTTTACGCCACCTGCTGCAGTAACATGTCTTTGCCAAGTTTTGGTGGCAATCTATTAAATGTTTTCCGAGATATCACACAACTACTTTATTTTTTCATGTGGCATATCTTCCAAAATTTCTAACAGTAGATGCTCAGTGTAGAGGCATTTGATGGTTGTGATATATACCGCCAGCATACAAAATTAAGTCGGAATTTATTACACGGTTTCGACGATACGGAATCCTAAGCTAAAATGGCATTGTCTTCCATTTTAAAAATAAATTCTGACATACTTAAAACATCTTATTTAACATAATGTGCTGCAATACTACTTGTTTGCAAAATTTGGTGGGAATCTGTTATTTGTTTGCAAAGATATAACATGAAACTTTATTTATTTATGTGCGCTGTTTTACAAAATGGCTGACAAGTGGCCATGTATTGACATATATGATGCGTGTAATATATACATTCAGCAAACAAAATTTCGTCAATTGGTCAGTGGTATGGTAGATATAACAAATACTCCTAAAATATTTGTATGGGCGCCAGTTACAAAATAAGTAACAAATCAAGTTCATCACTTACATTTACCTGGTCTCTAATTACAAATTGGGTGAGAATTTATTCAACAGTTATCGAAATATTGCATCAAATTAGTATTTTTCCATTGAGGCTATCTTCCAAAATGGCAGACCAACAACAATATCAATTTCAGAAAGCAATGCTTACAATATGTTCTGGTAGCATACTGTTACATAGTAAGCCTGAGGGAAGTATCTGAGTTCGTGAAGGATGGAGGTTTTAATAGAATTAAAAGAACTAATTTGATTTTCTAATTTATTCACACAGCTATTAGTTACAGCAGTAAATTATCTGTCTCCACTATTATTCTTTTCATGCAACAGTGAGCGCAATATCTAATGTCTATTTCAACTTTAGTTAACTTCCTTCTTAATATCTCTGTTTGTTTTCTTAAAGTCAATTACTCATGCTCATCGTTCACACTTGCTCAGTCTATCGTTGCAATAATTTTTAATGTATTTCGCTCACACATCTAGTCCAATAGTCCAGCCTGCCAGCCGCACTCTTCACTATTTGACACTCGCAGTCTCAGATTTCCCTTCCGCTGGTCACTTCTCTCACTGCTCGTTTTCTATCACTTGGAACTCGGCCACTCATTCACTCACCAACTCCTCGGCTCAGAGGCCTTTCACATTTTTATATCGTTCGCCCTGACCATCTAGAAGGTTCAACGCACCCCGAGTCACGCTGAGAGAACGAGGTCAGTATTCCAAAGCATTCTTCAGATTAAAGTAAAAATTAATACAACCAGGGTCAGCAGCGCACGCTGCAACAATAATTACCTTGTCGGCTCGCTTTCTGTAACAGATGCGCGGCCCCCTGCCTATCACTCTCCTGTTCATTCAAAACAATCCTTTACTTGCTGCCGCTGCTATCACATAACTGCTGTCGTTCACTTCCAGTCGCTCGCGCGGGTTGCAAAGCAGTGAACGCGTAACGATACAAAATTTGGTTTAAATATATTGAATAGTTTTTGAGTTATGACAATCACCCAAAATATTAAAATAGTTGCAATTTTTTTTTAAATAAGTCTCGGGCGTGGTCGAAAACTTTGAAAGTCAGGTGTCCTTACCAAGTACCGAGTTTGGTGAAATTATTTTCACGTGTGCAAAAATTGAAAGGAATAACACACGCACCCGTACAAGCGCACACGCATACAAATGCATACACGCACAGAGAAGTGTGATCTCAAGAGCCATTCTCTCCTTCAGAAAGTAGGCTGAAAAAGTGACTGCGTAGTGCTCGTATTAAATATTTTCAACTGTTGATAAAGACATACCAGAGGCGGAATTAAACAACAAGTAATCAATATAACTAATGTGCATACTTTCCTTTACATGACTGCAAATGATTTTGACGAGATCATTAATAGGTTAGGTGGTAGGTGCGTCTTGAAGTCTCGTTGATAGCGATATCATTAGATCATTAGAGATGCAAACAGAAACAAATGCAACACTGGTAAAGGCTGTTCACGATAAAGTGAGCACATTTGAAATCAACATTAGAAAAAAAAGTCACTGCCCCTACCTGCGGATGTATTTTAACGGGCGCAATGAGTGACTTGCGCCCAGTAAAGTTGGTAACGATAGACGGGAAAATATCTCTATTTAGTCAAGTCGACTAAACAGTGTTAGGTAACCATCTATAATAACCTAAGCCATTTCTCTCGCTTTCTGTGTTTTTTTTTAATGCGTCAAAGAGTAAAAATGTGCAGATTTGTACAATATATTACTTTTCTAATAATTTAATTGTTTCATTTGACCGACCCATTAATAAAGTGATGAGACCCTTGTCAATGTTAATTTTACATATGGCAGAAGAACTCACTACGTATATACAAATATATCATAAGCAGGGCTGTCAAAAGTGCTGATTTTACCGTGAACGGCCTATAAGACAATTGCTAACGCACATGTGCCTTACCTGGGACTCGAAAACAGAACATCTACAGTAAGCTGTCATGCACCCAACTAAATTATGGAGGTAGGATTAGGAACATCAACTTCGACAGTATTCCGTCTAAAGTGAGCGACTTAAATCATGTAAGTTTTCATGGCCTAACGTAACACTCTTTGTGTGTGTAGTATTTGATGGTTCCCGAGATATAGTACAAAAGCTTAAGTTTATCATTTGTCGGTATCTTACCAAAAATACTAAAATATGCTCTGTGTAGCATATCTGATACTTCTAATAGATACTGAAATGTGTAAGATTATGTAATAGCTATGGTAAACATAACTAAATTATTTATATTGCATGCAGCCACACTGTAAAAACATCCCGATGCCCTTTACACATGGCCTACTGTAGCACTATTAGTGTGAAAGGTTTGGTGGGAATCTGTATATTGGTCCCGGACATATAACAATAAAGCTCCATATTTTTATGTGGCAGTATCTTCATTACTGGAGAACAAAACTGAGATTTATTGGCACAGTCTATGTATGTCATAGACACTAAGTTATAGATACCAAGATAGATGTTAAGTCGGTTGATATTGTTTGGGACGTGTGGCATACCGACATAAAATATTTACATCTCTGTGATTTTGAAAATATGTGACTGTCTCCTTAAGTCGTATAAATTTAAATGGACTACAAAAGCATAACTTGTCGCACGATTTTGTTGGGTATCACTTAGTAGTTTTCCGAGATACGACACAAATACTTAATTTTTTATTTGTGGATATCTTTCGAAATGGCGAACAAATGAGTTTATGTATTGACAGATTTTATGCTTAAGGAAATTTCAGTGTAGCAAGTTAGGTGGTAATTAGGAAGAATTATGTTAGTTATTACAAATAAACCTAAAATATCTAGAAAACCACCATTTTAAAAATAAGTGCGATATCATTTTAATTGCATATACGAAAATTGTCCACAATGGTATTACTCATATACCAAATTTGGCAGGTATCGTTTGTGTGGTTGCAGAGAATAACATAAAAAACTTTATTTTTCATGTTGCACTATCTTCCAAAATGACTGGTTAATAACATCACCACTATTCAATGCGTAGATAATGCACATGTAAAAGCTTAATTTCTTCACTGTGCACTATCTTCAAAACCGGCAGACCGATAACTTTATAAATTCAATGCTTACATCATGCAATGCCAACATACCAAATTGGGTTTTAATCTCTGAAATGTTCCCAATATATAACATAAGAGCTTTATTTTGTTCAATTTGGACGATTTTAAAAATGGCGGACCAATAACATTATAGGTTTTTAAATTAGATTCTTACGTCATTGACTGTCAACATAGCCAATTTGCTTTAATAAGGTTAAATGGTTCCCTAAATAAAATAGAATAGCTTTATTTTTTCAATTTGCGCTATCTCTCAAATTGGCGGATTAATGATACTATCGTGTTCTTGATTTAATGCCTATATAATTTACTGTCAATTGTCCAAATTTGGTTTAAATCGGATAATTGGTTCCGTGATGTAACATAGTGGTTAAAATTTCAAAAATGGCTACCATTTTGAAAATAAGTAACTGGCGTGATCGTAAGCTATGAAAGTCTGATGTTCTTACTAAATATATATATATGGCCCTAATTAGGTTATATTCGGTTTTCGGGTTTAAAAGTTATAGGGGGGGGGGGGCATACATTCCTTTGGAAAGTAGGATAAAAATGGAAACTAGCATTCAGATATAAACAATTTCTTAAATGCCATTCGTAAAAAAGTCACCAATGAAAAATATCGGCTCTCAAGATCTCGCAGTTAAGAGCCGCCCCAAATCTCTTCACTGGCTAAAGAATGTTGAACAATTTTTTAAGTGGTAAGTATACGACTACAATTCTGCGGTCTGCTTACTGACCTGGGCAAACAGGTTCATTACTAAATAACCACATTAGTCAAAGCACGGGGAACATCTTAACAGTAATTTCGCATGTGTAACCGTAATCAAAGGTTCCCTCATCTATACATATTATATAACAAAGTCGCCCGGCCGCGTGTGACTGTGTATTGGGATAATGCTTCTAAACTACTTGATGGATTTTGATGCGGTTTTCACCATCATTTAGATAGATTCTTGATGAAGGTTATTGTCTCGGAATATAATAACATTAATATTTAATGCAAGGATAGTAGAGAAATGTCGACTTTTCTAATCAAGTCAGAAAAAGCCGCTCGTCTTCACCTAATATGAAGAGATTCTTCGTTTTCGTGTAATAATTTCAGTTTCAGAGGTATCATTGGAAATTTCGAATTACAGAAAATTTACAATTTACTAGTTGTCTTAATACTTACGTATTTAATTTTCACTGTGTATTATTTTCTCCTTGAAAAAAATAGTTATAAAAAACTAAAACCTGACTACTCAAAAGTTATAAACAAGTATTCAGTTAAGTGCACGAGTATAATCGTAAAGCCGTCGTTCCATTTAAGACGCTTTACATATATATATGGGGAAGTACAGGGGAAATAATCTAACTTAAGTAGGTATCTATGTACTAAACTCCATGCATTTCAGTTCAATACCATAGAAATTACATCGCTGTGACACCTCAGAATGGACAAACGGATGGACTTATCATTTTATTACTAGCCTATTGTGTCCAATTGCTGAGCAAAGGCCTCCGCCTATGCCTTCCATTTGCCATGGTCTTGAGTCAGACTTAGTTATAAAATAAAAGTAATATAAAATTGCAAATTAATTTTTTCCCCTGTGCCTCCCCTATACGTAAAGTGTCTTAAACGGCACGACGTTTAACTAAGGCTTTATGATTACACTCGTACACTTAACTTTTGAATAGTCGAGGTTAAGCTTTTTATGTCTTTATTTCATTTACCAATTTTTTTCCTACCTACACTGGATATTTGTTTTTTGTCTTTGAGTAATCGGGTTTAATTCTTTATAACATTATTTTTTATTTATAATTGTATTTATACATCCACAAATGTAGGTTGACAATTATCACGCTTAATCTACATATTATTATTAAAGTGTAATTATCGTAAAACATAATGACACCTAATACTTCCAAACAAATAAGCCGCGAATGAAATGCTTGCGCCAGCTAACTTTACCTGTGGCGGCCGCCATCTTGAATTTTCTTAGTTGTGCCATAGCTTACGGCATTCAGGTTATCAAAAGGAATCGACAGACACCTCATTTATCAAAACCAGTGCGATGCTACAGTGGAACATCCGAAATGTAACATACGTCGTGTTGAAATCATTACCCTTCCTTTGCTACGCCGTAGTCTGGGGAAAAAAGAAGGGAGAAAGGTAATGATAAAATATGAAAACTTTTTCCTGGTATTTTACAACTAGCAGATAAAAAAACAATCAAAATTAACCACAAAAAAATAGATAACCAATTGTTAAGGTGGCCATCTGGTTGAAGGAATTTTGCACGTCTTAGGCCTAAAAGCGTGGGAGCGTTAGGGTCGACCGAAACATGCGCATCAACTTCTCTCATGGCCTCTAAGAGCAAAGCACTGAACTGGCGTGCAGTCTTGCCGTCGGTAAACGCGCCTCTACAAGACTTTCAGCGAAGACCTTACCATTTTAGGACGTAATAATAAAAATAAAGGTTTGCTGCATATTCCTATACGTTTTTCAATGTTTCGTACAGGAATATTCATGCCTAAAAATGACCGTAAAAACACCCGTGTCAGCAATTTTCACTATTACAAAAACATGTTTAGGAGAGAAATGGAGGAACTGAAAAACGTACAGAGGCGTAACGTTTCTTAAATGCTGTTCGTAAGCAGACCTCACTCAATACACGTTAGACGGTGTTTTAATAAAACGTTTTCTGCTGGAGCTCCGCACGCCGTTCGGCGGCCTGCACAGACGGCCACCTCAGTAAGTACATTTTATATATGTAAGATGTTCACGATAAAATGAGCACTTTCGAAAGCCCTGCTTAAGATCTACTTGTATGCACGTTGTATATTCACCCATCTTATGTAAATTTAACATTGATATGGACCTCATCGTTTTATTCATGAGTCGGTCAAGTGAAATTGCGAAATTATTAGTAAGGTAAATATTTTGAATATCTGCTCATTTTGAGACTTCCATGCATAAAAAATAAAACAGAAAGCGGAAGAAATTATTTAAGTTATCACATATGGTTACGACACTTTTTATTCTACGTAAAGATATGAAACTACTTTCCCATCCATCGTTTCCAACTTCACTGGGCGCAGGCGGATGTGACTCAGCGCGCCCGTTAAAATATATGCAGGTAGGAGCAGTGAATTTTTTCTAAGGTTGATTCCAAAAGTGCTCACTTTATCGTGACCAACCTTCAATAAGCGTACGTTGTCAGTATTTACTCTGAATCCGAAATTATGACACAAAAACGAAGAACTACTGCATAATAGTTTATGGGGGGTATCAGACTATTGTCCATTCACGACTCGAACAGACTTCTGAAAATCAATATTTGATAAACATCCTAGCCATTAGCTGCATGCATAGCTAGTAAAAAAAAAAAGTGGCATGTGCGGGTACTGTACAGCTATGCATGCAGCTAATGGCTCGGGTATTTTTTCAAAGGTTGATTTTCATAAGTCTGTTCGAGTCGTGAATGGACTATAGACTGGAGAGTAGCAACAGCGGCGGTGGAGATCCTCGTGGGAATGGCAACTCGGCGGTGCGCGATGAAGTTGTTACATACGTGGCTTGGCGCGGGCGAGCAGGATTAGACGGCGGGAAACTCGCCCCCGCGTGTGTTATGTAGAGTTCGCGGCGGGCGCCCGCCGCCCGACCCCTCCGCGATCGCCCGCCTGCGCTCTGGCGGCCAGCCACGCGAACTCCATTATCTTCCCGCATTAATCCCTTTATGTGCCAGTTCCCCCGCACTTGTGCGTGCGAGTTCGCTTCGTCGAGCATCAAGAGGGAGAAAGTGGAGTGGGGAGATCCGGGCGGCTCTTAGCAGCGAGGACTTGAGAGCCGATGAGGAGGATTGAGGTGATTGTGGGGAAGCGCCGGAATGAAAGGGCGGGAGAAAGGGGACATTCCCCGAGAAAACCCGCCGACCAGAGGCATCGTCCGGCACGATTCCCGCATGCGAAAATTCGCGGAGTGACCCGGCCGGGGATCGAACTCGGGTTCGCCTTGTAAGGAGGTGAGCTTCTTAGCCTTTACAATACCGGCCCCTCTCCCCCTCTCAACGGAGAAATACTTTCAACAAATATAAAAGTATTTTCCAGCAAAAATCGGCTTTAAATTCTTGCCGTATTATCCCAAGTATACTTGTTCACATCTGACACGTTGCAGAGTAGCTAAAATCATGGTAAAGGCTGTTCGCGATAAAGTGAGCACTTTTGAAATAGATCTTAGGAAAAAGTCACTGCCCCTGACTGCATATTTTTTAACGGGTGGCCTGAGTGACACGCGCCCAGTAAAGTTGGTAACGATGGATGGGAAGTAGTTCCGTATCTTAACGTCGAATAACAAGTTCTACGTAACCATTGTGTTAACTCAAATTATTTCTTTCACTTTCTGTCTTTTTTTTAATGTATTGAAGTGTGAAAATGAGCAGCTTTGTAAAATATTATTTTTCTAAAAATTTTACAGTTTCACCTGACCGACGCTTGAATAAAATGATGAGGCTCATATCAATGTTAATTTTACAGAAGGCGGAAAATACACAAGGTGTATAAGATTAGAGCTTAAGTAGGGCTTTCAATAATGCTCACTTTGCCGTGAATGGCTTATATTTGCTGTACAAGGTCAGAAGTCAACACAAACGCAGGCAGCGCATTTTCCTGGGCGATGTTATCCGATGTGTTATGCTACGAAATGAACACCCACTTCAGACGAGGATTTCAAGTCTTCGTGCACTTCACAAACTCAATTTCGTTGTTTCAGTTATGTTGCGGTGCTCCTATATGTTTACCTATTTTGCAATGACCGTGCAGTGCGAGGAAACGAGTGCCTTTTTTTACGGGTCGCATATGGTGGCAAGCAACGCCTGCCAGATCATCAGGGATTAGCTCGCATTTTCAGAAGCTTTTCTATGTTTATTTAGGTCAGATGTGCGCGTGCATATATGCGGGATTATCTGTCAAACTATTAGCGTAGGTGGAAATGCAGTACTTAACCCCGCCGAAGACAGTTATTGAGAGTTCTGTGGACGAAGGCCAGCTGAGAATATTCCTGTGGATTCTGAGAACGACGGAGCTTATTGGTCAGCGACCTGTGTGCCCGAAGCGACTTCGGGGAGTTATCGGGATGCTCCCGCATGAGTGTTACTGTGTCTGTTATCATCCAGGAGTCGTGGAGGAGATGGAAGGGTCTATGAGAGACTTGACACGTCTAATGCACTCTTTAACCCATATAGGTTTTTGGGACAATACAATTGCTTATTAGGATATATGAAACTATCTGTACCATCGCCCGCTTCGCTGGGCATTGACTTATTTTGAAAATTGTTTTATATATTACAAACGTACAAATGTATAATTAATAATAACACTAAACAATTTAAAATCCTTGCTAAACTAATACAATTGTGGCAAAAATGTATTATTATAATTTCGTAGCTAATCAAATTTCCTACAAAAAAGTCTCTTGACATTTTTACGTACATCTAATTGTTTTGCCGTAATAGCAAGTTAAAGCACCCTGCCATCGCTTCGCTGAGGTTTTATATAGTTGATATATATTTTTAATAGACTATATTTATATCCACTGAGCCACTGTGGCCCCACTTGAGAGTTCTCTAGCCACTCTGCCTCTGTGGCCCCACTTTCTATATTTCTATCCACTGAGCCACTGCTGCCTCACTTAGTATCGCTCTAGCCACTGATCCACTGCGTCCCCACTTGGAATCGCTCTAGCCACTCACTTGGGATTGATCTATCCAATGGGCCACTGCGGCCCCACTTGATATATATCTATCCACTAAGCGACTATGGCCCCACTTGCAATCGCTCTGGCTACTCGGCCTCTTTGGCCCCTGTAGTTTTGGTAAAGTATCTTTAGAAAGCAGCCAAGTAGCTCATTTTTCTCCGAGTTGGTTCGCAAATTTTGAAATTTCTCAGGGAACCTTTTTTTCAAATTCAGCAAGCCTATGACCATCTGGAAGAATGTAGCTCTCTGACAATGAAAAAATTATAAAAATCGGATTAATAGTTCCAGAGATTACCTCTAACAAACAAACAAACTTTACATCCTTATATAATAGTATAGATTATTAAATGATTAATGTAATAAGATATTGGACAGTGTTATATTGTGTGAGAAAGTACACCATGAAAGACATAGCTGAGTATATGTTTGTAATATTAAAAAAATTTACGAAATTAAAAAGTTAATTTTATTTAATGAAAACCTCCATCCTTCACGAATCCGTCAATGCTCATGCACACACCTATAAGTTACGTAGTTTAATGTGCGTTTACTCCACAGATCAGAAGCCTTCTCACAATTCACGCCAAAATGCTTCTCTAGTTACAGTTAATCCTGGTTACAAAATTTCTGTAAATTAAATCATAGCATCCATCACAGTACGTCAAAATAAACAGCATCTAAACCTGTAAAGTTATTGAATTAATTAGCACGCATTCGTTGCTTCCCGCGGTACTACTTTCGCTTTTTCCGTTTTAACTTTTACTGATATGATTAATTTTCTTCAGTTAGGTTTAATTTCCCCTGGCTTGGAGCTACAGTGTGGATATTCCTCCGAAACCACAACACAAAATATCCTGCATCAACTCGTTTTAAGAAAACGCATTTTAACAGCTTATCAGCAGACGTCACCAAATAATGATTATAGCCAGTAATACAATTATATCACTCAGCTAATTTTAAGTCATAATTGTTAGTTGATAAAGGCTGTTCACGATGAAGTGAGCACTTTAGAAATGAACCTTAGAAAAATGTCATTGCCCCGGCATGCATATATTTTAATGGGCGCACTGAGTGACATTCGCCCAGTTAAGTTGGTAACGATTGATGGAAAGTAGTGCCATACCTCAAAGTCAAATTAAAAAGTGTTAGGTAACCATTTGTGATAACTTACATTTATTTCTTTCACTTTTTGATTAACATGTCAAAATGTAAAATTTGTAAAGTATTTACTTTCTTAATAACTCCACAGTTTAATTTGACCGACGCATGAATAAAGTGATGAGGCCCATGCAATGTTAATTTTTCATAAGGCGGAGTAGCATACAACGTGTATACAAGTAGATCTTAAGCAGGGTTTTCAAAAGTGCTCATTTTACTGTAAACAGCTTATACCCACATGTAAGACACGAGTATTAATACATTATTTATAGCATAGGTATCAAACATTTGTCCGTATAGGTGCTTGTTAACTTAATTTGCACAGTTAGTAGGTATACTGTAAACAAAGCTATTAAATGATGCCTCTTATTACATTGGACGTGTTTATGGTATAAGTTTCTCGCTAGTTGTGGATCACTGGAGGTAACGACCATTGTTCGAGTAAATAAAGTAATAAACTTTCCCGATCCTATCCTCTACCTCTTTGTTGACTTTCGGGGCGGCGAAAGCGTGGGGGCAGCGTCTGCCCCATCCCTTACGGGAATATGAACGTTATTGCCTAATGGAGCGGCATGATAGAGAACAACACTTTACCGAATGTTTCTTGTGAGAAACAGCTACTCTAGTTTAATAGACCAGGATCTTAGAAACAATAATAAAAAAAGTGAGAATGCACATGGGTTGAAATATCGCACTGTAATGGTATCTAAAAACGTTCCAAAGTCAATAAAATAAATAAATACCATTTCTCATTTATTGCATTGAATAAATGTTTGAAAGACCTTATCGCGTCCATGGGTACAAATGCCGACAGTTATTTAATGCCGTACTACACTCTAAATCTGAATCGGTAGAAATTTCACTGTTTCAATCAGATAACAGTACCTGACTGATTCATCAGTCACTTCAGTGAATTTAACTAACGAATCAGTGAAGAAAATGCCAGTTTTCCTTCTTTTATTTATTCAGTGGCATTTCCCACGTTCTTTCACTGTTTTTAGTGGTTTGTTTTTTGACTGATGGATCAGTTAAACAGCGTGTGAAAATGGCCGTCAAACACCGTTTTAAATTGGCCGCTAAACAACGTGTGTCAAGTGTAATGATAACTAATAAACTAATAAAACCAATACAAAATAGTTTATAAAATGTGTTCCGTCATTCAAAACACCATTTTACGAGGCAATATGACCATTCAGCCTTTCATTTCGTTTTTACGTCTTTCATTTCGTTTTCATGTAATCATCACGGTGCTCTCAAGGTTTAAACTGCTTATAGTATGGTGAAGATAGTGCACTTATATGTACTATTCGTTTTAACAATCCTAATGGTACCAATTAAACTAAAAGCGAAACTATAAGGGGATACAATTTAGAACTACACGCTTTCGATAAGGAACAATAAGACATACATTTCCCTCTCGTGTATCAGTTTGACTTGGCAGCACAAATGGCAGGCACGCTCTGGTTTCCCCATTAACCCCACAAATCTTTCTCCTTTTACTAAAGATTTCCATGGAGGGGAGCATTTGATGAGTCTTTAAGAAATTTTTTGTCGTGCCCAGTGCTAACGCGCTGGGGTATATATAACCTCGCCAAATTCTGAAAGTTTTACCCTGTCACCATATCTCAGGGGTAGGGTGGCCGACTTGTAGTCGAGGGTTCGCGCCCCGGTCCCTCCGCGCCAGATTTCCAGCTCGCTTGTCGCACTGGGAATTCGACAGTAAGTTAGTCTACCTTGAGCTCGTCAACAACAACAACATACGAAAGAAAGGATGGCAAGGTAACGGCTTAACAGCGGCGTGGAGAGGGCATGTGCGTTCAATCTCTCCAGCTCCGGACATTTTTGCTTTTTTCAATTACGGTAAATTGCGCAATATAAATAACAAAATATCATAAATATGTTTATTTATCGTAATTATTTGGCTTAGTTCAATAAAAACAGTATTTAATTCGCCACTGCAGTTGACCGTCACATTCAATCAGCGAAATTGTTTCACGTCACTAATACAATCAGTGGAATTTTTCACTGAAACAATCAGTGATTTTCCACTTATTCTAAGTAGAGACGTTTTCATTGATTTGAGTAGTTGAATTTCACTGCGAATTAGTGGTTTTCCACTTACTCGAATTTAGAGTGTAGAGCAGTGGTTTTCCACTTACTCGAATTTAGAGTGTAGAGCAGTGCTACAACTTCAGAAATAATTTCGAATTTAGACCTCAAAAGTTTGTAATACATTTGGAAAATAACATCTTTTAAAAGGATTGTTAAAACGTTTAAGATAACAATATTGCTTTAACCTGTCTACGTAGACCGATTCTTTTGTTTCCCGTATATTTTCCTAAGATATAAATTCTGTGGCAATTGAAGTTAGATTTCAAATATTGTGACGTTGTGAAATCACTTGGAGGGGGCTGTAGTAGCAGTAATATCCAGAAATTTGGACTGTTAAATATTTTTAAATCTGTAGAATATCCTGGGCAAAACCACATCCGTAAGTATTGTCAATACTGTTTCAAGCACTTCGAATAATTCCCCTCCCCCCCCCCACCCATTTTACAATTATTTTAACATTGAATGCAGGTGTCCATTTAATAGCATGATTAAGTTACGTCACATTGAAACATTTGAAATATTTCCGTCTATGGCTTCCTCAAAGTGAATTAGCATCAGTGTAGAAAAAATACCATGTCTCAATTTTCTTTCAGGGGCAAAGTTTAAATTTGTGAATATTTAACTTCTTCAATTCACTTATATTTTGCGCACAAAGAATAAAAATTATTTCGAAATGGTAATATATTTTTACTCCTAACAATTTCAGAGTTACTCTTAATCGACGCATGAATGAAGTAACAAGGCCCATGGAAATGCTAAGTTAACACATGGCGGAAGGATAACAAATGTACAAATGTATACAGAGATGTAGATCACCAAAGCTCTAAAAAGGGGATCAACCACGAACAGCATGTAAAGGATTAAGAAAACGCATCTCCTTGGGTTCTATTTATAACATGCATGGCACGTCTAATAAATATTGCAGCATTTCCTATGTTTAGATATAATAACCCTTTACTGCCCAATATGACTCTGAATTCACGTGTCAGTGCTATCATTATTCATGTTTTATTTTTTGTGACCCCTCTATAACATTCGCTCGAAAAGAAAAAATTCAACTAATTTGGTGTGTGTGTGTGTGGTTATATATATATATATATATAATATATATATTTATATATATATATATATATATATATATATAAACATTTCTTTCAGTTTATATGCCTTCAGTTATTCAGTCTTAAACGCCGTGTGTAAGTGTTTTTTAAAATTAATAATTAATTCTGCAGAACAGGGTTAAGTAATTATTTTATAATAATAAAATATAACTTTAAATCGACAACTATATACTCACACTTACCTTTACAAATTTTCCCTCAAAGTTCAACCTGTGTGACTTATTTTGGCAAAGTTTGTGGGAGACGCATTAAGAGAAGTGGACGGGACACAGATAGCTTATCGCATGTCCTCATCGCTCACCAGTTCTAGCTTCATCGTACTTTACTCGGGACGACCTGAAGGAGCGTGTTCACGCAGTTACTCCGCGAACTCTACTTGAGATGTTATATGATTTGACATCCCCACCGAAGAAATGCACCGTGGTGGTTCAATACGCTAATGGGGTTGCTTACGTCTCGTGTTTTATAGCAGCATGCTTGCGCGGTGTTACAACGTATCCGTTGCGCATATTCACCGAATACTTTGGTTCACAGAATTGTATTATTTGGAATTTTGTAGGAAGAATATCAAGAAGTTCATATGCGAAATATTAGTAAAGTATGTTCATGGCTGCTAACATTTTTGAACTGGTATCACTATAATCTAGACTGTTTTCGTGTATAAATCTCAACCCTTTGAGTGACATTTTCACTGATGCGAAATATTTATCGCCTGTAGGGCATTCTCGCAGATTTTTAAAGACCATATTATTACAGAATTTCACAAATGTTTCATTTGTCACTTAATATGTTGAAATTCTCATAAAAACAACGTAACATATTGAGAATTATTTTCTAGTAATTAAATGTGAATAATAACTGTTTCTATTAAGATATGTATGGTAAATATTTATAATTTATTCATTTATACAGAACGTGTAATGTATTGCAATATGAGTAAACAAGGGTTCATAACACACGCCGCTTTAAATAAAGCAACTTAATTTTACAAGTGGACGTATATAGGAGGGATTCATGATAAATGTATTCGCGTAACGGTTTGTTACATGTTGGTTCTTAGTTGAATAAAGATTTAATCATATTTTGTCAAATCACTTTCAGGTTTAATAAGTTCAAGTAAGTCAAAAAATTATTTTGATCAAATTACAAATGTTCATGTTGTATTCAGTAGTATTTATAAATAGTTTCGTTTAGTATTTTAGTTTGTGAATATTAATTCTAGCTGTTGGTGTATGTAGAGATGAATAGCTATTTCGATATCTAAGAAAACATTTATCAGTAAAAATTCTGAAATGGAGAACTTTCTTTTGAAATTTGAAGATCTTAAAAATGTGTAATATTAAAATTTATAACGAATGGAATACAATTTTTTTATTTCTCACTCTTAAACTTTAGAAGCGGAGTAAGAATAATGTATTTATCTTTTCGAAAAATTTCACAGTGTCACTTGCTGAAGCCATAAACGAAGGATGTGGTAGACGGATTTGCATTTCCTGCTCATGTCCCAAAGATTTGGCTCAAGAATTGCCTAAAGAACAGTCAAATTTAAGGATTTCAACAATTATGTGACGTGCTTTCTTTTTTATTTATTTATTTTTGCATTTGGCCTTGAACTCAAAACAGCGCTTAACAAAAAAAAAAAACTAATAAACTTTGCATAACTTATAGTTCATTCACGATTACTTCCAACTCTTATGAAACCGTGCTTAGGTTCTACTTCCAGGATATTCGCCTACATAATGGAAATAAAGCTTAACCGAATCTAGGTAATTACCCCATGAGGGCAACGCACTGCATTCGTGCGCATTAGTTGTGATAATATTTTCCATAAGAACTATTTGTTACTAGGTGGTATCAACACACCTATTTTGTCTGTGTTTTATTCATTATAAATGAACTAAATGTATTTATAGATAAAATGCCGAATGAGTAAAATTTAAATTCACGAGTATAACACGCTTGTGATGCATAAAATAATTAGGAAGCAACTAAGCCCATCATATATAGGATGATTTTTCAAATGTTTGGTGCAAAAATTACGAATAAATCGCGAATATACTATAGACTAAAATGAGTGTGTTAACGTATCACAGCACTTTTATTAGTAAACAGCGCATTAACATTAGCCGGAGTCACGTTGTTGCGACCGTTCAGTAGAAAGAAAAACAGTTCCGTTTTGGAACACGGTGATGGTTACTGCGAAGCTGTCATGCTCATTTCAACCCCGTGTTCATTGCTAAGGAAAATATTTCATACCCACTTTGTATCCTTCCGCAGTTTGTAAGGTTAAGGTTAATTCTACTCAGGTTAGAAACAAAATGAGATTTTTAATGTGAGAGTTTGGTATAGGCAAAATTTCCGCCGCTAGGTGCGCTGGCGTTACAAAGAAGTCTCTATTAAGCTGGCTGTAAATAGAGAGATTATATACAGGCTGTTGCAAAATTGCATGGCAATACTTCAGGGAAACATTCGCCACATCTGGAGGATGAAGAAATGTTATATGAACATAGGTCCGCAAACGCTTCGTTTCTTTACTATAACCCGTAATACATAACGCACAGTGTATGGCTTGCTGACTGGAACCTGTTACTGTGGAATGTCATCGCAGTGTTCGTTTTCAAGATACACGGCACATCACACTACGACACTACACCTGGAACAGTAGGAATCGCACAGGAATTAGCTATACATTTGTGAAAGCTTATCGTCGGCAGTAAAGTAAATGTTCAAAATGCCCTCCATCAGCACGAACACATGCAACAACCCGCCGTTGCATGGACACCTGGATGCGTTGAGGAATCTCTGTAAAATAACTGATTGCTTCGCAACCCACCACAATACGATTACGGAGGTTAACATATCGTTCACTGAGGTTGCATACACACGTGCCTGTAAATGTCCCTACAAATAAAAGTCTAGTGAATTCAAAACAGGGCTCCTCGGCGGCTGGTACGGGGCTGTCAAATACAGCTGTGATGGCATTCCACAGCAAAATGATCCAGCCCACGAGACCTACACTGTATGTTATGTATTATGGGCTGTAGTGACGAAACGAAGCGTTTGCGGACCTGTGTTCATCAAATACATAAAATATTTCAACGTAACATTCCTCGCTTCTGACGGATGAATAAAAGTTATATGAACACAGGTCCGCAAACGCTTCGTTTCATATATATATATATATATATATATATATATATATATATATATATATATATATATATATATATATATACATACATATATACACACATATATACACACACATACCTATATAAGTGTGCGCGCGTGTGTGTGTGTGTGAAAGTTCGTGTTTGGCGCGAATTGTACGCATTTGCCACCCAAAATGTTAAGCGTTAACTTTATTCCGTAACTATTATTCACACCCTCCAATGGTGTTTACAAGAACAAACAATAAAAATACAATTGCTGTTGTCATTGGGTGTTCTGTGTAAACTTAAGGAAAAGGGGAAGATGTTACGAATTCAAATGCGAAATAAAATATGGCTGTAATAAAAGACACGGATAAACCCTATAAACATTAATTTTAACAATTTCAATATTATATTTTTCTATTAAATTGTTACATAAACATAAGGGAACTGTGTAAGTCTACGTTATGCTAAATCCAATTAATTTACGAAAGAATTTTAAAAAAGATGTGAATATATTTCTCGTTATACGTCTACTCTAGTGCGAAGAACAAGGTTTATCAAAGTTGAAAAATTTTACACAGCTACATTTATTTCATGAAAATTACAATTATCCCTTTTACTTAGATGCAGAACGGAAAAATCCGGTACTCGTGCGACACCAAAGCCACCTAGCATCGAAAAATTTTAGTTGCCAAACTAAAAGAATTGAGATTCCCAACATGTGTAGAATAAACCTTAGAAAGTTTAACCTCATCACGGACCGTCTCACGTTATTTCTGCGCCGTTCGAGTGCGAACAAGGAAACTTCTATGATAGTAAATGTGTTAACAATATGCTGATTCGTGTTCTTGTACGTTTTACCCTCTCGATTAAACGCCAGGACTTGGAAATATATTTATTAATCGCTGCCAACTTGACTGGAAGCATATTGTATTAAACGCCAGGACTTGGAAATATATTTATTAATCGCTGCCAACTGGACTGGAAGCATATTGTATTAAACGCGTAGTTTCCAATTATAGGCCAAACATTAAGTATATGCTGTTCACGATAAAGTGAGCACTTTTGAAATCAACCTTAGAAAAATATCACTGCCTCTACCTGTATATATTTTAACGGGCGCCGTGAGTCATATGTGCCAAGTTAAGTTGGTAACGATGGATGGGAAATAGTTCCATATCTTAACGCCAACTAAGAAGTGTTATGTAACCATTTCTGATAACTTATATTATTTCTTCCGCTTTAGTTTTTTTCAATGCACCGAAGTGTAAAAATTAGCAGATTGGTTAAATATTTGCTTTTATAATAAGCTCACTGTTTCACCTGACCGACGCATGAATAAAGTAATGAGATCCACGGCAATGTTAATTTTACATAAGGCGGAAGAACACACAATCTACATACAAGTAAATCTTAAGCAGGGCTTTGAAAAGTGCTTATTTTAACGTGAACAGCCTATAGTCCGATTTTCGTCTTCTGTGCATGTACCCAACAGTCACCAACCGCGCACCAACACGAGTTACACGGTCATCAATGATGAACGTGTCCGTTTATATATTAATTATAAGAAGACAATCCAAACACTTGTTTACATAAACAGTTTTCTTACCTTAAATCTACCCACGTCGTTATACGACAATATTGGCAGGGGAGTAGCCCGATGTCGGAGCACGGAGAGTGATACTGCGCAGCTTGGGTGCACGCCCTACCCCACGTATCCAATCAAGCGCCCGCACGCTACATCAGCGCCAGGCGAGAATGTGGGCGAACTACACCCACAAGCGCGGATAATCTCCGCTACGTTGTCTAACGCGGCTGCTGGCGTAGTGAATTGCGAAGGGGAAGTAAGTGTAATTGCGGATACTCGAGGATTGGTCTGGAGTGGGGGGAAACACCTGCACGACGTCGACTTCGGCGTTGGAGGACGTTACTAATGAAGATTGAGCGCGCCGCACGTCGCTCGACGACCACGCACACGCCGTTCGTCTTCGAAGGCCTCGTCCTGAGGTGTCGAATGAGAAGGGGGGGGGGGGGGAGAGACCTTCCACTTTCATTACCCGGGCAGTCGGTGCCCGGGGACATCGCCCTCCCCAGTACCCCCCCCCCCCTCACTCGTGGGTCCGGGGTGAAGACCGCGCGACACCTGGGCGAAGCAGCCCGGAGGACGCCTCCGCAAGTCAGTCCCTCGAGAGGTCAACTGCAAACAAGCCATGCATAAACTTCACGTGGCGGTATCGGCGGAATGCAATATGTCCAGTCATCCGTCTGGCAGAGTCGTCTACCACGCCTGCTGCCGATAACCACTCTACATTTCCGTCAGAATCAACTCTTTTTTTTTTTAATTTTCTTTAATTTTAGTAGGGTTTTTTTCCCCAGAAAAAAAATATACTGGACCATTTAAATTTTTTCGTGAAATTAAACTAGCGTAGAAGTAGTAGGATTTGACCGACTTTGAGGCAAGGGCGTGGGTCGTAGGCGCCAGTTGCCGACCGGCCGCCGTCTTGGAATTTTTCTTTTTTACCCTTTTCCCCTAAAAATTTCCCTTTCTCCAATAAAATCAATAACATTTTCCTAAAAAATTTCCTTTTTTCCCTAAAATTTTTCCCTTTTTCCAAGAGCAGGAGAGGCGGACGCTTAACTCCGAGCCAGGGCAAGCGGAGTGTGTTTCAGTGAGGTTTATTTTAACATATTAATGTTTAATTTTCGCGTTGATTAAATATTTCATTTTAATTATCTTTACAGTATACGGTTTCCTTATTTTATTGTTTCGTCTTAAACTCGATAATTTAGTCTACAGTAGCACTTAATCGGGGATTTTGTAACCAGTTTAAGTTTTCCAGAATGATGAATATAATTTATGGGGTTGTTAATTCGTCCTAAAAAAAAACGTTCCGATTCTTTGATATATTTTTTCTAGGGAAACTGTTCAGAATTTACTTATATACTTCTTACATGAGTAACAAGTTTACATTTTTCCAGCATAGATTGACATTTTGCGCTATTGATGTATTGGCAACTGGGGAATAATAACTCGCAAATTAAATTTTGTAATCACGTTGAAGGAGATGAACAATCAACATTGCGATGACGATTATAGCCCAGAATTTCTGCCGTAAGGCTGTGGAGCAGGTTTCAGTATTGAGATTCCGTTTCTCACGTTATTTTGTTCCAATTCGACCGCCGCCAACATGAGTTTCTGTGACCTTCGCTTTTGGTCGCCTTGGCTTTGATAAGTTAAAAAATTCGATATAAATCCCTGACAATCTCTAAAAATTTACAAAAATTAAAAAAAAAATTAACTATAATTCGCTATTAATATTGCTCGTGCTCCACTATTGTTGGAAGGCTATCATCATGTAATATATAATAACTTAAAAATACACAAAGTAAAAATTCCCAGTAAAAATGCCTTTCCCTCAACCAGCCAATATCGTCGATATGCATCTATACTTAAAGAGGCAATCATCCATTGCAATAATTGAGTATTTATAATACTAAAGTATACGCACTGTGGTCGGAACACAACTTGCTGAAGCTAGTCTCAGTCGATACTTCGAAACAAGTCACAACTCATCCTTTTATCTTGATAACTCCCACCGAACTGCCTTCCCACTCGGTACGAAAAGCAGCGTACCCATCCAGAGGATTTTTTTTTTTTTTCGTGAGTCCGTCGTAGCGTGCTGGCGTAGGAAGCTGCAGGATCACACGCGACCAGATACCCGATATCTGGCCTTTCTCGATCTGAATGTCAAATCCAGACGTGGACTTCGCCTCAGCTCGTCCAATCTGCTGATGGAGCCCGGGCAAGGCCATCAGCCAGACACTGACACTAGAGGAAACACAGAGGTTGCTTGCCAACCGTCAGGTCCTGGATTCGAGAGCTAACCCTCTTAGGATTGTACGTTGTTATGAATGAATCTTTAGCTACGCATACCTAAAGTGGACTGTATGGCCATAGGAAATTATAACTCAAAGTGCACAACAGTATAAGCTGGGGGTTTATTGAACATTTAAGACTAAACAATAACCATTTAATAACAAACATTACTGGTTTTACGCGGAGGGAGCTCTAAGATATAGCAGGATGTCATATCATTCTAATTAAAGATATCACCGTGCTACTATCCTATTAAAACCATAATTGGAGAGACCCCGCTTTGTCCATGCTGTCGTAGGCTGATTCAGGCGACGTTTAGCGACTGCCGGACATACCCATCTCCAGACGTCCTATTCGTCCGATTCCCTGATGACAAAAGACGCTGTTCATACGGTTAAATACTGTTTACGATAGTCAGCACTTTGTCACATCAACCTTAGACAAAAATCATTGCACCTGCCTGCATATATTTTAACGGGCGCACTGAGTGATATGCGTCCAGTAAAGTTTGTAATGATGGATGGAAAGTAGTTCCATATCTTAACGTCGAATAAAAACTGTGAGAGGACCATGTGTGATGACTTAAATTATTTCTTTCTCTTTCTGGTTTTTTTTTTTATGCATTGAAGTGTAACATTTGCCAGATTTGAAATATTTTTACTATTCCAATGATTCCACAGTTTCGCCTGACCGATGCATGAATAAAGTAATGAGACAAATGGCAATGTTAATTTTACACAAGGCGGAAAATACACAAAGTGCACACAAGTAGATCTTAAGCAGGGCTTTCAAAAGTGCTAATTTTACCGTGAAAATAATATACTTTACATTGTCTTATTATCGGTCACGTTGTATAAATGTTCGGCCTCGTTTATTGGCCGGTGGAGTGGGTTTCCGCTATTGCCTTTGGCAACGTATTTCGCTAATCACGGCTCGTGTCCCGGTGTCAGGTTTGAATGTGTGATGACGTAGGTCGTTCAGCTAAAGCTTGATCACAGTTCATAACAACGTGTGCCATTTTGTATATAATAATTACGCCAAGCCAGTGAATTACCGATAGTTTCGTGAAATACTCGGTTCTCGGGAGCGAACCACGTTGAATCTTTTTTTCAGCTACAATTTTCTCTTGCAGTACAGCTATAGGCTATTCACGGTAAACCGAGCCCTTTTGAAATACCTGCTTAATAGCTACTTGTATGCACGTTGTGTATTCTTCTGTCTTACGTAAAATTAATATTACCATGGTCCTCGTCACTTTATTCATGCGTCGGTCAAGTGAAACTGTAAAATTACCAGAAAAGTAAATATTTTTCAAATCTGCTAATTTTCACATTTCGATGCATTAAAAAAAAAAAAACGGAAAACAAAATAAATAATTTAAGTTTTCACAAATGGTTACCCAACACTTTTATTCGACGCTAAGATATGGAACTGCTTTCCTTCCTTCGTTTACTGGACACATGTTACTCAGTGTACCCGTTAAATCTAATACATGCAGTAGCAGTGACCATTTCTTAGGTTGATTTCAAAAGTGCTCACTATATCGCGAACAGCCTTTACCTTCATGCGGTAGAAATATCTCAGTGGCTACTGCCTGTTTGTAGTATGTGAATGTTAAAGTTGAGTTGCTTCCAATGAAATTGCACTCGACCGTACAAAATGCAGAACTCATGAAAATGTATTACACACATAACCAGTTGTTCAAGAAAAGCATTAATATATTTTGTAACACTGTAAAATATTTTTCTAAAATTCACTTATTCAAATGTTTTAAAACGGTAAATAATAAAAATCTATATTTTATTAAGGTTTTTAGAGTAATTCCATATCTGATGATTTAGAAAACATATTTTCCAAAAAAAAAAAAAAAAAGCCTGCATCATGCAAGACCGTCATAAAATTTTTCTGCTTTTATGTAATAAAATTACTATTAATGTTAACAATTATATACAAGCATAATTGATTTTACATACATTATTTTCAGGTATTAAATGACATCATTTGAAGTAAAAATGAGTTTGCATAAAATCAATTATTAACTATATTTGTAAACATGATTACTTTTATATTACATACAACCTGAGTGATTATTATAATAGTCTTGCTTGATAAGGTTTTTAATGAAATTTGATTGGACTGTTAAGAGGTTATTAACGTCCCTTGTTGTTATGCCTGAATGCTTATCAGGGGACGGCTTAAACACTAACATATGACATAACTTAAACTTACACACATGCCTTACCTAGGATTTGAACCCAGACCGACGGCGTACCAACCGACTGCGATACGGAAGGTCGGCGTGTTTATAAAATGTACTTTCTGAAACGTCTGGAATGTAAAAACTCTTACATTTTGATAACAAGTAGACCCTTATTAAGTGATTTTAAAATATTTAAGGAAGTAAATTCAGGTAAAATATTGTCAGTGTTACAAAACACAGATATACTTTTTACGTCTGCAAAATAAATTGTAATTTTCTGACAAGTGTTTAAAACTACTTTGTTTCCTATTCGTTGCCTGTATTTCCTTATCGAAGAATTAATAACTCCACATATTATCTTGCTGTTACCTAGCAACTGTTTTTATTTACTCGAAGAAAAGTTAGTTTTACTTTCTCAGTTAACAGCCTTATGACTGATCTCTTGCAATCTTATTTAGTGTTGTTCATGCCTTCTCCTGCTTGCATTCTGATTCGCTGCCCACCTGCCCATACCGCCACGCATTTTAATGCTACCTCAAGACTATATCTGTGCCACGTTTCTGTAGTATCCAGCCTACGTGTTTACACAAATCCTTCATATAGAAGATAACTGCATCCTTTTTTCTTTCTTTTTTTTTTTTGTTCTGATTTGTAGCTGCATATTTTACTCCGCAAAGCTTTCGTAATCGTTTGCGTGTGTTCATGACCATGCGGGCTCGGTAAAACTCGTGAACCTTGTGATTTGTCTTAGTGTTGCGTTTGTTTTACTAGTACGTGCAGAAATGTTGCATGGTTGTTTTTTCTACATCAGTCGCGAAAGTGTTGCGGTTATGGATGGTGGTGAGACGATTCATGAGGCCGAAACATTTCACGTGTCTAATAAAACTACTATTTCGCCGTTGTGATTCAGTAGCCTTCTCTTGAAAGAAAGTCATTGGCTTTGGACACGAAAATAGGTGACAATGGCGGGCCCTTAGCCGCGCCTTTTTATGTATACTCAAGTTGCTATGTATGTTAAAAAAAAATTACCACCGGGCGACATTCAAACTAAACTATTTATGCTTCCCCCTTCGCTCCGTAATCCCTTATTTGTTTTCAGAGCTTTATGCTTTTTGGTAGCCACCACTAAGGTAAAAAAGCGATCTAAAAGTTTGGTAAACTTTTTCAGTATCAAATAAAAATATCTTAAAGAAGAAATGTTCAGTATACAGATTCAACGTCTTAGCTTGCCGTGGAGTTATCTTCTTGTTTTGATTTAATTCAAGATAGTGACAAAGTGTCCCGAATACGCGATGTGTTATGTAATAAGTGTACATACAGCGGTACAGTGTATTGCATCAGAATACAAGGTTTATGGGTCTTCGGTAGGCGTTAATTTATTGTTTCTCTGGCGTTTTCTGTGAAGCGTAAAGTTCCTCAAGTGCTAGTGATTGCTCAATATGGTTTTCGGTTCTTCTCCTCTTATCTTATGGTGTTGCCAAATATATACTAATAAATAAAATTAAAGTGTCTGTCTGTTATTTCAAAATTAATTACAATGTCTAAGCGTAATATGCTATTTAAACGATGTTGAAGCATAAGTAACTGTTTTTAAAATTTATGTGTGCCTGGTTCTCTGGATGTTTGTCCAGAATAGGCTCGAAAACGGTGAAATCGATTTCGATAAAACTTTCAGAGATAATAGAGTTTATTTTTATTTAAAATCTTATTTTTATTTTATCTCGATATCTCAGATGATTATGAAGTAAATTAATTTTTTCATAAAATTTTCATTGTGTTGCCTATCTTATTTTTTTGCAAAAGGATTATTGTCAAAAAGTATCGTTGAAACAACAATAGTTTTTATAATTATCATTAATATAATACGCATCGTATAAAAAGGCACATTAGTTTAAAAAAAAAAACGTAGTAAAATAACATATTATCAAACAACCAACATTAACGCGACGATAAAACTATTCCCGATATTAAAGTAACAATATTTCCAACAAATTATATAGGTATATATTTCAATAACTCCATCAAACCTGAGCGAAGCAATGGCGGGCTGAATTTTAATAACTCCATAAAACCTGAACAAAGCGATATTTTTATTTTAAACATAAAACCTGAGCGAAGCGATTGTGGACTGAATTTTATTAACTCCATAAAACCTAAGCGAAGCGAAATTTCTATTTGAAACATATGTAAACAAATCCTAAAGTCCACGCGAACGAAGTCGCGGGCACAGCTAGTAACTAAATATTTTTAGTGAACCAGAGATTCATAGATTTGTCATTCGTAGATGGCAAATATGTAATTCTAGCCATCAACGGCATGTTTCGAAAAATAAAAAAGTTACAGAAAATCTTACGTAAATGACACTTAATTATATAACAACGATATTAAGGCCATGATCTCCCATTTCTACAGCTTCTGCGAGAACTTATTTTTTAAACCCAAACAGGAATCGATATCGTAAAAACGCTCTGGCTATTTTGTTGCAAATCGTTTTTATTATGTATTCTGATTTATTTCAAAATAAAAAACTGTATAATATTAACTAATTATTAAACAAACAAAATTTTCATTAATTAATTACATAAATTTATACCATTCTTGTGACAAAAAAAATTAGACTACATAGTAAAAACAGCTTGTAACAAAATGGCCAGAGGACTTTACAATATCGACTCCTGTTTGTGTTCAAAAGAATTATTTCTCGCAAAAGCTGTGGAAATGGGTGATCATGGCCTTAAACTCTCCCGAAGTAAATTCTGTACTGTATGCACAGTAGTTTTGTTTTTATCGTGTATATGACCGATACACTTTCCTGGGTAAAATATGCGTATTGTCATTTTCAGAATGCACCGAGAGCATCATATTTGTCTTCGTGTTGCAAACAAATAGGAAGAGGCGGTCTCTGTTTCACCAGTTTGTCTTGATTTTCCTTTTTGGGTGCCAAAAAAATACTTCGTGATGACAGAACGACAGTCACTGAGTACGAACTACATTTTCCATGGTCAGTAAACAGTTCCGACTCTGTAACTCCCACTGCTCTTGTCGCATTTTTTTGCGAACTGGGAATACGTAGAATTCAAATTCCCTTCCGTGAAGGAAAATGTTGTGGGGTATACATTCCGTATTTTTTTATTTCGAAGAGGAAATAAGCATAAAGAAGAGGGAAATGTTGCTGCATTTTTTTAACATCTCTGCTCCGTTATTTTTATGTACCAAGCTACAAAAAAAAACCTACTCTTTGTAATGCTTCCCCTCGTCGCTCAGGGAACGAACATCATAATGTATTTCCGAACATGCTACAACCTCGTTGGGGCGTGATGTTTCAAGATACCTGTAAATAAAGCAGTATTTAAATAACTTAAAAATAGACACTCCAATTTCTGTACTTTTCATATGTTTACTAGACAGGCTGCAATTCAGTGCTACAATATTTAATTCACGTGTTATACCACGTACATTATTTATGAAGTTATCCATTTTCATAACGTAACACTTCTTTTAGAGCAGTCACCGAAAATTTCACTTTCAGTCCAGTTTTATTTAATGTTAAGTAAACACTGCAAATTATGTCAGCAACATTTTACTACAGGAAGTTCACGGTAGGGTGAGAACTTATAATAAGCCCTGTTTAAGATCTACTTTTTTACTAATGTCGTATACTTTCGCCATATGCACAATGTGCATTGCCATGGGCCTCATCACTTTATTCATGCGTCGATCAAGTGAAACTGTGTAGTTATTATAAAGCAAATATTTTTACAAATCTGTTCATTTAAGTTATCACAAATTGTTACTTAACACTTTTTATTCGACATTAAGACGTGGAACTGCATTCCGTCCACCGTTACCAACTTTGCTAGGCGCATCTTACTCCGTGCGCCCGTTAAAATATACATTAGAGCAGTGGCTTTTTTTCTAAGTTTGGTTTTAAAAGTGCTCACTTTATCGTGAACAGCCTTTAGATACCTGCAAATTTCGCGTTATCTTTCGGTGACACGATAGACTCCACTTTCTTATAAACAAGTGACTACTTCGTATGTGGTTTCATTTGATGCTACACTGTAATCGTCACGTATCTGCTTAATCTCCTTAATACAGATTGGCCACTCCACCGCTGAACTTGTATTATTGGCCCAAGAGTTCTCCAAGGTGTGCAAAACATATTTTTGGCCAGAGTTTGAGTTTGATCAAACGCGTAATAAGTTGGAGTTCAGTCTGTCCTTCAATAATAACCCGAATTTTGCAGGTCTCTAAACATTAGTTGGGCCACGGTGGCTGAGCGGTTAGCCTGCTCGCCTCCGTCAATCGATCCGGGTTCAATACCCAGCTGGGGTCACTCCGGATTTTCGTATGTGGGAATCGTGCCGGACGATGTCGTTGGTCGGAGGGTTTTCTTGGGGATCTCCCGTTTCCTCCACCCTTTCATTCCTGCGCTGCTCCATACTCACCTCAATCATCCTTATCGGCTCTCAAGACCTCGATGTTAAGAGCAGCCCAAATCTCTTCACTTCACTTCTAAAGATTATTTATTACCCACTTTGTAGAAAAAAGAACGTGGCATTGCGACCGTACCGTCAAATGACACCAAGAAAGTGGATAAATAATTCTGTCCTGGAACGTCGGTAGAATAAAGCAGCAGCTATCTGATTTAAATGTATCTCAGTATTAAAGCAAAATCCAGATGTTCATACTGAGCATGGCCCAAATAAGAAATTCGAAACAATGTATATAGTCTTTTACTAGCATTTAAGATAGGCACATTATTTGTAAACATCTCAATTAAATTTTTTATGGCTTGTAAACAACGACTCTGAAATGATATTTTCCCTTAAGATGCATAAGACCCTTAATAAATTACTATTTGAAATTATTTTAGCTGGTATTGAAAATTTAAATGGATGCTCTGAAAAAATTTAATAGGTTGGTTTCTACGCTTGTGTATCACTGGAAGCAAGGGGTAGATAGTAGTGGCCTAAAGGATCGAGTCTTAACCGACGCTTTCTTAATTAGAAGTACACACACACGCTATACTACGTATACAGTAACATTCTTGCAATAATACTACCTATTTGTTTGTAAGCAAGTTTTGGTACTGCAATTTGCCAACATGTTGCTATATTTAAGTGTCAATTTAAAGAATTTTAGTTCTAAAACAATTTTTGGTGACATCATTCTTTAGCAAGAACAGAAGAGGAAGTTTTCACCTTTTTTCCTTCACTCAGTGACGTTATGACCTAATGTACTCTTATTTTCATATACGTTAAAATCTATTGAAACCCATGATATAAACATATATTTTTTAGTAATTATACCTGAATATGAAACAAATTTCCATACAGTCATGCATTAAGAAAAATGTAACTTCAAACAATACTACTTTAATAGAGATTACGTGAGGTTATTAAAATTTAATTTAAATGTTTCCGAAAACGCTTTACTATCGCTTACGTTAATTTCCCATGCCCTGCAATGCAAGGAGATATATTTTGCACGAATAGAAACCAGAGATGACGTAAATGACATACTGTGTATTGAAACTCTACTAGCGAGATCAAACCAGCAGGAAGGTAGTTAACGGGAAACACAACTGAAAAAAGTTTTGTTGAATGAAACAAGATTTGTTTGGTGGAACCAAATTATTTACTCACGTTCGCTAAGATGAGACAAAAATGCATATACGAATTCACGAACTAGTAATTTTGGGAATTCTTAAAGCAGGGCTGTAAGATAACTGAATGCTCAAAACCAAGTTAGTTAGCATACACACGCAGGGTGCGTCTGTAAAACACCGAGAACCTTCACTTATGTATTCCTTATGAAAAAAATATTCGGAAAGATGTATATGACATTATGGTTGACGATGCTTCGTGAGGGTTGTACGTACCTTAGAAGGGGGCGCTAAAACACGTGTTTATTTGAAATACAGACAATATTTTGAATGGGTCACTAACACCCAGGTTAATGATGCTGTAGCCTGCTGTGTGTTCAAGTAGATGGCGGACACTAGACGATTCCTTCAAAAATAATACGTTATGTGTGATGCGTGCTGCTTGCATGCCACGTGCAGTAACGCAATAGTTTCACATTAATGATTGAATTCCTCACAAACGGTGGGGTTTAGAGTGATAACGCAAGGCAAATTAAGTTTTGGCATCACACACTCTTATACAGGTTTGCAACCATTATTTTCTATATATCATAATTTTATGGCGGTGACTGGTTTTGCAGTGGTTGCAGATTTTAGTTAAACTATACGTTTTCCGCAGTCAGCCACAAGTTTAGTGCTGCTATCTTGTGATGCTGAAAATGAACTAGTCATCTGAAAACTTGTGTTGTGGAAATAAGTAAGTTTATTTCAATATTTTCATTCGGAAATGTTTTATGAACTACTGTTTACAATATATTGGAAAATTACCATATTAACATATGTGACACAAGTAACTTTGTAATGACCAAAAATTACGTACATATAATTCATCAAGTGGATCGCTGACTTCAGAAGAGAGAGCACAGCTTTGTCAAATTATGCGACTTTAAAAATTCAGCCATAAAAGTAAACTTAGCGAACATCACATCGTCTATGTTCTGTAAAAAGGTCGGGTTCCTGATATCAACAAGAGCTGTCGATGTGTAAACAGGTGAATTTCTAAATCAACTAGTTGTGTAGAAAAAAAGCATGTCACATTAAGGCGAACACAACTTTACTTCTGTTTTAAAGGGCGAACGTAACACATGCCCTTCTTACGTATCATTTTCACTTAATGGCCTGAATATGGTTCGTCTAAAATGGCAAACATTCCGTGTTAACAGGGGAGAACATAATTTCGCCTTTCTAAACATTAAATGTTGGGATCACAAAAACACAGTTTTCTTGCTTAAATAAACATTATAGGAGTAATTTTGCGCAAACCTGGGTATTTAAAATTTGGAGACCATGGGAATTTGGATTCTGCTCTTTCGGTGGGTGGTAGCACTGTTATGAATCAGCTGTGCTGAAAGTAGTAGCCAGCATGAGATAGCCATTCTATTTGCTGCGGCTGGCCTCTATAAGGGTTGCTAAGCTGTGAGCTGAGGCAAGGCAGAGTGACCTCCGCCAGCCGAGCCGTTGATATAGAAAAATAAATTCTGGGTAAATGAGCGCGAGGACAGGAAGTAAGTATATAAGCTCGGAGCAGTTGCGGCTCCAGGCGCCCAGAGGCTCTGCCCTTGTCCTGCCAGACGAGAGGACCAACTCCCATGGTCCGACTTCATCACCTGACGAGCCCGCCGTGGAAAGAGCTTCATATCGAGACGTCATCCAGAGGGTAATTATATTCCCTGGTAGGACGACTGAAGGCACGTTAGGACTCGGGACAAGCGAAGGCATTTAAGCTCCATCCGAGCAGAGTACCACCTTTCTAGCTTAATGCTTGTTGTAGCTGAGTAAAGGCATCTGCGCCTCTTTGAGTGAATATTGGACGTATTCCAGCTCTTCTATAACTGATTGACTTAGTATATTTGATTGGACTGATAGACGCTTTCTTACAGCGTATTTGTATTTTTTAGAGTTGAACAAAAGTAGTACTTTTTATTAGAGTGCTTTTCCATCTAGCTACCTTTATTGCCCTAATTAATGCGTGACCTGCTCCCCTCAGGAGAGGCAACAGCAAATGGTGGAGGTGCCTTAGCCAATCTCTCCTTTTAGCTTGGATATGAATTGAAAAGTAAATTCACTGTAGAAGTTCATAAGGCAGTACAGTACAATAACAAGTCTGAAGTCGGTTAACATAATAATTCAAATAAATTAGAGAGAAATTATAGAGGAACTCGTAAAGACGTTTAACGCCGTCCACCTGCCCACAGGGTTAGAATTCCCTCGAAAATTATGAGTCAACGAATCCACTGCAGTAAACTATAGTGAAAGAGTAACCACTCATTCACAGCAATGTATGTTGTACTATTCAGGAGAAAATCGCGGCCGCACAAGAGCACGTGAGCAGGAATTACCGCATTGCAAATAGCTGCTCGGCCAGACAGTCGCCCAGTATATTCAGTATAATAGTGTGTGTGTGTGTGTGTGCTTTGGCTTGTTAAAAATTAATGCATGGTAAATCACGGCCGCCTTTTAGACCGTTTTTACCTTTGCCAAACGCAAAATTTCCACGAGGGCATGCGCAGTGTGGAAATACTAGTTTTTAAAACATCTTGTGTGTATGCGCATGTTAGTAATTAAGGCTAATATGTACAGAAAATTGCTGCGTCATGAGTAAGCAACAGAAATCTGTGGCTAAATCGATCAAGAAATTTGTCAAACATGCCACACTTTATTTAACTGACGCTAAGCGTGCATTAGAAGCAAAATGTACACAATACCCTGAGTTACCCACAGACAACAGAGATTTAATTGAATTTGAACACACACCACCCACACAACAAGATGCAGCACTTGATTATTTATTTTCTGACATAAGCGAATACACCACACACGAACCCAGTACAAGATCTTATCTGCGACCTCGCCCACTTTCAACACTTCAGGCAACCGAGCCATTTGTAATTTCAATCCCGTGCACAAACACAAAACCCACAGATCATGTGTACACAAACATTGAACACACAGAACATCAATATATAAATAATAGAGATGTGCCACAATTACCACCACTTCCTAACACATCAGCCACCTCAAATAAATATTAGGTATGCAGAATCCATTCCCACATTTACAGGGGACAATGAGGATGACATTTACGAATTTCTGGAAACCTACAACTCAGCAAGCTGAGTAAATGGGTGGTCAGAAATCGAAAAACGCAGACGCATAATATTTTACTTGCAAGGCACCGCTAAACAGGCTCGTGCAAATTTGTATTACACTTTCGCAGGAGAGTTAACATTGCAGCATATAGAGACAAAAATGAAATCCACTTTCACACCTATCGATGAAATTGAAAAGTACTCAAATTTATTTACAGTATGAAACAAAAACCAGGAGAAAGTTCCCAGGTCCATGTGGAGAATCTAACATTTTATAAGAATAAATGCACCCGTAACTTGCCAGAAGACGAGTTTATAAAAAGCATATGGATATCTCTATTACCCAACATAGCAGACAAGATAGCTGCACTACAAAATAACACAATTGAACAACTGCTCCAGAACTTGAAAAATGCTGAGGTAGGAACATATAGATATAATCAACTTATGGACATCCGGAACAAAATCGCTGGAAACACCACATTGAAGACTGAAATCAAGACATTGAAATGTCGGTTAGTTACACTAACACAAGTGTTGTACCAAAAGAACACTAACACATTGCTACAAAATGACTCTCAAAAACACAAAACTGCATTCCACAAACAACATAGGCACAACACCCACAACATCCTGCCAATTTACGTCAGGCCGCAACTCGACACCCAACTTAACTGCGCTCACAGAGGGACAAATTACAGAAATCCACCGTACAAACAAAAGTTCCCGTATGTCAAAATCAGACGGACCCCTTAAGGGTAACGCATGGAAGTCAGCAATGCCCGCAGAGTGTCGTACGCAGGGAGTACTACCACGCCAAAGTTAGTCATGCAGGGCCCTTAACAGATGTACAGGAAAACCAGGCAGAACCGCGGAAAGAGGAATGTAGGTTTCCCTACCATACTAACAAAAGCAATACAGGGACCTTTAGGGAGAGAAACAAATATTACCAGAAACCAATTAAGGAGAATGCATGAGTGAAATCGGAAATTAAAGTAAAGTGCATAACTAATGCCTGTGAGGAACTATTTAGTAAGAGAGTACCGACACGGACATACACGGATATAACAAAGTTTAATTCCAGCGGGGAAAACTTTCAGCTACCTCAGAAAGCAAAAATTCAAGTTAAACAGAACAGTTCAAAACATTAAAACAAGGAAACTAGGTCATTTTGCACTATCTTCAGAGAAATTAAATGCAGGTCAGGAGCGAACAGCTGTAACACTGACACTACACACAAGCACACTGCCTCACGTAAACATAACACCATGCCCATGAAAACCGACATTGTACACATCACGGAAGCGGCGACGCACGCCAAGGTCGGGCCCGTGGAATGGGCGAGTCAGTGCTATTGTGACGTCAGCGCACACACTCCCTTCATAGGACCATGGTCGCTGGTGGCCATGACATGTGCTCTGCGTATGTACCAGTGTCACCGAGCCACAGAATGCCCCCTCTTTCCAAACTAATCTCAGCCATTCGACACAGACATGAATGAACGATTTAAAAAATTAAAAAACATTTTAGCTTGGCACGAATCAAAATACGCATCGCAAAGGCAGATACTGACAGCATACAAGCATTACATTACACTCATAATATTAACTCGGAAGACAGTGGCAGTGATGAAATGCGAAAGCAGAAACTAAGCCACAGCTCCGAGTCACACTTCACAAACAATCACGCCCCGCCAACCGGCAAGGACGAATGTCGCGTAAACTACTTGAAAATGTCAATGCTGCGCGTCCTTGTCTGGATTACGGGCTGGTCGTATAACACGTTACTCGACACCGGGTGCTCACAATCTTGCATAGCGACCACACTTATACACAAACATAAATGGCACCCAATCATCGAACAATTCGTGCTAGTGAGCGAAACAACAGACATCGACATACCAAAATATAAAACAAACATGAATATCAACATTGCATGGTATAACTTCAACCATGACTTCCTGTTAATAGATAATTTGAAACTGGATATCATACTGAGGGTCGATTTTATAAAAAGATATGATGTAGTATTAATACTGTCTAAGAGACATAATGTATGTATATGCTTATCATAATAAAGACATCATAGAAATACCAATTAATACCAATATAGTGGTATGCAATACAACTAATTGCATAGAATATTACATAAATAAAATTGAATCACTAGAGACAAAGGAGGACATGACACTAGGAAACATAAACGAAAACCTACCTCTAGAAAAAAATGCAACTTAAGGAGTTACTTTAGAAGTACAAAGATAATTTTGCACGCAACATTACTGAGTTAACAGAAACAAAAAACTACGTAATTAAGCTCGAGCTAACCATAAACAAACCTATACATATATCCATACAGAATAAACACACAATTGTGGGAACAGGTATTTGAACAAATCCAACAAATGCTTGACAAAAAATACTCATGCCTTCTGACTCCCCTTATGCTGTGCCAAGCCTCGTAATAAAAAACATTTCAAGAGGTATATGTTTTTTAACAGACTTTAGACTCCTAAACCAACACTTAAAAAGTTCAAACACACCACCCCAGGACAGAAGACATTAACACACTTCAGAATTCTAAATACATTTCATCTATTGACATGTTTAATGGCTTCCATGCAATCCCAGTAAGGCAACAAGACAGGGAAAAACTCGCTTTTAACATCGATGGCATTGGTTAAACGATTATACCCATATGCCAATGGGCCTGGCCACAAGCCCTAATTACTTTCCAAATTTTGTAGACATAATGCTTGGCCCACTAAGCTGTAACACAGCCATTGACTACATCGATGTATTTTCATCATAGGCAATACATTTGAGAAACGCCTACAAAATATCAGTAAAGATATGGAAAGATTACAAAAGTTTAACGTAAAAATTAACACAAAAATTACCACATCGCACAACAAGAAATAAAAATTCTTGGACATTACATTATACCGCAAAGGATCCGAACAGACCCTGAGAAAATCGAAACCATCAAACAGATGGCACCACCCAAGGATATCTTGCAGTTATAAACATTTCTAGGATTAATGTCTTATTTAAGAAGATACATTCTTAACCATGCAAAACTTGCCCAACCACTCACAGATCTAATAAAATAATCAAAACCATTTCAATGGATACAGGAACCACAACAGGCATCTGAGAACCTTAACCTAAACTACTAGAACCACCCATATTAGCAAAATTCCATGAAAACCGACACACCATATTAGCCTGTGACGCTTCACACAGCTATAGAAGCGGTCCTCATGCAGGAAACACCAGGAAGCAAGGACCGTACCATTACTGCGTTTTCATTTTAAAAACATTCACCTAATTAAACACAAAGGTCGACTATGGAACGTGAGCTGTCGGCCATTAAATATTTCGTTAATTATTTTAAACAATACCTGTATGGGAGAAAATTCACTATGGAAATGGATTATGCCAGCTTACACCCTTTAAAGACAATGGCCAAGCATAATGTAAGAATTCTAAAATTAGCGATAGCACTTACAGAGAATGATTTCGAAGCTAAAATCATCAAAGGGAAATTAAATACACTTGCTGACATGATGAGTCAAATCCCAACAACAGGTAAAGCAGAAACTACGCAAATAACAACAGAAAACCTTAATTACACAATCAAAAAGGAATACATTACATGCACCTTATTTTTCAAAGCTCTTGCCGAATCATTATTACAAAACCCAAACAAAGACAGTGAAGTAAATCAAAGTATTGTAAAATACATAATTAATAATGAGCAAGAGATTAAAACATTTGTTAAAGCAAACATTGGTACAAATGACAAAGCCCGTATAGCTAAAATGGTTTTAGAAGAAGAATATTTGCCCCTACAAGAAATTGCGAAAATAACCAAAACCTTATACCAGGTAAATCTCGAAATCACTATGGAAGGTCACGAGACAAAATTAAATCCACATGTATTGATCCATGACTAAACTGTAAAATTGTAATCACAGTACACAACTCCATACCACACTATTACCACAATTACATACACGATCAAGAATATATTAAAGTCGAAGACGATACACATTTGTTCCTAGCACCACTTACTCGAACACCAACATCACCATTCTTAGCAGAATATGCAAGATACCCACACATTACACAACTAAAAACAGCCCTTACAGACCCACAAAATCCCACACCAAAATACATACGCCTTGCATGAAGATATGGCAATACAGGTAATGGGGAAATATACCTTAAAGTACACACACCCATCGGGGGGGGGGAGGCTAACACTCGTACCGTAATACTATACATTCTGGAAAATATTACAGCTTATCACGATCACGATGCCCTATTAGGAGGATGGCACTTCGGCCAATGTAAGACCCTCGAGAAAATTAAAACAATAATATTATTGGGACACCATGGCCAAAGATGTAAAAGACTTCATAAAAAAAACTGCCCCACCTGCCAGAAGGTGAAACACACAAACCAAATACCTATCTGCCTTATGACTCCTACTGAAGCCGCTTCTGTTCCACTCTTGGTTCTCGTCGCAAAAGGCCCTCTCCAAACCGTGGCATCAGGTAACAAATACATTCTTGTAATGACTGAGTTTTTTACGCATTGCATAGTAGCTAAACCCGTCAAAGCCATCGATGCAAAAATGTGCTCCCACTTCATTAAAGGAGTGGTATTACGATATGGGTGCCCCAAGTCAATATTAACCGATCGTGGTATGCCATTATATAACGACATGATTGCAGAATTATTGCAGACACTACAAATTCAAAAGTTACAGACAACGGTGTACAACCCGGCTTGTAACAGGCTGGCCGAGCAAGTAAATAGAATTTTGTTACAACATTTGACTACCTGTGTAAGCGAATACCACGCACACTGGGATGAATACATCACGTACATAGTCTTCAATTGCAATTTCACAATTAATAGAAGCATTAAATGTTCACCATTCTTACTTTTACGCGGCGTTGAAGCCATCCAACCGTGCCACATAATATCACACACATTTTCGCAGCGAGCTGCAGACTGGTATGAACAGCTCCAGCAAGTATGCGAACAAGCCTGCGTAAATTTACTTGCTTCATAGGAACAACAGAAAATAATTTTTGACAGATAATTCCGACCCAATGACCACAAAATTGGGCAATTCGTATGAGTAAAAACACATGCGAGACACACAGCCCTAAATTTCAAATACCACGGCCCGTACAGGATCCACGATATCCTGGGACCCTCCACGATATCCAACGAAATAAAAATGGGGACATACCAAAATTGACACAGTCAACACAAGGAACATCAAGCTCGCTAATATCAGAAACTAATAACTGTATGTATGTTACAGGTTAATCGCCACTGAAATGGGGACAATGCAACTAGGAGTGCTGCTCCTAGCATTCCAAATAGTTTTGGCATCCACTGGTGTGCACTTGTATAAGAACCACAGCGGGGTTTATTTTCAACAGCTCACGCAGGCCCAGCAGCATGTAGAATTTGGTCCGCACGCTTACACCTCTCAGCTGCCACTTCGCATCAACCCAACGCCGAAAATAACACTGCAGTTTCAGCCGGATGAACAATTGCCTAGCTCGGCTGCAACAGAGCGTAATCTACGGTGCGAGGATCAGGCGACAGCGCGCTGCGATATCGCCAACAAGATATTATTGCTTCATTTAAATAATTGTGAATTATGTGTAATTTCAGTACAACATGTATAGCCCACACTTTTGTTACAGCTGCAGTGTACGAGCAAGGGGACAGCGATCGAGGCCACGTCTGGCCCAGGTGAAATTGGTAAATACAAATTGGTAACATTTTTGAGTGAGAGAAAAGCCATTTTTGAAGCTACTAACTTCACTTTAAACTAAGGCATTGTTTTAAATAGATTATAGAGAAAGTAGTTAAAGAATTGAAAATCATGCATGCGGAACTTCCCACCATAAGGTACACAGAAACAACGGTCGTCATTTCGTCAAACGCACGTATTTTCCCTGTTAACACAGGAACATTGCAACTACATTAGCTTTTCCACAATTATAATACTAATTCTAGATCTTGCAGCAATATATTAGAAGCTAATTAAAATAGCTGTCTTGAAGAACCACTTGGCATAGGCGGCACAACTGTAATATGACGTAAGTAAAAAGGTGGCATGCAGTCCAGTAACATCATTGTGCTCTTAAAATTGAATGCCGATAGATTAAGAAATGTGTTACAAGTAGTAGCATTACTACTCTGTATTACAATGTAAGGGAGTACATGGCACAAAGGTTAAGCTACTATATATGGCCACGGATTAAGTTCACTCTCGGTACAATATGGGAATTAAGTAGAAGTAAAGAAAGCTCACTACAGAATAGGTCTCTTAAGATATAAGATAATTCGTGCAAATACATAATTTTTCTTGTTAGAAGACAAGCTCAATTGGCTCCTAATAAATATTGTCTTGGAAAGACAGAGCATTTCCCAGTCAGCGCAGGCAGGGCACGTCAAAATTTAAAAGTGTGACGGCAAAGGTATGCATACAGCGCTGCATAGGCAGAGGCATTAAAAGCACAGCGGCCACAGTTGCAATTACAGCCAGTTTAATGCAGAAAATGACTGCAGTACAATTCAATCGCTCTAGAGAGCGCTAGACAGCATTTCTCATGCCGTGCGGCATTCACACCATAGATACCTTGTCGGGGCCCCCAAAAATGTATATAACTTAGGTTTAATTTTTACCACATGTACATATCAAGTTATTTTGTTCCATTAGTCTGTCATTATGACACATAGTTACTTTCAAAGAAAATTATTGTAAAGTGTATATGCCAAAACTAGTATGTAAACTATCATTTTTGACAATGCTATGTTGCAAAATATAATTTTACTTTTATAAATATTTACTAAATGTAAAAACATGCCATGATGCTTGTAGGCAATTAACAGACGGTAAATCACATGGCGCTATTGCAGACTGTTGCATTCAATACGTGCGCACACCCTTACATCCCACCCTCATGTATTCGATGCCAGGCTTTCTTTATTTTCAAAGTTCTTTTAAAGGGCTTCAAGTGCACTCACAGAGTCGAGCACATCCTTACCAACACTTAGAACCAACAGGAACCAATAGCGGCCTTAAGTTAGTTTAGGTACCGGCACAAACAATATACAAATTGAGATTTATTTGTCAATATTTAATAAGGAATTCAAATACCAATGTATAAAATGTAAAGTTATAGTTTCAATACTTTTGTACATCAACCATGTTCACAAGGACGTATTCTTACAGTCACACAATGGTCAAATATTATGTGGTATGTAAATAGGGTAACAATAAGTCATCTGTAATATCACATAGCAAGAATAAGTCTACAGAGGCACAACCACTCTTCGGACAAACATATTTTAAGTGTGAATAGTTGAAATGTTGTAACAAGTGTGAATTTCATATATGTCTTACCCTAATAACCAGATTTACAAGTTAACTTCTATTTTAAATGCAAATAATATTAGAAATTTTTATCAGAGACTATAAAATGGTTTAGCATCGCCATTCTTATAAGGTAGCCATTCCTGTAACACATGCCCGACCCCCTGTGCCTGACATCGCCTTAGGGAGTCCACATTACGTGCAAAACATTTTCAGTCAGTCTTCATACTTTTATTATTATCTTAAAAGAAGAAAAGCTCTTTCTTGCGGGTTCCACTGCTACGACTAGGCCTGGCCGCCCACTCAACTTCCACATCATGTTTCTGCACCAGCCTCTTGACTTGACCCAGCCAATCCCCCGCATCGTTCAACCCCAGTTTCCATACGAGGGCGTCTGGATGCTCCTAAGAGGGGGCTTGCTGCGGCTGGCCTCTGTGAGGGTTGCTAAGCTGCGAACTGAGGCAAGGCAGAGCGATCTCGGCCAGTCGAACCGTTGTTATAGAAAAACAAATTCCGGGGGATTGATCGCAAGGTCAGGAAGGAAGTATATAAGCTCGGAGTAATTGAGGCTCTGGGCGCCATCATGCCGGCGTCGCCGGAGGTTCTACCCATGTCCTGCCAGACAAGAGGACCACCTCCTGTGGTCCCACTTCATCACCTGAAGAGCTCGCTGTGGAGAGAGCTTCGTCGAGATGTTGTCATCTGGAGAGTAATTATATTCCCTGGTAGGGCGACTGAAGGCACGTTAGGACTCGGGACAAGCGAAGGCATTTAAGCTCCATCCGAGCAGAGTACCACCTTTCTAGCTTAATGCTTGTTGTAGCTGAGTAAAGGCATCTGCGCCTCTTTGAGTGAATATTGGACGTATTCCAGCTCTTCTATACTTGATTGACTTAGTATATTTGATTGGATTGATAGACACTTTCTTACAGCATTTGTATTGTTTAGAGTTGAATAAAAGTAGTATTTAGTACTTGAGTGCTTTTCCATCTAGCTACCCTTATCGCCCTAATTAATGCGTGACCTGCTCCCTTCAGGACAGGTCACAGCATAGCGTGTGCCGTTCTATGCTTGAGTAAGTAAACATCAATGTTGAAGTTTGATTGTATGTGGAAGTGTGAAGTTGTATTTATGGTACATGTTACAATAAACTTTCAAGTGGTACGTGACATTTTGTTGGCCTAGATTACGTTATTGTAGTCGTATTGTCTTGTCTTTTTGTACGGCTGAGCATCAGTTCGTTTAGTTAATTTGTGGTATTACCGGGCGTTGACTATAAAACCATGGTATAAAACAGAGTTTGAACTCTAGTTTTTTTATCTGTAGGGCCAGTATTCACCAATCAAGAAAGTAAATTTTGTTATTAATTCTAAATTAAAATTCTGATATAAATAAATAACATCAAGAATTTGCAACTTTATAGGTTCAGATTCATTTCTTTCAACAAGTAAATACAATGCTTTAAACCATGAACTGACATTTCAAGAACAAAATTGAGTATTAATAAGCAATAATCTTTCATCATCAACATCAAATTTAATAGATGCTTTCATGGCAGATGAAAATTTTACTACTCCTGATAGTATTAGCCTACCAACTATTTCAAATGACATTTTAGATTACTATAAATCATATATGGCTGATGAAGATAATTTGAACACTTAGGACATTCCTGAGGATGGGTTTAAATGTTTTCATTGTAATTTAATTACCTGGGCGAAACACAAGGACCTAATGGATCAATGTACTACCAGGATTACACCTATCTCGCATTACAGGTTTTACGAAGCGCTACTCATCTACCTAAAACAACCAAAAAAAAAAAAAGTATATTAATACATAGCTATGGACAAAGAAACAAAAATTATAAATGACAGAAGTCTGAACCAATGGGAGAAAACACGCAGATATAAAAGAAAAATTAGCAAACAAAACAAAGTGTAAACTTTAATCAAAACTACTACAGGACACTCAACTGTTGTTGTATGTTTGTTATTTTATGATGATAGTTTAATCCAGCAGCCATGTTTAATCATTTTATGTTACTGTACCAGTGTGTACCCCATATTGTTGTAATTTCATATCAATTAGTTTAATTTATTGTAATTATTTACTTCTATGCTTCATTTCTGTCATTAGCTCATTGTTTAACAATGTATCTGATTATGCAAAACCTACATTTTTTTTTTTGTTAAAAGGATGAATATACTGCATATCAAACTACATAAATTATTACCTGAACATCTGTTGAGTTTACTTTTTTTAATGTGTGGAAAACGATTACCAGACACATGTGATTAACATATGGAAGAGAAATTTATTGTTTTTAAACATGTATAATTTTTAGGGACAAGTATATAAGTATTATAGTGCTCTCCTGAAAAACTGAAAATGGTCTGATTTACCCTTTTCACAGAAAATCGACGAATTATAAAGATAATTACTAGCAACTGCAGTTGTAGTTATCGTTGTCATAAAAATGCTCGCATTCTCTTTAAGTAAGCTAAAGTTACATAATAGGGCCCCAGGCGATATTTCATTTTGGCAAGAGTCTAGTTGGCGATAATCCTGCATGAGCCATACGAGGCTCTTAGCGCTGTGTCGAGTGGTTACCAACTGTACATGGGTTGGGCGTCGGCTCCTAAAGCTCTTCATCACGTAGCACATTTCTCACGCGGACGTTCCTCGAAGCCCCGGCATTCAGTTCCGGTGTTATTTGCTGCAGTGTCGAGAGACTGACGCTCGAAGCCAGTCTTGACAGCCGACATCATCTGTCACTTTCGTCCAGAGCCTTTCGACAGACACGCTCCTCTCGTGCTCTCACCGTCTATAAAAGTTCTCGTAGTCGAGGCACTCCCTTGTAATGGTTGGAAAAAAAAAAAAAAAAAAAAAAAAAACAACAAGCTTCGCCTGCAACGTCGAATTGCTATTGCCTATCTCACGGGTCCCTACTAAACTCAAGTTTGTGAAAAATGCTGCACCCAAGAAGAAACTATTCAACTGGAAGGAAATTTATCACACAAATTATTTATAGTTGTACAAACTATTGTTCAGAGCAATGGTACAGCATTTCATGGGAAGAAAATCGGTATGTTGTAAAACTTCAAGAGCTGCTAAACACGGTGATATTGAATCAAACAGGTTTCGTATGTGTTCCTGGATAATCGCCTGTCGGACTGCCTCGTACACCCGAGTCCAGAGTTTGTCGCTATTGGCGGCTGGATATAAACGACGAGCCAATTGCCGAGTGTGACGCTGCACAATGCATTTTGGAAGATGACGCTACCTTGATATCGCCGAATGCGTTTGCGGTCGTTATTCTAATTCGAGTTTAAGCGGTACTCATCCGAAAACGTGCTAATGGGTGTCTTTGTGAGTACTGAGTAGTTAATGGTTCAGACTTAAGGTTGAAGTAATGCAACTGCCTGTGGAGCACTGCACCCGACTATACAATATGAAGAACTCAGAAAAAATAGTACAGTCGCCATGAATATTGTCATAAAAGTACGATTTATGCTGTATGTGAAAGATGAATGTATATATTTTGCAACATTATATAACATTTTACTAAAATATACTTTTTAAGTAAAAAATAATAATCTATTATAAGAGTATATTTTCAACAAAATTTAAGCATATTTCCATTCTGGATGCTTCATAAAGCAGCATTTGCAGGAAAATATTCGTCATGGAATATCATCATAATGTTTGCTATGATTGTATGTAAAAAATTGTAATAGTAATGAAGGAAATAATTTTTATAATTGATTTTATGTGCGCCCATTTGTCACAAACATTTATGGCTGAAACTGACGTAAATAAAGTTAATTATAAAATTTACATGAAACATTATTACTATAATTTTATTACACATGACTACAGTAAATATTATGACGATTGACGATTTTTCGTGAAGATTTTCTTGTGAATTCTGCTTTCCGAAGTATCCAAAACGGAAATGCGCTTAAATGTTGTTAAAAATGCTGAATCTACCGAACGATTAGTTTTTTTACATTTAAGAAGTATATTTTAATAAAATATTTTATAATGTTGCAAAATATATACTTTATTCTCTCATATACAGCATAAACCGCACTTTTATGACAATTTTCATGGTTTCTGTACCAATGTTGTATGAGTTCTTCACATTGTACAGTAAGGTTCAGTGATCCATAGGCAGTTGCTTTACTTCAACCTCAAGAGAATCCTCCGCAGAGGAAGGCACGCACGTAGTCCCCTGCGAAGCAGACGCCATCAAAGCAAGCAAGCAAGCAGACCTGCTGCAGTCTTGCAACTTCCTGATAACATTCGAGACGATGCAGAACGTCCCGTCATCTTCCATGCAGATGAGATGTCTGTCATCCCGTGATGTCGTCACATTACGTGCTCCAGTGACCGTTTTTTTTTTTTTTACTGGTCCCGTTCTCTTCGGTCCGCTGCTAACACACACTCGTCACTGTCGTGGGATTATGCTCCATATGAGCATCAACTTCGCGGTATGAAAATCCTTAACGCAAGCTGATCATCAGCGCCATTTAAACTCCGCAACATTCTTGAAATGTACCCTCTCAAGTCGGCGAGGCATACAGACTCCGGTAGCAACGTTTACAGCTTGCTGACGATGACTGTTAAGACTCAACAGTCCTCTATACACTTGAACGCATCAGTTCGGATGACACTGCTGCGTATAGGCAGGCGCAGTCATTCTCAGTTTCTAATATTTTGCTTCTCATATCATCTATTAGATAACAAATAAAAAATTGGCTGAGGGTGGTGGAGGGACCTCCGAAATGTAAGTTTTTAAATAAATTTCTAAATAATAATTTCTAATCATTTTTACAAATTATTAAATATATTTTTTAGGATTTTGTAATATTTTGGGATATTTAGAATATATGTTTGGGTTCTAGTTCAGTGAAGGTCACTGGCATAGGTTCAAGGCCAAGGTCATGGGTCGAGGTCAAGGTCACCCAGATCCAACATGGTGGTTGGGTGACGTTACAACATGGCGGCCTGCCGGTTGCTGGCTCCCACCTCCCCATTCTTCGTGCCAGACTTCTCTATTTTATTCTACTGATAACGCTGGCGGTGCCTTACGGGCCGGTGGTAGCCCTTGCAGTCCGGCTGGTAGACAGCTAGTCTGTTGGGCGGCTGGTTGGCCTGTGGGGGGGGGGGGGCGGGGGGCGGTAACAACATGTCCCTGGCTTATGGCAACTGCTTTGATGGAGTGGTGAGACGATCGGGATCCGGATATATCCCACAAAGTCATGGCAAGACCCAGGGGAAGTGATATGTCGCACTTTTCTCTTTATGAGAAAAAGGAAGGGGATTATTTATTTAGCCATAATAGAACTAGTATAAAAACTTAAGTGTTTTGGCCCAAAATTTAAATAACTAAATAACATTTTTAATAATTAGACAAGCGCCCAGGCGAATCGCCACCTTCCCGGATCTGGGTTCCCGGATTCGGGACCCTCCAAAATTCCAAGCCCGCCGTAGTAATACTTCGAAATTGTTAACCTATCTATTCCTGTAGCAATGTTCACTTGCGAGTGGTTCCTAAAATGATTTTCCTTATTGAAATGTCATCACTAATCAAAGTAATACCTACCAATCTAGAAATTATTATTAGTAAAATTTCCGAAACTAAATTAATAAATGCCCCTCTTGAGCCCTCACTAACAATACATCACATATCATTACAAACAATAACATAATATCGTATATTTATGTCGTCCGACTAACAAAGCCATCAATATTACAGATACACACAAGAACAAATAAACTAAAGGAACAACACCTACACTGCACAACACCCTACACTCACACCATCACAACACAAACATCAACATCAAACACACGACAGAAAACTCGTGAAAACTACAGCAAAAACCGCCGGCCCCTCTGTCTCCGGAGAGGATGGCGGGGTGAGGGTTCAAGGGTAGAGGTACAGTAATTTTAACCTTTGACATTTTCAAATTATAACGTATCCTTTTTTCTTTAAGATTGTGACGAAATATTATTTTAAGCCTCTGTAATTGTAAAATTTAACTTGTTTTTAATTTTTATAAGGCGACAATTTCACGTTTCGACTATTTTCCAAATGTATTTTTAATTCTAGTTACTAAGATCAGTTATGGTCTTCAGCTGGGTACTGGTGCCAATTAATATGGCCTGTTCTGTTCTACTGATAACGCCATTCTTAAAAATTATTTTCTTAGATGACACGTGTTATAGACAAAATGCTGGTAAATTATGAATAAATAAATTTTATGCTACGTGGTTGATAACAAATAATCGTTAGTGATCACAAATCCCGCCAGGAAAAGACTCGAAAGTCTAACCTAGCAGTGCCAACTCTTTCTCCTTCCATTGTCCTTGGACAGCACCGTGTGTGCTCGAGTGGAACACATATATATATCTCACACACACTTCCGCGATGTTCATTTCTTCCTGGGGGGACAAAACTCCCCCCCCCCCCCCACCCCCCACAATTCCACTTTTCCCTTCACAAACCCAGTGGCAAACAAACCAACCACTCATTCCGCTCTCCGCAGTAATGAATTACTGCGAACTTTCGTCTGGCCGGCTCCGCTTCTGTAATAAACAACGGCAGGCAACGAGAAGAAGGGAACAATAATTCACGCGGACAAGTTGAAGTGCGAAATAGGCCGTGCCATCGCGACACGTCTTCGCATGTGTGAGCTCTACATATGAATGGGCGTGCGCCTATTAAGGGGACTATGTAGCTGCGTGTCCAAGGTCAAGAAGCGAGGGAGCGTTACGGGCGACACTAACACGCACTTCTAGCGCCTCATAGCTCCTAGGCGCAAGACGTGTAGTGTTATCGTCGTAACGCTGTACTGTGCAAATTAGATCTGTAACAGTTGGATTTTATTACACCGGTGAAAGACCACATATTAAACTACGCCCTTATCATTGTATTTTTTCTCTTGCCGCTTAAGGAAACTGCATAGGCAAGCTTTAAAAATGGCATATTTGACCACTTGCACGAATTTGTTCCTTCATTAATACAGTTAATGTGATAGAAGTAAAAATATACGGACATAAACAATAACTTTTTATCCTTTCTGAGAAAGTTTCGTGTTTCCAGGACTTTTATTTACCGAGATACGCGTTTACGCGCAAACAACGATTTCACAGAAATCGTTTCCCCCGAAGTTGACATTCTGGAGGTGCCGAATTCCTCCTTTCGCAGTATTTCGCTATTTTAACTTAACAATCAGTGGAAATGTAATCTTAGTTTTAAGTGCAGTGGAGCGGAGAGAATTGGGCATCTCTTAACTTCGATCTTGAAAGCCGATGAGGGTGAAAAGAGGTGAGTATGGAGCAGTGCCGGAGTACAAGGGCGTAGGAAACTGGGAGACCCCCGAGAAAATCCGTCGAACACCGGTATCGTCCCACGTACAAAAACCCGAAGGCGACCCCACCGGCGTCAAAGGTCAAGGTTAAGGTCAGCGACATTCAACATGACGGACAAGATAGCCGCCTGGGGACCGGAATTACAGAGCATGAACAGCTCCGGCGCTCAGGTCACCCGTCCACTTGCGCCAAACTTCCCATTTTTCTACTACTTATAGACTGTTCACGGTAAAGTGAACATTTTTAAGGCCCACCCTATTACATTAGACACTAAATAAGTATATATTATTGCAGCCTTAGGAATTAAAGTTTAATGGTGGTGAAATGTATACACTCTGTTTATTGGTCACATTGCAATGCCTATATTAAAAAACAGCAGGACAATGGAAATTGGATAAAAGGAAAATTTAAAAGGGCCTTAAAAAGTGCTCACGTTACCGTGAACAGCCTATAGCTATAGACAATGTGCTCGGTAATAGCGATATGAAATAGTCATAAGGTAGACTCACAGTGTACAGCACCGATCAGACATGACCTTCCTATACAACATGTAGAAAATTGTCTACACTCGTTGTGATAGTGTCAAAGCAAAACAATTAAATCTCATCAGCTGAGAATCACGTTTGACCATTGCACTTCTTAGTATTCAACACAAGTAAAAAATATTTATATTTGATCTGTGCGTGCCCTTAAATAGCGCATTATTTTGTATATATTTCTCCTTTCTAAGTTTTCTAATTATTCTTAATAAAGACTACTAAATCGTGGTCTCTGGGAGCGAAAATTCACATCATCTCCTTCTCCAGCAGAAGACATGTTTCGGTGTTTCCTCAGTAACTGCGGGGAACAAGATTCCCCGAACACAAGGCACACCCGCCGAAACAGCCACTTCAAAACGAATTACGGTGAGGGAGAATGGAGCTGCAAGTTTGTTGGCCGTAAGCGTGATGCAATTAAAGTTGGGACGTTATCTTCGGTAACGTCATCAGGAGGGAGTAATGGCTCCCCAGACAATGAAGGCCGGTTTGGCAAGACTCGGTAATTAATGGGAGCCGCGCGCACTTTGCCAAACACACGCGAGGCTGCCGTCACAATGCACTCCACCGCGCGGACGGGACTAATTTGTAGCTGCAGCTTCTCGCTGCAGGTAACTACGATCGCGATTGCCGTTCTTAACCGAGGCCCGACGCGAGCGCTGCTCGCATAATGGGCTCAACTCGAGTCGCCGAACTTCGAATGCAGAGTAGGTGGGCCAAGTTAGTTTCGGGATAAGGGAGTGAACTCCAGCGTGTAATTGCGTCATCGCACAGTTCCGCGTGGGCCGTTACGCGAACACCGACTGCATAGCAAGCGCCAGCTCGCGTGGTGCAGGAGTTTGCGCGGAGGAATGTTGTGGGAAAGTTCTCAGAGTGCAGGTAAAGTGTGAATACCACTTACAGAGATCTGCTGTTCTTTCATCCTGACTGTCATATGCAAAAATTTGACTGCACCATGTACTTAGTATCTAAAGGCTGTTCACGAGAAAATGAACACTTTTGAAATCAACCTTAGAAAAATGTCACTGCTCCTGCCTGCATATAATTTAACGGGCACACTGAGTGACATGCGCCCTGTAATTTTCATAACGATAGATTTAGTGTAGATGGAAATTAGTTCCATATCTTAATATCAAATAAAAATTGTTGGGTAACCATTTATGATGATTTAGATTATTTCTTATGCTTTCTGTTATTTTTTAACGAGACAGTGTGTAAAAATTACGAAACTTGTAACATTTTTACTTTGTTCAATAATTTCACAGTTTCATTTGACCGACGCATGAATAAAGTGAATACGCCCATGACAATTTTAATTTTGCATAAGGTGAAAGAATACACAACGTGCATATAAGTAGATCTTAAGCAGGGCTTTCAGAAGTGCTCATTTTACCGTGAACAGCCTATAATACGAATGTGTCGATTAGAAGAAAGAGGTGGGATTTTTTAAACGTTGATCGCAAAAATATGCAGTTAAACTTAAATCACCTGTGTTAATTTAACTCGTCCCAAAATAGCACCTCTTACACTCATTAAGCTAAATTTAATGATATATAATTACCTACTTCAAAACTGACTCAGATGTAGGAAGTTAATTCTTTTGTTAGCATCAGTCTCTTCGGAAACGTTCTGTGACTATCCAGCTTTGTCGTTCACTAAATTGTCTTATTTAGTTCGGTAGCTCGCAAACCCCGAAGCAGCCATGATTGTTTATGCGTCTAGTGAGAAACAGTAATTGTACCAGATTATGTACTATGATCATTTGCAGTTAGCACTGGCTTTGCTCCAAGATATTCGTGTTCTATCTTCAACAGATCCGAACTGCGATATCTTTCACACGGGAAACTTGACGGACCTTGCCGATGCCCTGGGGGTTTTCTCGGGGTGCTCTCGTTTCCCCTACATTTCATTCCACCATGTTTTTCACACACTCGCGCATCGTCTCACCCAGTCAATTCGTCAGGCTGAGCGTGGATCGTCTCCCACAGACGAGCCTGTTTCTCAGGTAGGCCAAATTTTTACGAAGCGCTGGGCTTGTCTTACCTCGTCCATATTAAACCCTCCTTACACGAACCTTTTAAACACATGTCATACTTTAACCACTGCTAGTAAATTAAAAATATCCTTCGACATACGGAACACGTCAAGAACTTGGGACTCTAAGCATTGTTATAAATTTAAGGCATCTAGATTAAATATTATTTGACTACTCCCACCTAACAGTTGGGTTTGCCATTACAGTACATTATATTGAGCAATCAGGCTACACAACCATAGAATTTAAGGGAGTACTAGTGTTACGGTAGTCAAGGTGATTATTGGTAATCTGAGATTTTACTTACAACGACAGAGTACAACGCTGTTTAACAAAAACACTAATGCTAATTTGCTATTCTTCGTAATAAATGTTTGTAGCATTAGTTCTCCAGGAATAGAAAGTGCGGGCGGGAAAAGGAACTGGGATTCACTCTCACGACCTAGAATAGAAGTCACCTAAAACCCAGGTGCTGATGGCCGACCACAAATCCAGTCCCATTGCCGATGCTCCTGTCCTTCTGATGCGGAGTCTTCATCGCTATTCTCATCTACGCCCACTTGGATATGACGTATTTTCTTCCCATTGATCCTTTCATGGGCCCTGGACGAAGACACTATGGAGAAATGTTGACATCTAGAGGATGTGCACGGTAAAGTGAGCACTTTTGAAAGCCCTGCTTAAGATATACTTGTATGCAAGTCGTAAATTATTCCGCCTAAATGCAAAATTAGCGTAGTCATGGGTTTCTTCACTTTATTCATGCGTCGGTCAAGTGAAACTGTGAAATTATTTAAAAAGTAAACATTTTATAAATCTGCTAATCTTTACACTCTGAGTCGTAAAAAAAAAAACAGAAAGAGTAAGAAACTATTTGACTTATCACAAATGGTTACCTAACACTTTTTATACGACGTTAACATTGGAACTAACTTGACTGGGCGCAAGTCACTCAGTGTGCCAGTTAAAATATATGCAGGTAGGAGCAGTGACTTTTCCTTAGGTTGATTTCGAAAGTGATCACTTTATTGTGAACGGCCTTTAACTGCAATCGCTCCGTGTGATCGAGACCCGATTATTTTTGCGAAGGAGAGCGCGGCGTGGTAGTAGTTAAGGCAGCTCGGTATCCCACCGAGATGAACCGGACTCGATTCCAAGCGGGGTCACCTTCGGGGATTTTCACATGTGGGAAACGCGGCGGACGTTTCCGTTGCTCGGCAGGCTTTCTCGGACCTCTCCCCTTCCGCCGCTGCTCCATCTTCACCTCATTTCGCCCGCATCGGCGCTCAACAACTCACTGTTCAACGGCGATAAAAACCCCACAACAATAACAACAGAAGCATCAATAATATTTTATTAGCATTAGAAAATTCCTGGAGTTATCCGATGTTTTATTTTGGGCAACAGTCGTTGGCTGCATTCTTGCTTGTAGTTGCCGTCACTCGTGATGAGAAACAATAACGGTTGCTGGTTGATACCATTCTCGATTACTGTCTTATCGAGGTATCTGCTATCCTCTTCTTTTAAAAAAAATTAGTAGCTTATCGTAAGAGTAGAAATGTGTGGCTTTTCTCAACAAAGAGTTTCCAAGTCATTAATATAGCTTGTGTGTGTGTGTGTGTGTGTGTGTGTGTGTATATATATATATATATATATATATATATATATATATATATATATATATATATATATATATATATATATATAATCTGTTGCAAGGCTCGGTGATCATATTTTGCCCAAAGACCCGTGTCAAGAAACATTTTGGTTACACGCTAGGACCTCCGAAGGGGGAAGGGGGCTGCTTGTAAGCTAACAACCCCTAGACTCCGCGACGAACAGCGCAGATAGTTCGGAGGCTTTCGCGGCCATTGTCGTCAATTTCTAGGCTTCTAGGTTTGAGCCGCGTCGTGGATTTGTCCAACGTTTCGGCAGTCGTCGCAGCGTCCATCATCAGGGAACAATACCTGACCAATTGAGGACAGTCGACGGTCATCAATTGGTCAGGTATTGTTCCCCGATGATGGAAGCTGCAACGACTGCCGAAACGTTAGAGAAGAAATCCACGACGCGGCTCAAACCCAGAAGCCTAGAAATTAGCAGAACAGATGTCGCATTCAGTAGTTAAGAGTTGTGTACGAATGGCATTGCATCCAATGGTACGTGATACGCAGCAGTTCTTCACCATACCTACAGATTGCGATAATGTTTCATTCTGTTTAGTAGTTTCTTACTGTAGGGTTCATTTGCCTGGCTGTCGTCAAGCGGAACGGAACAATGGCGGACTTGTACACAAATGCAGAGTACGCCGAAATGCTTTTCATCTACGGGGAGGCCCGAAGGAGTAAAAGAGACGCTCGCCGGCTCTATCAAAGTTACCCCCAACAGGCGTCTCCCAGCCCACATCATGTTTCCAAGGCTGGAGAGGCATTGGCGTGAAACAGGTGGCCTATGTCATAACAAACACCCCTGAGGACGTCCGCGGACACGCCGTACACCAGAGTTTGAAGAAGCGGTACTCCAGCGTTTTTAATATCCGAGACCCTAGCATGTAAACAAAGCATTTATGTACATGGGTTTATGAGCAAAACACTAACACGTGTTATCCATCTAACAAACACCGAGCCTTTTATCATATATTTATGTACACATGATATACTGTACACATATACAACGTTTGTCCAAAAATCTCCGACCAACTATACAGTGCCTAGAACGTAGTAAATACTGCATACTTGCACTATGGTATGCTGTTCACGGTAATCTCAGCACTTTTGAAAGCCCTGCTTAAGATCTACTTGTGTACACGTTGTGTCTTCTTCCGCCTTATGTAAAATTAACATTACCATAGGTCTCGTGATTTCATTCATGTGTTGGGCAAGCGAAAATGTTAAATTATTACAAAAGTAAATATGTTTTGCAAATCTGACCATATATACACTTTGATATATTAAAATAAAAAAAGAAAGAAATAGTTTGTTATCAGAGATTGTTACGTGACACTTTTTATTCGACGTTAATATATGGAACTACTTTCCATTTATCGTTACCAACTTTACTGGGCGCATGTCTCTCTGCTTGCCCGTTAAAATATATGCAAGCAGGGGCAGTAACATTTTTCTAAGGTTGATTTGATAAGTGCTCACTTTACCGTGAACAGCATATATAACGCTGTAATTACTGCACAGAAGATGGTGGCGGACATTTTTAATATTTCCTGTAAACAACATGTACCGTACATTCATAAGCTTACGATACTAAAGCTGCCTGTCAGTTTCTGATGACAAACATTTTGTGAAACCTTGCAGCAAGTGTTGGTATTACCTACGTGCCTGAGACTGTATGGCAGCCGTCAAAATATTTGTGTGTGTTTATCACTAAAACTTCGTGGGCATTTGCAACAAGAGGACCATTTTTGTTGATTAGTCTATACTGCTCAATAAATCAGCATCAAACGTTTATAATTCCTAATGGGGAAAAAAGTTGCCTGCAAAAAGGTGGTCACCTCTTTCATTTTCATTACGAGGGGAGGTATGTGAGTTTACTGTTAGGTTGAAAATCCCTATAAAATGAAGAATTGTCGTTAATTTCACTTCATTTTCGATATTTTATAAAACTTCACGTAAAAATTTTGATTTCAATGAGAATATATCTCCATTAACATTCGATACAGCTAGAAATTGTCATATGTATTTTCCATTTGAGATTTTGAATAAGGAAGCACCTCACTAAGTTAGTCGATTGAATTTCGCCCCATACTATGCATATATGTATGTGTGTATATATATAAATAGAGAGAGAGAGGAGAAGTTAGGAATATGGGATATCATTTACAGTCCCGAAACTAGGGACGCTCACAAAACACACATGAAACTAATCGAGCTTGTATTCTATGCAGAATCGAATGTGGAATATATTGAGTTGACATAAATATCATGTACCCTATAGTCTAACCAAAAATGTAATTTTTTCAGCTGAAGGCAATATTTCAGAGTCTGAAAACCTCGAAGAAGTGAGTTCTTAAAATGGTCATACAATGTCATAGGAACAAATATTAGCTTGACCATACAAACGGCATCATTACGCTCTCTGGGCCTGCACATTCAGTATGGGCCCCCATTTTGCACATGAAACACCGAATTCACACTTCTCCCCTAGAGTCGTCCGAAAATTTTGAGTCACAGAATATGCACATTGCATCGTCGGACCCTTGATGGCACTGCCCTAGTGGAATGATGGATACATCGCTGTCTGATTCAACATACAAACTTAAGTCATCACTGGATGAATCGCTTATGATCTGAGTCCGTTCGTTCTATTTTGCATCCGCCTTCTCTTCTTCGTCGTTTCAACTGGAGGTCGTTTCGTATGTAACCTGCGGATAACTATGTTTCCTATGTAGGGTGAAGAAGCTCTCACAGCAGAAACACCTGATTTTTGTCCCCGATTTGTGCCCCATGGTTTAACTGTTGGAACAGGGGATATGTCGGAAGGTCTCACTAAATTATGTGCTTCCATTGAAGGGCTTGGTACAGGACCGATGAGGGCAGAACTCTGTGGTGTTCTGTCACCTGGAGATGTGGATGGAACCGAGATATCTTGAGATGCATGTCGTGCTGCTGTCTGAGCTGCAGCAAGGAAATAATCCGCAGAAAAAAATACCCCTGTTTAGTGGAAATATTCCGGTAACTCTGAATCCACCAAATGCGATGCCAGCTCTTTGTACTTTCAAGTACGCCTTGCCCAACAATCCCGCAACATCAGGAGGACTCAGTGCCCTCTGCTCTTCACGCAGTAGTAACCTAACTTCTTCACTGTAATGTGCTTTCAGTGGTCCCATAAATGTTATATCCAGAGGCTGAAGCTTATGGGTTGAATATGGTGGCAGGGAAACAATAAACACACAGTTCCTTCATACCAACTCAGTAACATCTACATCCTTCGTATGGCTGTGATGACCATATAATATCAGAAGAACAGGAGATCCTGCTGAAGGTGTGGCAAACTTCAGAAAGTGTTCAAACCACTTTGTAAATAGCGGTGCTTGAATCCATCCAGATGGATGATATGCAGCAATTTATTCGTAGGGTGCCCCCTTCATTAGAAGTTAGTTTTCATCTTTTCTGGGGAAAATGATAATGGGTGGCACAAACACTCCTGTTGCATTCATGCAGCACACCAATGTTATCAATGCACCTCGTTCTGCTGATGTTAATGAAGCAGCTTGTCTTCTTTCTTTCAGTCCATCATCATGTGGAACTTTTGATGGTACCACAGAAAGCCCAGTCTCATCCATGTTGTAAATCCGATCAGGAGTATAATGATGTTTATCGTATTCCTGATCAAGATTATCAAAGAAAATACCCACCTTTTCAGCTGTAAAACCAAGCGCTCTGGCAGCTGATGTACCTGTAGGTCCGCCATTTCTAATCACTGCCGAAGCTCAGAGCGGGGGTAGCCCGGGCCCTTGTGAGGGCCCTTTACCACCCAGGGCGGTCTCATGTGAAATGCAGGAGAAAGGAGAAGCTAACCCTCTCCCCCTCCCACGCCCATCAAAACAATCCAGGCCAGTGCCACAGTTCTTTTAGGGTAGTAGAGTACTCCCAGCAAACCCTGGTTCCCAATGCTGATAACCTCCCACTCCCCTGCCTGCACAGGTTCGTGGGAGGAGGTAACAGTGAAGCTGTTACCTATTGCTGTCCCTTGAATTTCGTTAATTTTGAAAAATGCAGGTTAAGTTATAGACTGGACGAGAGTTTGTTAGACTCCCGGCCAGTCTTTCCTTGTAAAAGCTGAAGCTAAGCCTGAACATCCCGTGAATTTATTCGCGAAGGGTCTGGGTAAAGGCGTTGCCTGCAATGAAGTGAGGTGAGGTGATTGTGTAATGAATTATGAATTAATATTAATTATTCTATAATTATTTGTTCTGTACCTGTAGGTTTCCTTAGTGAAATATTGTCACTGTGCCGGGCTAAAAAATGATCAAGCCACCATCTTCAAGCCTTACCTTCTCCAATAGGATGCTTGATACCATTTCTAGCTGCCAGTTGGTAGGCCATGACTTTAATATCATTAGGAGTTAAACCAAAGAACTTGGCTTCCATCTCGAGGATGTAATCGACTAACTGCTTCTCAATATCATAGCCTGAAATGAAATAAATATACAATATTGGGGGAAACATGCTAATAATGTATCATTTTCCGTCTAACTTAACAAATTAGGATGGCCCTAAGTATCCTTTAGCATCTTTTAAACATAACAGAATAAAAATAAACTTAAAACAAAAATAAACTTTATATGTTTACACCAAGCCATGCCTAATTAATGAATATAGAAAAAAAATAGGGTATTAGAAAATTCCATTAGACAATGTTTCTCTGATATTTTACATTTAGCAAGAATTTCCAGATATTTCCCTTATTTCCTGGTTTTCCATGTCTGTGGCCACCCTGCAAGTACACTATTATAGCTTACATGTAGGGTCTGTAGGAAAATAAAGTGTTCCTCACGTCTTACACAAAATGGTTTTCTTCCTAACGTTGTAGAAACAACACTCTCAACAGTAGTATCATCATTTACCTATGAAAATATAAAACAACATTACTACAATCATCTTACTGTAAGAAAACAAAACCCACTATAACACGTCAGTATACCTATGAAAACATACGTGCGAGTGTCGAACATGGCAATATTCCCCTGATTTAATGGCTTCAATAGTTTTTATCATATCTTCTTTTTTGTACTTTTTCCTTGGGCCTTTACTTCCTTTATGCAACTTTTTTTTTCCCATCTGAAAGAAAATATAATAGTAAATTGTTATAAATTCCTACATTTTACAATGTGATAGTAATATAAGACAATGTGGTAGTAATATGAGACAGTCTCATTTTACTACCATGTTAGTGTCTCATATTAATGCCACTTCTCCATTTGTACTGTGCATTTCACTCACACTAAACACTGCATTATATGTTCAATTTCAACTCATACTTTAAAACTGTAGTTCATAATGGACGAATTACCTTATTTATATCTTCTGTGATTCAATAAATAATGATGAAAAATGCGCTTAAGTATGACGGTACAAAAACTTTCAGCTGCACCAAAAACAATAAAAATCCACCACTCTTCACAAATGGTTTCAATATGGTCGGTCGTTGTCCGTACACGCCAGCAGCGCGCTATAATGTGTAGTTCCAGCGTACAATAACAGATGTCAGTACTATACAGTGGCTTTAACCTCGGTGTCACATTTCTACCCTATCTCAAATTCCTACCTTCTCCTATATTTATATTTATTTATTTATATATATGAAATTTAATCCTGCACATTTTAAATTCCACGTACATTCAAACTGCGGTTCTAAGGTTACTTGATGCAGAACCTCCTATACCATATAAAATCTAAGCATTGTGAAATAGTGGTATCCTTGCCAAAACAATGCAATCATCCGGACGTCTCTTCTTCGAGAAGTATTCAAAAAAATACACGGATTTAAAATCTCTTTAAGCTCTACTATTTTGTTATCTAAAATATCATATCAATCTCGTACCAAACTCGGTAGCATTACAAATCTCCGTATTAGCATTTCAGTCGCATACAGATGCAAACTTCCTAACTGTAACAGTTTTCTTGTCAAAAACATTTGTACTCGGTCCACACAACATATTTTAGAAGGGAATTAATTTACGTCGCTAAAATTTAAAAGTGCGGCTGTAGTCTTAAATCTGAGGATAGTTACAAAAATAAGTAAAGCATTTTTATATATTCTCAATTGAAGACTAGGGATATTGTAAAATATCAAAAACACGAAAATGTAAAATCTTTTCGTTCTTCCAGTACAAGAATGTCGTATAGTTTTTTTTTTAAATTTTGCTCTTCGTTTATTTTAAGCCATACGTGCGCAGAAAATTCTTGTGTATGAATTTAGTTTTTCGGGCTTAATAAAAGTTTGTAATATAATGCAGGTTTGAGCTCTTTCTATTTTTAATTGGTCCTGTAATTTATACAGTGTCATTCCCTTCTACGCATTTGGATAACATTCCTTCCTAGCTTCGATAAAAAAAAAAAATTTGTTTTTAGAAACTCAATTTTTACATGAGCATCAAAATAACTGCTTTAAATTCCAAACTTCAGCACTTAACTAATACCCGAAATCAAGTTCGTAATCATTCATATATATATATATATATATATATATATATATATATATATATCGTAATCAACATGTCAGTATTGATACCGATTATTTATGAAAACAAAAGTTAAACAGGCGCTTATACCGCTAAAGAGGTATTCACAACAATGCGATGCGTTGCGATGCGATGCAGCGTGATGTGTTCGACGCCAATGAGCGTCGAGAAAATCCGTTTGATGATTCTCAATAATGAGACTGTTTGTCGGCGGCGGACGCAATGCTGCCAACCATTCTCGCAAAATAACTTTCATTTTCTGGCTTAAATGTAGAACAAAACATGTACGAAAAGGTGGCAAACGTTGGAGGGTAAACAAACAGACAGCCAAGAAATAGACACACTATAAAGCAAAGATTTGAATAATTCATGACGAAGAATATTGGAACGAATATTATGAGTATGAGATATGTGTCAGACAGCGAAGAATTATTTATACTGCTGAATAACATGCCGACGGGTAATAAACAAAGCGAGAGTTCGACAAGGCGACCGAGGCGAACTGTACATAAAAAATACTTCTTCCTGTCTATCGCAGTCCAGCGCTGTCGGTCGCAACGTAAGAACTTTCGTCAAACAACTCAACGCCGTCTGTCGGCGACAGTAAGCTGCTCTGCTATGATCGGCCACTGCTCGTCGCGTCGCATCGCATCGCACTACTGCTAATACTGCTCAACTCCAGCCTGTCCCGTCGGCGTGAGCGCGCCTTCAATAACATCATCGCCTGAACACGTCCTCTCGCTTACGAAAAAGCTGGGAAGGCGGTTGCTGCGAACTCTGGTAAGCGGGAACCCCCACTACCAGCTGGGAAATCAAGGCGGACTGCAACACGCGACTCGGATATCTGGCAGTGGCAGGCGGCGTCTTTCTCCGACGTGAAGCCTCGCCGACCGGAACGGAGGACCCCAGGAGCTTGCTGCCCCTTCCGCCGTAACCCCGCTGTAGCTAAACAGCCTCCGGACACATCGCAAGGGTGGGACAAGCCCAGTTAAAGGCTGCTCACGATAAAGTGAGTACTTTTGAAATCAACCTTTGCAAAATAATCACTGTCCCTGGTTACATGTATTTTAACGGGCGTGCTGAGTGTTATGCGCCCAGTAAAGTTGGTATAGGCAGTTCACTGTAAAATGAGCACTTTTGAAAGCCCAGCTTATGATCTTCTTGTATTTCACGTTGTGTATTCCTCTGCCTTATGGAAAGTTAACATTACCATGTGCCTCGTCACTTTATTTAATGCGTCGGTGAAGTAAAACAGTGACATTACTAAGAAAGAAAATACTTTAAAAATCAGTTTATTTTTTCACTTCGATGCATTAAAAAAAGCAAAGAGCGAAATGAATAATTTTAAGTTATCACAAATGGATACCTAACATGTTTTATTCGACGTTAAAATATGTAACTACTTTCTAGCCATTTTATCGTGAACAGCCTTTAACGATGGAGGGAAATTAGTTACGTATCTTAACATCGAATTAAACGTGTTAGGTGACCATTTGTGTTAGTTTAGCTTATTTCATTCTTTTTCTGTTATTCATCAAAGCACCGAACTGTAAAAATTAGCAGATTTGTAAGATGTTTACTTTTCTAATCATTTCACAGTTTCACTTGACCTACGCATGAATAAAGTGATGAGACTCATGGTAGCGTTAGTTTTACATAAGACGGAACAATACACAACGTGTATACAAGTAGATCTTAAGCAGGGCTTTCAAAATTGCTCGTTTTACCGTAAACAACTATTACTAATGGCTCTTAATTAATTGACATAGTTGTTATGAGTTACTCCCCCGGATCCTCAATGTACAATATATTATATTGAGCTGCTGTTAAAATATAACCCCGACCAGCGCCTTATATCCTACTCGTCACCCCGACAGACCAGCCAATAGGGAACCTTCCAGAGAAGGCAGTCACAGATGTCGGCCTCAGAGCCTCGCACAGCCAATCGGAGAATACCACGTCCCCATTAACAAAACCACCACGTCATTTCGTTTCTGAGAACTTATCTACTATATAGTATAACGTTAGACAATTGCCGTGTTGTCTCAACTGATGAAGTTGGCAGCCCGTAGGCTGATACGGTAATCGCAGGCAAAATCACGATGATGAAGGATAGCGCCGTGCTCTTGGCCACTGCGTCTCATATACTGAAGATGAGGTAGACAGATTTCGCTGGCTGCGTACGGCCATTCTCCGTGTCCCAACATTGAACTGCTTTTCTGCCAACACGTCTAGTGAAAACGGCATGGACTGGATTTCAGGTTAGAACACTGATGACCAAACAAGTGCTTTGACTGTATGTAATACTTCCTCTAACCAATTTGTAGTGCAGTTTGTTTAAATAAAAATTGATAAAATTATTTTGTTTATTTTAAAAGTGCTCGTCTTTTTTTTTTTTTTTTTAATTGAGATACAAACAAATGCGTTCATCACTGTTGGCCATGTGACTTTGACAGTTGTATTATTTTTCAGTAGGTTTATGTTGGATATATGCGCAGAAGACGGATACACGGTCTACCACATCTTTAGTGTATGCTGGGCCTTCGAAAGTATTGAGGTGACCCAGAACCAGCAACCCTGAAAAATCATGATTCAACCCAAGATCTCCGTGTGTGCGGCAATAACACGTACAGCCACATCACGTAGACGGTCATTCTCTCGAGTGTCTTGCTATAAAATTTATCTGGTTGTTTTTATTATTACGGTCATAATATGCTGCAATATCAAGTTACTGTAAACTTTCAAGAAAATGCGTCGTTTCCTAGCAGTCGGGTCTCGTAAAATTCTTCCAAGAGCTCGACACTATAAAATAATTGAAACTTCTGTGAGAAATTATTGAGGTAATTTCCACGAACCTGTAATAGCACACCGGTTTTCCTTTACTTAACATGCAAGATTACTCAGCACTAAAGGTAGATAAAGGCTGTTCACGACAAAGTAAGCATTTTTGAAATCAACCTTCGAATAAAGTTTCTGCTTCTACATGCATTTATTTTAACGGGTCCCATGGGTGACATTCTGCCAGTAAAGTTGGTGACGATGGATGGGGAGTAATTTCGTATCTTAACGTTGAATAAAAAGTGTTAAGTAACCATTTCTGGTAACTGAAATTATTAATTTCGCTCCTTGATTTTTTTTTATGCGTCGAAGTGTAATAATGAGCAGAGTTGTTAAATATTTACTTTTCTAACAACTTCACAATTCCACTTGACCGACGCATGAATAGGGTGATGAGGCCCATGGCAATGTTACTCTTACATAAGGAGGAAGAATACACAACATGCATACAAGTAGATGTGAAGCAGGGCTTTCAAAAGCGCCCATTTGACCGTTAATAGCCTGTAGGGCTTCGCGTACCATCAACAGCGAGGTGGGTAAAGACGGTGCAAACTGCTCAGGAAAGCAGAAGTGTGGAAGGAACCGCCCCTAACCTGTAATGACGCAGAGAAATATCGTGTTAATGTAAAGGAATATTACCATGCAACTTGAGTACAAACTTTTTGCTCACAAAAAAAAAAAGTGACTTGTAATAAGATTAGAAGCTGCGCTGAAAAGCTTGCAAGATTGATATTCCCTAAGGCAAGCTGTAAAAAGAAGCAAAATGATGTTACGGTTGATCAATGTAATAAACCTCGTACCTAAGGGAAATTTTTGTACGTCAGTTTTTGCTCGTCGGTGTTTTAAGAGTACGAAAATATAAATAAAGTGGAAATAAAATGGTTGAATAAAAACAGCGAATATTTTCATAACGTTTCAATTTTGGCGAAATTAATATTTTGACGTAATTATGATTTCGTAGTTTGATCATTGTGTAAAGTCAATCTAGTGGGGTTAAGGATTACATAAGGTATTTTCTTTATGAAAACATAAACAATCTAGAAAGCCAAGAATCCAATGGGGAGGAAAGGGTCCCCCTTGATATAGAGAGTTCACGTATGATGTACTAATTAAAGAAATAGTCAATTTCATATTTTTTCAGGTTCTCATTGCACTTTTCAAGTTTACAAGCTTCTATACAAAAGGTTGAAGCGATAACGATAAGAATCTCGGCAATCACTTTGTAAGTTATTAAATATATCTTACGTGTATGCCATACTGATTAATTTAATTTATAGAAAGCATTATGTTTACGTACGTGTATATGTTTCTCTCGGCAGAATTAGGACTTGGCCTCCCACACCTCCCTGAATGAATCCCCACTGGAGTATTCTAAGAACACTACTTTGGTTCATTTTTAACCGTTATTTTAGTATCCTGCTTCCCCGGGAATCACTGCCATAGAAAAGAGCAATCTCTTATTACAGTACTTACAATCATCATCATCGTAGTCATCGTCGTCCTCATCATCATCCTCATTATAATACTCCTCTTCCTCCTCCTCGTCATAATCCTCCTCCTGGTCATAATCCTCCCCCTCATTCTCCTCCTCGTCTTAATCATCATCCTTATCACCATTATCCTCCTCATACTCCTCAGCCTCTTCATCATCCTCCTTCCTACTCCTCCCCCCTCCCCTTCAACATAGGACTTCCGTTAATGTTATCATTCCATACCAACACTGAACGTTTTCATATCTCATCTGGGTTCTCCCATCTGCCTCGAATCATACCATAATATGGTTTCTGCCACCTCGCCTCATTCACATCACACGCCTGTTCCCATTCTCCCTTGTCGTTTTTGGTGTATACGCTGTCAACTATCAGTGATGTGGTAAAATAGGGAATTGTCTGTCCCCATAGGTAGCAGCGTGGAGTCGTCAGTTAACGTCATTGTACTTTATGTATCACCACTTACGTAGCTTACTATTTACTAGCAACCTAATGTAATGGTTAGCGCGCAGTACCACGATATCAAGCAGCGGCGATTCACATATACCGACGCCCCCACCTCTTCCCAGTACACCTATATTACTCAATATACTGTAGTCTGTTCGCAGTTTCTTAACACTTATGAATCAAACCTTTGAAAAATCACCCTATGATGTGGTTGGCTGTCTCCTAAGTCTGGCATTATCATAACCGTGTTATACTTGCGTTAACATTAAAATATCTAATTTTTTGGTTGAATTAAACTTTTACTTATATTTAGAGACATGAAAAATTCGCGAGTTCAGTGACCTGCAGGATAGACTCTACAGTCTTATGAACAAATATACCGATATTACGTGTACATTGGTTGTCTTCTGTCACAGTGGAAGGGACGATTGGGCCAGCGTTCTCCAGGAGGTGCCAAAGACCACGTGGAGCAATACCTAAAGTTATATAACACACGTGTTTTTAATTCTAGCTTGTCTCCTAATGAATCCGCGAATTATTCAGGTCCCTACTTATATTTTATTTATAAATTATGTTTCACTAGCAGTCACCCGCGACTTCACCCGGGTGCGAAATTCAAACCTTAATTATAATGAACAAGTGCTCTATCTTAATGGTTGGTGGCATATTTTATGTATTCCCTAAGATACTGTTCGTGTTTCCGGGATAAAAGGTACCCTATGCGTTAATTCAAAATATAATCTACTTCAGTGCCAAGTTTCGTCCAAATCCGTCGAGCTGTTACGACGTCATTGAGTAACAAACATACACACTAACATTCGCATTTATAGTATTATAAAGATTAAGATTGATAATTAATATGAATAAAACAGGGATGAAATGGGTGTGTTGGTAATGCTTAGTAATAAATAGACCCCATGCAAAATATTCTTGCGGTCTTGCGGTCCGTATTCACGTGACAGCTGTCTGGCGGCAGGTCAGCGACAGGCCCTTCTTTAGTCCTCCGCGCGCGCATAAAACTCGCAGCACCAGATTGTTACGAATCTCTATTTAATAATAATCCGCTACTCGTGCGCTCGTCCCGAATACTGTCGTGGTTTTGTTGGTTTCCCGCCAAGCGCAGGAAGCAGCTTCGTAGATCAAAGCAATAGTGATTCGTGGACCAGCAAGACCTGTGTCATCGTTGCTCCGTTTGTGCGTTAATTTTATGTTTACTGTCTAAAATAGCTGAGGAGACTGGCAGTTCTGCCACTCACGATGGCGTATGTTGCGCTACAGAGCGTCCCACTCTTAGATTGCAGTGTGTGGTGTAATGGACATTCACTCTCTCTGTCCAATACATGGTTTCTGTCGTTAACTCTGTCCTTGTTCCTGCGTGCACTGTTTCCTGATGTGTTATCATTATCCAGCCTTTAAAAAAATGCCATTTTCGTTGCGTGTGCGTCATGCAATCACAATGATAGGGTTTCTCACAGGCTTCTGTTTCAAAGGAGCTGCTTAGCTTTGCGTCGCAGGATTTGGATTCCTTTAAGAGTTGGCAGGGAGGTAAACAGATAGAAATTAACTTAATCAGGTCGTTTCCTTCACCGCCCATTTGTTTCTCAGCTTGCCAGTTACGTCATAAAGCTGAATCAATCTGGCAACAGTGAGCGCCATAAGCCCTGTACTGCAATCCAAGCGTGAGACGGTCTATAGTTCGTATCCAGCATCTTCGTGTATTTGTAAAGAACACTGTAGACTCTACAAACATACTAGAAACTACACATTGTTTAATTGCATAGGTTATATGTGACATCCTCTGATAACTTTGCAGCAAAATTCAGAACAGTAGTGGAGAGAGAAGGAAGCGCACAATCCTTATCAAACTCCCGCTCACACTAATGACGTGTGAGGAAGTAATTGGTTGGCTAACCTGCAGTGTCGGCAGCGGACATCACAATTATCACTCGTTTGCATATACTGTTCAATAGGACGTCAACTTACCTTCAGTTTTCCGTCCGCGTTTTTGACGTTGGCAATCTCTAAGAGATATCAAGTACTTATAAACCACGAAAGTAGGTACAGGTTGTTCACGACGAACTGAACACTTTTCAAAGCCCTGCTTAAGATATATTTCTACGCTCGCTACGTATTCTTCTTTCATACGTAAAATGAACGTTACCATTGGCGTATCACTTCATTTATCCATCGGTAGGGTGAAATAAATATTTTTCACAGATTCTTTAATTATTGCGCTTACATACGTAGCAAAACAGAAAGCCGAAAGGAATAAACTTAAGTGTTCACCAATATTTACCTAACACTTTGAATTGAATGTTAAGACACGGAAACTACTTTCACTTCATCGTTACCGATTTTACTGAATGCATACTACTCAGTTTGCCCGTTAAAATATAAGTAGACAGCAGCAGGAGAATTTTACAAACATTAATTTCAAAAGTTCTCATTTAACCGGAAACAGCCTATTAGTAACACACATGTGTTAACGTAATAGAAAAAAAGTTTATTCTTGTAAATTGATTACTATTTTATGGGATTGAAGAGAACAGATTTCATTACAAGCAGCCATAAACCAAGTTTAAAAATAGCCGAAGCTAATTTTTTTGAAGTAAGGTTTTCAAATTACTTAGATAAAGGCGCAACACCATCAAAATATAATTGGTCCATTCTACAAGCAACTCACGCATTGACGATAAGTAACTGGGTATTTTTTTATTCTGATGGAAAACGCTGTATAATTGAAAGCAGAGATGGAATAAACAGACTATATCGCGAAACGTCGAGTTCAGCTGGGGGATATTGGGGTTATAAATTTACGTTAGCATCCAATTTGTACGCTGTTATTATAACGACCGATCAACGTAATTAACCGCGGATATCAATATTCAGATACAATCTGGATTTAATTACCAAAATGCATTTCAGGCGCAGTTGCTATAAATGTGATTGTTGCTTTTCATTTCGCGAGGTTACTTCTTTCGAAACCCTTTATATTAAAATTATATATTCCCTCGGCTTTATCGTTAGAGGCCCTCCTTTTCCAACTACGTATTTTTTACCGGATGTGTCAAGTTCTCTTCAAATTTCGTGTTAAAATATCAGTGAACATAGATGGTATAATGCGTCTTCATTTTAATGCTGTGTTATATTACGCACGTACAGGTTAACTCGAGTGCAGGAAATACTGCTGCACTTCAAGCTCAGTAAGAAGCAAAATTGTAGGTACGGGTTATAAATATTTTAAAACAGCGTTTCTCAGAGGCACATAACAGCAGAGCGGAATGCCACGAGACGTAAACTTCGCTCAGTATTGCTGTGTGCAGCACAGCACGTTTGATCCATGGCAACAGGCCGAGATGATATTCGCAGCCTCCAAGTACTACTCTACACCCTCCGAATATCAACTGTAACAATTAAGTATCGTCCTCGTTGCAGTTGTGATTACGCAGGCCTGCAAAATACAAGTTATAGAAAATTGTCTTTAGTTTCTTAACTGATTTATGTGAGTTTTTTTGGGTGCTCATTTCAAATATGATCTCAGCACGTAATGTTTTTTATTGTTTTTCACAAAATTGTATCAAATTTTTCAAAGAAACACAAAAATGTCACAAAATTGCTGTAAATGAGAGTTATTTACATAAGTTATTTAAAAACGCAAAGTATAAAATATTTCTTAATTATATAGGTAATTTCAAATATGACCTCAGGTTTGTTATTCCGTAAGAATTTGTTTTACAAAAAATGGATCATATTTTAAAAAGTTACGTAATTTCTATGAATGATTACAAAAAAATTAGAGCACTAAATGTAACTGATTTTTATAGGTCTATTGGTGCTGATTTTAAATATGGTCTAAGTTTTTCCTACCACATAATATTTTTTTAAGGATACATTAAAAAATCACGAAAAATTACAAAATTACTATAAATGACACACAGAGTACAAAATATATAATTAAAAGAAGCACAAAGCCCGTAAAATATTTTACCTTTACTCTTTACTTCAAGGCTTCTTTTTTAACTTTTGCGCTTGTGCACTTTATGTGGACTGTTCTTCTTCAGCATCTGCAGTAGTCGGCTGTCATACTGGAATTCCATCTTCCTTGATACTGTCTCCATTTACTTGATTTCTTAGCAAAATTTTTCACCCAGTTCTTCACTCACGACTCCTAAATTCTTCGGGAAAGTAATTCAGGTGTGCGTGTATGGTATTAACTTTAATGCTCATGTTGCATCCAAGTCTTTAACTGTTCTCAACATATTTCCAACGATAATTTTGTAATCTGGATCCTTATAGTTCCCACGGAAGGTTTTCACAGTATCTTTAAAGGCTCTTCAAGCTTTTTTTATTTTTTCTTCCATCTTGGTTTCAAATACATCTTTTATAAGTTTTCTCATGCCTGGTGCGGTAAACATCCCCCCTCCCCCCTTTTTACCATGGCTTCTGACAAACCAGAAAACTGAGTACAGGGATATTTAAAAACTCTCTCAATCTGTCGGCAGTGCATCCACATACGTTTCATCAATCCTAATTTGACGTGACGTCGGAGAAGTAAAACCTTTTTTTGGATCTACTCAATTATTTCTTTGTACATTTTTGATCCCAGGCTGTAGTAATATTCTGAGGTCATTTTTTTAAACCTAAGTTTTAACATAAGATAGTCACAACTATCCCGTTCACATAGGTCTAATAAACAGGATGCTTTGTGTATCCGCTTTTTTGTCCTATTAACATGGATAATGATATTTAATCTCTATAAATGCTCCAAACGTGATCTTCATATGTAAGTTCAGCCAGAATCAGCTCAAGTCTTCCATAACACACTTCCAAATGAACAGAATTTTCCATTGGTAAAGATGACTTATTTTCGGTGAATCAATGAAGAGTCGCCAATCGTTTGCATTGTATTCAATACAGAAACTGTTCATGAGTCCAGGAATATCACTACAGTAAACTATACCGCTTTCTTGAGGAAACAAAAAGTGCCGAATTATTTTGCTCTAATTTTTAAACCATTGAAACGACGTCCCGTGGGTTAACATGTTTGTTTTCTGTAACCGTGAGCTTAAAAGTTCTGTGAATTCTTGAGGAATATCTAGGTCTCTCTCCAAACCATTCAGCTCTAATTGTGTGAAAAGCTGCAGTTCATCACTACCCCGGCTATAAACATAATGTTTGTCACTGTCATCACAAGCTTCACTGTCTATCTCGAGCTCTCACAAACATCATCTAAGTTTCCTGGAGGAAAATGAACCGGTATTACTGGGTCATGGGGCACAGGGCGTTGTAACGTCTCCCCTTTCCAACTCTACTCTGACCACTGAACCAAGTTAATTAATTAAAGTATTTCCAACACAAGGGAAGGGGAGAATGTGCATAAATGGGACGTAGCTTATGAAATCATTAACTAACTGGGGTTCATAAAAACAACACTTTATTAACATGAATGTATGTGTGTGTGTGTGCGCGCGTGTGTGTGTGTGTGTGTAAATAGGAATGTTACAATACGGTACACTGATTACTAAATACACAATATTCAACTAACACTTACGCACAAGAGGCTCGGTGCCGTTAAGTAGCGATACAGGAATAATCTCAAGTACCTAGCTTTGCCAATATTAATTAGTATTCTTAAGGGGGATTGACGGGGTCTCGAAGGATGACTTGTACCCTAACCGCTAGCACGAGGTATGCTCACCAATATCACAGAAGAGAACATGGAAGCTCCTTCAAGCCTCGATGTCTTGATGCTCACATTCTGGTGTCGGCATGACTATGTTGCGGAAAAAAGAGGGAGGGGGAGGGACAGCGTTCCTGGCCTTATGTATGCTGCGCCCTCAGTAGGTCAGCGTGATGTTTCGCAAGCATTCAAAATCAATAGTGCGTCGTACCTTAAGATGTAATTTCGTGCGCGGTTCCAAACTATATCCTTGCAAAATACAAGAACAAAAGTAACAATCACCACTGTAACTTTGAGACACTCAAAATCACGGGCGCTCTCAAAAAAATTGTTTCTTTCATTGTGACCACTGACGCGATTCTTCAACACACAAGGAACATGTCAGTGGAGAATCGAGTGGAGAGATTTGGGTGGCTTTTGACATCGAGGTCTTGAGATCCGATGAGGGTGAAACGAGGTGTGCGTGGAGCAGCGCCGGAATGAAGGGGCTAGGGGAAACGGTAGATCCCGTGACTCGGCAGGGGTTGAACCCGGTTCAGCCTGGTGGGAGGCGAATAGGCTAACCGCTCAGCCACCGCGGCCCCGTTTCTGGCTATTGTTGAATGAAACAGCTGCACTACATTAGTTAATTTCTTTAATCCTAAAGTGCTTCTCTGAGCTTGGTACGTCAAACAGAAGCATTTGTATGTGCATTGTAAAATACGATGTAATACTGACAGTGCAAATTGCGATTTTCATTAATAGGGCGCTGACCAATTGCACTTCACAATAAATTTTTCACATAAAATAGAATGTGAGTTTATATAATATAGTAACTTTAATTCTTAGAAAAAATGGAAAAATTAATTTACTTATTTGTGAATGTTTTAGAACAGCTTTGGTTTCTGACTTTGTATACTTGGTGAAAAATTTTAAGGCCATTTTCACGTTTGTTAAAAATCATAACTTTGCTTCTTTATCTTTATTTTTCTTGGTTGTTCAGTTGCACATTAAATTAATACAAGTTGTTAATATTACTGCCATAAAACTGCCTTTGTGAATATTTTGTGACACCATATTTCTGAATGAATTTATGCTCGTATACATTCACTAGGTTAAATGATCCGTCATTTACGGACGTCTTAAGGGTACGAAGTTTTTGCGGGTGAATTAGCAGCTTCCAGGTGTAAACTCAAAAATAGTAATTCGCTAAACGTTGCAGTTGGTTGGGAAATGGATAGTAATGTTGTCATAAAAACGCAACGAATACGGTTCTGCTGGCTTTGGAACTGTCGAATCAATAAGAGGCGTGGAATGTTCTCTGTGATGTTTTCTATACTGTTGTGCAGTGTGATACCATCTCACGTCGCTGTCGAGATTGGCAAATGCGATAACTGCTTGCACACGTCCTCGGTAAACCGAAATACGCGGCGAGCGATGCATAAATGGTTATTGCATCAGTAAACTGAAAATCGCTTTTTTGTTGTATCGTGTGTGAATGTATAATTCTGTATTAATAAATATATAGTCTATGCGCTGTTACTTCACCTTTTTTGATTTTTTTAATCAAAGCTTTGCAAAGTCGCCTCATGTATAACTAAATATGTCATGCATCACAAAAGTTCTGTACTTCTGATAACATTTAAGTACCCCATTTTCGGTTAAATTAAGCGTTTACTTAAAGTTTAACCATAAATTGTAATATTTCATTTATGATTGATATGAATAAAAACAATGAGAAAATAGGTCTTTTAGTAATACCTGGTAATAAATAGTGTTTATGCAAAATATTATTACACTGAGAGCCCACGAATGCGGTGCGTTGTCCTCTGGTGTAAACTTCTAGACTCGGTTAAGATTTGTCAGCATGAGGCGAAGGGATATTTTGGAAGTACAATTTTAGCGCAGGGCTTCAGAAAATTGAAAGTAACCACAAATGAACTATAGGTATGTTATGAAAGCGCTTTGGGGTTTTTGTTCGTTGTCGCGCAAACTTGTGTCACGCCAGGTTTAATTTAGTACTCGCGCACGCACGCGTGAAAGTATTTTCTGCAAGCTTTGAATGTGCTACTGGAATGTTTTACCACATTACGAAGATGCCGTACACGTATGCAATGGCAGCTTGCCAACGAAACGAGTTTAGTAGTATAAAGAAAAAAAAATTCTTGAAAATAAACGGGGTTGGTTTAAAATCCCGTTGGTATCCTCTTACACTGAAATGGACCTATCTTGTCTATGGTCAAAGCAAGTTTATGTCGGTCCCTTCGTAGACTGAAATAGCGTAAAATCCTCTCAAATAATATCTAATGAGGTGATGCATTTTGCTTCTTCAGCACCTGCAGGACATAGTCTGTCTTTGGTGGCGGATAATGTGAGCTTTTAATGTATCTGTTAAGTTTTCAAGAATCCGTAAGGAAATGTATACTACCATTTATTTTCCTAACAACTATCGTGACGGTGCTGCATAACTACTGCCTGAGCATTCGATAATTTGAACAGAAGTTGTGTATTGTTCAATTACAGTGAATCTGCGGTATTACCTTTGTATAAGTGAAAAAAGGGCACCTATACGCAGTCGTGAAATTAGAATTGTGATGTCTGCGAAGAGAAGAAACACACGAATGATACAGTTATTTTCTACTAAATGGTTATTGTGATTTTGCAACATTCTATGTAAAATGATTATTATTATGGGTATACATGATATTTTGCTTATTTTTACGTTAATTTTTTTGATTGTAGAGTAATAAAACATTGCCATATGAAGCGTAAATAACACAGACTTTGGTGGATATAGTGCTGCCACATACTTTTGCGTAGGCTAAAATTAAAAAAAAAAAAAATTACAATGGTTATTTAGAACCTCGACATCAATAATTCGGTTGTTTTTATCCCGTTATAATTTTAACAATTTCTTTTACCCCAGAATGTTATATTATTTTCATGTATTTATGATTGGATTGTACATTTTGACTAACTGACAGACAAATCAGATACGTTGGGGCTGTGTTGTTTTCTGTAATTATGCGTTTTGTATTTTATGATATTTCAATTCGAACGTAATCAGCCTTCAGCTGTACAACGTGATTTTCCGCTATCGGCTGTATTTGTTGTACAACCCGACTTCATAGATTACAACTGAATGTGAAATCGTAATTTTGGATTCAAAAATTCGCAGTGGGCTTATTACGAACTCTCCAACGACATAGTTGATCGCCGCAGACCTAGCGAAGTGTGAAGTGAAAATAATGAACACGGCCTGCACTACGGCGAGAATTTCGTTAAACATACATATGTACCGGAATTCTGTTACAAAATACCGCCATTGCTTATTGCAAGCTGCTAAATCCTACCACGCCTGAGTGAGTCCCATTACAGTTCCGATAACCCTACGCCATGTAAATAAACTGCCCAAACAAATAATACGCACCGCACAGAAAAGCTGTTGTTAATATTTAAAATATATTTTTTTTTACTCAGAGTGCAATATTTTTTTTATTGAAATCGAATAATACCTCTATTTAATTGTGGTTGTGCTCCAATTAATGATTCTCGCTGCCAGTAATTTTCCTTGCGAAGACAGAGCTAGAGAGATGCGATATTTATCGCATGGAACGAGTCGTACTCGATATCATCAGAGTGGTAACTCAAAACCAGCAGTTCGTATTTGTTTCCATTTCCAGGATTACGAATAAATTATCTTCTTTTTTAGTGGAGAGTTAATAATCGGTGCTCAGATGTTTATAAGGTTAACTGCATTACTCTAACAAACGGTTTAGTGCTCTGAATTGCATGCAACTTCAGTAGATAGAAATTATTAATACCTGAAATTTTTGCTACGCAAAATTCATTAAATCGAAGTAATTAATTAATGTGAATATCACAGTGAATTATTTTGCACATTTTTTAAAACTGTACGGCGATATAAATTTTATTTCATTCCTCTACACAGAGAACATACATGAAATAAACTTTTAAACTGGGAAAAATCAATACGCGAGTGATTTAGTGTTTATAATGTGGGTATTAGTCAGCTTCTAAGGTGACAAAACCAAAACGTATATTACAAAAACACATCTATAATTCATTAGAAAAAATAGGGTTGTTTTACCACTTCGTAAAAAAAAGTTATTTGGATGTTGGCCTCAGAAAGTCAAGTAGACAAAGTTTCTGTGTCCCCAGTCCAAAAAGGAAATAACTTCAGGCACAAACTCCAGTCAATAAGGAAAGGAAAAATATCGCAGAACTTTAGAAAGATTTTACAAGAAGTCGGATTTTTTCACCATGATTCTCCGTTTATAGGAATGTTACACTTAGGTATATCCTGCTTGTTAAAAATCCAACACTTATATATCACCTTTATTTCTCCATATATTATATATAATCAATTGAGCATACAGAAGAAGATGAATTGTTCTATTTCCAATCGCTTAGTGAGCTTGACACGCATTTGCAGTTTTTCGCTTCGATCAGACTGATGAATTGTTTTTGTTCTGGCAAAAATGCTTTATGAATACCAATGTGAATAATTCTTTTATATAGGCTGATCACGGTAAAATGAGCACTTTTGAAAGTCCTGCTGAGATCTACTTGTATGCACGTTGTGTATTCTTCCGCCTTATATAAAATTAACTTTGCCATGTTTCTCATCACTTTATTCATGCGTTGGTCAAGTGAAACTGTGAAATTATTAGAAAAGTAAACATTTTATAAATATGCTAATTTTTACACATCTGATGCATTAAAAAAACAGAAACCGAAATAAATAATTTAAATTATGACAACTGGCTACCTAACACTATTTATTCGACGTTATGATATGGAACTACTTTCCATCTATCGTTACCAACTTTACTGGGCACATGTCACTCAGTGCGCCCTTTAAAGTATATGCAGGCATGGGCAGTGACTTTTTTCTGAGGTTGACCTCAATAGTGCTCACTTTATTGTGAACAACCTTTGAACTAAAGATTTTTGCACTATCTGTGACGATTAGACATTCAAGTGATGCTACCTGCTACTTTTTTTAAATAATAAAATACGTAGTAAAGAAAGAAAACGATGTTTTTAGCTATATCGAAAAACTATTCTTCGTTAACAATGTGAAATTCTAACACATATTGTTTTACTTCGAAATCTCTTATTTTATAGATTTTTCCCCTTGAATTTTTACTTTGTTGCAGTAAGTATAAGCATCAAAAGAAGATTTTATTAAAAGGAAGCAAAAATAAAGCAGTCAGAAATATTTTGACATGTACGTTTAGTTCCTATTCATTATACGTGCGTAATTTTCAGTAATTGTTACGAATGATACATGCATTTTTTTAGTAAAATTTGAAACTTGGTGGGTCTTTCAGTTTTTCGGTCTCGACGGCATTCGTGAATAAACTAAGCACGTTGACATAACTTTTCTATTTATTTGCTGTCCCATTATTAACAAGCTTAAGAGGAGTGTGAACCTGCGCTTCCAAGGTCAAGAAGCGAGGGGGCGATACGGGCGACACTAACACGCACGCCTAATGCCTCATCACTCCTACGCGCAAGGCGTGCAGTGTTTCCGTCGTGGTCCAGTACTGCGAAAATTAGATCTGTAACAGTTGGGTTTTATTACACGTGATGAGATACCACATATTTAACTACGCCTGTATCTTTGTACTTTTCTCTTGCTGCTCAAGTAAACTGCATAAAGCAAGCTTTAGAAATTCGATATTTGACAATTTTCGCGAATTTTTTTTCTCCGAGAATACACTTAATATGTGAAAAGTAAAAACATATAAGCAAAGATAATTGTTTTTTACCTTTCCCAACAAAACTTAGAATTTACAGAACATATATTCACCGAGATACGCGTATACGCGCAAACAACGATTTCACAAAAAAAAATGTTTCAGTTCACACTCCTCTCAACAGTTGGGAAATATCTCTTGCACACATTTTGTGAACAGAGACGTCTTCTTTCCGCAAGAGTGACGTGTTATTGATATTCTCAGTTACAAAATACCGCCCAGTCAGTTGCGGTAATTTTAGATTATACACGTCGTTACGAGATGCTGGAATTCCATTTCCTGTGACGCCCGCTCTATGCGAGCGCTAGCATTTGGCAGCCTCCTTGATTATGTGTCTTTCTAAATTTGCACTCATCTGTGCCAGCACTAGGCTAACATGCAGGCCTAAATTATGGTTTTCAAGTTTCTAATACAAAACACGGCTTTTAGAGGACAATAAGTACATTATTTCTTAGTATCGTCCCATTCCCTCAAGCATACCGTGTTAGAAATACAATCAAATGAAAACAAGTATTTTAATTTCTGCTTCTGCTGTATGAAAAGAGCGTTGCTGGTGTGAGTTCCAACGTTAATGTTTCAAGTTATATCATAATTGTTCAATTAATGATTTGTTGTTTTCGTTGTTTGTTTGGCTTTACATCTTGATTCACTCCAACGCTGTAGTTGTGTTATGTGGGGCCCACCAACTTCTTTGAAAACACTGTACCTGCGAAGATTGTTCCAATCCACTTCTTCGGCAATACCTGCTGTTGTCTATCTCTCTTGTGTCGCGGCCAGAGTTCTTGCAAGCAGAATTTTCTTATATCCTGGAATCTCGTAAATACGATTCTTCTTCCGGCCCCATGGTAAAAAGAAGTCGAGTTGAGTTAAATCCGGTGATTGTATAGTCGAAGCAATTGTGTCATCTCGGCTCACTCATTTTCCCTCAAATGAATGGTCGTAACGATCTTGGACGGTTAGAGCGAAATGTGATGGTGCGTTATCGTGTGAAAGCACAATTTTTTTGTTAATGTTCAATGGCACATCTTTCTAGAACACTGGTGATACTTTTTTCAGACATTCCATACATGTGTGACCACTTAGGGTGGGAGAAGTTACACCCAGCCAGTATGTTCTAAAATTCTCTGTAATCCGGGGTAGTGTGTAGCATGGTGGTTTCCGTAGGCCCAGCTACACGTGTTCAAACAGTTTTCCTTGATGAATTAAATCTAATCTGTGAAAAAGATTTGTCCCGGAAGGTGGGTTCTTCCCACACAAATGTACAAGAAATACGTACAGAAGTCAACAAAGGGCAACCAATTCTGGAGTCATTGCATGGATCTTCTAGGGGTGGTAAGGTTGCAGCTAATGCAGAATACTCTAACGTTGTTGCAAGCTATATCTATGGAATGCTGAATGGTTTCAGTATTTGTCAACTTGGCATTGTCAACTTTATGAAAACGCCTTCTTCAAAATCGCGGGTGCGGTTCAGTACCTCCGTGAAACACCTACAAATAGCACTGCTGATTGAGAAGGTACTTGCTTCCGACATTACATTGGTGTGATACTGGTGATCTTCATTACCCGTGCGGCCCTCCAGATCTTCTTCTATGCTGTTATTCCAGTATACTGTACTTGACCTTTATCCTAATAGATCAATAGGGAAACATGGCTCCCTTACAATTATGCTTTCATTATCTTATGCTCCAAAGCTATTCGGGGACACTATCTCCCATAATTGGTTCATAGCTTGCTTCCGACAGAGCCGACCAGCCGATGGTATAGTGCAGTATTCGGTAAACGTGTATTATCCATGTTTACCAGAGACCGAGTGGAAAGTGACGTACATACAGCTCGCAATAGTAGGCACGCGAAGCGCAGTGTAGAGTATCCAGTGATTATTGATACAAGACAAGAACTCCGCAGCTTGTCAGCGCGAGTTATCTACCATAAATACAAAAATTGAAAATCCGTATTATTTAAAGAAGTGTGTTTGGTTTCAGACGCGGCGGAAGCCATGCGTTTTAAAACACTTTTTGTATCACGGTACGTTTCCGGTCATGGGCGCCTAATCGAAACATTACTCGTTCAAATCCTTCTATAAGCCTTAGGGGTTTGTAAAGGTTGTTCACTATAAAGTGAGCACTTTTTAAGTCTACCTTAGAAAAAAATCACATTTCCTACAAGAATATATATTTTAAAGCGCGCACAGATTGACATTCGCTCAGGAAAGTTGGTAACAATGGAGGGAAAATAGTTTCGTGCCTTAACGTCGGTTTGAAAGTGTTAGGTAACCATTTGTGATAACTTAAATTATTTAATTCGCTTTCTATTTCTTTATGCACCTAAGTGTAAAGATTAACAGATTTGTTAATATATTTACTTTTCCAATAATTTTGTAGTTTAACTTCACCGACGCATGAATAATGCGATGAGGCCCATGCCAGTGTTAATTTGACATAGCGCGGAATAATACACAACGCGCATACAAGTAGATCTTAAGCATTGCTTTCAAAAGTGCCCAGTTTTCCATGAACAACGTTTAATAGGGATTTAGAAACATAAGCCTATAGTACGGGAGTAAAATTTCGAGTCGTAACAGCATAACAGAGGCTCGCTATGTGCATGGGAAACGTTCAGCTAAATTATAATTCAACAAAAAAAAAACGTGTGACCTTTTTGACAGGTGGTTATGTTACGAGACGTGCGCGAACAATAATAGCAAGGCTGCCGCGAGGGGATGCCGATCATTACCGCACAAATAACAACGCAGGTGTAGAAGCTCGTATTATTATCTCGTTCGGCGGAGCAGCGTATTGTGAGGAAACTATGCGTTGCATCTCGGTTGTTGAGTCCATCATCACTCCTTCCTGAGATCGTCACAAAGAAGGGAAGAACTCCACCTCCCCCCCACCCCCTTCTCCTTCACACACACACACACACAACACACACACACACAGACAGACAGACAGACCAGACGCGCACGCACGCGCACACACCTCTCTCGCTCTCTCTTCTTCCCCACAACTTTCTGTATCTCCTTACATCGAGAGTCGCCGCGCCTCCTTCGTTCGAGAACGACCCTTTCCTCCGGGAAGCGATGTACGTAAACCAACACCTCCGATTTTATTCTTTAATGGCGTCATGTTTGCAAGTAAATCCTGCATTTTGATGTTCTGACGACGGCTTGCTACTTGTTTTCCCTGTGGCCGCGTTGTTGTAGTGGTTAGACTGCTCGCCTCTTTACCTACGAGAACCTGTTTCGATACCCGGCGGGGTCGCTCCCAGAATTTTGCTCGTGGGAATCGAGCCGGACGATGTGGTCTATTTTTTGTAATACTTTTAATATTGCAAGGATTTAAACACCGAAAATTTCCAAACATCTTACTAATACGTCATGTCAAAAGTTATAATTTCCATTCACTTACATAAATGTTATTTAAATATATAATACATAACCTAACGTTAGTAGCATCCAATCAATACATATTTAAACACACCTTCTTAGCTTACAATACAGTTACTCAAGTTTTCTTATGAAACCCGAAAGCCTACTAGAAGGCCAGTCCTCAAAGTGTGAATCGCTTGTCCAATCCGGACCTTTATCTGCACATTCAGACCAGCAAGGAGTAGGGCTGCGATCCTGAACCACGGATTCTAAATGTGACGGAATATTTGATGAACCTGCCACAGGTTCTTCGAAAATCAAAGCTGCAGAACCTTCAAACATATCACTAATGCCCATTGTTTAATTCGAACTGTCAGAGGAAACACTGATAACCTCAGGCTCATCAAAGCGTTCTGACTTAATGGCAGGTCTCCTTTCACACTCCCAGTATTTTCTATTATCCCCTGATTTTGTTATCATCGAATTTTATGGATTGCCTCCCACTATGGTCGAAATTTCAAAGACGTATTCACGTCAAAAACTTTGACCTGGTAATATAATATTACACATTGTTGAATAAAATGCGTCATTGCAGGTCGTTCTCTCCTTAACGCAGTATAGCCTGTCTTTGTATCATGATGAAAGATCGCCATGTTTCGTCATTTAACCTTACCACAAAGAATTTATTCTTCTGAGTATTTGGAAGGGAGATTTGAACGGCGATAACTGGCAAGTCAGTAACCTGTGTGCGAGGGGTGTACAAAGCACATGACATTACCAAATGGCTTTCAGCAAGCGGACCGGTTGCTTAGAGGAAGCCATAATCCACAAATTGCTCGCAAATGTTTCCCATCAATGTATACGCAATCACAGTAAATACGAACATCAGAGTTATGAACGTACGTTCATGTTATCTTTCCTACGTTTGTTTGGGCAAGAGTCAAATATTTTCTGAATTAACGTTACTAGTACAGCAGTGGTGATCGGTTTCTATATTTGCAGCCTAATTTTTGGTAAATTTTTACATTCTTATGTCCAGGCTTGAAACCTCCATAAACACTTAGGAAGTTTGCCGAGTATTATTTCACATTGCACCTGCCCACTCGCGACAGCCCAAAACGCCAACGCCAACAAATATGCTGATGAACGGGGCTACATGCAGATCTGTAATCAATCACAAAGTGGACCTAACAGAAAATGCTGGAGGCTTGCGGCAGAGGAATAATGGTTAGCGTCATGTAGGTGTTAAAAGCCGCGCATATCTAGTCAGTTTCTTCCACAGATTCGACTGTCAGCTAAGTTTCATTGTCGTATCCATTCTTGTCATCGAAATTTTACTGTGAGCGCCACTAGTGCTGGCGGCTCACATAAATCGCTGCGCTAGGGCAGCCGGCACGGCCCGGCCGTCTCTAATATCGGCTGCCGATATTCGAGACGGCCCGGCTATGTACAACCTGTTACAAAAATATTCGGCGCGCGTCGGCAAACGCGCAAATGATAATACGTCGACTAATGTTTTTAGCGCGGCATTAGGCACTGCAGGCTGCGCACGTAGGTACCTGCCGCTCCCCGTAAATTCGCCCACTAGCAGTTGTGGCGCTAACGGTAGTTGACCTTCACCAACCCATTCTTCTGGCACTCAACGATGACTCGGTGCCCAACGTGAACAAAAGGACTTTTTTTTTTTTTTTTTTTTTTTAAACACAAGGTTTATTTGCCGCAACCATATGAGTTGCTTGTGTAGGAGCAATTAGATATTTTGTTTCTGAGACCAAAATTTTACTTCGTTATTTGACTGCCTCAAACGCGGCAGATTTGGTTGGCACAATTAAAAATTCGTATCAATGTGCGTGTGTTACAGTTATTATAGCAAGATTGAAAGAAGGTGCGAGATTCATATACGGAACGCTTTTTCTCGGACGCTACACTTTAGCGACCACAACCATAGTTAATGTAAATGAAGTAAAGGCTGCTCACGGTAAAGCGAGCACTTTTGAGGCCTTAGTTACTTTTTACTTTCAACCATTATTTTTCTTTAACAACCTTTTAAAGTAATTATTGATATAGGCTATTCACGTTAAAGTGAGCACTTTTTAAGGCCCTCACAACAGGCATTGACCACTAATAAATATATCTTATTGCAGCCTCAGACATTAAATTTGGAGGGTTGTGAAATGTATACACTGAGTTCATTGGTCACATAAAATGTTTATATTAAAAAGCAGCAGGAATATGGAAATTGGATGACAGGAAAAATTTAGAAGGGCCTTAAAAAGTGCTCACTTTACCGTGAACAGCCTGTATATAAGTAGTAAAAACAGTCTGTATATTCCACCGCACTCGGAAGTCAACGTCTAAGGCTACAATTAAATATATTTATTGACTATTGTTCCAAATGAGAGGGCTTTCAAAAATGTACACTTTACTGTGAATGGCCTATAGTTAAGTTTTTCTGTGTACGAAATGTCCAGCGCAATGAAATTTACGTCAAATATTTTAAAGTTTTAAATTTTTCCTTTTTTTTTTTTTTCTATTGCAATTGTTTTACTGGGATTTTTAATGCATCAATAAACAGGCTAACAAATATTATTACTATCTAAATTGTAATGGAAATTATAAACGAACTCTCGAGCTGTAAACTAGAACGAAGTCAACCAGATTACCCGAATACCCTACAGAAAACAAAATAAATGCCGGTACTGTACCAAGCTTATTGTGTTGCCGCCACTGATTCTATAATATTAGACATTCCAGATTGTTCTAGCTGACCTGAAGCTTATTTGCATCAAACAAAATATTAATTTGACGTTACCATGATATATATAATATTCACGGCAACCAAATCGATTAGTTGAACGATATCGGGACAACCAAATAAGTACGGATAGAAAAATTTCGCGAGTTCAATGACCTGTATACTAGACTCCACAATCCTTTGTTTAGTCGAACCTCAGATGTTTTTTCATTGGTTGTTGCCCCAGTGTTACCCCACATTTGACAGTATGGGATTCGCTTCTTGTTTCCTTGCAAGTTGGCTATTGGCGCGGAGTCGTCAAGGGTGTGTCTAATAAACTCTGATCCAATTGCAAAGGTGACTTCAGTGTACACTAGCTTGAAATCTATCTTGTCCTGGCATGAGGAATTAATAAGCGCACTAGTGAGTATGTACTATTTGCAGGAGGGAAATTAGAGGCGACGCAGAAATATTGCCGTACACTGGTTGCTTGGCAGAGCAACAAGACAACAGGCGTGTGTTGTTTTGAACGAAAACTAACACACAAATATGCCAATATAACGTCTGTTTTTGGTCGTTGTACATTTTCGAGTACAAATTTTACAGCAAAAAAAAAATTCACAGGATTATAGAAATTGTTGCACCTCGGTATCTTGAGGTTATGTTATATGCTCAGCTTCTCTCGATATCACAAGTATTCATACCACACCAATAGCCTTGGTATATTGCTGTATCATATCAGTGGAAGACTGTAAACAAATTAGGGCAGTTGTTATGGGATTTGTTGCATTTATTTATGTTATGTAAAGGGGCATTACACAGAAATTTGCATTCTTTTCTCGTCCCTTTGATAGGTACCTTACCATGTGTTACAAATATACACATCGATAACAAAAAATATATATATACAATTCAATGAGGTTTGTAATAACTTGTAAATGCGGATTGCAAATGTAATATTATTTGTAAGGCTACACCTGAGAAATATGCTACAGGCATCTACAAAACGCTTAGAACTTTATTCATAATTAGAAGACATTTATTAAACTGACAATTATTTAAACATACAAAAAAAACAACATTTTGTAAATACTTACTAACTTTTAAAACTTGCGAGTTTTATAACCACAAAACGTACACGTTAATTATTTTTCACACTTGAAATACAATATGGCGACTGTCGTAATACGCAAGTATGCCCAGCAAGTATACAATTTCAAATACTTGCCAAGTATGGAGCCTCTGTGTACCATACTGCGAATTCGGACATTGCTAATATATACATGGTGATGTCACTTCCGGAGACAGGTACGCACAAGTCTCCATTTCTTGAGAATCCGGAAACAGCCTTAGTAAACTCGCCTGTGGCCTCGTTCCTGGCTCGTTGTTTAGACAGGTGCACGTCTGAGCCTTTCGTAACAAGTATCTCTGCCACTGCAGTCGCAATGTGGCAGTTATACTCATCCGGCCTTCCAGCTCTCGTAAGAAGTCTACATTAAGGGCTCCGCATACTTGGAGATTTTCAGCGCGTTTGAGACAGGTATGCACGGGAGCCATAAGGACTACATTAAACACGCGCACCTGATATTCCTTCGCTCTTACGCGCAAGACTCTGAACTGGCGTGCAGTGTTCTCGTTATGCTGCGTGTACCTATGACACTTTAAGCGGTGACGCTATAACTTTATCGGTGAAAAATCACAAGCAAAGTTCAATTCTGGTCCCTTAAATCGTTTCCCATGTTTCCAACCAGTATATTATGAGATACACCAATGTGAAAAAGCCATTCTTAGCAACTTTAGAGGGCTCGGGAACAGTATTGATAATTTTACATGACTTATTGAGAATACCATATCTATAGACTGTTCACGGTAAAGTGAGTACTTTAGATGCCCTAGTTACTTTTTTCCTTTCAACCAATTTTTTATCCTTTAACTACAATTTTTAGTAAATTTTGCCATTTAAGTGATAAACACAGGGTGTATATTTCACCGCACTCGGAAGTTATCGTCTAAGGTTACGATAAAATATATTTATTGAATATTTTCCAGACGAGAGGACTTTCAAAAATGCTCACCTTACCGTGAATAGCATGTATCTCGCCTGAAGTGTGTTTTCTTTTCGTGTATTGGTATCAGGGGACACGTTTAATGGTTTGGTAAAAAATTGGCTTCGGTTGTGTTGGAGAAACGGCCGTTTGTTTTGCGTAAATACGTCTACGTTGACGCGCTCGGACGCCTTGATTTTTTTTTTACGTTCCTGGCACCGCTTCACTTGATCATATAGGGTTTTATGGGAATCACTGGATTGCTTTTCAGATGCTATTTCCAACCGTATACGATTTCTGTATTTCAACTTGGCTTTTTGACGAGTATAGGCCAAAATTGGGTTAAGTTTCCTTAATTTTTTACATTAAGAACGTACAATTTCATGATAACCACGCCACACAAATGATTTTTATACACGCAATCGATTTATCTTGACGAGAGCTGTCGATTGAAACCTAAACGAGAGTCGTAGCTTCTCCTAGTCAGTAAGTTCTACTACGCGGAAGTTATGAGACGCCGGTGAAACAACTCAAAATTGCGCACCCCCCCCCCCCCCTTTTTTTCACCCCCCTTTCGATTCTTCACAGTACTCGATGAACGTATTATATTCTTTGGTATTTTGGCAATCGAGTGGTGTAATTGAATTTTGAATGTAGACGATAGATTCGGAGCTGCAATGCCAAACTTTATCCCCCGATTTTGTTGTCATCGGATTTTCTGGATTGTCTCCCACTATGGTTGCAAATTTTAATACGTATTCACGTCAAAAAAAATACACTGACTTCAAACACACTGCAGAACAATTTAAGACCACTTAAAGAGTATGGAAATAAATAATTGGCAATCCCATGTAAACTTCGTAATCTATTTGCTGGCCGGATTTGAGGTCGCAATCGTTTATTTATTGCTAACCACGCAGCAAGGTGTCTTATTTCTTCGTAAAGCCGCATTTACGCTATGTAACATGTTCTAACTCATTCAAGTTTTTAAAAAGCGCTTTAAATTTTGTTGCAGAGACCGAAAAAAATATATTAAAACTAGCGTGTTCGGCAACATTTATTCGGTTTTAAAACATTTTACGCTGTTCCCGTCGTGTGTCGGTAAAGATCAAATAAAATGTATAATTTGTTTTAAAAATTGTTTAAATTTTGTTCTCAGCATGTAACAAGCTATAAAACTTTGATAACAAAGCCAGTGCACGTATGGTCGTTGTGAATTGCATTTGGTTACTGGTTAACTGTAACGGTGCTCCTGCATTGTGCACCTTCAATGTTTAATTTAAATATTTGTCGTAGCAAAGCGGATGCATTCAGACGTTTCTCGATTGATTGAACTGTGTAGGACGAGACCCAGCTGCAGAAGATTACAAGAATCTTAGTAAAAACATGATTATTTATGGGAATTATACAAGGAATTAAGGACGGATAAAGGAGAATCAGAGAAATAGTAAGGAAATTATAGTGGCAATATAACAGAGAATGAAAAAAGGCGAAAAATATGGCACGGAAGGCAGCAAGAGAAGATGGGAAATATGATTGTTTTGAACACTTGTTGTATTTTGAAAGACAAAATGGGGCATGAGCTACTGTTGAAAATTGAATTACTCAGAACACAGACTCTGCCTTTGCAAACTCGAGGAGTTTGGCGATGCCTCAGATGAGACCAGATATTTATCACACATACCGTACATCTAATATTTACTCAAATTAATATTTAAACCTAATAGCAATACACACAGCAAATATGGTTTTATTTGTCTAGCACTTATTCTGCCCCGGAACTTCGCCAGTGTCACTCACAAAGTATGAAGCGAGTTACTCTTCAAACGAAATACAAGATAACTGGGATTTCTTGCCACTTTTTCTTTTTTTAACGACTGTAAACTTCATGTCGGAAGGCTTTCAACTCTGCACGCTCAAGTTTTCACTACAAAAAATTGTTCACAGCCAGATATTCCAGGGGGATTGTATGTATGGTCCATTCACGGTAAAGTGAGCACTTTATAAGGCCCTGCTAATTTTTTTTCTTTTAGCCAATTTATATATTTCCCCGCTTTTCAAAATAAACATTGCCATGTGACCAATAAACACAGTGTATAGATTACACCAGTCCCAATCGTTAACGTGTGAAGCTGCCATAAATTACACTATCTACCAAAAAGTAATTGGCCACCTGTCCACAATGTTAGGTCAGTGGTTGTCATCCCGTTAGAACTTCGTAGGGTCACCTCTTGCGGCTATAACAGCAGCAGATCTGGCTTGCATGCTCTCTACGAGTGTTTGCAGAACGTCCACGGGGATTCGTCGCCATTCCTCTTGCAACCATTCCATGAGTTGAGTAATGGATTTTGACCGCGCCTGACGAGTCCTCACCCGGCGATCCAATTCGTCCCAAGGATGTTCTATAGGGTTGAGGTTGGGGCTCAGGGCTGGCCAGTCCAATCGGCGAACATTGTTGTCGGCGTACCACTGGATAGTAGCCCTTGAAACATGACACCTGGTATTGTCATCCTGGAAGTAACACGGGTCCATTCCTTTAAAACGCCATAATGTTGGGAGCATTTCATTACATAGAATGTTACAACAGGCCTCTGTGTTTATGCTACCACGGACAAACACCAGCTGTCCTACGCCGAAGGCCGTGAAACACAAGTCAACTGACGTACTGAATTACCCATTTTCACGGGTGCTCAAGTACTTTTTGGTAGATAGTGTATATTTATTAGTAGTTAGTGTCAATTGGAAGGGCCTTTAAAAGTACTCACTTTACCGTGAACAGCCTATACATATCAAATCAATCACTTTTGCGATGAAGTTGTGTAGAAACATGCATGTGTAAGCTTCACTTTAGCGGCTTTAATGGTAGGCTTTATAGGCTTTCTGATCACTCTGGGAAAACCACAGATATAAATCCAATAATATTCTGTACTACTATTGTAGCTCTGCTGAGTCTTCCTTTGTAGATTCGTTTCTCTGAACCTTAAGCGTGGACGTCAGGATATGGTGACATCATGTGAGGCAGTAAAAGAAACGCATAATGAGCAAAGAACACAAAAGGTGTTAAATTTTTTTTATCCTACTTTCCGAAGAAAAGAGAGGCTTAGGAGATCACTTTATTGTTTTTGTGTCTGTGTGTGTATGTGTAAGTGTGTTGGTGTGTGTGTCTGTCGTTTTTCCCCACACTCCCCCATAAAAATTTTAGAACTCATGAACCGAATTTCACAAAACACGGAACACATAGTAAGGACATCCGACTTTCAAAGTTTCCTATTACGCTCGATGCATACTTTTAAAATTGCCGCCATTTTTAAAATTTAGGATGCCATGTTATATCTCGGGAACCATCAACCGATTTAAACTGTGAAATAGTGTCCTCGGCATATTGTTGGTTTTCTTTCTGTCTCCAATATTTCAGACTTCCCATTTGTTAGGCATAGTATAAACTGTAACGCTCCATTTTTGTAAATGTGTTTCTTGAGTTCATATTCTGAGACTGGATGTGCGAGAAGTCGAATTAACGCCTGTGATTCTGTGCTTATGAAACGATTATGTACGTACAACGAATTTTTTTTTTTTTTTTTTTTTTTTGCTGAATGCACTTCTTGCGAACGTAGTCGCTATGCAGGTTGTCCGCCTACAGAAGCGTAGGCGTTTGGCTTCGCCATCACGAAATGTCTTTCATTTCATTGTTCTTAGAGGGTGCTTACGGCATCCCTGTATTTGACTGATTTGCTGTTGAAGATGGAAGGTGGTGTAATGTACTCTACATTCCTGAGACTTTCTGCCCGGTGGCTTTAGGATAGACGGGGGAGGGAGTATCGGGCTATATAGGCTATTCACGGTAAAGTGAGCACTTTTGAAAACCCTCTCATTTGGAATAATAGTCAATAAATATATTTTATTGTAGCCTTAGACGTTAGCTTCAGAGTGCACTCGAATACATACACACTGTTTATTATTTTAGATGGCAATATTAATTTTAATATGTGGTTAAAAGATAAGAATAGGCTGGAAGGTAAAAGTAACTAGGGATTCAAAAGTGCTCACTTGACTGTGAACAGCTTTTATATGTGTGAGTGCGTGAGCTCAGGAAGGGGTCAGACATCGCCTTTAGGAAAGATGGCTCTACGACCGGAAGTGGCAGCTTAGGAGGAGACTACGCTACGCAGTATTGGGGATACCATGCCTGAGACACTACTAAAAGTTAGTGCATGTGCTGGGACTCCAGCATCAAGGGGGCGACTAGAGACTTGGTTTTCCTCAGAGAAGTTAGAGGCACTTAAACAAACTTTTTCTCGTCCTGTGGACTAAGCCGCGCAACGGGGAGTCGCCTTCAGAAAAAAAACTGGCCCAACGAGATATTGGAGATATACTCGCACGCATTTGTGAAGGAAGCGATTTCTCTGGGTACGAGCTGATATGAGATTTGTACGGGAGAGTATAGTCTGTTCACAGTAAAGTGAGCACTTTTAACGCCCCTTATAAATTTTTACTTTCATCCAATTTCCATCTTCCTGCTACTTTTTAATATAAACAATGCAACGTGACCAATAAACACAGTGTGTACATTTCACCACCATCAAAATTTAATCCCTTAGGCTGCAATAAGATATATTTATTAGCGTTTAATGTGTTTTGGGAGGGCTTTAAAAAGTGCTCACTTTATCGTGAACAGCCTATAGTACAGTGTAAATGCGGTCCAGGAAGCTGCAAAATTAGTATGTTTTTGAGTTGTGCTGTGGACTGAGAGAGACAGTGGGTGAGTTAGTGAGTGTGTGTGTGTGTGTATTGTGTGCGCCAGTGATCATTCGAGCACCACCAGCATTGCAAGGTGTTTTGTGGCGAGAATATCCCCGGTTCTGCCCTGATTTATTTAAAAGTGGTACTGTGGAGAAGCACTAAATGCTCCCTCGTGGGTCAGGTGAGGAGAAGATCTTCCGCTTCTCTTCTGTGGAGTGAATGATTGAAAGTTACATCAGCTAGGATTACCAACACCTCCGGCTCCAGGATCGTCAGATTTCCTCTGACTGTTTGGTTTTAAAATGTTTGGAGTAAATGCTTCCAATCCCTTGCTTATCGCAGTTGCTCTTGTCGTTAGGGGTGGCGGTGGCTTGAGATAGGAAGTTGTGGTGGATGGGAATGAATGTGAGAATCCACCACAAATCACGTTTTGTATGTTGGTAGTGCATTTTGTAAGCATTGAATTTAGCGATATATCTTCTTGTTGGTCCGTCAGTTTGGAATATAGCACTAAATGAAAAAAAAAATCTCTTACGTTTTATAACGAAAATACTCCACCTATTTTCGCCGAATTTGGCACGCAAGTAAAAACCGTGTAAATATATGCCATGTAAATTTATTAAGCATTTATTTTCTAATGGCGGTTATATAAATATTTCAGGTTTATTTAGTATATCTGCCATAACGTTTGGCTAATTTCTACCAAATAATGTGTGCTAAAAGTATCTATTAAAAGCATTATACGTGCCAACAAATAGCTACTTTTTTCCGCAATTTTGTAAAATAGCGCTACTAGAATAATTGAAGTCCCTATGCGATATTATATTGGGAACCAACCAACCTATTTCCACCAAATTCTTCACACAAGTATCATTTATGGTAGACTACGCGCTTTAAGTGGCTCGGGCATTTATTTTCAAAATTAACGCCCTGTAAACATTTCAGGTTAGTAAACCCTATCCAACAAAACATTAGAGTGATTACATCTGAAGTTGATTCTCGGAATCCGGCCTCCGTGATACTCTATGTTGCATGGTAGCTTATGGTATGAGTTTTTCTGCGTTCGAGTCGTGAGTAAGGCACGTGTGTATTTGTGATTATCTAACTACTGTTTAATATGTTTGTGGTTCCATCTCTAATGACATTGCTGTCAACGAGACATCAAGGCGCACTTGCCATCTAAGCTTTTAACAACATTACTAAAAGTAATTTGTACTTATATAGCGGAAAGTAACTTCTTATTTCTTCCAGGCAAATATCGAGCTTCAGATCAATCAGCTGTTCTTCGTCCAACACTTCCTTTAAGTTGCGGTTTTCAATGACACCCTCGTCAGAAATTCGGCCTTGACAATCGGCACTGAAGCATGTGAAACAGTAGTTATCTTCAACAAGTACCTCAAGCGCAATACTATAGAAACCCTTGTAAATCTAGTACTCACTCAAACTTCCAATAGGAACTTGTAATGCTATCTGTTTCCCGTCAATGCTCCCCACACAGTTAAGAAATTCCATTTCTGTTTAAAATCTACTGCAATTACAAGCCGCTCTTCAGTGTTAATGAAGTCTGAAACAAATAAACAACGATAATATTTAATTCATTTTATTTAAGTTTGTGCTGAGAGTTAAAGGAGTTTGTATGTATGTGTGTATGAAAAATCAATATAAATTTTTCTCCCGGAGTATTATGATGAGACTGCTCTATATATCCAAAATGCAAAAATATCTCTAAATCGTCTAGTACAATTGCACCTTCTAAACAATCATCTGAAAGAGCTATATCGACTAAACCTAATTCGAATTCCGTTGCGGACGAAGCATATACTGTGATGAACAGGCATTTGAACAAATAATGCCACTGATGCTTGATACTGGCATTTCAGACAAGTATCTTAAACTGTTGTAGAAGTAACCTGAAGCCAAGAATCATAATGTGACGGCAAGTATATTTTTTACTGTAATGGACGCTTTGAAATATACGTTTTTTTTTTTTAACTCCGAACTTTGGAACATTGAACAACGTAACAGTTTTTCCCCCGGAAAGTCGGTACAGGCGAGGAATGTTTCACATAGACTAAAGATTAGGTAGACTTCTTATTCGTCTTCTGCGCATGTACCCAACATTCACCTACCCTAAAGGAACATAACTGTCAAAATCACATGGTCAACAGTAATAGAAGTGTTTGTTTGTATCTCAATTCTTGAATGACAAGCAGTATTGTGTGAATAAAATACTTGTACCAACTCGAATTTAATAAAACTCCATTACAAATTGGCTAGAGGAAGTACACATACACCTCAAAGCATTTGTTTACAAATCAGTTTTGTAACCTAAAATCCAAACCACGCCGTTTTTGCTAGACGTAATGGCAGAAAATCAGTTCAATGTTGAGACACGGAGATTAGTTGTTCGCAGCCAGCGAGATCGGTCTACCACATCTTTAGTCTATGATATTCACAGCAACCTGTTACAAAAATAACATGTTACTGGAACGTGTTGGTTACTTGGAACTGGAACGATGGGGCTCGTTACACAAAAGTAACTGCTCGGCCCATCCCTACTCGAACGCGGAAAGCAGCTTCCTCGCCCTTTCCTTTCAAGAGTGCGACTACTGAGATAGCATAGTCTTAGTAATTGAAACTGAATCCCTTGCAAATTGATACGGCCAGTTTTTTTTTTTTTTTTTTTTTTTGAGGAAATCGCTTCCTTGAACTGGGTCCACGGCACATGTCACATTTCAGCGAGGGGCCTCTTTTCGTTTCGCATTCGCTTGCAAACTACGTAACCCTCCCACTTTCCCTTTACGACTACGACCAACGCGCCTTGCCCCTCAGCACAGCTGGGAGCGGAATTGGTCCTTTATTAACCACTCCTGGTAGCGGCTGTAATTAGAATAGCTGCGTGTTTACGATTCTCTCCCCCCCCCCCCGCCTCTCCCCTTTTACCGCCTCACTTCCCAGATAACCAACAGAAATTTCCCATTTGTAGTATATTCCGCTTAACTTTTTTTTATTTAATTGGCCTTGCAGGATGTGCAAATTACGCTTCTAATTAATTAACTAATTACTTTATCTTTATGTGTCCTTACTTTAGGAATGGTTATGGCAGTAAGGCCCTTATAATAACTTAAGATTGTTCACAAAAAAATTAAAACTATCTAGCGTGAGTGAAGAGATTTGGGCGGCGCTTAACATCGCTGTCTTCAGAGCCGGTGAGGGTGATTGAGGCGAGTATGGTGAAGCGCCGGAATGAAAGGGCGGGGGTAACGGGAGATCCCCGAGAAAAGCCGCCGGCCTACGGCATCGTCCGGCACGATTCCCACATGCGAAAATCCGGAGTGACCCGGCCGGGGATTGAACTCGGATTGTGTTGGTGAAAGGCGAGCAGGCTAACCGCTCAGCGACCGTGGCCCCAAAACTATCTAGAGTTAATTTTATCGTCTTTCCACGAAGAAAATGCTATTTTTAATGTCATATTTGTATCTTGGTATAATAATGAAGTTCGGTTGTTGTAATATGTGAATATTTACGATCGGAACTTTTAAGTCGTACATTTTAAAACAAAATGTATCCCCACAACTGTTTATTTACATATAAAACTAGTATTAAAGTCGTTGGGTGCCAAAAAATCTAACGTTTATTTATCTTGACAGTACTTTTGAACACACCCATATTACTCATATCTTTCTCAGAGACTTAGAAAAAAGTTTTGTTTTAGCAGTTTTAAAATAATTACTTGTTAGACTTATAATTTTACCGTTTGTGTGCCATGCAATCAAAATTAATGTCAATTTCAAAATGTATAACAAGGGGAGACAAAAACGAACTTTCCTTATTCGTTTATGAATATTCTTGAAAAAAAGTTATTTGGTTTTTAGGTTAAAAGTGTAGTATTAATTTTTAATTTTTTACAACTTTAATAACAAACAACTTTAAAATTTTTTGATTACGTACTTATCTAGAGGTAACGCGGGTCATTGTTTTTAAATATAAACTATTTATTTTGAGTCATTATTTCCCCATTGGTATTACAAGAAAATTGCAAAACCTAAATTTGGACACTCATCCAAAAATTATTGATTTGAAGTTTTTAATTTTTTTAATTTCATTTTATAGGGACAGTGCCACGCGTATTTGTCAAATCTTGAAAGTGTCAAAGCTAAATAAATATTAGAAGTTTTTTTGTAATCAACGCTCTCAAGAGTTCAGATGTACACTGTATACTGTAACATGTAAACATATTGAAGGTACAAATCACAATATGTTAATTTTAAGTAACCTAATGCCTATGTATGCTCGAATACACGGTGTTAAGTTGGTTGACCATGTTGACTGTGTCAATATTTGTTAACAAGTCCTTTAGTCTGACTAACTTTCTAGTAATTGAATTGACGTAATTTGCAATAATTCACCTTAAGTGTGAAACTTCTGTGCAACACAACTTGGGCAAAGAAACAAAGAATCAAGTTGCGATGATTTACAGTTTAAATAAAGATATTATATTTGTGCCTTTTGTTTAAATGCCTTAAAAATCAGTTCAGTTTTCGTGATAATTCGGTTGAACTCCACAAAACATACAAAAAGGCACGTATGTGCAGGATGGTAAGTCTTAAAGTCTCGATGGTAACGAGGTCATTAAAAATGGGGAAATTCGTTCAGACAAACAAAAATGTGGAAGACATCGGCTGTGCGCTGTTTAAGAAACCATCCGATTCAGCCGGCATAATTTCAGTAAACTGTGGAAATCCTAAATCAAAACGGCCGAGCCAAGAATTGAATGTGGTTTCTGAGTTCACTGTGTTTCCGCAGAGCCACCTCGCTTTGTATGTGTTAAAACCGTGTTTATGTTCCTTACATAAAACGTATCAAGTGTAAGGCTTCCATAAAAAGTTTTCCACGGCTCATAAAATCGTAAAGACCTATTTTCTGTCTACAGCAGCACCGCAGCTGTCATATCATTGATCGAGAAAACCGCATACGACCCGGCAGGTCCATTTTAGCAATTTTGGGTTCCCAATAACTACGTGTGTACGCCCACGATTAGAATGAAACCATTATGCATGTTTGGAAGTTAATTTGTCCTCGCAGTAGATTTCTCTCCTTCAGTAGTTTCATTCGAAATCTTATAGAACCACGGCATCACATCCGCACGTCGTTCTAGCACATCAAGCGCCAGAATATTGCCACAAGCTACCGCAACTTGAGGTCCTGTTTCTGCTGTTTTTTTTTGCAGCGTGCTTAGCCACGTGGCCATAATCTCGCTTCGGGGTGAAGTGTACAACGCACTCGATCATGGAGATGATGCTTCAGTGTACCCAATAACTTACCAGAGAACTAAGCTCCACTTGTTACTTATTCGGTGCTCTTCGAAAACCTACTACCGCGTTCTGAGACCAATCACTCAGAAGTGCCGGGTTCCGGTAAGGAACCGTAGAGAGAAAATGCGGTAGTGCGTGAGTTCGAGGCGCCCCGTGGCCACTCTCCTTGTCCTAACACTGCACTGGTTTTCTGCAAATAAACGACTGGAATAGAATTTGATGTTATAATACTGTATAGTAAGCAAGAGATTCGAGATATCTCTACACTTCCTCGAACAAAATTGAAAATGCACTTAGAGTAGATTTAAGTTGATTAATGTATTTTTCATATAAAAGTTTATTATTATCTTTCAAAAATTAAGATATTAACAATCTTGTTCATCACTTTGCCAGTTGTGTTGTTTGGGATAGGTCAGTGTTGGGTACATGCGCAGAAGATGAAGAATCGGTCTACCTCATCTATAGTCTAAGGCCTAGGAAGCTACATACTGCGATAAATTATCGATTGGTCGTGTATAAGTTCTTCACTTTACCCGCAGCGCCGTTACGTGGTGGTGTGTGTGTGTGTGTGTGTGTGTGTGGAGAGAGAGAGGGAAGACATATGTTGATACGCCGAGCGTTAACTGTAGTATCTAAGCTGAAATCATCGCTTATAGTACAATACAACTTCATACTTTTTTTTAAGAGTAGTTGAGTACATTTCATACCACATTGACGTACCACATACGCCAGTAAGTGTAATATATACGTGCATAAGTTTCTTGAATATCATCTCATGGAAGAGTATACAATACAATTTTGGTGGCAGGGAACAGATTAATAATACGTGTGCCTTGACTTAATGTGAGAGTATTTTCGTGATAATAGTGTATTGTTTCGATATATAGGCTATTCACGGTAAAATTAGCAATTTTGAAAGCCCTACTTGAGACTTACTTGTATGCACGTTGTGTATTCTTCCGCCTTATGTAAAATTAACATTGCCACGGGCCTCATCACTATTCACGCGTTGGTTAAGTGAAACTGTGAAATTATTAGAAAAGGAAATTTTTTTTTTTTCAAATTTGCTAATTTTTACACACCGATGCATTAAAGAAACGAAAAGATAAAGGAATAAATATAAGTAATCACAAATGATTAGCTAACACTTTTTATTCGACGTTAAGATATGGAACTACTTCCCATCCATCTCTACCAACTTCACTGGGCGCATGTCACTCAGTGCGCCCGTTAAAATATATGCAGGCAGGAGCAGTGACTTTTTTGTGAGGTTGTTTTCAAAAGTGTTCACTTTATCGTGAACAGCCTTTAGGCTTAAGACGACTATGTATCTGGAGCTCGAACTACGATGCAGTGTGTTTGAAGTACACGTTTTTCCACTAAATTACTTTACGTGCGACGTATACAAATATCTACGAAAAGAACAAATACTTAATACGAGGTAGGAAGACTACTTTCAAGATACCACGCACATTACAAACACTATTTTCGAGCTCTCCACCCTACTAGCTGAAAGCTTTCTTTTCACGCTGCCTGATCTGATCGGAAACACTCTAAACTGTGATAGGGATATGTACTGAACTTTGCTACAGACTTTGCACCTTAAAATGAAAGGGCCACCGCTTGAAACCCCATAGTTCGAGCGGTACAACGGGAACACTGCACGCCATTAAGAACCTTGCATATAGATGCGCTGGGGCGATTGGTAAACGAGTTGTTGTCGCCCTTATCGCTCCCTCGCCTCTCTGCCTCATATCATAGACCAAAGATGAAGTAGACTGCTTATTCGTCTTCTGCGCATGTACCCAATATCGACCTACCCCAAAGGAACACAACTGTCAAAGTCACATGGGCGACAGTGATGAAAGTGTTTGTTTATATCTTAATTTTTAAATGACAAGCACTGTTAAATGAATAAAATACCTTTACCAATCTGAATTTAATCAAACTGCATTAAAAATTGTTCTAAGAAAGTATACATACATCTCAAACCATTTGTTTGCAAATTTGCTTTCTAATCTAAATTCCAAACCATGCCGTTTTGGCGAGACGTGTAGGCAGAAAAGCAGTTCAATGTTGGGGCACGCAGGTTGGTTTTGCGCAGCCAGCGGGATCGGTCTACCTCATCTTTAGTCTGTGCCTCAGATGGCCAATACAGTTCCAGGTAAATGTGACATAACTCGTCACTATGTTGCAGCTGGTGATTAGTCACATAACTAATGCAAGAGTTTAAATTATGCAGCCGGTGCAGCCATCAGGCATAGTAAGCTGCACACACTGCTCTCAGTAAATAATTTATTTCCAGTCAACCAAAATTAATTACTTCCGACAGTATTATACCAGTAACTTAAACATTAAGTTTTCGAGTGACTACTTACCTTCTCATCCCCATTTCTCGAAAACAGAGATGGCACGCCGACAGTGGGTCTAGTAAAGCATACGGAGTAAACCCGCCGCCGCACTACGAGTCTAAAGCCTGGTTCACACTTACGCCGATCATGCCGAACAGACACAACGGAAAACTAAAACAGCAAATCTGAAGCTGACCTAGGTTTCCGCGCGGTCGTGCTGATACCGAGGACGGCTTCTGATTGGATGTTCTAGTTATCCGTTCTGTCTGATCGGCGTACATGTGAACCAGGTATAACTCACTCTAGGCGCAAAAGGGGTGGAATGTACATGTTCGGGATTACGGCGACTTCACGTCTCACGTAACACGCATAGCGCTACACTTTTACGTATACGTAAAACGCAGTCTGGGGATGGGCCGGTGGGATATTATAACGCTTCACGCAAGCACATTACACTGTGTGTCCTGAATAAAAATGTTGGGTATACGTGTTGTTGCTTTTCAAATTGAAAAATTCATAAAATTCATATACGAACGTATAATTGTGTTTTAACAATTGTGTGGAAAGGACAGGTTGCGTAAGTATGGGGTTTGTGATTCATACAAACTCCGAAAACAACTAGGAGATTGGCATAAATAACCTCCAGAACGTCTATGTCCCTGGGAAATGTAAACATGTTTTTCATGTATGAACGTACATGGAAACTAACTGTGCACTTGAGAAAATTAAATTTTGTTTCATAAAGCACTAAAATTTGCAAACGTAATAGCAAACATTCTGCCATTCATACATCTGAAAGATATAATTAATTAACTCTGGCAATGTAAATCTTCATGAATATTTACGAATTGAAAAACAAAAGAAATAATCATAGAATATCTGTTAATACTCTTTCGTCCTCTTTTCCAGGGAAAAAAAAAATCATACAGAAGGGTTTTATAATCTGAGAAGATGACATCACGAAAATAAACACAAAATGATCGAAAGCAAAAACAGCACAACATCGTCCCTATTGTGATTCACATGCGAAATCACTTGGTGCAGAATCATATGTCACATACCATGCTAAAGCTTGACTGTGACAAGCTTTCCTTTACGTGAATGTACACTTAATATGATTGTAGCAGGTCTCGTTGAAACACGCCAATCAATGTGTACCATACCCGGCTTAGTGAACGTAATACTTGTAATCCGTTATGTGAAACCTGAAGTCATCGTGATCCCAGCCTTAACAACGATGTCTTGAGAGCCGATCCGGGTGAAGCGAGATGATATTGGAGCAGTGGCGGGGCAAATGGGATACGCCCGAGAAAACCTATCGGCCACTGGCATCGTCCGGCATGATCGCCGCGTGCGAAAACCGGGGGTGACCCCGCCGGGAATCGAACTCGGTAGGCCATAGAGTAAAGGCGGTATTACACGATACCATATTCCGTAAAAGCTTGTGCAAGGTCCGTCATAGCGGCCGTTATACAGGTTAGCATGGGACCCGTCATGGCATTTCTCGCCTTGTACGGCCAGATTTCGTACCTGATTTTTGTAATTGGACACGTCCTATTTTTCGTGGCAGGTTTCACACCGGCGTTCGTACCTGGCCAATCACATTTCAGTTTCAGAACGTAGGGCGCTCCCCGTGGCTACTACTTGAAACGAATTGATGAAGAAACCTAAAAGGACGCTTCCATCTTGATTTTACATCCGTGAGGTTGAAACTCTTTCAAATAGAATTAAAATACGACAACGACTGATATATTGGCCATGACAACTTTCAGTTGCTGCTTAGAACCATTCTGAATACTTAAAACATTACCTACTGTACGAAAAAATCAATTCAATCTCTTACGGCATCTAACGTATATAAACACTCTACTATGCGTGTGAGATGGTAGTACAGTGGTAAAGTTGAGGCGCCCGCGAGTAGGATCTAACTTTCGGGAGTGAGTTCGGAACTCCGACGGGCCCGAAACTCTTTTGCATTAAATTTTACATGTTGATAATATCCCGATACGTAAAGAAAATACTATTTTGCAACCGGTCAGTGATTTTCGTCAAAATTAAAAATAACTCACTCGTACTCTTAATGACTTTACGACATTTTCAAGAAAATGAATGAAACTATACTAGTAAGCAATCAATTTATGTAAAAGGAGAACAGTAATATAGCAATATTAAGATGTGCTAGCTAGTATTTTATAGGCCTACGTAAGTTAGTAACTGGTAGTAATTCTACGAATGGGGTTCATATTTACTTCAAACCACACATTGCGCACCCACCGAGGGTGCCAAATGCTAGTACGGAAACTTCTGCCGTGTAATATGAATCTTCCATGACAGCATGTATAGCGGATGGTATAACGGCTCGTACACCAGGGTTTGTAGAAGCTTGTACAGGAACCAAGTACGGCTGCATGTATCGTGTAATATTGGCTTTAGGGAAGCGCTCTAGCCGCTGTGGCGCATCGAGCTCTGGGCGTAAGAGGAATCTCAATCCCGAACGTAGGAGTCCCAATATTGAATGGCGAGACCCGCCCTGTGGCTGCACCCCTGCCGCACTGCACCACAAACAAAAAAAAAGTCTACTTATAAAATAGGGACCACTGTGGCTGAGCGGTTAGTCTGCTCGCCTCCCACTAAAGCGAACCAGGTTCAATCCCTGTCCAGGTTACTCCTGGATTTCCGTATGTGGGAGTCGTGTTGAAAGATGTCGCTGGTCGGCGGGTTTTTTTCGGGGATCTCCATCCTCCCCCGTCCTTTCAATTCGGCGCTGTTCCATTACTCACCTCGCTTCACCCTCATCGGCTCTCAAGACCTCGTTGTTAAGAGCCGCCCAAATATCTTTACATCACTACTTATTAGACGATTCTTGTAATATTTTATGTGTATTATAACTACATTGAAAACAGTTTAATGTGAAAATATATAATTTCTGCTTATTGTTTAAAAAGTTATAACTACATATTTCATGTTCATTAAAACCTTTTAGAAATATCAATTTCAGTATGTTTAATACACACCTCAAAAGTAGTTTTAAACCACTGGGATTTCTGAGTTGCATGTTACTCACGGCCCCAGAGAAAGTATTAAATGAAAATACACTCAGACTGTACATAAAAATTCGCCCGACTTGACGAATGTCCCTTTGTAATACGCCTGCTGTCCCACGGAACATCCTTCATTTCCAACAAATTACATGTGGTGCAACACTGTTTTTGAGACACCTTGGAGAGTAAGTTCTATGAAACCAATCGAACAGATAAGGCCATCCGTGAATTAGTGACTAAAGTTAAACGAACCGAATCTGTGCTTGACTACAGCCGAAGTGGACGGCTAGGAATATCCTAGGAGAAATGCCAAGTGGTTCGAGTAGCATTTCAAAGAGATCCTTCCTTTCCCATACGGCAGCGTAAATACCTCCTTGAAATGCTACTCGAACCACTTCACATCTCTCCTAGGATTATCATGGCCTCCCACTTCGGCTGTAGTCAAGCACAGATCCGGTTCGTTTAACTTTGGTCACTTATTCACGGAGGCCCTTATCTGTTGGACTTGTTTTATGGAACTTTCTCTCAAAGGCCTCTCAAACTTCTATGCACGTCATGCCTTTTATCTTACAACTTAACAAAAACACTATTTCTTGCAAGGTCAGAAGCATCCTGTTTCCGAGACAGTGACTTTCGAGACGTATAACCGAATTATAAGCACACGATAATTTACTTTCAGCGTTACAAAAAAAAAATAGGCAACTAATTTCCAATAAATGGTTTATAAAACTTACGAAACAATTTTACTGACGTAACGAGATGCTGCAGAGATGACAGGGAAGCAGCCGGGGCGCAGTGTTTGGGAGACACGAAATAAACAGCATAGCCGTCACGGGTTAAACTAGGCCAGGAGGAGCGTGTATAAGACAGGGGACCACGAGGTTCCCTCCCCCCCCCCCCCAATACGTCCACGGGTCGACGAAGCCAGCGATCGGTGTGTCTGCAATCGAGGTCTTGGTGGAACCTTCGTGCGTCAATCATGCTGCAGCGTAGAAGTATCAGTGGTGAGTGAAACGCCTAATTGAACGTTTGAAGGAGCTTTTGACAGAGGCCACAGTCAATATTACAATCAATATTAGATTCAATAGTTGATATACCAAAGCTGATATTAATGTTGTAGAGTAATTGCATTGTAATTATTTAACTTGAATTGCTTATTACTCAACTTATAGCTTTGGATGTAAAAAAAATAGTTCGCAGGCTTTCGCGTCTATGGTCGTTAATTTCTAGGCTTCTGGGTTTTAGCCGTGTCGTGGATTTTTTCTCCAACGTTTCGGCAGTCGTTGCAGCTGCCATCATCAGGGAACGACACCTGACTCATTGGTCAGGTATCGGCTCAAACCCAGAAGCCCAGAATTTCTTGGATGTAAAGTTAACGTAACTCGTATGTTTGTAAAGAGATGATAACTAAAGTGCCTTTGATATTGAACCGCTAGTCTATATCTGACTTTACATCCGAGTCATTAAAGCAAATCTTTAGAGTGTTACTTTTGTACCACCTATGGTCAGGTAACTTAGGGAGGTAACACTGTGTAGCTGTATGATTTGCTTTATCATGTGTCCACCCGCTGAGTTGGGAGTCAATCAATCAGAACACCTGCAGGCGGCGTGCTGTTGTTACAATACGACACAAACATGAAAATCCACTAATTGGGTCCCTCGCTTATTGCTGTGGCCGGGAGGGATAATCAATTCTGGGAACTGGGTGATGAGCGAGTTAAGGGCGCCATCTATACATTACGCCGTTTGCAGACGTGGGAGCAGCGAATGTCACCTCCCGCCGTGCACAAGTTTAACCGCCCCTGGCTAGGTTTGTATTCATCAGGTGAATCTGATGTTTGATACCGCATGCGCGTACCTGTATATGAACTGCGTCAGCTGTAAATGCGAACATGAGTGAAAAATAAAATATCGTTCTGCAAAGAAGTCGATTCTTCTGTTGATTCCACTGAAGGCGAACCAAGGCAGATGACAGCAGGAAAAGTACACAAATGATAAACAAAAAATAATAATTCTACACAATATTTTTTGTCTTCGAGCATTTCCGCAACGTTCATTGGACGATTATTGCCATGAGGGTAGGTAACCTGAATGAAAAAAGTATGAAATATACTCCTCTGCAGACCTTCGTTTTGTGTTGCAAACTAATATTAGCTTGTTTCCGATGCCTGACTGTTTTTACACCAACATAGTTCTGCAGTGACGCGTATTGACAGTCATTTTCCATACATCTTGTCCGTAATCCTACAGTGGCAATAGGGGACCACGGTGGCTGAGCTGTTAGCTTACTCGCTTCCCACCAAGGCGATCCGGGTTCAATCCCCGGCTGGGTCACTCCGGGAATCGTGCCGGACGATGCCGTTCGTCGGCGTGTCTTCCCGGGATTTCCGGTTCCCCCGCCCCATCATTCCGGCCCTGCTCCATGCCCACCTCTATCATCCTCATCGGCTCTCAAGACCTCGATGTTAAGAGCCGCCCAGATACCTTAAATTACTTCCTACGGCAATAGCAAAAGGGAGACAGCCAATAAGTAACGTCGTCAAAGAAGTACCCAGAATATTACGGAATATTTAGCAGAATGCACAAAATTTCGTAGAAAAAGGTTTTCGGTCATAATTCCAAGGAAAATAATGTGACCCAATTTATGACCCCATTAAACGTTCTGACAATATTATTGTTCAGGCACATCACAGTTAAATTAATTTAAAAAATTTAATTGAGAATTATTTTGTTTTACTTTAACAGTAATCATAAAGGTTTCAAGGTTACTTTAACATACAGTATGTGATCTAAAGTATCCGGACAGCCCGTGAAACAATAAGAGCGACACAGTACTGCCATCCATAGGCCGTTCACGGTAAAGTGAGCACTTTTGAGCGCCTAGTTACTTATTTCTTATCAGCCAATTTTTATCCTTTCACCACTTTTTATAGTTAATATGGCAATGCAAGTAATAAATACAGTGTATACTGTATATCTCACTGGACGTGAAAGTTAACGTCTATGGCTACACTAAAATATATTTATCAACTGTTATTCCGAATTAGAGGGCTTCAAAAAGTGCTCACTTAACAGTGAATAGCATATATCACGTGGGACACATGGTTAGCAGTCGCATTAGTCATCAGACAGTGCGAGACAGCAGAATGGAACGGTCTGAGGAACTCGCGGACTTGTAACATGGTCAGGTGGTCGGGTGCTGCTTATGTAAGAAGTCTGTGTAACAGATTTCCACCTTTTCGAATATCCCTAGGTCCACTGTTTCCGATGTTACAGTGAAGTAGAAACGTGAAGGGACGTGTACAACTCAAAAGCGTGCAGGCCGACCTCCCATGTCGACTAGTGATGGGTCGTTCGCGAACGAGTCGTTCAAAACGAACGACTCGCTGTCGAGAGCGACAGTCAGCCCAAACGGCGACAGCTCGTCGGCTCGGGAGAAATAACAAGACTGCCAGTGTAGCATTTAACAATCGCATTCGAAAGGCGTATCTCTTCTTTTTACGAGCATGCAATACCATGAATGTGGCCATGTATTTCTAAGCTGGACAAAAGCACTCAAGTATAGTAAACGCGTTGCTTTCAAAATATTTTCATTAATTATTTATCTAATATTGAGACATCAAAATAGTTTGGGAAGATTACGTAAATATCGTTCACTGCGCGCTCTCGAGTTTTCTACAAATTTCAATGCACGAAGATTTTTTTCCCCTCTAGTAAAAATGTTAAAATTAAAGACATAATCATGCTAGATGTTACAAAAATAATTATAATACCTTAAACTGTGTAGATAATGCCATATATTATGCGATCGCGTGGCTTGACATCAGCGTAGTGATGCTACCCACTCTTCACATCTGTACTCTCGACTCTTTGAAACCCGACTGTCTCGCGAACGAGGTGACTCTTTTGAACGACTCCTGTGAAGGACTCTCCACCGAGAGCGAGTGAAACTAGCTCTTTGGAATGAAATGGTTCTACGTATCACTAATGTCGACTGCCAGAGACCGCCGAGTGCTGAAGCGTGATCGTCAATGGTCCACCGCCTCCATCACGCAGGAATTCCAACCTGCATCAGGATCTGCTCCCAAGCACCATGACTGTTCAGCGCAAGTTGCGGCAACTTTGTTTCTATGGCTGGGCAGCTGCTCATAAGTCACACGTCACACAGGCAGACGCCATGCGCAACCTCGCATGGTGAAAGGAGCATCGAAATCGGACAACGCAGTAGTGGGAAACCATTTTGTGGGGTGATGAATCACGGTATACAAAATGACGATCCGATGATAGGGCGTGGGTACGGTGAATGCCCGGTGAAACACACCTGAAGGCTGTTCACGATAAATTGAGCACTTTTGAAATCAACCTTAGAAAAAAATCAATGCCCCTACCTGCACATGCTTTATTTTTTTCCCGATATGACAGTGCTTCGCCAAGTAAAGTCTATTTCGAATAAAAAGTGTTAAGTAATAATTTCTGATAACTTATACTATTTCTTTTGTTTTCTGTTTTTTTAATGCATCTAAGTGTAAAAATTAGCAGATTTGTTAAATAATTACTTTTCTAATAATTTCGCAGTTTCACTTGACCGACGCACGAATAGAGTGACGAGGCCCATGACAATGTTAATCTGACATAAGGCGGAACAATACACAACATGCATACAAGTAGATCGTAAGCAGGGCTTTCAAAAGTACTCATTTTACCGTGAATACCTTATACCAGACTGTATAGAGTCGTATTTGAGATTCGGGGGTGGTTGGGGTTACAGTGTGGTCATGGAGTGGGCTAAGCCGCCTTGTGGCTTTCGTCGCACTGTCAAGGCACGTGTTTACGTTGACATTTTAACAGCATTCATGTTGCAGTTCGGGGATGAACATTGTGTCTTTCAACATGACCGAGTACCCGCCCACACTGCAGGGCGTGCGAGGGAGTGGTTCGACAACAACAAAGTCCCACTGATAGACTGGCCTGCGAACAGTCCCAATTTTAATCCGATAGAACATCTCTGGGATGTTTTGGAACGCCAACTTCGTGCTAGACCACACCGACCCACGTCTAGGCCTCTTCCATTCTGGCTTTTCTCGAGGATTGGGCTGCCATTCCCCTAATAGCTTTCCGACGCGTTATTGGAAGTATACCGGCGAAAGTGCAGGATGTCATCAACGCTAATGGTGGATCAACACCGTACTGACTGCCAGTGTTACCCCGATGGAAGGCGGCCCGATATTGTATTTCAGTTTCAGGTGGGTGTCTCGATACTTTTGATGTAGGCTATTCACGATAAAGTGAGCACTTTTGAAAGCTCTCTCTTTTGGAATTATAATCAATAAATATACTTTATTTTAGCCTTGGACGTTAAATTCCGAGTGCAGTGGAATATATACACTGTGTTTATTACTTAAATGGCAATATTTATTTAGAAAAGTTAGTTAAAGGATAAGAAATGGCTGAAAGGAAAAAATAACTAGGACCTCAAAAGAGCTCACTTTACCGTGAACAGCCTATAACTTAGTATATTTACCGTTCAACAGACATTGTAGGTAAAATGTCGCAATTAAGATAATGTTAAGGATCTGTGTTGGCCACGAAAATATTTGTTATTTTATGTTTGTACCACATAGCCTACTGTTCAAATGGTAGACGTTATTCGTGACTGCTTTTTACTCAGATTATTTTATTTTAGATTCACGATTTTCGTGAAATGCCATGTTGAAGTCAAAAGTACATTGCAGTTTTGTAATATGCAAATAAAAAGCCGAACTATTTGCAAAAAGATAATTAGGTAAGGACACTTTATAGTATGCTCAGCAAAAGTTATTTTAAAAAATTTTATGGGCAGCCGCAAATCAAAAATTTGCAAAAGACCCTTAATTTCAGCAATTTCCACATTTCCTTGTACGGTTATAGGCGTCTTGAATTAGCTATCGGCATCTTATTTCATATGGAATTGTCTCTTTTCGTACGTAAGGTGGTTTTCATTATTTGTACATTTCTATAGTAGCAGAATTGTTATTTTGACATGAATTTATGCGAAAAATGAGCACAAAAAATTTCCGAAGGGAAATGTAATTACTGATAATGTCTAAAAGTTCAAAACTATGTGGTGCAAAAATTAAAATAAAGTTTGCCGTGGCCAACGCCCTTCAAAACAAGATCACACACTCATTGTGTTTTACCTTGGTGCAATATCATTTAATTACATCATAGTGACGGTGTAAAACCAAACTACTTTAACCCAATTGTTGAGCCACACACAAAATTTCAATCGACCCAAAAATTTTTATTATAATAGAGCAATTACTCAGTTTAAAAATCTACAGGTGATTTACACTGTGAGGCTTAGGAAATAATATTGAAAAATGCAAATTTACCATAACATAATGTTGATCAGAGATTATTGTAGGTAAAATACATTAATAGTTAAGAAGATTGTGAAAAGCTAAATCACACAATTAAAATATGTTTACTTGGTGCTGTGACGTCAAGCCACAATTACAATAAGTTAATCACCAAGTGTATGTGTATATATGTATATATACACACATATACACACTCACACGGGATGTTTCTTATATGCATGGATAAACTCCGCATGCGCATTCCTCATGAATAAATAAGGCGAAAACATATATACTATTTACTATCGAAAGTGCATCCCAAGGGTGGTACGCCCAATAAGACCAGGTAATTGTATTTTCTACATCAAGTATGTACAATATAACTGTAAGACTATGAAAAACGATTAGATGGACAAAGCTCTACGATCCATGTGATGTTGAACACCGTCAAAATGTTTATTCGTGACTAAAATAACGGTTGCAGCCCTTATTTTGCAATAAAAGTTTGTGTTACCAGTGGTACATTACATTTTATATGTCATACGAAGTAACACGTTACAATAAGCTAAAAGACCTTAATCGTTATTGCCCTAATCCAACCGTTTCCGAGGAATAAATACATATAGTACACAACCACGAATTACCGTCGCCGGGTATGTAGGCAACATGCAGTTCACTTGAGATCGGAAGTCGTGTGGGATGCCATGCTAACAAAAAATCACAAAATACCATGTCGGTGTGTTAATAAATAAATTAAACCTGTGTGAGGTGAGCGTGAATGGTATCCGGGTGAAATTTGTTAACTGACGAAACCTAGATACCATTCATGATCACCTCACACATGATTAATTCATTTATTAACCCACTATCATGGTATTTTATGATCCTATGTTAGAATGGTATGCCGTGCGACGTCCAATAATTTCAGGTTGCCTACATACCCGGCCATGGTATTTCATTCTTGTGTACTTTATGCATATATTCCTCGGAAACTGTTGGGATTAGGTCAATGATGATTAAGGCCTTTTAGCTTATTTTAACGTGTTACTTCATAATATGCCACACAAAATATAACATACCACTGGTAACACACACTTTAATTGAAAAATGAGTGTCGCAACCCCTATTTTGTCATGAATAAATTTTTTGAAAGTGTTAAACATCACGCGAGTAGTAGAACATTATCAATTTAATCGTTTTACAGAGTCTGGCGGTTTGATTGTACATACTTTTTGTAGAAAGTGCACATACCTGATCTTATTGCTCCCTTCAAAGGTGCGTGCCGCCCTCGGAATGCACTTTAGACGGTAAGTCGTAAATATGTTTTCGCCGTATTTTCTTGTGAGAAACACGCATGCGAAGTTTGTCCATGCATTTAAGAATCATTCTGTAAATAATTTAATCTATGACTGCCAAAACAAGTGTTAATATTTTTAAGAGATCACATTAGATAAGTAGAAAACACACCTAACATAAATTATCACCAAGTGACGTATTTTATTTCTCGTCCCGTAAATTTGTTGTACATTTCTTTGCAAAAAAAAATTGATCACCATGAACGAATCGCGCGAGTACCACGAAGGTTGCCACACAGTATCGTCACAGTCCGAAATGTGTCCCATTTGTGTCCAATGCGGTTAGCTTGGGCAGATGCACCGCTAGAGGGGGTACATGTCCGTACATCATTCATAGCTGCAAGGCACTGAATAAGGCCTTCGTAGCAATATGAGCGACAGAGCTAAGTTTAGTGAACACTCAGTATCCCCCAACGGCGCATTAGACAAGCCACTTGAAACGTTCTGCGTACACTGTGAGTCTGTGTTTGATGCAGTGGGATAAGGAGGACTCGCACACTCGTCGAGAAGGCTTGGGTCAACCCAAGCGGACCACCAGCAGGGAGAATCGTTTCATCTTGCGACAGTTTGTAAGCACTCCACGGGAGTCGCTGCGCACCATCCAGGGTCATGTCATGGCAGCTGGGGTTAGGCCTGTGTCCACCAGTACCCATGGAGGTATTAAACTTTTGCCACTCATATTATGACGGCTGACGTAAACAATCGGTCTGCGCATGCGCAGTTGAAAGAAGCAGACAAGGCACCGACTTCACTTGTTGAACGTGGAGAGGATAGGCTGTTGCCACTCCGTCATCTATTACCTCCATATCAGTACCATATCCAGGCGGCTAGCAGAGGGGGATCAGTCGTCACGGCGTCCCTTACGACATCTACTATTACGATCTAAGAATATCCGCGCACACGTGACCTTCTGCTGGGAACGTGCAGCATGGCAGCTTGGGTACTGGCAACGAGTGGTGTTCAACGACGAATCACAGTTGTGTCTGGATACAGACGACTGCCGAATTCGATTCCTGGCCAGCTCTGTCATCCACGCTTCATTGTAGAGCGACACACCGCCCTAACGAGAGGTGCCATGCCGTGGGGTGCAATTTCCTACTATTCCCGCACTCCACTGATGGTGATTGAAGGAACCCTGACGGTGCAACTGCACGTCCAGGAAATTTTGCAACCACGTGCGCTTTCCTTCCTGGTGCAGCATGACAACCCCATTTCCCAGCTGGATAATACCCGACCTCACACAGCTCAGGTGTGTCTGTCCTGCTTTCGCGATGTCAAAATACTTGCTTGGCCAGCAAGCTACCAAGACCTCTCCACAATCAATAATGTTTGGGATCAGATTGGGCGGCAACTTCGGCCAGCGACAACTACGGCCCAGGATGGTCAGTTGCGCCAGCTATGGCAGGAACTTTCTCAGGATAACATCCGACGTCTGTATGCCTCAATGCCCGACCATGTTGCCTCTTGTCTGCTTGCCACGGGTAGTGCAACACCTGCATGTGTTGGTGCCCGGCAATACATACTTCGTGTAGTGTTGTGCGAATGAGATTTTTTTTTCTCGCGAAACGAAAACGAAAAATGTGCTATCGATTTTCATGAAAAAAATAAATAAAAATAAAAAAAAAATAAAAATTCATAAGAGTTCATTATTAAGCAAAGTTCAACCAATTTCGTGACAGTTTAGCAAGTTATTCATTCAAACAAATTCGTTGCAAAATCAAACAAAAAATTGGAAGATTTGTACATGTGTATACAGACAAGCGATTAAATTAATTAATGTAAAACACAGGAAACTTCTTAAGTGAGACACTTCGTTAAGAGGGTTTCAATGTATTCAAATTTACATTTTATGTGGTTCTTTTAGTTATAAAAAATGAAAACCAAACCGAGGTAACACATTAAAAGTTAAGAAAAAAATTATAATCCAATATGTGGCAAGGACGTCACAATCCTAAGTCGGTGTTGCGTAAAAGCATGGAAAGTTGATGATCTTCAGAATTCGCGTAAATGAGCTCCACCGGAAATAATTATCGTCATAGCTGAAGTCTACAAAATTGACTGCATTAACTTATCCCGTATTGTAATTATTGGACCGTGTTCGATATTGCCGCGAAGGATTGAAAAACCCTATTTTTTTTAAATTATGCAGTTAGGTACTTTAAGAATGTATCATCTCACTTTTAGTGTGTGTATGTGTTGGTGTGTGTGTGTGTGATTGTTATTGTCACTCCGGCATTTAGTAGATACAAGGCACACGGATACGATTCGTGAGGGAGTAGTAATTTACATTCTCTGAAACGCAGATTCTGATTTCGCTCTGGTGGCATAAAACTAGTCAGGTTTTGAAGTTTATGTAACAACTTTTCATATAATGGCCTTCCTTAAATTTGTCAGCCATGATAAAAGCAAACAAACACGAGGCAGACGAATAAGCTCGTAAAATTCGTCTACATTGCAGATGGCGCTCTAAATACGCCAATAAATATATTCAAGAAAGTGTTGTCGCGATGTATTTAGCTGTAAAGTTTTATCTGCGGAATAATAAACTTAAGTATGTAATTTTATTAAACTAACTCTCGTTGTTCAGCAGAACAAGATTCTGCTCTTGGCCGGTCGACAACTTATGTAGTATTTATGCTTAGATTCTAAAATTAACAAAAACGCATAACTTCAACTTAAGAGTGATAAACATCAGTTTTACAGTGCAGCCAGAGTAAAATTTTTGAAGATTTTGTAGATTTATGGAACTGGTCCTTGACGTTAACGTGAGAAGTATATTTCCAAATCTAAGATCAAGTCCTCTACAACGTGTTTCTACAACAAGTGGATAAATTTCGGCAGGATAAACACTCATATTTATGCGGGAAATGCTGAATTGCCAGTCCATTCATTACATTTCGGTGCATTCCACTGTGTATGATTACAGTCCATTCCAATACATGTAATTTTATGACAGTGCGAAACATTACATCTCACTAGATTTTATCCCAATCCTGAGCAGCAACATACGTTGCGCCAACGGTTCGACTTTGATTGGCAAGGTTGGCTGAACGTTGGGTTGGAACACGAATATTAAAACAACGTTGGCCCAACGTATTATGTCAACGAAAAATTTTTACCATGAATATTTTGCAAGATTATTTAGCACTCTCAAAAAATGATGTCATGAAATCAGAAAAAGCCAGAATACACTGCAAATGTAATAATTTTAAACTCGGAAGTGGTTGGTAATTGGTTACAAGTTGGGAAACACAATTCTGGTAATTGGTATGTTTTCTTCTGTTAGGCTAGTGTTGTTCAAACAACATATAATGACAAATTATGAATAATATTTGTTAATGAAAACAGTGCCCCTTTCCTTTAAGTTACATAATATAAAGGTTTTTCAAGATGTGAAAGAATTTTTGTTGTTTCAATGTTGGAAGCATAACGGTTGGGGTTTGGTATGGTATTTCATGTTGGGCCAACATTCTGTAATAAATACTATGCCAACACGTTACTACCATGCATATTTTGTGAGGTAACTTAACACTCTCAAGAAAATGATGTCACTAAATCAGAAAAAGCAAGAACATACTGCAAGTCCCCAGTAGCAACATATGTAGGGCTAACGTCTGAAATTGATTGGGAAATTTTGTGTAGGATTTCAACAGAATTTTGACTTTGGTCAACGTTGTTTGTCAACCAAATCCAACGTAATATATTGAATGACATTTATGTTAAAACATACAATAAAATGCATATATAAGAAATAATTTAGAAAAACTGTTAAAATAGGGAATGTGGTATTTTTTGTGTGTTGGTGGAACGTTGTATAAACGTGTGAAAGACAACTGTTTGTGTTTTTTTTAATGTATGTGCGTTGGGCCAACATTGTTTTCTATCCAAAACCCAAGCTTATCTCCCCAGTTCCAACCTACACTGGCACTTCGTTGGAAAGGTTGGCTATATGTTGAATTGGAGCACACTCGTTAATACAACGTTGGCTCAACGGAAAATGCCAACAAGTGTTTCCTACCACGAAAATGTTACGAGGTTGCATAGCACACTGCCGACAATGATGCAACTAAATCAGAAAGTATCATAACCTATTGCAATTGTAAGTTTAAATGGTTGACTTTGGATTGGCAACAAGTTAGTAAACATGCTGTTGGTAATAAGTGTGAAATTTTATGTTGGGCCAATGTTGGGTAACCAACTTTTTATGTAAAACTATAGAACAGCCTCTTTTAATGGAAACAGTGCCACTTTCTTGTACTTTATAGAACATGAAGGTACTTCATCATTTGGGCTATTACTCTTTAAATTATGTACAGTCATGTCAATGTTGTGAACACAACAGTTGGTAATTGGTACTAATTGTTACTTTGGGCCAAAATTTTGTTACATCATCACCATATTTCTAATGAAATAAAACCACAATTTTGTATTTTTGTTTAAAATCAACTTTTTTAACACAGCTCATGTTTTATTCATAAATTTGTATCGTTGGCGATGTGTTAGTTAATTGGAAAACATACTGTTGGTATTTGATATTTAAATATGTGTTGGGCCAACATTGCATAATTGACATTGCGCCAACAAAGGTAATTGCCATATTTCGAATGAAATAACACTATAATTTGGTATGTTTATTTAAAAACCACTTGTTTAGCACACAAACAGTGTCTTATTTAAAAGTGACTTTTCTGGTCATGTGTTGGTTACTTTCTAGTGGGCTAACATTGTATAACCAACATTATGCCAACAAAGGAAATATTCATATATATGATGGAATAACCATATATTTTCGTATGATTTTTTTAATGCAATATTTTCAACACACAAACTATGTCTTATTATAGCATCATTGTTTGTCTTGTTTACTTGTCACAAAACATACATCGTCATTTTGTATGAACTACACTCTAAATCGCAATCAGTTATTTTTTTCTGACTGTCAGTTGAAACTGCTCCATTCGGAATATGTAGATAAAATATCACTTATTCATCAGTTAAAAGAAATCTACTAATTCAAGCAGTAGGAAACTAGTTATTTATAGTTGGTTAATAAATAAGCACAGGGAATTCCTATGTGATGTAAGTTAGGTACGATTTAATTTGTCGCAAACAAATATTTTCTACAGAAAAACGTTTTTGTACGTGTTTGGGCTCGAACCTCCGCCCATAAAGCTTTCATGATCAGCCATATACACTGCCCTACTTTACCACTGCCAAACGTGTGCTCGTATTATGGGTACTGAACCATAAGATGTAATGTCAAATATTGCTGTAAGTTTCGTTAGGTGAATGTATTTCTTGTTGTCGAAATATATAGATTTTCTGGCGCAAGTACATGTCTTTTCAAAGTTCGAAAGTCAATATATCTTTAGTTTAGTTCGTATTCTGTGCTTTAAAGGGCAAATATAGTAGTTTAAATATACGAGGTTATCGATATTTATTAGTATCCGCCATTTTACAATGCAACGAGACACTAGAGAGATTTAAACTGTTATTTTTAGTGACAGATAGACCAGTGATAATTTTACTGACTCGATAGTGCGGTGATTCGATAATAAAGGAGGATTTACACGAACAAAATCTTGTGGTCTGCAAGTTAACAGATCAAATAATGAGGAAATGACAAATTTGATAAAATATTGCTTTGTTTCTAACGTTCCACTGTCTAATTAGCACAGTTAATACTAGTCAATCTGTTGCTTCAAAATAACAGTTTCATTCTGTAAAATCTTGTTGCATTGTAAAGTGGCAGCTACATAGAGAACACCGACAACACCGTTAAAACCACTGTATTTCTCTTTTAAAGCACACAATCTGAACTAAACTTAGAATGACTTTCGAGTCTTACAAAGACATGTGCCCCTACGTACACATAATATGTGTATTTTCCGACAACATGAAGTACTTTCACGTTACGAAACTTACATCCGTTTGCCCTTGTAACTTTATGTTACTACGCAAATGCGAGACCGTTTATCTCAGTGGCAAAGTAGCAGAGTTCGTAGAACGTCAGCCAAAAGAAACAAGAGAATGTGTTGCGTTTCGGGGTGGCGGTTCGACACAGACCACTCAGAAAATTTCCTTGTACATGCAGCAATTTTGTTTTGCGACAAATTAATTATAAGTTACTTAGTTTAATTCAAACCGTAATGGACGGTTTTTAATACTTGTGCTTTTTATTAATCGACTATAAATAAAAGATTTTCTACTGTTTGTATTGGTGGATTTCATTTAACTGAAGAGATTTATAGTTTTCTTTTTCTACTGATTCCGGATGAAGCAGTTTCAACTGACAATCAGTAAAAAATAACTGATTCCGATTTAGCGTGTATATACATTTGTTGGGCCAACATTGTACAACCAACGTAAATGAACTAATAAGAAATAATAGTTTAAAATTAAAAAAGAAAACAATACTAATTTTCACAACATACAACGAATTACCAAAGTAAATTTTCGTTAAACTGTGTTTTGTTCCTCGTGTGTAGTCAATGTTTGAACATGACAATTGGCGACTGGTTATTTTTGTTACTTTGGGACAATACTGCATAGCAGACATTATGTCATCATAAGATGTTTTTTTTTTTCTAAATAAACCCATATATAATTACTTTCATTTCATTAATGGTTCAAAATTTTTAGCACAGAAGTCCTTTAAAAATAAAGTGGCGGTTTTTGGTTGTGTATTCGTCATTAGTTTGAATATATATATATATTATATATATATATTTTTTTTTTTTTTTCTGCTCTGAAGCTGAATTTAAAACCTACTAGTTAAAATATATTATTTTAACTAGTAGGTTTTAAATTCAGCTTCAGAGGAGAACAATTTGACTTGTCTTATATACATTTTAAAGAAATAACAAAAAATATAGCGAACTGGAATATAATTATATTTAACTATTTCTTCATCAATGACAAGATGTTATAGTAGTCTGGTGGATAACACGTCGGGATGCTAACTAAAAGGGTGCGAGATCGAATTCGATACCTACGAATGAAGTTTTAAGGTCGTAATTTAAAGTGGAACGTAATGAAAAATAATGGGGTTAACAAACCTTAAAAATTTTTTTGTTACTGTGTAAAATTTATTTAAAACACTGGTAACCAACATTGGCAGAAGGTTGTTTCTTGGTTGGCATTATGTGTGCAATAACACACCGTAGCAAAACATTGCCAACTGTAGGTAAATGACTGTGAATGCTTTTCTGTAAGAGAAAAACGCTAGTCTTAAGAGTTAGCATACAACCATAAAATTATGTTGAGCCGACAGTGTATTTATGTTGGCAACCAACATAAAAGTCATGTTAAGCCAACGTAAACCCGAGGGACACTTCGGCGTTGGGTCAATGTAATATACCAATATTGGCCCAACCGTAGATACAAAAGTTGGGCCAGTGTTGGTCTAACAAAATTTTGCTACTGGCGGTCAAATTTAAAATTATCAGTTGGCTTCGTCTATGTAACACAATAATTCACAAATTATATCCAGGTGTGAAAAGTGGTAAAAAATAAAATGTTGGTGTTTGGTTGGAAATACGTTCAATTTTTGTTGGCATACTGACGATGTTCCATACTCACCTCGCTTCACCTTCATCGGCTCTCAAGACCTCAACGTATGCGCGCGCACACACACAACGTCCCTTTTCAGTGTTTGTTCACAAAATAAATAAACTTCGGAAATATATTGGCATGTTAAGGAACGCAGTGTTTTTCTCTCATTGTGCAGTAACATACAAATGACTTAGGTAATTGCGTGAAGCGTATAAGGCGGGCGAAAGTAGAAATTACGTAACAGTGAGAGACTGGTGCGTGCGGGCCATTCATCTAGCGCGGCGATAGAACGAGGTATCTGATGTTCTGGAGCGAGGGTCGGCGAAAAGCCATTGTGCGCGGGGATTTGCCCCGTTCCGACCCTCTGCCTCTTGCCCGTGGCCACGGTCGAAGGTTTTCTGAACGGGAAATAATTTGCAAGCCGTTCGTCTCCATGAAGCTTCCTCGGCGGGTGGGGGGGGGGGGGGCTTTAATGCCCTCTCACTGGACCGCTGGCTCCGAGAGCTCCAGCCACCGGGAGACACAGGCCGCCGGGAATTAATGGCGGGCGGTAGCGCTCGTCACTTGGCCGGCCTTTGATAAAGTAGTCCCTGCCTCCGCACGCTCGCTGACTAATTGTTCAAGGTGGCCGCCTGGTCGAAGGAATTTCGCACGTCTGAGACTCTGAAAGCGTGGAAGCGCTAGAGGCGACTCGAGACATGCGCAACTCTCTCCTCGCCTCTACGCACAAAGCACTGAACTCGCCTGAGGTCTCGCCGTCGATAACGCGCTTCTATGAGACTTTCAGCGGAGACCTTACCGTTTCATGATGTAATGATAGAAATAAAGGTTTGCTGCATGTACGTATTACTTTTGACTTGAATGCTCCTTTAAATTTGCAACCATAGTGGCAGCCAATCCAGAAAATCCGATGATAAAATCGAGGGATACAGTTTGATATTGCAGCTACGAATATATCATCTACATTCAAAATTCAATTACAACACTCTATTGCCAAAGCATCAAAGAATATTTTACGTTGAGTGAGGACTGCTAAGCATCGAGTGTGGGCGGGGGGGGGGGGGGGGGGGGCGCAATTTTGAGTCGGTTCCGCCGCGTCTCATAACTTCCGTGTAGTATAACTTTTCACTAGCAGAAGCTACGAAGTTCGTTTAGGTTTCAATCGACAGTTGCGTCAAGATAAATCGATTGCGTGTATAGAAGCATTTGTGTGGCGTGGTTATGGTGAAATTGTACGAGTTTAATGTAAAAATATTAAGAAAATTTAACACAATGATGGCCTATACTCGTCAAAAAGCCATGTCGATATTAAGAGATCGTATAAGGTTGGAAAGAGCGTCTCACAAGCAATCCAGTGATACCCATAAACACCCATATGATCGAGTGAAGCGGTGCTGGGAACGTAAAATAAACATCTAGGCGTCCGAGCGCGTCAACATAGACGCATAAACGCAAAACAAACGGCCGTGTTACCCAACACAGACACACCCATTTTTTTTTGCACCGGAATGTTCATACAGTACTTAAAAATGATCGTGAATACACCCGTTTGAGCCACTTTCACTATCACAAAAACATGTTTTAAAGAGAAATAGTGGGACTGGAAACCGTATACAGAGGCGTAACGTTTCTTATGATCAATTCGTAAGCAGACACGTTGGACGGTTTTTTTTTAATGAAACGTTTTCTGCTGGAGCTCTGCACAGCGCTCGGTCGTGCTCGCTGGTACCAATTTTCCAGCGTTCGAGGCGAAGAAGCAAGGGGGCGATAAGGGCGATAATAACACCGCGCCTTGTGCCTCATCGCTCCTACGCGCAAAGCTCGGAGTGTTCCCGTAGTGCCGGCGCTCTGCCCTATGCAAATTAGATCTTTAACAGCTGGACTCGATTACACGCCGTGAAAGCACGCGTATTCGCCTACGTCAGTGTGGGTTTCCTTCTCTCGTACGTTTTAAGGAAACTGTACAGACAAGCTCTAAGAGCGAGAATTATATTGTCATTATTTTCCTTTTCAATATTCGTAATATCACATGAGCAAATTTATGCGCGTTATCTATAGGCTATTAACGGTAAAGTGAGCACTTTTGAAAGCCTTCTGTTCTGGAAGAATAGTCAATAAATATATTTTATTTTAGCCATAGACGTTAACTTCCGTGTGATGTAGAATATACACACTGTGTGTTATTACATTCATGGAATTATTTCTAAAAAAAAAAAGAGGAGGTCGAAGGATAAAACATGGCTGAAAGTAAAAAGTAACTACGATTTAAAAAGTGCTTACAGCCTATAATTGGTTTTTGCCTTTTTTGACGAAAAGTCATGTTCCCAGAACATGTATTTACTGGATTATGTGTATAAGTTTTTCATGGTAAAATGAGCACTTTTGAAAGCTCTGTTTAAGATCTACTTGCATGCACGTACTGTATTCTTCCGCCTTATGTAAAACTAACATTGCCATGTGCCTCATCACTTTATTCATGCGTCGGTCAAGTGAGACTATGGGATTATTAGAGAAGTAAACCGTTTCTAAATCTGCTAATTTTCACAACTGATGGAATAAAAAACAGAAAGCGAAATAAATAATTTAAATTATCACAAATAGTTACCTAACACTTTTTATTCGACATAAAGATGTGGAACTACTTTCCATTTATCGATATCACTTTGACCGGGCGCATGTCACTCAGTGCGCCCGTTGAAGTATATGTAGGCATAGGCAGTGACTTTCATCCAAGGTTGATTTCAAAAGTGCTCACTTTATCGTGAACAACCTTTATACACGTTAACGAAGGCATCACAGAAAATTTCTTGCTACATAAAGTGCTTGCCTCCCACCAAGACGAACCGGGTTCGATTATGGGCAGTGTCGCCCCTGGATTTCCGTGTGTGTGTATCGTGCCGGACGATACCGCTGATCGGCTGGTTTCCTCGGGGATATTCCGTCTCCTCCCGCGCTTACACTCCAGCTCTGCTCCATACTCACCTCAATCACCCACGTCGGCTCTGAAGACCTCGATGTTAAGAGCAGTCCATATTCAACTTCTTTAACCCCCGCCTGCTCTCAAGAACTAGCCGCCCAAATATCTGCACTCCTGGAGAGGCATGTCTGTCCAAAGAACTTCTTTCCACGTTTTACTGCTGAGGAGCGCGGAGTCGATAAGGACAATATTGCCACGAGCATCGTGTGAGCCTTCGCCGCTACGCGAAAGTCCCTGAAACGGAGCGCGCGTGCAGTGTTCCCTTCGGGCTGCGTGTACCTACTGGGCTTTAAGCGGTAACCCTAGTCGTCTCTTGAAACTTCAATGCAGGACCCTGTGCTAGTTTCGCAGGAAGTTGCAGAGAATGCTGTAATAACAGTCTGTAGGCCTATATGTTGTTTTTGGTGATGTTGAAGGGTTTCTGAATATTGTATTCAGCCCTAGTCTGAATTGTTATTTCTTTTCGTTTGTAAACATACTGAGTACACGTGACATAGTTTTTAAAATATGTATCTCGAATACACTACAACACGCTTTGCGTGCCAGGTTAAGGCGCCTTAAGAGTAGTACACAGTAACACATTTTCTGTAAAATCGTTGTTTGCTTGTATTCGCGTAACTCGGTAAATAAATGTTCTGGAAATACGACTTTTGCCAGAAAAGGTTAAAAAATAATTATCCGTGCCTCTGCGTTCTTACTTTTATACTATTAAGTATAATCATGGAGGAAAAAATTCGTGAAGTTGGTCAAATATCGCATTTGTAAAACCGTACCAATGCAGCTTCCTTAAGCGGCAAAAGAAAAGTTCAGTCCGTTGGCTTTCATCGCGTGTAATAAAACCCCACTGTTACATAACTAATCTGCACAGTACAGGACCATGACGGAAACACTGCGTGCCTCGCGCGTAGGAGCGATGAGGCACTAGGCGTGCGTGTTAGTGTCGCCCGTATCGCACCCTCGCTTCTCGACCTCGGGCGTACAGACATCGTCGGGTAACCCTCACCCCCTCCTCGGATCTTCCGGTAGCTGCAGTCGCGATGAGACTCGTTTGTGAGGGAATCTCGAGCCGTACTCATTGTCGCATGTCAGGAGGAGGAGCTGGCGTCTAAGAAACTATTCTCGCCGAGCGCTAATGTGGTTCCAGCAGCTCGCCGGAGGAACCGCAGATGTAAGGGACCTCCTCCAGCCTGCTGTAACCGCGACTCCAGCGCCAAGGTTTCTCCTGCGCCGGCGGAGGAGATGTCGGCGAGATTGGATTGCCCCGCCGAGCACCTATTTCCAGCGCCAGTCGTCGCGACAGCTATTAGCTGCTAGCGGGGGCAATATCCCGTGTATCCTGGCGGCTGATGATGTCGATTTGGTTCTCGTTTTTGGGCACGAAACTTTTGATACTGTTTCGACACCAATTTTCGCTTAGTACTTCTGCTGTAATCACAGGCGTCGGAACCATTTTCGGTGCGTTTGTGTGAGGAGGGTGGGGGGGGGGATGGCCCTGTAGAGAATTTGTTGCCCTAGCGGTGTTGCAAAATGCGGCCCACCCGAATTTTTTAAAATCCAATATTGCAGTTTAATACACACATACGGCTTCATATACACATATTCATACACAAATTATTTACACCAGTAGAAAATAAATATTTCTATTTAATATTATAATTGATCTGCACTCAGTATACGCCGTTCACGGTAAAGTGAGCACTTTTCAAATCAACCTTAGAAAAAAGTCACTGTCCCTGCCTGCGTATATTGTAACTGGTGCTCTGAGTGACATTCGCCCAGTAAAGTTGGTAACGATGAATGGAATGTAGTTCCATATCTTAACGTTGAATAAAAAGTTTTTAAGTACCCATTTGAGGAACTTAAATGATCTCTTTCGCTTTCTATTTTTTTATGGATCGAAGTGTAAAAGTGAGCAGATTTGAAAAAATATTTACTTTTATAATAATTTCACAGTTTCACTTGACCGGCTCATAAATAAAGTGATAAGGCCCATGGCAATGTTAATTTTACATAAGGCGGAAGAATACACAATGTGCATATAAGTAGATCATAAGCTTTCAAAAGTGTTCATTTTACCATGAACAGCCAATAACTATACATAAAGTATGAATTTTAATCTATTTTTTTTCTTATGGTGACCACTCATGAAGTCTTTGAGGTATCCATTGAGACTCGTGAGGAAAAAAAAAGGAGGGGGGGAGGTAAGTTCCATCTTGCACCTCCCCCTTCGCCGCGTTTCAACGCTCTTGGCTGTAATTCGCATTTTTTCAGTTGATACTACCGTACCGTAATTGAAAATAAATTTAAAACATTCTTTGAGTTAACTTTACACATAACAATACTTCAGCATCCAAGAGCTTTTAGAAATTACGGATAAAGTGGCTGTTACTTATTGCGAGTGTTCTACTCCTTTTCTCTTCTCGTCGTGTGTATTTCGCTTAAAAGTTGAGTATTTGTTTAACAGTATGCATAGAGTTAATCTTCAGTTATTCCACAATTATGTTATATTTCACGAGAAACTTTTTCCGTTTACTATTTCTGGCTTGCTTTGGACAACAGTTCGTGTAACAAATAAGTCATTGAATACGATACATTTATACCTATGATGCCCAGGTATGTTCACTGCCTTGTTTTGACTAGAGCACTGGGAATTTTTGTTTCCCATTAGAATTGGTAATCAGTTTTCCGATCCAGAAAATTACAAATATGTGTGTCATTTAATAATTCGCCGATTGTAACGCAGAGAAATTAAGACTTCGTTATGCGAATTATGTTTTTAAAGGCATATTCCAGGTACGAAAACATTATAGTGATTACTGGAACTTTTGCAAAATAAAGGTTCCTTTACTACGTCGCCTTAACTTTGCCAGTTATTTATGTAATTTAAGTAATTTTAATTGCTCGCTTATTCAGAGGAAACTATTTGGCACACCAAACTCAGTGACAATAGGTCAAACCGTGTAATTGTAATAGTTATTACAAATCTGTAATTTTGAAAGCGGCTGAAATTCCAGTACTTGACAGCCTATTTCAAGCTTGATCTACATTTCTCTAAACAAGGATATCACAAAATGTTTCAACTTTCTCACTTCATAACAACTAGTTAAATAACAGTTCTAAAATAAATATTTCGGCTGTGTAGTTTTATTGTTTTACAATACCAAAAATTCAAGCGATACATGAAGAAATTTATAGACACTACTGTGCAATTTATACACACAAACAAAATGTATACCAATGAATTATTTTCCAAACTTTAAAATTTTAAGGGAAATTTCTTAATTTTAATGTGCGTTCGTTAAAAAAAAACTGTTCATATTTTAAAATATAGTATCAACTAAAGTTCCACCTTACATATTCCTCCACAATGAGCAAATTATTCCTCAAAAATTTCTTACGTAGAGATTTACAATCTAAAGCACAAATAATGCACACCTAGTGCTCGAATAACGATTCGTTAGAGAAGCGAATGTATCCAGATCGTTCATTTATGAAGTATTAAAATTTTACTTTCAACCTACAGAAAAATAACAACTCATATCTATTTGAGCGTTGTGTTTCTGGTAGTATTTTCACTGTGTTCTTAGAGGTATTGAAATTAATTAAACAGTTATGGTATGTACAGCATATTTATTGTGAATTCCCTGACCGTTACTTTTTTGTGGCAAACAGAAAATTACTTAGAGGCTTCTAAAATGTTTATAAAAATCTATTTTGTCGTCATTAAGGCCTACTATATAATGTTGTGCTCACAAAATAATCGCCATTGCAGACTAGGACCGAATAAAACACTTCAATTACCGGACTATGTTGCAAGTCACAAAAAACGTCCGCTGCTATATTCACGCAATAAAATATTAGTAAGCAATGTCTCGTGTAATATGAAAATATGAGCGTCTAAATTTATAGAGAGAAAGCGCTTTTCGTGTCTTTTTTCGATCTATTACGGCATGATTCGTAGATAACACGTTTCATTTATATATTATATATATATATATTTATAAATTTACGGTAATTCCATACGCAATATTATCATAACATATGTATGACATCATGTTACTTTCTTTGCAGCGTGATAACTGCATTGCTGAATGGTTTTCGTGTATTTGTTGCCACAATTTACATGCAATTGTTTCTTACAAGAATATTTGTACACAAGGCTTGTAATTTTAAGTTTGTGTTCGTGCCAATAGGTGACGTATCATTTCCAATAATCAAGTTTCCTCCCCGCCAATACGCAACTTTCGTGCTTGCTTGACGAAACGCTAGCCAGACAACGCTAAGGGCGAAAATGGCATGTGCATCAAATTTTTCATCGTCTTCATGCGCGTATTTTTGATGTCGCGAAGAGTGCATTATACTAATAAGCTGTAGCCGCGTAATATTATGGCATTATAATTAAGATAAGCATGTGTCCCACACCCGCATTTTACATTAACTGCGGTGCAATAGAATTTGTGTGCCTAAAACACACCCTGAGAGAAAAAAAATACATTAAAGTGATTTATGACGAAAATTGCAAAGTGCTACTCGTGACCAGACACCACTCAGAATTATTAAATGGTTATGAATAGTGGCTTATGACTAAACATACCTTAGGCTATATGACACTGTAGGTGAATGGGTCCATTAAAATTCTGCGGGAAATAAATTAATAATAAACTTGTTTATTGAAGTCTACAGATCTTTCCAAGACATTATGAAATTTTAAGAAACTTTAATCCTAAATATTTTCTGCAAAGTTTTTGAGTAAATAGTGTACCAGAGTGATACATAAATTATGCATGATTATTTTGCAAAGGAAATGAGTGAAGATATTTGCGCGGTTTGTAACATAAGGGCCTTGAGAGCCGATGAGGGTGAAGCGCCAGAATGAAAAGGTGGGGGAAACGGGGAGTACCCCGAGAAAACCCGCCGGTCAGCGGCATCGCCCGGCACATGCGAACATCCAGGAGTGATCCCGTCAGTAATCGAACATGGTTCTTCAAAAATGGTGGGGGGGGAGGTGGCCAGTAGTCTAACCACAACACCACCGACGATCCTTGCGTAGTAAAGAACTATACGATTTCATGGTGTAAGAAAAACTTTGCTAAGAATGCATTACACTGGCAAAATATTTCTTCATAAAGTTGACAAAGTTTCCTCCTTGGTATTGCCCTTTCTTGGGTTCGTTATAATGGCTGCCAGATAATCATGTGAATTTTAATCATCCTGAGTGGCAATATTCGTGCTGACGTCTAATACTGTTATACCTGCTTCCTGGTTGAACAATTTCGAAAGCTCCGCTTGTAATATTCTTCGCGTATGCTGAGTATCTTTTTACCGCATACAGTTATCACGTTTCATGTATATTGTGACACGTAAGTACGTGTTGACCAGATTGCATTATGAAATCGTTAGTAACATATGTACACGTAAACGCTAATGATTTCTCAGCTGTATATAAAAACCGGGGTGTTGTTGTGTTGCGGATATAGCCGTGGGTTTTTACGTGTACACGTCTCCGTAAGCAGGTAATGTTTTCTTTGGGATATGGTACGGATACTTGGCTTTCATAGCTTACATCAACAGATATTGCGATATTGCGTCTCGCACCAAAGTCAGCGCGCTCTGTTATGAAGTAGACTTATGGTCATACTCATACATGAAAGGGCTAGGGGGGTAGTTGAATAATGAGAGCTGATTTGGTAGAGTACTACTGTGAATGATGAGGTTTATTAACACGATAAACACACAATAATATATTACATTAATATCAGTTACACGGGAAAAAGAGGGGGGGAGTGATAATGAATTTATTATACGATTAACCTGTTACAGATGTTGGATTGACGCCTTGGAATGTCCCCGCCTTAATCATGGTTCCGGTAGCTGTTCTCTTAGGCGGTTATCGACGGTCGGACATACCCACCATTTTTGCGATCTTCTCTCGGCGATGACGTGATGAGAAAAGACGCCGCCCAGCGTGACGCCAGCTATATTGGCGCGTTGTTTGGTATATTCGTCCCCGATTGCTGGCCGGAGGAGGGGATTTCTGCACGTGGCTTTTTCTCAACGAGTGGTTGCAATTCCGCTCGCGTCCTGGTTTAATGTTTAAAGGTGTGTTCACGCAGCCCGTCTGCCTAAGACCTGAACACATCATAAGAGCTAGCATACATCCAAGTCGCGAGATATAGAACTGGCCGGAAATGTTAGCCCACGCCCAAAATTGCCATCCGCCGCCGCGGACCAACATCCGCGCATGCGTGGTGCGAACTCAAGGTCGTGATCGCTGCTAATACACTACACTTATATCAATCGTGTTATTAGTCACGACGTTTAGGCCGGAGTTAATCACCCTACAAACTTTACATCGCCGTTCCCGTCTTTGAACCCCATGTGTGGGTCTCGTTATAAGATGTATTCACGTAAAAAAAAAAACATTTCAGTTCAAACTTACTTAAAAAATGGGGCGTGGTTGTGTTGGGGAAACGACCGTTTGTTTTGCGTGAATACGTCTACGTTGACGCGCTCGGACGCCTTGATGCTTTTTTTTTATTTATTTTATTTTTTTACCCGCCACCGCTTCACTCGATCATATGGGGGTTTTATGAGTATCACTAAATTGCTTTCGAGATGCTCTTTCCAATCGTATAAGATTTCTGTATTTCGACTTGGCTTCTTGACGAGTATAGGCCGACATTTTGTTAAGTTTTCTGAATTTGTTTTATTAAACTCATACAATTTCACCAAAACCACACCACACAAATGTTTTTATACGCGCATCCTATTGATCTTGACGGGATTAAAGCTTAAACAAGCGTTGTAGCTTCTTCTACGCGGAAGTTATGAGACGTGGTGAAACGAAATCAAAATTGCGCCCCCCCCCCCCCCTTCTACCGTCGCGAATGATGCTTCGCAGTCCTCACTCAACGTAACATATTCTTTGATCCTTTGGCAATCGAGTGGTGTAACTGAAATGAATTTTGAATGCAGACGATAGATTCGGAGCTGAAATGCCAAACTCTATCCCCAGATTTTGTTATCATCGGATTTTCTGGATTGCCTCCCACTATGGTTGCAAATTTAAAGACGTGTTCACGTCAAAGAAGTTGACCTAGTGTTTTACCCTACTATTTAATTTTTACATGCAATAATCGTATTACACAAATGGGCAGCTTCTCCCCAATGTGAGTCATTACCAAAATAATATATCACACGCTAATCCATACTTGTTCGGGTGACTCCTCAACTGTGTGTGTTTTCGTGGTCAACGCGGCCTAGCATCACAACATTCTAACTTCACAAGTCACCTATAAATTCACACTTTTGCTAACATTACTAATTTGAACTTATGTTTAAAACAGTTTTTTTTTTTTTTTTTTTTTTTTTTTCGTTAATATACTCAAATATTCGGTTGCGCAGTATGACATGAAAAATAGGCTCCTTTTCTTGTTCCTCGCAATAATTTAGTCACCAAACATCTTTACTAAGGATTAACCTGTAGTTTGCAAGTCATCTAGACCGGAGTATACCGAGCTGGTCTTGGGGGTGTGATACGCGACAATCGTTATTAAACCATATCCTATCTGTCCTTGCTCTTAAGTCTTAAAAACAAACTCAAGTCAAACATACAAAGTTCATAAAACACTATCGCCAATATATTCTAAGAACATTGATATTTGAATAAAATATCTTCGACGAGCATAACTAAATTCAAATATTAATTTTCACATGCACTTATTCTTCCGCGCCATTGACGTAGACTGGTACCTTACCATGTACAGGTCGTTTTGAGCAACAACGATAAAACTAACGGACATATAAGACGAAAACATGTGTTACTTATTTTTCCCTTGCGGATCATTAAGGGCTCTATGGGCCCCTAAAAATCGAGTTGTTAAATTATTTTAGATAAATTATAGCAAAGCAGCCGAGATTAAGTAGCAACTCTGTGAATAGTGATGAGCATAACGGAGATCCTACTCATCTGAAAACGCAGTTGGTAATATCAACCCCCTTCATCAAGTAAATTGGTATTGTCACCCTATGTTTGCGTGAAACTTTGCAACACTGCGCTGTAAACGATTTATCAAGACAAATTATGAATCAGCACGTCTAAATAAACAGAAAAGCTCATCTTGTAGGAACACTTTCAGGTGAACCGTTTTCGAAAATCCATGCGGACGTTTCGAAGTAGACAGTGAGCGGCCTAACAGGTATGCAAATTACAATTCCTGTTTTGAACTCAATGGTATTACCTTCAAGCAGTTCCAGTGAACAGTGTGATAGGTGTACTTACTTTTGTAAATGCAGGAGTTCGTAATGTTTCATTGTATTAGTTTACTGCAGCATTATCTACCTTGTATCCGTTTTGCAGATACATTACATTGACCACTAATTTACTAGTGTGCTCCCTTGGTGATGCATCAACATATAGTCTATTCGCGGTTTCTTCATACTTTTTGAATCAAACCTTTGCAAAATGACTCTATGTATGGAGTGTTTAGTTAGTTCCTAAATATGCTATGTATCACAACCGTTTTATACATCTGTAAGTATCTTATTTTTCGTTTTATTAAAGTTTTATCGATATCTTATTTATAAATTATAATCTTTAATTTATAATAAATATGAATGACAACAACAAGAAAACATGTGTGTTGGTAGCGCCTTGTAAGAAATAGTTCACATGCACAATATTATTACAAATGACTGCGCACGAATTCGGTGCGTTATTTGGCGTAATTTTCCAGACTTATTTAAGCATAGTTTGCACGAGGCGGAGGAATATCCTGGAAGTAGAACTTTAGCAGAGCTTCAGAAAAGTGTGAAGTGACCGTAAATGTATTACACCAACATTCGTTAACGCAGCTCAGCCATACTCACGCCTAGCACACAACTCTTTAAACGTTTTAAGTACAGCCGCGATATTGGTTTTTGATCATTCCCTCGTAACATGCATTGTGTGCCTACATGCCAGGAAACTCACCGTTCGTTTGGAAATGTCCATGTCCATTTCTCGAAAACGGTTTTCCCTAGAGTGTCCCGAAAAGAATACCTTTTCTTTAAATTTAGACTTGCTGGCTCATAATTTGTCTCAACAGATCGTTTACAACTTAGTATGACAAAGTTTCAGGCAAGCATAAGGTGAGGGCCCTTACTTGCTTATTGAAAAGGTGATAATATTACCAAATGCGTTTTTAGAGGAGTTAGGTCTTCGTTGTACAAATCACTATTCGCCGAATCGTTACCCAGTTGCCAGTTCTTTATAATATTTCTAACTAAATGTTGTTTAGAAATCTGTTTTAGGGGGCACACTTTAAAAAAATAGTACTTAAGTTTTCGTCTTATATTTTTGTTTGGAGTTTGTTGGTGTAGTTCAAAAATGTACTTAAAAAAAGCTTTGTCTTCCTTCGTACGTACAGTTATAAAAATTGGAAAAAATATTTAAGGAAAATGTGTGTTTTAATAACGTAATAAGTGAAGTGTTATACAGTATTTCTAAACCTTTAAGCATTGGAAAACATGTTTATGCTTAAACGTTTATTATTGTTTGTCTTATGTTGAAGTTCACGGAGTGAACCAAAGAACACTATGAAAAATAAAAAATATATAAAAGGGCACGAATTAAAGTACTCACAGTGTAATTCTTGTCAACAGGCACACACGCAGTGAAGAAAGAGACATTTCCCACGCGGTTGAGCTATCGATTGCGACGTTTCACTGGCCAAGCAAGCTTTCTTCAGGCGGCGAGTTGTAGGACACTGCAGCATGGTGGACGGGCGCTGTTAGTAGTAAACCTAGCGGCCGTTTGGCGAACTAGGACGGGGCGGGGAAATTGAAGCTATTGCTTGAAGGGGGTAGGGCTCTCACAGCTAACGTGGACACCCCCAAAATTTCCGGAAAACTTGCAGATCACGGAATGCGGTACGTACGGGAGCAAGTAATTTGCCGCGAAGTGACTATTCGTAACACGTGCATGGATAGAAATAATTAAACCACATATGATTTTTCCCAAGAAAACATATATTTATTTCAACGGCGTCTGAAAATACACGCAAAGAGAAAACCAGGGACATATCATATTCAATGGGAAGTAACACAGAAACGCCAAGAAATAATGTGCAAACATGATATCGTTAGGTGGGCCAGGAGCATGCGGCAGTGGACTTGTACTCACAGCTGTAAGCAGGCAACACGCGCTGTGACTAATTCTAGAAGAACATCGCTTCCTAATAGCTGCGTAGCACCAGACCCCGTAATCTGTTATGGTAAATGGTATCGCAGTGTGTAGCTGTAAGTATGCAATGAAGTTCACGAGTGAGGAATCTCTGGACGCTCTACTTATTTACGTCGAGTGTGGCAGAAATGCCAATCAAGTCGCAAAAATGTAAGGTTAAAGGTATCCTAATCGGACGCCCGTCTAACGGCAAACGATAAGAAGAATTTTCATACTTCTCTTGTCACGAGGTGATTGGAATTCCACAACACGAGTGCGACGAAAGACTGCTACGGGCGAGACTCAACACGATGTGTTGGCACGTGTCGATGCAAACCTCCCGCAAAGGTACGCGGGTACTTTCCAGGTTCGTACGAATAAGTAAAACAAGCGTGTTACGGATACTGCGCCAACGGAAATTCCATCCATATCACAATAAAAATTTGATAATTTTTATAAATTAAGCGATTTTATCATTGCGTTATATTTCTGAACGTCGTTTTCTCTTGCTTGCAAATAGCAGCAAAGTAAAGACAACAAAAATTAAGAAATCAGCTGGTTTATATATTTGTCACGTCTTCTACCCCTTGTGGGCTGGAGACTGGGAAAACACTTCCGAAGAAACCCCAATCAGCATAAGGCAGAAAGGTTATCATTTTATGTTGGTCTGCGTCATATCGTCTCACAAAGGTGTCCTGACTTGTTTTCTCAAACATTTCATACATCATTATTTGCGTTGTTGCGACTAGAAACATTTTATGGGGAATTTAAAAAATAATAATTACAAAACTTGAAATCATTCTCTTCAATCTTTTTATATAAGTAGTTTTATAACAACTTGTTACATCCCTTTAAGGCGGAACAGGGCTTAAGGAAGGCAAGGAGAAGGACGCACGCCATTAAAAAATTTTCAAGAAAGCATGGACGCAAAAATTCCAAAATCAGTACAAATATATTGAAGCCGATCTACACATTATCACTAAGAACAACAACTTTGCAATTTAATTTGAAAAGTATAAATTGTATCTGTAAATTTCTGTTGCTTGCTACCAATCGGTGAACTAGGGGAGGAGAGAAACACACATGCACTGGAACAAACAGAAAAACAACAATATTAATATATCCTGAGAAATCACCCTACCTGAATAAACACTTGCGAAATCCCATTAAAAAAGGTAAAATGACTCCCTCAGTAATGCAAACACCAATACAACTTTAAAAGGAAAGTACGCCTGATGATTCGCTAAAAAGTACAACATGGAATACTAATTTCAAGAATACCATTGGGAAGGAGCAAAAACCCTCATTACACATAACCATGAGCATAAAGGCACACCATAAAATATCCACTTAACTCCTTGGCAGTAAAATTCTTTTGGCAAATCGTAGTCCATGGGACCATTCTTACGGCATGCAAAAAAAAAATTAATCCACCTCTTACAAACATTCCCATAAAATACCATATTCAAGATTCACACAAGTAAAACAGTGAAGAAACACTTCCCTACAAAAATCCATATACACAAAAATCGCTTTAAAAAAACACTACTGAAAGGGAAACTCTACCCCGGCATAACATACTACTACTTTCATTCCAATATTTAACTTGCGTACTCATATTACGCGAAAATGCGTCTAGCATACTGTAGCCCCGAAGTATGAAGTGATGTAGACATGATCTATCGTCGGCCAGCCCGCGCAACGCGGTGAGGAACACTGCACACTTCACTTGCTCGGGCTGGGGACGAACATTTATAGGCGAAAACGCGGCTCGGGAAGGTTAAGGAGGCGGCGGGAATAGCGGAGAGGCGTATGGAAGGTGCCAGAGTGTGCGAGGCTGAACTCGTTGCCAGTAGTAGCCACCAGACAGCGCTCGGCCGGGGGACAGGAGCGCCGCGCGCCTGTCTTCAGTATAGCTCAGCGCTTAGAAGCGTTCAGACGTCGCCACTCCTTGAGAAGGGGGGGGGGAGGGGGGTCCGAAGAAAAACAAAGTACCTTTTTCTGCAGCAAAAATATTGGCTCTTCAAATAGTAAACCCTTCTTCAAACAAAATAACGGACGTGGCAAATAACCAAGCAGACGTGATAACTAAATTCATTAACGTCATGTAGTTCTGTAAACACACCAACCCCATAATAACAGCATTTAATCGTACTTCGGAAAATTGTAGGCATCATACATTTCACCAGCTGACGGGAAGAAATATAAATCGTTCAGGCAGGACAATCTTTAGCAGGGCAGGAGTACTCGCATAACATTGCTTGAGTGTGCTGATTGGCACGCGTGTCAGACTTGGAGGGCTTCAAACTGTTATAACGAAATTTCATAATCGTTTACGAAAAAAATGACATTTAAATAATCATATAATAAATTTAGCTAAAACGCTAACAAAATTGATACAAAAATACGTATAATATTATCCCTGATCTCACAGCATTACATTCCTTTGGTATATATTCAAGTACCATCCCCAAAATTTACATGCTTTAAGTTATCATTCCTTTTTTGAAAACTTCAATTTAAAAACATCAAAAACCATTCCCGTCAAACCTTAAATATTTTCTACCTTTCTTTTACATTTACAACAAATTTTAAAATACCCCAAATATTAAGATACGTATCTCCCTTGTGAACACCTCTACAGTCTGAGAACCAAGCACATCAGCTTCAAGAATTCATGCCTATTTCTTTAAATTACTTTCCTCACCCCTCGCCAATACTTCACATTTAATATATTTGTCAATGGGGTATTCAGTATTTATTTCGGTATATTAAATTTTAACCAATAGGAAAAAGTATATTTGGAAATAGAGTGCTCTCAGAACTACACGGCGACAGTATTTTATTTCCTGTCGTAAACATTTTCTTTCTTCAACCTGCAACTCTTGGCAACACCGCTGACGTCACGGAGGCGTAGCCAATAGTAGTGAGGCACGTCAGTCTTTCGTCTGGCCGACATGGAAGCACGGGCGCTATCGGTACCAAACATAAAATAATACATTTTATTGGTATCAAGCACCTTTAATTCGATTACGTTCTGAAACTCTTGGGGGGGGGGGAGGGGGTGTAGCGATGACGCTCCCGTCTTCGTGACAAGAACACAGGGGGGTTTGGTTTTCTGCCTGCCGTCGCCGCATCATTCCGTCGTGTGTGTGGCCGCTGGAGTGTTTCGCCCAGCTCGCTGCCCTGGAGTCTAGCTGCGGTCCAGACGGCGCCAGGCGAGTACTGGAGCGCCGCGGCCACCAGGCGACGCTATGCCCTCATCTCTCCCCTGCTCTTTCCGTCTCTGGTTTCGTTAGCTGCGCCACCCGTGTGCTTTGCTCTTGTGCTGTAAATGACCCACGCTCAATTGAACAGTTCTGCACGCTTTTCTCGTACTGGGTTTCGTGTGCATGCAAGCTTCGCAGGTAACAATTCACTCTAAATTGGAACATTGTTTACATAAACAGGCACTTCGAATGAGTGAGTGAAGAGATTTGGGCGGGTCTTAACATCGAGGTCTTCAGGGCCGATGAGGGTGAAACTAGGTGAGTATGGAGCATCGCCGTAATGCAAGGGTGGGAGAAACAGGATTGCAAAAATCCGGGAGCGACCCGCCGGGAATCGAGCCCGGTTCACCTAGGCAGGAGGCGAGATGTCTGACCTCTATACCACAACGGCCCCAGGCATTGTGGAATGTTAGTTAACTTTCATTACCGAGTTTTAACACAACTAGTGTAGTATGAAATGAACACGGTTTCCCATGATCTGAGCACTCAGAATGACCGCATCAGGATCTTCAGCGTTAGGCTATCGATACTGTAAGCGGTCACCGCTCGTTACAGAAGACCGAAACTCGAGGAATCGTACACTAACGTTTGTGAAAAATGGAACATTAAGAAGGATACATGTGATTGAAATTGACTTTATACCAAAGATTAGGTACACGAAAATACACAATTGATTAGGATTACAGAACTATACATGATCTCTGTCCTTAAGAATTCAGTATTGTGTGACACCCCCACCCTCACGTGCTGCAATCAGAGCCCCTAAACGTCGTGGCATGGAATCAAAGAGGACATGGATATGTTCCCGGGGATTCTCCCTCCACGCGGTTTGTATGCGGGTTCGCAAAGCATCAACAGTGAGTGACTGCTGGAGATCCGTGACGAACAAGTCGCCGACCAACCATATCCCAGACATGTTCGATGGGCGAATGTCAGAAAAACATGCAGGCCAGGGAAGTAGTGGTACCCGTCGTTCATTGAAGAAGACTTGCACATTCCTCGCTACATGTGGCCGGGCATTGTACTGCTGAAATATGGCATTTGGAATCGCCTGAAGGTGAGGTAGTACCTCGGGCTTTAAAATCTTGATGTAGTGGTTGCTGTTCAGATTACCATCAATACGTAAGAGTCAAGATCGTATGTTGTATCCAATGGTGCCCCACACCATCACACTTGGTGTTTTTCCGCTATGCCACTCCACAACGCATGCTGCCAGATTGCGGTCACCACGGTAGTGTCTAACACGTATGCGGCCATCACTGTAGGACAGGTTGAAGCGGGACTCGTCCGAAAACACTACATTTTGCCACTCAGCATGCCAGCGGTGGCGTTCACGTGCCCTTTGCAGTCTGAGGCGTTTTTGGTTTCTGGACAATAGAAACCGACGAAACGGCATACGTGCCACAAGTCCAGCCTGCGGCAGGCGGCTTCGAACCATCGACGCAGACAGGTTCACAACCGTTGCAGTTCTCCAGTGTCGAGCCAACACTGTGGACGAGGCTGTACGGTCCGTTACGGCCATGCGGACAAGATAGCGGTCATCCCGTGCTGTTGTCACATTGCGTAGTCCAGTACCCGCTCGTCACTGCGTAAGACCCTCTTATATCCACCGGTTTCACACACCCATCATTGTTGTAGCAGCATGCCCTGTACGAGCCGAAATGTCACGGTATGACAAACCCGTTTCCCGGAGACCGATTATTCTGCCCCGTTCGATCTCTCACATGCTTGTATTGCGCCCTTTTGACGTCGACGAGGCATACTGGTACTTGCTTTCACTTCGTTTGACGACTCTTCACTGACTGAGCTTGGCATAACGCTGACATTTCCGGCCACACACGAGAGGCCGCTGCTGGGCCTACGTGTACGCCATATCTCTGATCGTAATCACTTATTGCTGATACACTGGTCTACACGCCCTCGAGTTTAAATTTGGGCCATTTTTTTCTGGGCGATACTCGTAGGTAATCCGCGAATTATATTCTTTTTTGGTAGGTTCGATAATGTAGTGGATCGTATGTTTACCTCCATTGAAGTTGATTTAATTTCCATGTTCTATAGGCATCACGACACACAACACGCTTGTCGGGAGATTGGTGTGAAGTTTCACTCCCTCGTCGATACAGATTCACGTACTGTATACTCATTAAGAAAGAAGCAATGGGGCCAGAGCCCAACTGAAACATGAAAAATGTGTTTAGACTGTCTTTAGACCAAAGTCTATGGAGCTGCAAACTATATTTGTAAATCCACTCATACGAATTATGGGAACTTTGGTTATCGGTCTCATGACAGCGCAATCTCCCGCGGGCATATGAGAGATCGGCGGCTGTTTGATCTCCGTAAGAGTTCAGTTCGTGTCCGACTATTGCACACGCTGGATTTGTGCTCCAAGACATCTACATTCTGCTGGACATTTGGTGAGGTATGAATATAGAAGAAAGCCCAATTTTACGCGATAGTGGAGTAACGAATTTTTTTTTTCTGCTACATCCCGGAATATTTTTATGTACGCAAATAATTTCTGAACAGGGACACAAATATATTTGTTACTGCAGCAAGAAAACTAACTATCCTAAAGGCCATTTCACACGATACAATATTTATTGAATTCAATTACTTGAATTCAATTTACTGAACTAAAAAATAATTTCGTTTGACTTTAAATGAATTGCTTTCGATGTTATTGAAGTCTCCACATGAAAATTTATCACAAACTTATTAATGAAACCTGTTTAAAAACTATCAAAAACAAATTGTTAGAACTTTCTATGACTCATGCACGGCAAAAAAATAATTGGTTATACCCCAGCAAATTGTCTTCATTTTACTGTAATTTACAAATGTGCGAACATAACTTTACTTCCACTAATACTGTTAGAAAAGTTGCGATAAAGCTACGGTGATTCTCCATACTCACCACCTCATCGGCTCTGAAGACCTCGATGTTAAGACCCGCCCAAATCTCTTCACTCACTCATTCGAAGTGCCTGTTTATGTAAACAATGTTCCTATCTACTATAGTGAAACTGAAATTTAACAATTTAGTATATCCACTTCCAGGGGAACTTTACTACTTAATGAAATTGAATTGATTAAATGGATTTACAATTTACAATTTTGATGAAGTGGAGTGGAGAGCGAAGATATTTGGGCGAAGTGAGGTGAGTGGTGCAGCAAGCACGGGGAGATACGAAAAATCTCCGAGAAAATCCGCCGAATAGCGACATCGTCCAGCACGAATCCGAAGCGCGAAAATCCGGGAGCGACCCCGCTCTAGACTTATTCCATTACTTATAACATTAACTTTAAAAACTAAAAGGGAAGTATGATCTTATAAGCGAACGGACGTGGGCATTTTCTCAACAGCTCTTCGTAAGTAGGTGTCACAAATATTAGCTGTCCACGGTAAAATGAGTATTTTTGAAAGCCCTTTTTATGTTCCACTTGTATGCATGTCGTGTCTTCCTCCGCCTTATGTAAAATTAACTTTGTCATTGGCCTCATTACTTTACTCATGCGTCTGTCAAGTGAAACTGTGAAATTAAGGTGCTGGATTCATATTCCTTATTTTCTTCCATTCAACATTTCACAGTAGAATTCTTTGGGTGTACCATAAGTCCTCAGAGCAAGACCTATGTTCACTGCTCAGCTAGAACCGGCGGCAAACACTGCTAAAGAACATCACTTGCTAAACCCCACTTTCTTTAAATTACACTGAAGACATCTTACGACGAGTTTCTATTATTTCATTAAAATAATAACTAACCGACATACACAATTAAATATATATTTTAACTAGAATATATACAAAGCATGAAATCATTCATAAATGAAATCAAACCTAGACTACGCCCACGTCGCTCTCAGCCGCGGTAATTTGGCAGCTGTGCTTGCGATGGGTGAATCAATGCTAGGGTCATGCGCAGAAGACTTAAGTCAGTCTATCTTATCTTTAGTCCATGTTTGTGTATCTTTCCATAGCCACATTTAAAAAATAATTAACACTCCTCTGAAGTTGCGACTAGTATCCAAACTCTAATCACACAGAATTGCTAAACTGTTGGAAACTTATGAGTATTTTACAGGCAAATCAATTTCTATTCTCATGTACAAATCCGAATTTAGGAATCATCAAATCTTACACTTCTTTCTAATAATAATTTAATTCCTTGACTAATTTGATCAAATTCAAATTAGTAAAAGTATTTTATTAATGTAATAGTGCGTATCATTTGAAAATTAAGATACATACAAACACGCAAGTCTCTGTTGACCATGTGACTTACACAGTTTTGTTCCTTTGTGGTAGGTCAATGCTGATACGTACGGAGAAACGAATAAGAGGTCTAACTCATATTTAGTCTAAGGTTGTTACAAACCAGACAAAAGACGGCCGAAATCCAGTTTGTTCGGGCAAGTTCGGTAGCCACTTGGCTAGCATCGCGCCGTACGCAAGTCGTGTAGGATAGTTGCTTCCACGGCTTCCAAAATCCCTCTACCCCACATCACCGGACACCCTGGGTTCTATCGGCGCACTGGCCTTGGGCAGTTGTTGACACTAAAAGCACACAGCGCGTCTGCGCATAGAATATCGCGAGACATGAACCGCCGTTTACCGCGCAGTCATTACACATTACGTAGTGGTATATGGCGAACCACCCCACTACTGCTCAGTGAAAAACTAAAGCTACCCCTTTGCGAACTTAACAGTAATTGTATGACTGGCTGGTAAAACGCTGTGTGTAAGGAAAAAAAAGTGGGGGTCTCCCGGGCGGTCACTATGCCATGTTTACTAAAAGGGGTAACTGTCACCTATGATAAGCTTGAAGCAAGATTCGACTCCTCTATGGTCAGAGGGGCCCAAAAGCTGAGTCTCAATGTGAAGAAATTCAAGAAATGAAAATGAATCATCATCGGGACGGGTTATTAGCCCGCCGAGGTGGAGGACCCTTGAGAAAAGGAGGGAGTAGCACGGGCTGACTTCGCTTTCCCCGCAGAGGTTTCCTTCGCTAGAGGGGGTGGGAGGAGCCGTCCTGAAGAAAGGGGCTGTTTACCTGAGCCAAGCTCACTCCCTCTGGCGCCCGGAGGTCAGATCGAGGATGGACTCGTGCTGGCAGTGAGGAGTGCCTGGACTATATGCCCAGGTATCCGTGATGGTAGTAGATGGATCTCCCGAACACAGGAGAAATACAGGCCAGGTGACAGGTGGCCATCACTGAGAATGTTTTTCTGAGGGGCGGAAGGGGGTGTGGAATGCCGAGGACCATGGTCCGAGGGGGAACGCGCTCCTAGACGTCCCAACAAGAGAATCCAAAAACCCCGGAATGGCCCAAAGCTAAGAGGGGTTCAGTGTTATTAAATTATTATTATTATTATTATTATTATATGTAAGGAAAAACAAACTTTACAGGAGAGCGGATTTATTGCAAATGCAGCAATTTCGCCTTGAGTGGTATGAAAAAGTGACATACAACATTTCCGCACTGTGACATACAATATTTTTCCACTGTAATATACAGTAAATATTTCCACTTAAAATTTGTTTGAGGCTCTTTCTATTGACAAATTAAGCAATATGAAAGCGAAAGTGGTATAAAGAATACGAACTTGAAACTAAAAGAATCATTCTTTATTTTAAATGGAATTGAATAATGGAATGAACATTGAAATGAACTGAAATAAACCTCTTTGAACACTCGGAATATTTTCATAACACTTCCGAAATTCTGATTTAATTATGCATTGTGTCATGTCCATGACACCTTTCTTTTTTCTCGTTGGTAATAGGCAGAGGTGCTGAATGCAAACGTGGTTGATCACTGAAATAAATCTCAGTCGGATTGGCAGGAAAAACACCGTCTGAGATCCAAGGCCTACGAATGTTGTGCGATTCCCTTTTTAGAGAGTGATAGGATGATCAGTGGAAATCTTAATCCAAAGTTACCTGATCATATGAAATAAACTCTTCTTATTTTCAGAGAGAGCTTGAAAATCTTTGAAGTAAAACTGGTCAATTTCAATTATTGTGGAAGCTCTGTTCAGTTTGGCATTAGTAATAATATTTTCTTTTCCAATCAGAACAATTAGGAGGGTTTATTGGTTTGAAATAACCTCCTCTGCAGTGTAGCCAACGTCCGACTTACTGCAACATGGAATGTTTTTCCACGAAAACAGCACGTGGGTCGTGCCCTTCTAACAACCTATATAATATTTAGGAATTGGCTAGAGAACTACCTATGAACACAGATTGATCCAGTGAGTTACACAGAACGTTTTTCCACTAAAAATCATTTAACAGGCAGGGATTACAGGGGAAGCAATACCTCCATTGCTTTCATGGACGCTTCGCCCCAGATTTATCAGGCAGATTGTGGGTGTACTGGGAAGATCGCGGGAGTGATGACGCATTATCTGATCGCCAATTTGTTGCCGATAATTGAATGAGTGGACATCCACAGAGCCGAAATGTCTGCCATGGTTTCAGTATTTCCCTCTCTTGTGACAGTCATTTAGCATTCAGTCTGCCGCAACGACCGGGATAAATTTAAAACCATTTGGAAAAAATCTATAATTAGGGCACGTGTCTGAAAGGGAATATCCTGGATAATTATACACAATAATAAATGATGAACGTAAAATCAGCCCATTTGCAAAATGATCAGCAATTTGTCTTATTTTTTACTCTGCATCACATTGGCACGCACTCTGTAGAATTCTTTCTGCTGTAATGGGCACCGTAATGGCGTTGTTCTGAAGCTCGAATTTGTAACAAAATTTAGCAGGTTCGCTTACTGTCGTGTATAACTAAGTTGCTACTGTGTTATTATACAAGCCGTTTGCGGAATAAAACATCAAATACTGCTTATTTACCCGTATAAATATTTCGGTAAAAACACATGTATATCTTTATCGTTTATTCCCCTTTTGGCTAGTTTCTCATATGATGAAAATCAGAAACCGCAAAATTAACGACGTCTTACACGTTGTTCGCTTTTCTCGGATTTTGAACCGCTCTCAAAGCTGCCTCCCAAATTATAGATTCCGGAAAATGTCAATGTGAAATTCGTATATTGGGAACTCACGAACAAATTTGTAAACTACATTTTGTTCATAATAACTGCTTTCGTAGTTTAGGTCACTAAACAGTGCCCAGAACTTTACTCAAAAAAGTTGTTAACGATAAAGTGAGCACTTTAGAAATGAACCTTAGAAACTATTCATTACCCCTGGTTGCATATATTTTGACGGGCGCACTGAGTGACATTCGCCCAGTAAAGTTGGTAATGATGGCTGGAAAGAAGTTCCATATAGCTATTAACATCGAATAAATGTGTTAGGTAACCATTTGTAATAACTTAAGTTTATTTCGTTCTCTTTATATTTTTTTAATGTATCGAGAAGTAAAAATAAGCAGATTTGTAAAGTATTTACTTTCTTAATAATATCACAGTTTCACTTGACCGACGCATGAGTAAAGTAATGAGGCCAATGACAAAGTTAATTTTACATAAGGCGGAGGAAGACACGACATGCATACAAGTAGAACATAAAAAGGATTTTCAAAAATGCTCATTTTACCGTGGACAGCTAATATTTGTGACACCTACTTACGAAGAGCAGTTGAGAAAATGTTCACGTCCGTTCGCTTATAAGATAATACTTCCCTTTTAGTTTTTAAAGTTAATGTTATAAGTAATGGAATAAGTCTAGAGCGGGGTCGCTCCCGGATTTTCGCGCTTCGGATTCGTGCTGGACGATGTCGCTATTCGGCGGATTTTCTCGGAGATTTTTCGTATCTCCCCGTAGTTGCATTCCGGCGCTGCGCCACTCACATCACTTCGCCCAAATATCTTCGCTCTCCACTCCACTTCATCAAAATTGTAAATCCATTTCATTAAGTAGTACAGTTCCCCTGGCAGTGGATATACTAAACTGTAGTAATTTAAGTTTCAATATAGTAGATAAAAAATTAATTATTAAATATCAAAATTACACTTCCTATTAAATTAAAACCTCCTCCACCCTTAAAGTAGCAATATAATTTTAATTAATTTTTTGTTTTTCTTTGTTTAACAGAGTTCGTGCATTTTAATTGGGATAAATGTGGGGGATGGGAGATTAAAAAGATGCCCAAAGATCCCCAATTCGGCCACTACCTAATAGATGAATTGAGTTATATTAGACAGGAGGGCCATTAATTTTATTTTTATTTATTTAAATATACATACCTAAGATCAGTAATGGCCAATAGTCGGGTACTGATACAATTTTATTTTGTTCTGCTCTGCTCTGTTCTCCACTCCACTCTCCATTCTAGCCAAAAAAAAACCCATATGTTCGTGGATTTCACTGCCTCATATATACGTATTATATAAAAATATATTATAATAACGTAATCATTAGTTAAGGACGCATGTTTTACCCCACGTTTGTGCAAGGCTTACCATCAGTTCAGTACATTGTGCATACGGGTGATGTTAGCTTAAAATGCACGTACAAGTAGCGCATTTAGCGGTGTCCTACGGTCGCTTGCGTTTCCGAGATACACAAAACTGTTTCAGGCAGGCGAGCTCCTTATTGCGATCTCTGAACATTTCGAGGGGTTATCTCTTTCAGGTGCCATATCTGGAGACACTTATCGCAAAATTTTATGAGCGTTAAATTAAAATCTCTAGCAATGATGTCCTAAAATCCACAGAACTCCGTACGTACTACTTAGAAAGACGAGTTTCTATTTCCGATTTCGATCCAGTTTTTTTTTTCGAATAGTGATCCTGAAAGGAGTGTGTTATACTCGCCTTGTAAAATCGATAAATCAATGAACTGACGTTTTATGTCTTTACCAAACTGCAGTTGCAATCACTGAAACGTCAGATGTCTAGTACATATATATCTCAGAGATGGACGAGGTTTGTGATGTTTGTTACCGACTATACATAAAAATTTTCTGCTTAATCCAAAATAATCTAACTTTCCGCCATAGTTAAATAATTATTTAAACTGCTTTAGCCTGTGTGTGAAATATTTTATATGCAACAAATGTAAATGACATGTCGTATAAGAACGGAGTTTGGTTTATTTGAGGATAGCTAAAAAGTAATTTTAATGGTTGTCAAATTTTTATAAAAATGTGAAAAATATTTGTTATGGATCTAAAAGTGCACACTGGAATCGAAGAGGCACACTGTTCAAATATTAAAAATAGTTCCATTAAGATTGACAAACGGGAATTTACAATACTAAACGCAATCATCAGAGAGAGGGTTCAAGAAAAAAAAGCTTACCTGATCGTATAATATAACGCACAGTTCACAGCGTCAAACTTGTTCTGCCACAGGTTATAATCGGTATATACTTACGACCAATACTTTCTCGAGTAACAGACAAGGAATAAATAGCTATGTTAACATCCAATTGTGTCGAATCGACGTTGATGTACCTATACTGCCGAGGCTTCGCTCGTACTTTGTAAGGGCGAAAACGTGATGATTCATAATTTACGTCCTTCGAGTTGATGCACAACTGATTTGAAGTTCTCTTTAACGAGGCCGTGTGGCTACTTTGAGCCTTACTTAGACTGGAATGGTAATTTTTGAAACTATCACCATTATAACATTTTTGAAATCTCGTGGCAATAGAATGTATGAATTAGATTCATACATTGGTAGAATTTTTTTAATTACCAAAGCTGATTAATAAAAATAACATAAAACCTTTTGGTTCTGGTATATTTCAATTTATAAATTGCAACCGGTTTATTGCGCGTGTGTGTGTATAACGTTTTGACTCAAATTTCGAAGGTTAATGTCATCGTATTTATCGTGTTGTCATTTTTACATATATTTTTTTCGCAAACGTTACATTTTTATTTTAGCGCAGTCTATTTATTTTGCACGAATATTAGTAAAATTTCGTTTCAAATTTTTGTGTACATTGCATTTTTATTACTGCACTTTTTCTTTTCTTGTTTCGTAAATTGAGTGTGTTCAAATAATTCCTCACACTATCGGTGCATACTCAATGCTCTTATACAGAATATAACCCGCAAATTTTACAAGCAGCTATTTCACACAAACATATAGGCTCGTTGTGTGCACAAAATACTATAACTTTTGGAGATAAATGGAAACATTTCGTAAATAAGTGTGTAGCAAGCTTCACCACAAGACGTTACTTTCAGTTGAAATGACATAGTACTTTATACTTTATTCTAAACTTAAAGATTATGCATGATGTCGAAACGAAGATTTTTCATGTATGTAAATAATGTCAAGCTTGTTGGCCTTTCTAGCAACGAACTTGTGGAGCGATTCATTTTATGTAAAATAACCACTGTTAGTTGTACTCAGTTTTAGTGTGAAAAGATGTAATCCGCTTAGTCGAATAAGAATCAGAAAATAATTCACTGATTTCCGAATTGTATAATTATGTTTGTATATATGTGGAATAGTATCGCTTATCGAACAGTTGTGGGAATATGTTTGTGTAGCTGGGGAGGGAGTTACACTATTACTGTTTCATTGAATACTTTTAAAATTAATAAAAAACTTGAAAAAAATCACTGCCAGTAATTGCAAATATTTGCTCAAGATACTGGCTGATATAGCTACGGTAATGGTGCCAGTTACCTAATGTAAAATAGCTCTATAACTTGAGGTGTTATTTAAAGTGTTATGTTTAAGTTGGTTGTCACTGCATTTTTTTTTTGTTTTGTACACTCCGAATTAGAAATTGAACAACATTAACATTCTAACGTTTCTCAAAATGTCGTAGTTTTAGCGTCATCGACATATTAGGATCATACCGATGTCAATTTTACGTTTGCGAAAATATGCACAATGAATGGAAAAAACCTCGAAAGGCTTATAAATGTTCAAACAAACGTGAATAAACTATAAGAAAAGAACCAATAAATATTCTGTTGCAACGACTGTTCCTTAAATATTGGTAGACCAATATGTGAAACATACGGAAGGGGCGTTGGAACATTAATTGCTACATTGCATTATTCAAATCACATAACTTTTATTATGTTTGATCTAGCAGTTTATAATTACAAACAGGCCTTGTTTGCAGTATCCAAAGACAGCCTAGCACACTTAAAAAAAAAAAAATCCCTTCGTTTTACGGAAAAGTGCTGGTAAAAATTTATCCAGAGGTGTCCGTAAACTCTCTGTAAAATTACGGACACATTGATTTTCAAAAACGAACTTTTCGTAACATTCACGGGAACCTCTCCGTTTATTCCCTAGTTAGTATTCTGTACTCTACTTTAAATAATTTCTAATAGATATTTTATTTTTATTTTCATTATGTGGGTGTTCTACTGTGTATAAAAAATATTTCTAAAATTTAAAATTTTGTATACCTACTTAAGGAAGATTTGAACCCGAGTCAAAAAAGTTGCAAGTTCACGACCCTAACCGTTTACCTACAATGCTTACGTGATGGATCTGGTATAACTTTTAAATTTCTATGGCAGTTACATAAGAAACTTTTTTAGTTTCTGTTAAAGTCAGTGTATTTTAAGTGTTGCCATGTGTTACAGGCGCCTGTTGATACTTCTTAATGTTTAAAAGAACAGGTCTTAGTGACATGGATAACCTCGACTGCCGCAGAAACGATCATTTTCTGGTTACAGTGGCGAAGAAAGTTTCGTGTAGACTCGGCACTGTTCGTGCCCGAAACCCGAAGTTATAGGAAATACGGAGATTTCCCGTAATTTGTATTTTTCGCACACAACTCCGTTTCTCGTCATTACGGATTGCGTTTCCGTATATTTACTGTGCGTTTCCGTAAATACACGGAAAATGTTAACAGCGCAGGCTCGGTATTCACGCTGCTCAAGTTTGCCCGTTTAGAGAAGACGACGTGGGTATAAACAAATCAGTGGTCAGTACCACACTGTTATCTCTGTCTCAGCTCCCACGAATGTGTAACGCTAAAGAAGACTCCGAATTCTCTGCTCACTACAAGCAGCCACCATCGCGGCTCGCAACTGTCTTCGTCAGCCACGTGCAACCACATATGTTTTGAGTGACATGTCTTCGAGTTTTATATTTGTTTTCATCTGTAGACAGGCGTGGTCTTTCGTCACGGCGCAGCTTAGAAAAGTCAGGCCGCGTTCAAAATTGAAAAATTTCTGTAAATTCGTGATTTGGTTGGTACCATTTCGGACGTTGTCGACAGTCACTTGTTTAGCACTCGCGGCAACACATTACTACAACAGTGCGAAATATTTTCATCTAAAATTTAATGCTTAAAACAGGCATAATATTCCTGCAGTCATCACTGGAATACTACGAATATGTTAATAAATAATAAAATAATAAATTATGCTATAACGACTTTTAATTATTTTTTGTGGTATATATATATATATATATATATATTATATATTAATATATATATATATATCGATTTTTTAGCGATGAGCAAAAATACAATGACAATCAGCCATGTTGTTTTTTTAAAACCACATCGCGATGCGTAAAAAAAACTATGCTAGTATTTTATGTACAGTTATTTGTTTTCAAAGTCATTTTATTTACGCATCCGCGCATGTGGTTTTAAAGTAAAAACAAACATGGCGCTGATTTTGTCATTTTGTATTTTTGCTCGCATCCGCTAAATACAAAATACGAAATACCAAATTACCTATTACATTACCATTTTTGTATACAAAATCGGGTCACGTGATAATTTTGTCAACAAAATCTGCCAATTAGGACACGGCCTCAGTTTCGATTTTTTTTACCGCACAACATTTAAGAATAAAGGCTGTCCACGATAAAGTGAGCACTTTTGAAATTTACCTTAAAAAAAAGTCACTGCTCCTGCATGCATCTATTTTTAACGGGCGCTGTGAGTGACACGCGCTCAGTGAAGTTGGTAACGATGGATGGAAAGTCCCTATATTCACGTCGAATAAAAATGTTAGGTAACAATTTGCGATAACTTAAATTATTTATTTCGCTTTCTGTTTTTTTATTCCATCGAAGTGTTTAAATTAGCTGATTTGTAAAATATATGCTTTTCTAATAATTTAATAGTTTCACTTAACCGACGCATTAATAAAGTGATGAGGTCCATGGCAATGTTGATTTTACATACTGCGGAAGTATACACAACGAGCATTCAAGTAGATGTCAAGCAAGGCTTTCAAAAGTGATCACTTTACCGTGAATAGCCTATATTAAATATACTTTGCATGGTAAAAAAATTTGCCTTCTCTTCATTTGTAAGCTTTACTGTTTTGTTTCCTCAGTAGTCCTCTTGAGGCGGCATCAGTTGTACTTGATTTTTGTGCTGTTTGCACCCATGGAAATGGGAATTTTTTTGTGCTTTTTACACCCATGGAAATGGGAGATTTTTGATGGGATTGTTGAGCGAGCGACTGAAGAGGTTTGGGCTTCTCTTAACATCGCGGTCTTTTGAGAAGAGGAGGGTGAAGCGAGGTGAGTATGGAGCTGCGCCGGAATGAAGGGGCTGGGGAAATGGGAGATCCCCAAGAAAGACCGTCGACCCACGTGTGAAAGTCCGGGAGAGGCCCCGCCGCCGGGAATCGAGCCCGGTTCACCTTGGAGGGGGGCGAGTAGCCTGACCACTACGCCACCGCGGCCCCCCGGAGGAAAGTCGAAGTGCAGATGAGGATTGGTGCGATGTCATCTGTGATGCATGAAACACGCAGGTTGGAGAAAATGCCGCTTCTAATTTTATGACTATCAATTATTAGTCCCAAACTTGCACTAATGTTTTTCTATAGTCAGAGGTTCAGCAAGGCATGTGGTTTGTATTTTGTGCATGGCAAGGGCGCTTGTTGTTTTTAAGTAACGAGAAGTGGTTAAGGTTTAAAGGAGAGCAGCTCCCAATGTACTGTACAACGTGCAGAACTCATTAAAAAGTAGTATGTTGTTACTTTTTATAAAAATGGGTGTAGTATTTTATAGTTTACATTAAACGTATAAGTTTAGGGATTAGGCGTAACTCACAAGGTGAACGCTATTCGCCTCTTTATCGTCCTGTATTGAAATCATATAAATTACATCTCGTTTACAAATCTTTCAGTTAGTCTTTTAACTCGGAGGAGCTCTTATTATTTTTATTGGTTGCATTGTGTTACTGATTATTATTATATATAATTTTATTCCTTAATTACATTAAAGCCACTCTGAATAGTTTATAAGGACCAACTTCACCTTGTTCATGACGCAATAGGCTGATAACTAGACGTTTGTCGGCGGACGGCACATCCGTATCTCTGGACGTCTTCCTGGTGCAGTGTCTCGACGACAGAAACCTCGTTCGCCGTGTTTCCAGCCGTAATATTGTCTCGTGTTTAGTAACAACCAGCCCTTCCTAGAGGGGTTTGTTTTTTAGCGCTTGAGGCTTCGTTCCACTTCCTCGTACAATCAGGCTAACATACTTGTTGCTGCGCATAACAACGTCATCTGCCAACACTGTTAGAAAATTATGATTTGTGCTGCATATGAAAAAAGCATACATGCATTCTGACAGTGTCAAATATTTTGCTAGAATTTACTTTAGTTTAGTTTAGGTGGCGAGCTAAGTACATTATTACTTCATAGTAGTATTTCCAATTAGAAGAACTGTTGAACTTGGTACTCGTGTTTTATTTTATGGTTGTAATGTTTGTTAGTGACGTTGCTCGAATCCTTGTAATGTTACCTCTCTCTTCAACGGCCGCCAATAAAGATGGCCGACGCTAAGAAATATACTGAAATTTGATGGTCAGAGGCTTTTAGATATTATTTGTAGCTAAAAGCTGATTATGGTTGAGCACTTTTTAAATCAACCTTGGAAAAAAGTCGCTGCCCCTGGCTGTATATATTTGAACGGGCGCACTGAGCTACATGCGCCCAGTAAAGTTGGTAGTGAAGAATGGAAAGTAGTTCCATATCTTAACGTCTAATAAAAAGTATTAGGTAACCTTCTGTGAGAACTTAAATTATTTCTTTCACGTACTGTTTTTTTTAATACATTGAAGTGTAAAAATGAGCAGATTTGTAAAATATTTACTTTTCTAATAATTCCACAGTTTCACTTGACCGACGCATGAATAAAGTGATGAGGTCAATGGAAATGATAATTTTACACGAAGCGGAGAAAAACACGACGTGTACACAACTAGGTCGTACCCAGGGCTTTCAAAACTGCTCGTTTTACCGTGAACAGCCTATAACGACGGAGAGAAAATAATTCTGTATTTTAACGTTGCATTAAAAGTATTAGGTAAATATTTGCGAAAGCTGAAATGATTTCGTTTTCATTTTGTTTTCTAATATGTACGTGTGAAAATTTCACAAATTTTTAAGACGCATGCTGTTATGCTAATTTCACAGCTTCACTTGACTGACGCGTGAATAAAGTTATCAAGCTTTGACAATAATAATTTTGCACATGATGGAAAAATGCACGACGTGCATACAAGTGGATCTTAACCAGGGCTTTCGCAAGTGCTCAATTCACAGTGAAAAACCTACACCACCTTGCATTACACACGACTTAACTCGTCGGTGTCTATTGTCAGTACGCAAAATGATATTCTCCAGTAGTTATTTAGGTTTTTTTTTTTTTTTTTTTCTATGTTAGATGATCATTACCAAAACTGTATTTTTACTGCGTGTTGGAACAAGTATTTTCACCATCGATGATTTTTGTATGGAAACACGGCACTTAAGACCTCGCTGTTAGGAGCCACCCAAATCTCTTCACTCGTGATTTATGGGAACATTACATTAGCAAGGCTGGCACTATTGTGGCAGGCAGCAACTCGCAGAACAGCCTTGTTACCTGTTCCGGCACGGACGCATTAGTCGCACAGGCTCGATGTAGCACGGCCCTTCCTCTGCCAGCCGTTCCGGCCCATTTGCAGTTTCTCCTGGTTTGTCTTTTAACGTTAATACGTCTTTAGATTTACAACTATAGTGGGAGGCAATCCAGAAAATCCGATGATAACCAAATAGAGGGATACGGTTTGGCATTGCAGCTCCGAGTCTATCGGCTACATTCAAAATTCAATTATACCACTCGATGCCAAAGGATCAAATAATATGCTACGTTGAGTGAGGAATGAAGAAGAAAATGTGATGGGGGAGGGGGTTGCAATTTTGAGTTCGTTTCGCCGCATCTCATAACTTCCGCGTAGTTTAACTTTTGACAAGGAGAAGCTACGATGCTCGTTTAGGTTTTAATCGACAGCTCTCGTCAAGATCAATCGATTGCGTGTATAAAAACATTTGTGTTGCGTGGTTATGGTGAAATTGCATGCATTTGATGTAAAATACAGTGATACCCATAAAACCCCATATGATCGAGTGAAGCGGTGCCGGGAGACGTAAAATAGACACCAAGGCGTCCGAGCGCGTCAACGTAGACATATTCACGCAAAACAAACGGCCGTGTCCCCAACACAGCCAAACCCAATTATTTTTTTACGTTTCGTTGGATCTTAAAGACTGCTTCAACGTGCTTTGACACTACACAACACATTATGTTACACATAATCAAATATTGTATCATATGTGATGTTCCGTGAAACGTTGATGGGGACATTCCTCCTCATTCATGAACAATCTGAATCCCTCTCTATATTGCCATTCTATTAAGTCAGTTTAAGAACACAGACTCAAATTAAGAAGTTCATCTGAATACACAAATAACTAGACCAGTTTCCACGACACTGTTACATATGTATAAACCGAAAGGCATTCTTTTCGATTTCGTTTAATTTTTATTGGAATTCTTCTGATAATTTGCATGAACGCATTCAATTTTAAAAATTTTACTATGCAAATATTTAAGATTTTCGCAATTTGGAAAATTACTTTCGATTCGCTATTTGGTAGTGTAATATTCAAAGATATAAATTATTCACTCTAATTATACCGAAATATCTTTGAAATTACATAACTGGGTAGTATTTTTTGAGATAGCCTTTTATTCATATTTTAATTAGGGTTTCCTTTATTAAAGTGTGCAAACCCATCTACGTATAAAACGTTATTAAAATTGACGTTGCAATTAATTTCTTCTATTTAAGTAATTGACATCCGGTTATGTTACGAGCTGTTTTTATTAAATTTATGAATTTAATTCTAAAACCATTAATGTAACACTCTCTGCGGAGGGGCTTTATTTATAGGCTCCACCAGGCTGTAGTTTTTGACATCATTTTCCACCAAGCTAAAACTGCCTGGAGCTGTCGTAGCGTCATAAACGACCAAAAAGCCAGGTGAAACAAAATGTTTGTTAATTCCGAGAAGCGGTTTCAATGGGAAAATAAACTGTACAGTATTGTCTGTCTGTCGTAAATAAACATGGAGAGTAATTGGAATGTGATATGATTAGGTACACTTTATGTTATTCATTAAAAAATGTTCAAAACATAAATAATTAAAAAATAAAATAATCAACTATATCGACTGAGTTCTAAACTTATTAAACCGTATGTAATGTGCAGCAAGTGCAACAGAAAGGAATTTTATTAGATATTTTTTACATACCTCTTTTGTACAAATATTTGTAATGTCCAGTATCTGTATTTTTTTTTATCGAAATGTAGCCCACGCCCATAGAAATTTATTTTGTAAAGTTGAAAAATTATTTTCGTAACGACGACAGTTGCTAAGTTGCCCTTATTCAGCCCTCGTTTACTTACTAACAGACCGGAAATCCTATCACAGAATTGCTTGCTAATTTGAACCGGCTCAAAGCTAATATTTGGTGACCAAGATTTAATTCAAAGCAATCAAAATCTTTATGGTAACAAAAAAATCATTATTTAGAGAGGCAAACTCGTGTTGTAAAATTTGCATATACATTTGCAGCAGCCCCTCGTTTCATGAATGTGTATATATATATATATATATATATATATATATATATATATATAATATATATATGCGAAATGTAGTAGATATAGAAAGCTGCTGGACCACTCTGGTTGAGAAAAAGGGTGCTGGGAAGGGGGGAGGCTGGTGACTACACACTGCCATAGGCCCTAATTAGAAAAAAGGTCCTGTGAGGTGGAAATGAAAAAATGCCATGACATTTGTTGTCAGTTAAAATATCTACTAAAAACTTCTGGGAAGCCTTTAAGAGTGTTGGCCACGAAAGAAAATTTGTCATTTTATATTTGTATCATATACTAATAATTAACTTTTTTATCATCGGATAATCGGGAATTGATCTTTCTTCTAAAAAAAAAAATAAATTAATAAAAATATTTTTGAACTCCTAGATCTCGCATAAATACCTAAATATCAAAATTGCTATTTTACTGTTTCAGAAATTAAAAAAATAACGAAAACTAACAAACGTACAGGAATTAGATAATTAACACTGTAAGAAGATATCAAGAGCTACTTTAAGACCTCTATAAAGTCGTGCAAAGAAATGCTTTTGCAGTTATAAATATTTCTGGGCATAAGGAAGTTGATGCAAATTTTTAATTTGAGGCTGCTCCCAAACTTTTTGAAAAATAACTTTTCCTAAGCATACCTTAAAATGAGTTCAGAGAGGAAGTTTCAGCTGCCCTTGTAAAGTTTTCTGCACGTGGTGTGATTTAATTTTTTTGCACCTATACTAAAAAGAGCGAAATTTTGACATTGCATGTTCCATAGAATCAATAAATCAATTCAACTAAAGATTCTTCCCTTCCTCCCCAGTCCCGGCAACTTGCCATTGGATCTGTCATCATGCTGATCCGCAACAACGACCCAACTCATGGCTTATGTGATGGATCACGTTTGGCTGTCGTTCAAAACCCCGACCGAGACACCGGATTTTCACATGTGGGAATCGTGCCGGACGATGCTGTTTGGTCGGCGGGTTTCTCTCGCCGTTTCATAAGCTGCGTTACGGGTGATGTGTAATGTGTTGTGTAGAAGTGTGTTGTAGGCAAGTGAAATAATGTAAGGTATTGGGCTTTTTTAATGTGTCATGAAAGTGTGAATGTCACGAAAGAAAATAATGCAGCTAACCATTCACATTTGAGAAGTTGTTGCAAAGTGTAGATTCCAAGACGTCGTTGTCAGCGCCCAGAACACACCGAAGAACCTTGAGGTGATGAATGACATTGGTGAGCGCGTTGGAAGAATTGGAAGAGGAAGCAAATTCCAGTGAAGGAGTTGCATTTACTCAAGTACCTCAGGATAAACCACATCGACAGTGTAGTTATTGTCGTATGTCTACAAACCTTGTGATCTAAAAAAAGTATCTGAGGAAGACGTGGTTATAGATAACTAGGGGCCCAGCCCGTGACCTTTTATTTTAGTATTATCACGTACCTAGAATAGTTACCATGTTACACATTTTGGTTATCATACAAAAATAGAAAAAAAAAATCACATTGCGTAGATATATGTAGGTAATAATGAAATGATGTGAAATTAACTTAACACTGAAGCGACTGCGGTCCCATTTGATATTTCTCTATCCACTGAGCGGCTGCGGCCCCACTTAACATAGTTCTATCCACTGAGCCACTAAGGCCCCACTTGGAATCGCTCTATCCACTGAGCCACTAAGGCCCCACTTGAATCTTCTATCCACTGGCCACTAAGGCCCCACTTGAATATCTTATCCACTGGCCACTGTGGCCCCACTTGAATTAAGTTCACCACTGAGCCATTGCGGCCCCCCTTGGAATCGCTCTATTCACTGGGTCACTGCGGCCCCACTTGGAATCGCTTTATCCACTGAGCCACTGTGGCTCCTCTTAGAAATTAACTCAGCATTGGAGCGAGACATTTAAATAAACAAAAATGATATTCCATTACCTTCATAGCTCTATGTAATAATCTCTACCCACTAATACAAAACTTTCATAGGAAAAAAGGAATTAAAAAATGAGTTTTTAGGGTAAAAAGTAATGATTACATAATCTAATCTTGCTAAAATTCGAACTTGACCTGTATTTAACCCTGAGGATTCGCTCTGCAAAATGTGAAGAACTTTTGTTGAGTTTCGAGGAACTTACAGGTATTAAAGACGGACAGACAGAGAGACAGAGATCGTCTCCTTATATAATAGAATTTCCACGAGTTGAACTGAATGTGGTACAAACATGAAATAACAAATTCTTTTCGTGGCCAACGCCATTAAGGATTTATTCTGGCATTAGCATGGAAAAAAATATGCAACTATGAGAAGGATTTATTTCAAAGACTGATTTCAAAGTTGCTCGGAATCTGACCTAAATGGCAGTAAACTTAGAGCATGGCGTACAAGTTCTTTTACTTGTTGTAGCGTGATAGTGTTTTCATGTATAATTGGAAGGAGAAAATAATAACTCTAGAGAGTCCGCTTTATAGCATTATTTATTAGTGCTATACGAGTGATAACATTAGTTTTTTAAATGGCGCCATGTATCTATTTGCCAAATTTCAATGAAGTTCGTCAAGACCTATTTAAACATGTAGCACAAAGTACACTCTCATTACATGAACATTAAATACAACACAGAATAAAGGAAACTCTACTGCCCGTTTGTAGTACTATCCATATGGGTAATACGGGTGGTAGAACATTATGTTAGATGTTCAAAGTTGTGACCATTAGCAATGATACACAAGCACTGGATAAACGACAACACTGATCCCTCCAGTGTTGCCTTCTGAAGAGCATTGCAAGCACGCACAATAAGTTCCTGTATGATCTCTGGAGTTGTTGGAATATATCGATAGACAGCGCTTTTGCGGAACCCTAAAGAAAAAAATTCCTGGGGGTTAAGATCAGAAGACCGCGTGAACCACTGAACTGGTCCTCCACGACCAATCCACCTACCAGGATATTTTCGATCCAGAACACGACGTGCATACACAGCATTATGTGCTAGGTATCCATCGTGCTGGTACCACATTATCATTCTGTTCCTCAGAGGCATCACCTCCAGAAGACCAGGAAGAATAGTTTGTATGACGGTGGCATACTTCTTGCCGTTTCGGTTACCATTCACGAAACAACACCCTATAACATTATTGCCAACCATCCCACACCAGACGTTAGGTCCCCATTGACGCTGGTCCATCTGTCGAAGCCATGGTGGCTTCTCTACAACCCAATAATGCAGGTTCCTCGTATTCACTTGCCCTGAGTTGGAGAACGACGTTTGATCGGTAAAAATAACATCCGAAAAAAACGTTCGGGTTGGCGACAAATTGACGTTGTTTCCATTGATAGAAATCTACACGATTATGGAAATAATTTCCGTGTGCATGAGAGGGATAGAACGTATTACGCTTAAGAATGCGATGTGTACTAGTTTCTGGAATGCCAACTTCGGCTTCAAGTTGGCGTGTGCCGACACGTCGATTAACTGCCGCAGCAGCGACAGCAACCTCAGCAACTTCATATGCTCTCAAGACCTCGCTGTTAAGAGCCGCCCAATTCTCTTCATTTCACTTCAACTTCATATGTCCGATTTCTACGACGATTGCGTTTGCTGTAGGTTCAGATTCTCCATTTCACTCAGCTTCACAACGAGATGGGAAAACATCCGTCTGGACGGTGGGGTATTGTCAGGGTATCGTTCTCTGTAGAGTTGCGCCGCCTGACTAGCACTACGCTGGCCATCAACAGAATGAACGAGTGAGCAAACCAAGCTATTGGTAATGGTACTCACAGAATTGTGTTTGTTTCCGTATAACTCACTTGAACATACTACAATGTAATATAAGCAGTAGGGAAGTAAGCTGAGAGTCTTAGTTTGACAGCAGCTCCCGTGAAAGGTGGATCGTCTTGGCTAGCTTGTGCCTCTTCAGATCAAAGTCTTATTCTGCGTCTGCAATGTCTTCGGGCACCCCAGAGATAATGGTAGCTACATCAGTGCCATCGACTTCTTCAGGCATGGTGCTGACAACACCGTCAACTTCTTCTGGTGGGTCACCTACAGCAGTTCAACCATCGACGTCTTCAGGCATGGCGTCGACAGTGCCTACGACTTCTATGAGTGGGCTAACCTACGGCAGCTCCATTAGCATCGTCAACTCGACCATCGGCCTCTTTTCCAGCAGCATCTGTATGGTCAACCACATCTGCTGAACCATTCCGACATTATAAATGTCACTTCTGTGAAAAGACCTTCACGTGCAGCAGCAATGCTCGGCGACATGAGCGCTCTAATTGTACTAAAAAATCTCTGTTGCTTGCCATATTTGTGACAGGTGCGGCAAGCTTATCAGCCGTAACGACAGCTTACTTAGACATATTTTAAAAATTGTAATTTTCTTCAGGTGTTAGAGACTGTAATAATTTAATTGAATAAAGAAATACCTATGAATAAAATTGTGTTTTATTTCATGTTTTCCAACTTTGTCGAAATATAATAAAAAATTATAAGGTAAAGAAATAGAATAAATTTTACTAAAAATTATTGTACTATATGTACAATTATATAATTAAATAAAGTTTTTAAAATTAAATAACTTTAAATTTTAAATACCAAATATATATTTGATAAATTATGCATGCCATCAAAGTCTCGCATTATGCTTGTAGGTATACTGCTGATTGTAAACATTGGCTTTGAATAGAGTGGCAATTTTAAAGTCTTTTTATACCTATAAATATAAGGGCCGACAGCTCGCTTGACTTCCAGCATGCTTACTTTTACGTATTTACTCTCGAGCTTTTGTTTTCAAGGTCATCCAGGGTCGTGGAGGAAAAGTAAAGGCAGTCTGCATCCAATATGGCGGTGGTAGTCTGTAATGTATTATGCCTGCTGAACTTTATGCATTTTTACGAGTTTTCGTTTTCAAGGTCATGAGTCTGCACCCAATATGGCGAATGGGTGATACCTACCAAGATGGTGGTGGCCTACCAAGACGGTGGCTTCCATAATTGATACACAAATAACCTACCAAAAACAAATATGGCGGCATCCCGTAAAAAATAAAAGATGGCTGCTTCCAGTAACATATAAACAAATATGGCAGTCGAGCGAATGCGAAAGTCAATTTGCAGTTGCGTGTAAACAAATGACGAACGAAAAAAACAAGACGTTGGAATGAATATAGAAGAGGGGAGCGGGTGCGAGGGAGTCAGTCGTCTGCTGGGGATGGAACGAATGTGACTTTCGGTGGTGCTGGGAAATGTAAGTTTAAAAAAAAACTAATGTTTAAATAATTTTTAAAAATGTTTTAATAGTTTTTTAAATAACTTTTAATAATTTTATTTTAATAATAACTTTTTTTTTTTTTAATTTTCTTAATATTGTAAAATTTTTGTTTGATTTTTTGATTTTTTTTTTTAATTTCAAGGTCATATGTCAATGTCCAAGATCAATGGTCCTGATCCCGGCCACCTGTCAGCATTTATGGAAAATGTGGGTCATTTCTGAGGATCCTTTATTTTTTTAAATTATTTTTTTATAATTCTAAATAATTTTTAATAATAATTTTTTCCGCATTTTTTTTAGAACTTTTTAGAATTTTTTGGGATTTTTAAGGAGTTTTAGGATTTTTTAAAAAAATTTTGGTTTTTTGAGGTTAAAGGTCATCAGGCTCAAGGTCAAGGTAAATGACATCCAATACGGCGGATAGTGACGTAACCAAATGGCGTACTCCTCCGAATCCTAATCCTATCCCCAATCTCCTTGGCCCCAAACCTACCAAATCCTACTTCTCTAAAGTGCTCACTTTATCGTGAACAGCCTTTAGATTGATCGTCTTGTAGCAACCACTATGACGGTTAACCCGTGTGTTGTCCGACAGGAGAGGAGAGATCGACGGAAAACAGCGGGTTGAATAGCAAGACATATGCAGTGCACATACTGGCCGCCCGATATCGCGTTTCTCCGAGGCCAGGAGACTGCATATGGGTGTTGTGATGTCATTGACGCTTACTAACAAATCTGAGACGGCGTTTGCTGTGGTGTCTGGAACACGAGTACCGGGGAAATCAGCAAATGAGTCGAGTGCTCTTCATGGGCGACTGCCGGGCATGACATAGCTGAGGTGGTTTTCAAAAGGTTGATGCGAAAAGAGAGAATATAGGGTGAACTTATAACACGAACAGTTGTAAAGGCTGTTCACGGTAAACTGAGCACTTTGAAAGCCCGTTTAAGATTTACATGTATGCACATCGTGTATTATTCCACTACATGGAAAATTAACATTGCCACGCGACTACTCACGTTATTCATACGTAGGTCACGTGAAAATGTAAAATTGTTAGAAAAGTAAACGTTTTACAAATTAGCTGATTTTATCACTTGTATGCATTAACACGACGCAAAGAAAAATAACTAATTTCAGTAATCACAAATGTGTACTTTCTCTCCGTCGTTACGAACTTTCAGGGCGCATGAATGTCAGTTCAGCCGATAAAATAAATACAGGCAGGGGCAGTGGCATTTTTCAAAGTTTGATTTCAAAAGTGCTTTACGTATTCGTGGAACATCCTATAAGTTAGAAGAGATAAAGAGCTCGTACCAAGGCTCGGGCGAGTGCCTGACGTGGGCAGATAACAAGAGCTGGAACTGGTAAGGCGGAGCCGCGACAAACTTGGTTGGTAAACAACGCGATGGATTAGCAATTTCTTCCCCCCCCCCCCCCCCCCCACGGCCACTCTAGTTCTCGACGACCACAGTCTCTCTTCTAGGGATGAAAACGTCGCAAGCTGGCATGGTGGCCGAGTTCGGCGGAATGATGAGGGATGGTGGCTGAAAGTCTGACAGCAGAGTGGGCAGGGGTATCCGCCGCGCAGCAGGGGGGAAAAAAGAGAGATAAATACGCGCAGGGGAAATTGAGAGAGAGAGAGAGATGATGGTCTGTGCTTCGCAGAGAGGACGCCTGCGGCCAGAGCGACCGGTTCGTTTCAATTGTCGAGTCAACCGTCGCCGCGTAGAACGTAGACAGCCAGAGGGCTGTCGACTGTAAAGGCGCCAGCCGGGTCTTTAGAAGCGCTGGACGTCAAATAGTATTTAGGCCTTAACTTCAGACAATGTTGTAAAGGCTGCTCACGATAAAATGATCACTTTTGAAATCAACCTTATAAAAGTCACGCTCATACCTGCATAAATTTTAACGGGCGCACTAAGTGACATGCGCCCAGTAAAGTTGGTCACGATGGAGGGAAAGTAGTTCCATATAACTACGTCGAAGAAAGAGTGTTAGGTAACCATTTGTGATGACTTAAGTTATTTATTTCGCTTTCTGTTTTTTTTTTTAATTCATCAAAGTGTAACATGGAGCTGATTTGAAAAGAAAAAATTGCTTTTCTAATAATGTCACAATATCACTGGACCGATGCATGAATAAAGTGGGGAGGCCCATAACAATGCTAATTTTACATAAAGCGTAAGACTACAGGACGTGCATTCAAGTAGATCTTAAGCAGGGCTTTCAAAAGTGCTAATTTTACCGTGAACAGCCTATAATATAGATTGTTCACTGTAAACCGAGCACTTTTGAAAGCCCTGCTAAAGATCTACTTGTATGTATACTGTATATTCTTCCACCGTATAAGAAATTAAATTGTCCCGTGACTGCTCACTTCACTCATACGTCGTTAAAAGAAGTTGTATAATTAATAGAAAAGTAAATATTTTTCGAGTTTGCTAATTCCTACATTAATGAGCATTAAAGAAACGAAAAGTAAAAGAAATGGTTACAGTATTCACACATGTTTATCTAACACTTTTACTGAACGCGCGCCAGTCAGCCTGCCCGTTAAGATATACGCAGGCAGCGGCAGTGACATTTTTCAACGGTTCACTTGGAAAGTTTTCACTTTACCGTGAACAAAACAAAAAGAAAGATTATAGGGGAGTTTAAGCCTGCAGTACAGAGTTTAAATTGAGTGAAAGTGTGAGTGTAGATATTTGGACGGCTCTTAACATCGAGGTCTTGAAGTCCGATGAGGGTGAAGCAAGGAATGCAAGGGCGCGGGGAAACGGGAGAGCCCCGAGAAAGCCCCGCTGATCAGCAGCATCGTCCGGCACTATTCCCACATATGGGGGCGGCCCACCGGGAATCGACCCGGTTCGCCTAGTTGGGAGGCGACTAGCCTAGCCGCTACACCACCGCGGCCCCAGTTGAAATGGAGAAGCAAATATCAAATAAAATTCATTGCCAGTGCATCAATTTTAAAGATAACAATTTCGAACAGAACTTATCCTAAGTAGTATTTCTTAGATAACACTGGCATGTTAACAAATGTTGCCAATTTTTATGTTTAATATTTTAATAAAACTTATCATTGAAATAATTACACTTAACAAAATAATAAATGGAAAACATTTTTTTCTTACCGTGGTTATATTCTCTCAGAATGTTGCATTAAATATGTTTTTGGGTTAGAAACATTTCTTTTTGAAATCGATGCACTGGTTGTAAATTTATTTAAAATTGTTGTCACATTTAATCTTCATACTGTGAGCTTCGCCCCTTATAAATTATTCGTTTTCGCGTCCTAACATCTGATTCATAGTAATTACTGACAATGTACGATCACAGACAATTTACACTTCACGAATTGTTTAATATATTTGTGCGTAATTTAAATTGTGTGTTTTCTGCTTGTTATAAAAAATTCGAGAATATATTTAAGTTACAATTGGCGTGACTCCACTAAAATAATTTCCTTCACACTTTCCCGTTGTATTTAGAGATTTCAATAACTTACATTACTTGACTTTACGTGAATCTAGCCAATTGTGTAATATGCCAATGATTTTACAATTACATGTATCTTAAACAGCTCAATCGCTTACTGTTTCTCGATAGACATTTAAGTGTTTAAAACGGGAACGTTTAAAAATTGTTTCTACGTAACAATATTCCGTCTAATGAAAATTAAGGCCAATTTATAGGTAGGAGAGAGCACGAATCTCCAGTCGCAGCAAAACGTGATTTTTTATCGGAAACGCATTAGTACCGCAGCGTCCAGTTAACTACAAATACATAGGCCACGCAGAAGAACGAATTTACAAAGGGAGAGTTTTTAAACAAAAGCGTGAAATTAAAGCTTTTAAAATTTGCATTTTGGCTGCCGTACACACTAAACTGAACGTTAATTGAAATCTCAAACAGTGGACTTTTTTTTTTTTTTTAAGGCCTTGGTGATATTCTCGCCGTCCGGGAAGATGGTTGGTTGCTTTGTGAAGCCACCATTATTTATTATGGGGAAACGTGAATATTATGTTCCCTTCTATGAAAACGTTCACTTTCCTTTTATAATTAATTCTTTTATAGCTCACTGAAATTGCGTGTAGCGGTAAATTTGGCAACCGTTAGCTATCACGAACCAATCGTTGCCTATGTTCCATCATAATGCAAAGCGAATGTACTAGTTGTTCACAAAGTTCCTCAGAATTTTAAGAGTACTTACATAGTCCGAAAAAAATTTGAGCTTGCTATTTACGCAGTAATAAGTCTGATAAAAAAAAACTAATGTTTTATCTGGACTTTGTAAATGGTGTAACCTCACTTGGCGGTTCAGGGAACGTACAATCAACATTCAAGCTTTTGCCGAGCATGTCGGTAGGAATTTAATCATTGCATCAGCGGCGTGGAAGTAGAAGCTATATTGTTATAGAAGGTCTTGAGTTGTAAATGTTGAGTATTGCACAGATTACTGCACAGCATTTGAGCACGTCCAGCAAGGTGTTAGTAAAAATCTTTTCTTCTTGAAAAGCTGTGGGACCAATTCATTCATTACGCATAACGCTATGTCACGCCTTTACTTTACTGCAGATGTTAAAAATAATGCGTCTGGGACGTTTATTTGAAACGTCAAATGGTACTGAGTCATAAAATTAAAAAAAAAAAATGTGCATAGTTGGCAGTGCGTCTATTTTGTGGAATACATTTCCTGTATGCGCTTGACGTGTTACCTGTAACACAATTGGATATGATAAATATTTCGAAAAAAATAATATTTTAAGCATTTCATCGTGTTTCATATCCTTTATAACTACCTATGCGTCTGATGCGCAGTGAGTATATTTTTAAAGGCTTCGGGTAAGCAAAAACTTTCTCCATACAACTGTTAGTCTTGTTTTCAATATGCTACCGTTTTCTCGTAGAAAATTATGTTACTTTATTGCAATACTGAAAGTAGTGGCCTATAGCAGATATAGTAGCTGACGTAATGGTAACAGTGTATCATTGCAGATTTTCGGGGTTATGTTTACCGTTGATCATAGATATTTCAATTGATACGATTACAGAGTACTTGCTTATGTTAGCTCTTCATTTAATATTATTCCAAAATAAGCCTTATTAAATGAGTTAACAGTATCATATTTGGCTATTTTAATAGCTTATTGACATAAGATTACGAGGAAGTATTTTTCATTTTGTTCTAGACAGTATTCAGTTTATTTTAATTTCTTTACTACAGGATAGTTGACATTAAATGTTTATTTAAAAAAAAAATAAGATACTGGTTGTCTCTCGTCTCGCCATTGCTGATTGGCGGAGAGCTGTCTCGTGGTCAGACGACAGCCAATCGGAGGGCAGGAGACAGCATAAGTAAGGCAGATGTAATATATCACTAATTTTTTCTGTAGAACAATTTTCAACGTCTCCTTAGCTGAACGTGGTATGGGAATAATAAGGTTTTAATGAAATAAATTATAATATAAGTATGACTAATTTAAATAGCTGCTGCAAGATGTTTGAATATTCATAATTTATAATAGAAATTGTGTGATATTTGTATAATTCTGTTGGAGAATATAAAAGGAAATAAGTTGTTGAAGTTATGTGAGAAGAAAAAAAGAGAGAATTAAAAAATACTCGAGAAGCTATGAATTGCACCCTCTTGTGATTTGAATGAGATGGAACAGCATTGCTACATACCACGCGGTGTCTGTGAATGTGGCGAATCACGAAAGCGTGGTAGTCAAACATGGGAAGATCCAACAGCACGATGGCCAGCTTCGACTCCTCCAACGTGGACGGAGCTAGGTCCTTTCACAACTCCGTTGTTTTATTTCTGTATCTACCGTGAGACCGCACTCCGTTGTGGCTTGAAGAAGGGCGGCTTGGCAACGAGGGATGGGAATTTCAAACTTTCACTTCAGAGTACTTTCTTTGTCGATACTTTCGTCAGCAACACGGGCCCGGCTACTCCATTTCCCAAACTAACTTCTACAGGTATAGGATGTTCACGGTAAAACGAGCATTTTTGAAAGCCCTGCTTGAGATCTACTCGTCTGCATGTCATGTATTCCTCCGCCTTGTGTAAAATTAACATAGCCATGGGACTCATCTTTTTATTCATGCGTCGGTCAAATGGAACTGTGAAATTGTTAGCAAAGTAATTACTTCACAAATCTGCTCGTTTTTACACTTCGATGCATTAAAAAAACAGAAGGCGAAAGAAATAATTTTTATTTATCACAAATGGTTACCCAACACCGTTTATTCGAGGTTAAGATATGGAACTACGTTCCATCCATCGTTACCAACTTTCTGGGCGAATGTCACTCAGTGCTCTCATTAAAATATATGCATTCAGGGGCAGTGACGTTTTTCTAAGGTTCGTTTCTAAAGTGCTCACTTTATCGTAAACAGCCTTTAACAGGGGTTTTAAATGTACTGGCAGAACCCTTACGAAACCAATGGACTGGTGTAAAGAAAATAAACCGCACTTCACTAACGCCGAGCATTTTCATTTATGGTCATTAAAGTACAGACAACTGACGATCATATACAAATGATATATAGACTGCTGTTTAGTGACATAATAGCGATAATCTCACGTTTAAACCCGTGCTGCTATAGGCTGTTCACGGTCAAATGAGCTCTTTTGAAAGCTCTGCTTAAGATCTACTTGTATGCATGTTGTGTACTATCCCGCCTTATGTAAAATTAACATTGCCATGGGTCTAATTACTTTATTCATGTGTTGGTCAAGTGAAAATGTGACATTATCAGGAAGTAAATATTATACAAATATGATTATTTCTACACTTCGATGCTTAAAAAAAAAAAAAGCCATATAAATAATTTTAAGTTTTCACAAATGACTTCCCAACATTTTTTATCTGACGCTAAGCTATGGTACAACTTTCTATCCATAGTTACCAACTTTACTGTGTGCATATCACTCAGTACGCCTATTAAAATATATGCATGCATAGGCAGGGACTATTTTCTAAGGTTGATTTCAAAAGTGCTCACTTTATCGTGAACAGCCTGTACCTATGCCGGTGCGTAATAATCGTTAGCGGTAAGTCAATATACCACGCCTTTCGTTAAGTGCTGATGGTACTGAGGGATTATGCAAACATACGCCATTAATATAGGCTGTTCATGGTAAAGTGAGCTTTTAAGGCCCTAGTTACTTTTTCCTTTCAGCCATAGTTGATACTTTAACCAACTTTTTAAATACATATTGACATTTAAATAATAAACACAGCGTGTATATTTCACCGTACTAGGAAATTAACGTCCAAGGATAAAACATAATATATTTACTGACTATTTTTCTAAATGTGAGAGCTTTCAAAAGTGCTCACTTTATCGTGAACAGCCTATACCGATCAAACATTGGGGCACTTGACTTAATGCATATTGATAGTTTGCTTTATTCCGGCCTGTATTATACATACTAAATATGAGGTAGACCGATCTCGCTGGCTGCGCGCAACCAATCTCCGTGTCCCAACACTGAACTGCTTTTCTGTCCATACGACGTGCAAAAATGGCGTGGATGAATTTGAGGTTAGAACACTGTTTAGTAAACAAGTGATTTGAGATATATTTATACTTCGTCTAACTAATAAGTAATGCAATTTGATTAAATTAGAATTGGTAAAAGTATTTTATTCATACAAAGGTGTTTTTAATTTAAAAATTATAATATAGACAAACAAGTTCCATCACTTTTGGCAGTGTGACTTTGACAGATGTATTCCTTTGGGGTAGGTCAGTGTTGGGAACATGCGCACAATACGAATAATCGGTCTACCTCATCTTTAGTCTATGGTATTCTACCTCGACACAAGCACATAATAATTCCAAACGAAAGCTGACGTTTTCCTTGTCACTACCTGGATGGGAACTCAAACTGATGATATGCCCTTATGACATGCATCAAAGACTTGTTTTATAACAAAACTCTGCCATAATTGCCTTTAAGGATTTATGTTGGTAATAAACATGTTTCAATAGTACATAGAGCCCATTACCACAAAAAAAAACACGTGAACCCGAATTAAAACTCAAATTTACATTATTTTCACTATAGATGAACTTGTAAATATATCTACCTTGGGTATTGGACTTGTAGAAGATTTTAGGATTTTGAATTTCAAAAGAAGATGCTGACCCTCAATAGGCCAAGTAGAAAGAGAATACAAATCCATTACCCATTTCCACATTAAAAAAGAAGGATTTATTGAACCTGCTGCCTCTCATACCACAATTTTTCAATAACTTCTACAGAATCCTGAATATAGGTTCTGCTGCCAGCTGCACATATGATTCAGATCTAGATATAATCGAAAAAGGATAGCATGTTTTGCTGTATAACTAATCTGCATACTACGTTCGTGATATTTTCATGGCTAATTTAAGAAGACTGAAACATTGTAAAGTATATTCTGTATTCAGCGTACAACATTGTATGCCTTTTGGTCTACGTATTTGCTAAATACATGAAGCTGTTAAGTTGAATGATTTCGCAGTCTAAGATTTTATAACCAGTTTAGGGATGGAATGGATCAACATAGTGAAATGATGTAGAGAAAAGCGAGTGTGTCAAACCGACTTTACTGTGAAGCTAGTCTTATTACAACTTTTGTGGAATTTTCATGGTACTTTAAGAAAAATGACATATTATATTGCAGAATATTCTTTCTTGTTCAGTTTTAATTATTTTCTGTTCTTTTGTTTTCGATGTTGTTAAATAAACAGAAGGTTTAAGTCGACTGATGTGTCGGATTATAAAAATACAATTACTCATCAAAACGACATATGTTGCCTTGAGGTGTGAAAAGGGTGTAAATATTTAAAGGATGAAAGCCAAATGGGTGCACCAAATAACAGTGTTGACATGTCTAATTCAACATGTATGATTTGTTTTTAATTACCATTTGGAATTTAGAGAGCCTATCAAACTTAGTTTTCTCTCTCCTGAAAAAGTAAGGTTTTAATGTAAGTCTCTTTGACAATGCATCAACGAATTAATATCACATTTGTTTTCAGTCTTTTTATATTTTAGTTGGCAATGAATAAAGAACAGAAAACACTATGGTGCAAGCAGATATATGAGTACACGCATAACTTGTCCTTACTCAGACACCTATACATGATGAATCTCAATAAGACCGACAAACTTCTGGGGCGAAGCTTTATGAAAATGGAAAAGGAAGACATAGTCTATGGGACACTTTATAACTAAACGAATATTAAGGGAGGTATGAGCCCTTGCAGACTACTGCTGCAGCGATACAATGCCGAGCGCATGATGATATGTTTGCGTTTTTAACGAAAACGGTGGGACCTAGGCAGTTTTAACAAGAGGGCCATATTTGTTACCTGGGTCGTACTTCTCAATAAGCAAGCATCAAATGTTCATCATTTCTGACGCCTCCCTTAATATTTAGTGTAGGTATAAAGTGTCCCATATGTTGTCCTTTTACTTTTCCATAACAAATCGCCTCCCGAAGTTTGTCGGTCTAATTGAAAATCGCCCTGTAATAGCCAACTTTAATGTGCACTTTACTTAGTTTCCTGATGTAATATACTCGCAGTGCTGTTCGTATATTCTGAACTACCACTGACAACAAGAGCCTAAGCTCCCTGCGCTAGTATAGAAATGTATCTTCCTAAAGTTTTACTACAATCATGGTCGTGACTTTTTTTTCCAGTTCATTTTTGTGACATAGTAATTATATGAATCTTAAAAAATTTCATTGTTGTGCAATAGCACTGTGTCAAAGTACGCTTTTACTAAATATGTGCATTTTTCAGTGTGTTCACATTCTAGGTGGTGTTCAGAATTTAGATGAGAAGTATATACACAGCAGACTCAGTTCACATAAAAAATAAAAAACAGAATGCCTAACATGAAAACTTTTAAAAGAGTTAAACATTTATAAATGTTAATTAGAGACTCTTGGCGTGGAGTAGTCGTGTTTACTAGAACGTGTAGCCAAAATGCTAAACGTAATGTGTTGTTTAGAATTCTCCTATTTGGAGACCCTCGCTTTATATGCCTCCGTAAAATTTAACTGATGGGGTATAGCCTGATACACGCTTATTACAGCGCTGTAGGGTATGTGGTTAGACTACTCGCCTCCCACCTAGGTGAACCGGGTTCGATACCCGCGGGGTCGCTCCCAGATATTTTCGCATTTGGTAAGTGGGATGTTAAGAGCGGCCCAGATCTCTCCACTCCTCACTTGACATGAAAACTTTTAAAAGTGTTGAACAGGTCTAATGTTAATTAGAAATTCTTGGTTGGCAGTAGCCATGTCTGCTTGTACGTGTAAGCAAAATGCGGAACGTAATGTATTGTTCAGAATTCTTCGTTTTGGAGACCCTTGATTTATGACTCCGTAACGTTCTCCTGGTAAGGTACAGCCTGGTACACACTTCCTCCACCCGCTCAATGCCAATGGCGCACGAAATCAGTATGTTTAACCGATTTTCCTTGTAACTTATTTTTCAGAGGGTTTATTTTTGGCACAAGACGTAAATATTAATTTTTAACTTCTTCTTGTATTGTTAAATATTCACTACCTTTATTATTCTATGAGCACTAATGGAAGATGAGAAATAAGATATCCTTTCTTATCTGCCATCAGTGCCCTGATAGTAGTAATAGTAGTGAATATCTATCAATGTAACAAGGTGTTCGAAGTTATTCTTTTATGTCTTGTCGTGCCAAAAATTTTGAAAAATTCTCTGAACAACTTTTGAGCAAAATTAAGGTAAATACACGGCTTTGGTGCACCATTTCCCTTAACCACGGAGTGTGGGTGCGTCAGGTTAGGTGGGGCGTGCTGTATCTCACCGAGGCCCCTCCACCGACAAGCCCGCAGGCGCACCGGGATTCCCTTTATCTGGCCACTCGTGCAGGGCGGCCTATTGTCGTGGAAATGTGTATGTGAACTGCGTGAAGTTTGGTAGTTGAAGGAAGCCTCTCTCTATCTCCTCCCTCAGTCATTCCCCGACCTCTTGCCACTTTCGGGAACGTTCGCACGTCTGCAGCAGAACAATCTTTCGCTTCGCTGACTCTTCGTTAAAAGTTGCGTGGTTGTGAGGAGCCGGTGAGGAGGAGGAGGGCGTCTTTTAACGGTTTTTTTTTTTTTACCGACACGCTGCGCATCAAGGTTCCGCAACTCTGCTGTTCCGATGGTCGTTCTAAAGTCCAAAATTTACCCTCCTCATTTTGCGTGCCTTTATCAGCCTTAATGGCAACGTTTGTTGATGTCATTTACGGGGATATTGGATTCTTGGTTTTCCTAGCTTGATAATGTAGTTTTAAAAAGGAAAATCTAGAAAGTACCCACATTCCCAGCTAGCTACTGACATTGCACTGCATTACAAACTAGACAAGAAAACTACGAACTCATAATGTATCACAATTTTCATTCTGGCAAAATTCGGCAAAATCAATATTGTGACATGTGTACGTTGTTCAGTCGTTATGTATATAATGCATAATAGTGGTGGGATAATGGCCTGTAAAATTATCGATTATTAGATTATTTTAATTATAATCGATTCATCGATTATTTTAAACCATTCGATTATTCGCCATTTTCAGGATTTTATACTTAAACAAAACAGTGCAAAACATGTTCCGCATTTATTAAAAACATAAAATATAATTTTGAAATAACAAATTTTCAATATAGCAGAAATTATTAAAAATAAACCGAAACATTTTTGGTGATAATATTCGCAGGTCAATTTCTATGTACGAATTAGAACAAGACAATCGATTATTTTATCTCTATTAATTCGATTAAAAAATAATCCTAATCGATTTATTCCAATTACCAACTAGTGCGATTATCCCATCACTACAGTGCAGTTTACGGTCAATAGCTAGTTGGGTATAACAGTAGAGAGTTATGGTATATATATATATATAAAATCGTTACATGTCGCAGGCCTGCATAGTATTCCGTCGTCCGCCCTGCTAGCGAGAGCAAAGGGAAGTTTTAAGGCCAGACTTGCAATGTAAGAACAGCGGGCGGCGATTCTGAAGGCCAGCTGCCACGTGCCGCCTTGATAAGATAAGCCTCATGCTACGCGCGCACTCCTAAGCCTTGGATGGATTGGATTTCTGAAAGAATTTTGAAATAATTTTCTGGTTCATTCGCCTTGTCTCTCTCGCGCGACTCGGGGTGCGGGGAACATTCCAGATCAGGGCCAGCGAGACTGTTTAAGCCAGGACGGCCTCCGGGCCGAGAGTTCTTCGAGAGTTGAGAGTTTGGAGGATCGTGCGACTGGATGTGCGAAGACCACTGAAACGACGAGCCGGCAGAGCGTCAAGGGGCGGCAAGAGTGATATGCAGGGGTGAAGTTGGCGGATTGCGAGCATCGGTGTAGTGAAGAGAGAAGGAGATTGGTAGGCGGGAATATTGAACTGGATATGTGAGTGTAAGACATTTCAAATATGGCAACAGACAGAATGAATATGTGTTAAGAGTGTAAATTAACTGACTGTAATCAATAAGCTAGGAGACCTAGAATCCAATAAGACGGAGGAAAGTTCTCCTTAAGGTGGTCGCCTGACTTACACTTGATCTGCATTGGAGAATGTTTGAAAAACGCGGTTTTTGACTCAACTATTACACATACATGTCCCCAATACGTTACTCTACGGGATGAAAAAAAATTACTCCTCAGACGAAGACTGAATGTCACTCTAAAGATATCACACATCCTACAAATATTAATTTGGAGCCCTCCAACATTGTTAAATGCTATTCACAATAAAAAGAGCACTTTACAAATGAACCTTAGGAAAAAGTCATTGCCCCTGCGTGCATATATTTTAATAACGCGCTCTGAGTGCAATTCGCCAAAAAGTTGGTAACGATTGATGGAAAGTAGTTTCATATCATAACGCCGAATAAAAAGTGTTAGGTAACAATTTGTGATGACTTAAAAATTTTTTCTTTCGCTTTCTGTTTTTTTAATGCATCAATGATTAAAAATTAGTAGTTTTGCAAAGTAGTTAATTTTGCAATAATTCCACAGTTTCACTTGACCGACGCATGCATAAAGGGATGAGGCCCATGGCAATGTTAGTTTTACATAAGGCGGAGGAATACACAACGTGCATACAAGTAAAACTTAAGCAGGTCTTGCAAAAATGCTCATTTTACCGTGTACAGTCTAAAACAATGATTTTCTCAGACCGCTGTGTTTCAAAATGTACTATCCGGGCACGAGCGAATCTACGATAGGAACGTGTATTGAACCTTGCAACAAGCTTTCCGTCAGTAAAACGACAGGATCGCCGCGTTTAGTTCCATAGGAACACCACTGCGCATGTTTAGAGCCTAGCGCGTAGAGACGATGACGCACATGATGAGCATGGTTGCGTCGCCCTTACCGCTGCCGCGTTTCTGAGCCTCAAAAGCTGAGATAGCTGCTCGTAGGCGACGACCATAGCGGCGTATTTCTAATCAAGTGTTAGTTGTACCGCTAGCTGTTATGGGAATGTTTGCGCACGTTACGGAATGTCTGTAACGTCAACTTTTTACGTGTGCCAGTCAATGGAAATGCGTTTGGCGATCATGTGCCGGCTACACTCGTGTACGAGTGAGGACAAGAATCCCCCCCCCCCCCCGAATGTTGCGTTATACACAAAAACTACATTCTTGGCTTGATATTACATGTAAGTAGTAGAGCGAGTGATAAGTTTTAAGTTGGAAGGATTTTACTTACTACACTTTCATACTTAACCAGATATGATGAAAGCAGGCCAACCTATCACACACGGAATGTCTTCACCTATAAGTTCCCCAGAGCTTTGGACTAACAACAGTGTTTTGGAGTCCTTTCCTCCTATAATTCAACATTTTACCAAACATTTCTAACAGAGAATATAGCATAAACATCACATATCGTAAGAATAGTTCAACTATGCGTAAGGCAAGAAAGGCAATACGATACGACGAAATCTAAGCAAGATTAAGGTACTGTGAAAAAAAAATCATTTTATATGTCAGTATGTTTAAACTGTTAACTTCGTTAGTTGTTCAGGCATTAACTGTGTGATCCAGTCTCATCCCAAGATATATAAAAACCCAACAGTTAGAAAATAGCAGCCAACTATGTTCATAAAAGAGCCTGCAGCATAACACGACATATCTGCTTATTCGGCTTGTGCTAACCTTAAAATTTCCATGGTCTAATCCGGATGGTTGCTGAATGATGGACAACTATGACTGCAAGGGACCGTGCTTACTGGAGGGTCATGCTATGCTTATGACTTGAGACAGGCTCATCGCTACCCCGTAGTCACATGCCAAAATTACTTTAACAGCTGCACTCTACATAAAATTTTGCTATGAATTTAAAATAAAACGGAATTGCCTTATTGTTTTAAAAATATTCTCGATAGTTTTAACGATTTGGGCATTAATAAAAAGTTAAGACTTGTGTAAGCTTCTGCAGTACTCTCGTGTTATTTTACGGCATATCTCTTTGTAACCCATGAAAGAGATATGTTTGTATATAAAAGCGTTGGTTTAATAAATCTAGAAATCCTATTTGGCAAAAAGCTTGCATAACATGTATGTTCTAAGCGTAAGTTGACTGCTGCGTGAAAACAAATTTAATGGGACGAACATTATGGCTTTCTGAATCTAAAACAAGTGTGGCTGTGAGCTCGCAGGAATTTCCAAAAATCCTGAGATTCAATTTTGGGCATCTGTGTAGGTAACATTATAAACAAAAACGACACCGATATCGGGTCGGGTTTAGGGGCAATAGAGAAACACGATTTATTCCGTTTCACATCATGGAGGGTTGGGTTTCCCAAGATCCTGGGGGTAAGCTTTTGAGAATCTGTATACATATGTAATATTTACAAGAGAAAAACACGTCGATTTCTCGTCGGGTCTAAAAGATATTGAGTATTCATCGACAATACATTTTACCCCTTTCCTTCTCCTAGTGAGAATTGAAAAAGGCCTGAAAAATTTCTTAGGCATTTGCATATGTAGTATTTTGAATAAAAAATCACCGCGAAATCACGTGTTTCAGACCTATTGAGAAATCTCTGAAAACATATTTTACCTCTTTTCGCCCCCCCCCCCCCTCCCTTAAACCGCCGAATCTCGAAAAATCACTTTTTAGTTGATTCCTACGCTCTAAACTGAAAGCACCCCTATTGATAGGGCTGTAGGTTAATGAGTCATTCATTGCGTGAGGACACTTATACATCCACAGAAATTTCGAAGAAAGTAGTTCAGATAAGATCGACTACGCATTTTAACATATAAAGATAATACCTAAGTTTGTGTTACATTTATTGCTACAACCTTACCGGAATGAGCCTCGGAGTAAACGGGGTTACTGTGAGTTTTTTTGCTGTTACTGGATATAGGCTACTTTTGAAAGCCCTGCTTACGATATATTTTCACGCGCGTTATGTATTCCTCCGCCTTATGTAAAATTAACATTACGATGGGCCTCATCACTTTATTCATGCGACGGTCAAGTGAAACTGGAATCATTGAAAAGTGAATATGTTACAAATATACTCATTCTTATTCTTAGAGACATTAAAAAACCGAGAGGAAAATAAATAATTCCAGTTTACAAAAATGGTTACCTAATACTATTTGTTTGACGTTAAGATATGGAACTATTTCCCATCCATCATTACCAACTTTATTGCGCGCATGTCACTCAGTGCGCCCATTAAAATGTACTCAGGCAAGGGCAGTGACTTTTTTCTAAGGTTGATTTCAAAAGTGCTCACTTTATCGTGAACATCGTTTAGCTAGAACGGCATCTCAAGAAGACAAGGTATACTTCTGTTCAGAAAATAAATTTATCTCGGTGCAGACTCGGATGAATATGTTCACCTTCCTTGCCCCCGTAACAGGTCCCCAATTCCCTATGGGTTCAGATGACACTCGATAAGAAAAAACAAGTTTCGTAGCACAGGACGTTACATTTATCTCAACACCTGATCCTCGTGAGTGAATGCAGGAAAAAACTTTCTGAGCCGTGATATCATTCCAGATGCTCTCAATATGTCACCGTCCCTATAACTTTTTTCCGCTCGCAGCGCTGCCCCGCGGTGGCAGATGGATGAATGTTCGATCCACGTGCGGGGAGACTAAGTCGTACAATGTAAACATTTTTTCAAACTTTCTAAGCTCCAATGGAAGTTTTTACCGTATACATAGAAAGGTAAATTTACCATACACCGTGCAGCAAATATAGACATGCTACTATACAAAGCTCGGAACTTTACTATTCACTTAAAAATCTTTTCCTATAATCAATTCACAGTTATTTCCAACTTTTCTGAAGCCCTGATAAAGTTCCACTTTCAGACTATTCCTCCGCCTCTTGCAAACAACGCATAACTAAGTACACAAAATTACATCAAAGGGACAACGCCCCTCTTTCGTGCGCACTCAGTTTAATAATATATTGCATAGTAACTACACTGTAAAAAAACTCCTGGAAAAATTCTCTAAACTTTAATGGAAATTTTTAACCTACATACTGTATGGAAATAAAACGACACATCAAATATGTAGGAACGCTACAGTGAATGTATAGGGGGAAATATTACCACTCCCGTTTTCTTACTAAGCGTATACACTGGAATGGTAAATTTCCGAATAATTTCTTAGAGTGCATTTCTTACTAGGTATTACGGGTTTGACGTAATTTATAAATAAAGTATAATTAAAATTTCAATATATCCAAATTGGATACTTATATGTTAGCAGAAAACTTCTAAACACTTAAGATTTATAGCATATTTAGGAATCCAACAAACACTTCATACAGGATGTGATTTTTCAAAGATTTGATTTTAAAAAGTTTGAAGAAACGGCGAATAAACTATAATAATTGTAGGAAGGTTGCCTTGGATGTGAGGAGGGAAAAAAAAATCACCAGTTGTGCTTTCTCAGTGCGTGTATGCAACGATGTGGTAAATCTGCGTACAATTTGTTGTAGTTTTTTTTACTGGTTCATGCATATCATGCTGTATCACTTTATACTACTGCTTTGAGGTCAATACCACTCCAACTTCTTACAGTCGTAACATACACAGCTTTACTAAGTTAAACTTAAACAAGTAAGTCTTAAGTCATTTGTAGACTGTGCATATATTAAAATAAGACATATGCAGCAGGCTTCCATTGCTTTTCCTGATACACTAATCCTTCTATAGATTGTTAACAGCCCTCATGCCGAAATCACACAGCTACGACAAGCACATCACGACATGACAATAACCGCAACCACGACACAGCTTTTATATTTTCAATATGACTGTTCGAATTTACAGCCCGACAGTTTACTGGCGCGACACTGAGAGTTGAATTTTTCGGATGCATTTAGAAGGCGCTGATTAACTACGCTAGTTTCAAAAGCGGTGGGCAAACAGAGAATTTGGAATACACGATGGTGAAAAGTTTTATAGCTAATGTATGCAAAGGTAAAAATATTATTTTTAAGCGTTAAATACAATAATTTTCATAATTTGTTTTCTTTTGAACTGCGTATTTCCCATTGAAGGCAAAGCTTGTCATACAATTTCAGTTTGCAAGATTTTACACTATGTGCGCCGTGCCGCACGTCAGAACGAAAAACAGAAATTATTTCTAATCCAACAGTGCTGCTCGGACGACAGAATTGTCGGGCTTACGTCAGATCTATCTTGTATTTCATTGGCTGCTTAGTTTTAAGTGTCGTGTCGGGGCGGTCTTTCCGTGATAGTCGGAGCTTATGTGATTCCCGCATCAGAGCTTTCTGCAGACCACGATTGTCGGCGGGTGTACTCTACACGTGACTAGTGAACGGTCTCCTTGCAATTTGGGGGGGGGGGGGATAAAGTGGGGATGATGGGGAGGCAGGGACAATGGCACTGCTGCCAACTGACAACGTGACAAAGGGAGAAGCGTGCGTCAGACAACCAGCTCCCAAGCAGGGTCTGTTACTCATTACTCATGATTAATCGGATGCGACAAAGGTGCGACACCCACGAACATCTGTGGAAGCAGCGACTGGTCTTAGTGGCCGGATCGTGAAAGTCGACAAACTCGGCGAGTGCTGGAAAATTCTCAAGTTCTGCTACAGACTAAGTCAGTCCACTAAAAAAAAAAAAAAGGGGGGGGGGAGTTTTATACAATACGACCGAGGTAAAGGGAAAGTTTGGAATAGGCCATTCATGGTTTCTTCGGATGTTTTAACGCAAACTATTGAGAAATCACCCCATGTAATACGCATTTAGTTATTTCCTAAATATGCCATGTACCAAGCGTTATATGCCTCTGTAAACACAGACGTATCTTATTTATCGTTGAATTGAAGTTTTGCCTATATTTTATTTATACACTATAATATTTATTTCATAATAATCAAGAATAAAAACAGGGAGAAAAAAATGTTGGTAGCGCCTAGTAAAAATAGTTCTCACACAAAATAATATTACAACTGAGTGCGCATAAAAGTGGTGGGTTGTCCTTTAGTTTAATTTTACAGACTTAGCTAAGCTTAGCTTGCACGAGGCGGAGGAATATACCTACTGGAAGTAGAACTTTAGCACAAATTCAAAAACGTGTGAAATAAACGAGAATGGATTATACTATTGTAAACACTGTGAGGATGTTAATGACTTTTTTTATTTGTAAGCATGAAGGTTGATTCACAATCAATTTCGTGTACTCAAGATACGTCTAAATAGAATGTTTGCAAAAATGTGTTGGTCATAATGAACGTACTCTTCTTATGTTCAATCAATATTACACGACTAGAAATTAACTTGATTTGAGTGAAGTAGAAATTTATTAGCAAATTACATTTAATTTGTGGACTCGCATACAAACTACGTGGAAGGAGATTCCACAGGAACATATCAGGGTCCTCTTAGATTCTGTGATACAACGATTAGGGGCTATGATTGCAGCACATGATGACGTTACACCATACTGAATTCTCAAGGACAGAAATCATGTACAGTTTTGTAATCTTAATCCATTGTGTATTGTCATATACTTAATATTTCGGTCGAAGTTCATTTCAAACACATGTATCCTTCTTAGTGTTGCATTTTATATATACCGGATGGTCAAAATTAATGTTTACACTTTTTAAACGTGAATAACAGGAAAACTATTAAAGACAAACTGATGAGACTGCTTGTATTTGACGCCATAAGGACTACACCGAATGTGTGCAAGTGTTAATAATAGTTACAAATTTTCAAAACGTCCACCATCAGCAGCAAGGCATATTCTGCAACGCTGTAGAACAGTAAGACAAACAGTAGCTGTAGTTTCCGTGGGAGTGGATCCACAAGCAGTCACAATCGCATCTCCCATGGCGTCCACGCCGTGTCCGTCGCTTTGTGCCGTACACGTTATTCTTATGAGTTCCCCACGCATAAAAATATATCGGCGCTAAATCCGGAGATCTGGGTGGATACTCGATACTTTCTCGCAGGTCTATTCATCTCCGAGCAAATGTTCCTTGCAGGAATGATCGTACATCTCGATGGTAATGTCGAAGTGTACCGTCCTTCGGGGGAAAAAAAAGGCAATCGTCATCTGTGGAAACTTAGTTATCATCTGGCACAGTGTTTTCCTGCAACATGGTGAGGTAACTTTCACCTGACATCATTCCGTCAAACAAGAATGGTACCACAAGTCATCTGCCAGACAAACGGCACCAATCTGTTAGCCTAGAAAGATTAACTCCTTGCTCTACTACAATATGGGAATTTCCACCGGTCCAGTACGCACAACTGTTATGGTTGAGAAGTCCATTTCGATTTAAAGGTTGTCTCATCGGATCAAACAGTTACGTCAGTGAAATGTTCGGTTGTGGTTGCACGTGTTCACAACTCGCTCACAAAATACAACACACCTATCTCGGTCGTCTTCATTCATAGCACGTATAAGCATAGTTGGCTGTAATTTCATAACTGTTTAAGTTACAGCCACCAAATTTATAACATAGGAATCACCCCTCGACGACGAAAAGGACCGCAGGAATGTAGGGTTTTCACTTTACTTTCTTTGAAATTCGATGAAAACTCGACTTATTGACATCTGACCTTCGCTCACCTTTCCTTACACGGCCTTCCACTTCCTTCGTCCATTGTAGTTCTCGTCCTTCAGCTCAGTCCTTTCATCGCATCACACACAATGCCGTCTCTCTCTCTCTCTCTCTCTCTCTCTCTCTCTCTCTCTCTCTCTCTCTCTCTCTCTCTCTCTCTCTCTCTCTCTCTCTCTCTCTCTCTCTCTCTCTCTCTCTCTCTCCTCTCTCTCTCTCTCTCTCTCACCACTTGTCACCTAAACGAGTCGTTGTTAAAGGCTGTTCATGGTAAAGCGAGCGCCTTAGAAATGTACTTTAGAAAAAAGTCACTGCCCCTGCATGAACATATTTCAATGGGCGCACCGAGTGATATTCGTCCAGTAAAGTTGGTAACTATTGATGGACAGTAGTTCCATATCTTAACGTCGAATAAAAAGCATTAGGTAACCATTTGTGATAACTTAAAATTATTCCTTTAAATGTCTGTTTTTATAATGCACCGAAGTGAAAAAATTAGCGCATTTGTAAAGTATTTACTTTCTTAATTATTTCAAAGTTTCATTTGACCGACGCATGAATAAAGTGAAGAATCCCATACCAATGTCAATTTTACATAAGGCGGAGGAATACACGACGTGCATACAAGTAGATACTAAGCAGAGCTTTCAGAAGTGCTAATTTTATCGTGAACAGCCTATAAACATGACTGTGGTGTACTATCGAATTCTGTCAATCATCGTCTGATCACCTCACTTACGTTATCGTACTTCCAGTTACGCTTCGAAATCCACCAAAGTTGCTCGGAAGAAAACTTTGTCACCTCAGCCATTTTATCTACAGTTGTAGTGCTACCTCTCGTGGCTGCAAATGGAACTGACAACAGCTTGCACGCACCCAGCATTTCCTTTACTGTATAGCGTCAAATACACGCTGTCCCATCACATAGCCTTTAATTGTTTCTCTGTTATTAAAGTACAAAGAGTGTAAACATTAATTTATGATACCTATATTATACCCTACGTTACACAAATCTCAGAAATAATTCCCTGTGTAAAACTGAATCCATTCAACAACGCAATGAATATGTATACTTAAAACGTTTTACTTAAAATTAACGTTTGCTCCTATCGGACTAAAATTCTTACTGCTCCCATGGATCTCGGCTTTCATTCATACTATTTTTTAACATTTCATTATAGTACCACACTTTAAGCCACCATACGGAGAAATGCATTTTTAGAAACAAAATAGTGTTTTAAAAATCTCAAATTCCAAGAATAACGGAAGTGAAAAGGAGTCTAGAGAAGTGATAATAGAGTGACTACCTCAGGCACTAATCCATGAAACATACCACTGTTGATCTCTCGAAATTATACATTACAGTTTGACAACACGCCAACGCCTCTGGCTTATCTGGTACAACAGCATACCACTGTTATTTTTAATACCAATTTCTTGACAGTTTTTTAAACACCAAATTTTATAGATAGTGAAAATAACATCGTAATTTTTTAAAATTTTGTTTACACAGTTTTCTTGAGTAATTACGACTTTATAAAAATTAGTATACTTTTGCAACGTATACTTTGCAACGTATACTTTTCAATGTACCCTAATTATAATATCAAGAAATATATGAAATTTCATAATTCCTAAAACCACACAATAATTCATTAGTTTTGTTGTAATTCAGATATTCTGAAACTCGTAAAATTAATTTGATATATCTCGTCAAGTTCTATTACAGAGAAAGCTGTCGAGTATGATCAAACATTATGTTTAGCACCATAACCACCTTATCTTAAATAAGCTTATGGTATTAAACTTTTGGTGGGACATGTAAATGGCGGTGAAACAAAATTTCCAGAAATATCAATAAATTAACACTTGTAAACATACAATACCTCTAATGTTTCTGATATTCGCAAGAAGACACAGCTAAAAAGTACCTAACGCTTTTAAATAAAACTGTACTGTAACTCTACATTAGTTTGGCAGTATAAGACGGTAGTCTAAATGTCTTGGAACTGAATAATATTTACCACTTAATGCCAAAACAAAGTTCTTCAAGCAGTTAACGTTAACGGGACAAAGCATAATCAGAGCGACAACAAAGGATAGACAGCTGCTAGGAAGGGCAGTGATATTTTTCAATGGCAGATTTCAAAATTTCTCAATTAAATGTGAACATCGTATACAGATTCAATATGAGAATTTTCAGTAATGGCAAAACGCAAATGTGGGCATACTTTTTTTTAAAAGCTGTTTGCGATAAAATGAGTCCTTTTGAAATCAACTCTAGAAAAAAGTCACTGCTCCTATCTGCAAATATTTTAACGGGCGCGTTGAGTGTCATTCGTCCAGTAAAGTTGGTAATGATGGAGGGAAAGTAGTTCCATATTTTAACGTCGAATGAAAAGTATTGTTACTAATTGTGATTAAATTATTCCTTTCGCTTCCTGTTTTTGTAATGTATCGAAGTGTAAAAATGAGCAGAAATGTAAAGTATTTACTTTTCTATTAATTTCACAGTTTTTTGTAGACCGACGCATGAATAAAGAGATGAGGCCCATCATGGTAATGTTAATTTTACATATTGTGGAAGTATACACAATGCGCATAGAAGTATATCTTAAGTAGGGCTTTCAAAAGGGCTCTGTTTACCGTGAACAGCCTATAGTAGTGTGCACACTACCTCTTCTCCCAACTTCCTCCTTTTGGCTTCATTTACGTGTTGCTAAAATGCCTCTGACCTTCTCTCCTATTGAATAAAAGAGAACCGTTTTTCAAATTCCAGTAACGCATTTAGTTGATTATGCTAGTGAAGTAAAATGACTTTGTGAAACACTCGGACGTGTTTCTGTAGTTCTTGAAAAACCAACACAGTTGACTTCACGTGTGAAAGTTTTTTACGATTGCTGCAAAATAAATTAAAATGTTGCAAGCCGCGAGAAGATATACAACCTAATGAGTCGGTAATCAATTTTTCATTTCGAATTTGTGCACGTTCATATGCAGTAGCAGCAGGTACTTAAGTAACAAAATTGTTTCTGCTTTATTTTCTGGAAAATTTGCACCGCTATTGTTTAGAGGTTGCAAGTTAATATTGTGTACCTTTCCTTTGATTGAAATGTTGATATTTGAGAGATAAGGAATTGTTCGTAAGCAAGTTGCAACTTCACACTTTTAAGGTACAGTTAAATATATTTCAAGAGCTAATCGATTGGGCCTTTCTGGAACATATTTAATTTCAGTTCGAATCCAAAAGTCTGAATTTTCTGGAGGGCGTGTCCTCAAATACGAGAAAATTTTAGTACACTGGATTACTGCAACATACATTATCAATAAAAAATTTTGGAGAAAATTTTTTAAGGAAACTTGTTGCAAACAAAAGAATGTTGAGACGCGAATACGGATGCCGCTGAATAAATCTTGGCACAAGCAAACAGCAAACCTAAAGTTTAAAGTAATATCTGGCTGTCTGAAGTAGTTGTAGGTAATACACTGGAAAGTAGCACTGCAGCGATATTGGTTTTACTGGAGCAAAGTAATATCTAAACTCGGCGAAAATATTTCGAAAACGGAAGCAACAAGTTACATTCGTCGATCGAAGTCAACGTTTTGCAACGTCGAATAAACTATTCATAGTTAATAAATTGACCCATTCAGTCTCAGTGTACACAATTGCGTACATTACGCACGTGTAGGTGATTTTTGGCCTGTACTGTATACTGCGCAGCTCAATGACCAAAGCCTCTACCTGTGGGTAAATGATTCGCAAACCGTCTTATTGTTCTAACTCATAAAGGGTTCATATAACTGCAGCCGAACATATAGCCTACAGCTCATTGGCTGTGACAACGAAACGAGCGTTGCATCGACTTAAGTACAGGACGCATCATCAAATGTTTTGTTTGCAATACCTGAAACCCTAAATTAGAGTTGGTCTAATAGGTTTAGCTATTTGTTATGTATCTACGCTCAAGAGATTCCCATAATTTTACATTTTCAACGGCTTAACCATAATTTTTACCGATAATATGCTGCGAATAGAGGTTATCATCCTTCTCTAACGAAACATAAATTTAATTTCAGTTATGATTATGTTTAAACCATAAATCAACAAATGTACAGGCTATTCACTGTAAAATGAGCAGTTTTGAAAGCCCTGCTTAAGATCTACTTATATGCACGTTATGTATTCTTCCGTCTTATGTAAGATTAACATTGTCATGAGCCTCATCACTTTATTCATGCGTACGGCAAGTGAAACTGTGATGTTAGAAAAGTAAACATGTAACAAATCTTCTCATTTTTACACTTTCATGCATTAAAAAAAAAAAAACAGGAAGGCGAAAGAAATAATTTAAGTTATCACAAATGGTTACCTAACACCTTTTATACGACTTTAGATACGGAACTACTTCCCGTCCACTGTTACCAGCTTTACTGGGCGAATGGCACTTAGGGCGTCCATTATGATATATGCAGGTAGGAGCAATCATTTTTTTCTAAGGTTGATTTCAAAAGTGCTCACTTTCTCGTGAACAGCCTTAATGTAATATTAGCTAAAACCTACCTTTAACATTTATTTTCTTACTTCGAAATACCTTATTTTAACTTTGAAACGAATACTTTTTTTATTAATGGTAGTAATTTCGAGGAAGGAATTCGTGACTAATCATCAGCGTACGTGCACACAGACACACACACACTGAACTAATAATCATAAAATATAAATATATTATTTTGTGTTGGTAAGGTGGTGATGTCAAAAACCAGTTGTGCTGAAGATTATCAGAAAAAGTAGTTTCCATGTCACCGTAGGTAGTGTTACTATTTTTTTTTTATAATAAACGGTATGATTTTTTCGTCATATTTATGTAATTAAACAATCAAAATGTACAAGTTATAAATTAAGCGCGTGTTTTCTTAATTCGCTTCTAAATCTAAAGATTTTCTGCAGTTAAAAACCTGTGAAAAAAACAAAACGTAAAACAACAGTATTCTGCACTTACGCACACTTAACTCTTGTGTCATTGACTTCTGTGTGAAATACCAATTGATACCATAAAATAACATTATTGACATGTTATGTGCAATGTATAGAGCCACGAGTATTTCGCGAATTCATTCGGAGGCGAGCTAAACTCCAAACATTTGTTCTTTTCTCCTACTGTTGTGATTGGACGACAGTTGTTTAGGCACGCCCCGCTGAACCGTGAGCCAGTAATAAGCAGGAAGTAGTAGCACGAGTGAGCGTTGAACAGTCCTGTACAGAGGCTTTACTTGATCACAGCAACTAATGAGCAGCCGATAATGTCTCGAGTGTATAAAGTGGTTGTCCAGCCTAGCTTGCTGCCAACTCAATCCGCGAAATGCTCGGGGCTCTAGTAACGTAATAATGAAATGCCCTCTGCGAACTCTGCTTCATCCACAGTGACAAAGTACTGCATCTTTTGTCGGCGTGTCAATGGCTTCTAGCGTTGTGCTCATAAGAATCAAGTTTCAGTACATTTGTTACGTACTGCTATAAATCGTCTTCATCGTTCAGCCGACATACATACCTAGTTCTATGAGATTTAATGGCTGAGTTTTGAAATATAATTCACAATAACGTTACTTGGAGCACTTAACGTAACTCGGGGAACTTTAAAAGTAATTTTGTTTGCACATGCATCAGCTCTTAACAAAACAGAACATCATGCACGGTGCATTACTACCAACAACCAAATTAATGAAACTGCATAATTATACTGCAGTGTTTCCATATGTGCAAAAGAAATTTCCAATAAAGCGTAGCAAGTTTCCATCGGTGTTCGCTTCAAATGCATGCGAACAGAGGAAAAATCGTAACCCATAGCAGATATCAGTCGTAATACTCCATTGCACTGTGTTACTTTAGGTAAATATTTGTGTTTCCAAGGTCACACATGTCAACACAAATATAAAATGCGCAAGTCGTTTTATTTAGTTTTCTCCGTAACAGCGCAATGCTCCAGCCAAGTATAATTCATTCAGATTGAATGATTATTCGCGAATAAATCGTAGCACACAGTAGACGTCGATATGATATATATATATATACACCTCAGCTGTTGTCGTACTTCCGTTGGCTGCTGGTGTCGTTTCTGCAGTTGAACGAGCCACTCACTCAAGATTCCGTAACTCCGATGCTCTACCTTCGTGATCGGTGCGCGAACAGTTGACACGGACCGGAACATGCTTCAGCCAATCAAAAAATCTGGACGACCCCACGGTGATTTTAACTGTATCCTGTGTCGAAATTTTTTCGCAAAATATAATTTCCCCATTTTCTTTGGGAGGAAAAAAAAACACATTGCCATCGTGGAGGCATGTGCGAGTACATTCGTACACATTTCGGAAAACACACACAGTGCCATTCATCATATCAGTGTGTCTTAACTACTGCACGTATGATTGTACAAACTGAACCGTTTACACAGGTTGTAAATATTACCAAGACAATCATTTTCAGCCTGTTAAAAAACCAGTATTATACAAGCTCCTTTGTCTGTTTCTAAAGGCTGTTTATGATAAAGTGAGCACTTTTGTAAACAACCTTAGGAAAAAGTCACTAACCCTACCTGCAGATATATTTTAACGAGCGCAATAAGTGACATGTGAACAGTAAAGTTGGTAACTATTATATATATATATCGAAAAAAGTGTTAGGTAACCATTTGTGATAACTTAAATTATTTCTCTCACTTTCTGTATCTTCTTAATGCTTCGAAATGTAAAAATTAGCAGATTTGTACAATATTTACTTTTCTAATATTTTCACAGTTTCATTTCATCTATGCATGAATAAAGTGGTGAGGCCCATGGCACTTTTCATTTTACATAAGGCGGAAGAACATACACCGTGTATACAAGTAGATCTTAAGCAGGGCTTTTAAAAATGCTCATTTTACCGTGAACAGCCTATAACAGGAAAAATAGAAGCTGATGTATGTACTGTTCCTGATCAAAATATGCTGTTTTTCTTACAAATGTATAAAAGCTACTCATCCCTAGCAAAAAATATCAATATTATGTTTGCTTGAAGCGTAGCCTCCTAGTTTAACGAACGGGTATATCTGGTTCCGCTCTAAACATGAGTATCTATGCTAGTCAGCCGAAAAACCAGATGTATCTTATATCGATTAGTGCTGATAAGGAAATGTGACTTGATTAATAATAAAAGTCAGTATAGGCTGTAAAACAAATGTGTTTAGGCGATAAAAGCAATTAATATGGCGTCATGCCGCGTCTGTTACTTTTATTAGCTAGTACATTTTTAACGAGTAATGTTTTCACCTATTAGTTAGTAGCAGTCGCGTGTAGTAAGTTTTTTTCTAACAGGGTAAGCAATTTCTACTAACACACACAACTTCCAACTTTGCTTACCCTCCACGTGTATTTACCGTTTTATAATAAGTAACATTAGTTATAAAAAACGGAAACGAAATGAATGTAATAATAATTAAACTGAATATTATTTAGAGATCATATTAAGAATTATAAGAAAACTCCCGTTTTCCCGAGCACTTTTATCTACTTTCCAAGTGAAAATGTAGGACTGGAGGACGCAAACAGAACGACTGCTTACCCTGCTGAAGGAACGCAAGCAACAACACGCCACACCTCGAGCGAGTTCGATTCATAGTTAGTCGCTCCCGCTTATGGAAATAAATACTAGATAGCAGCACTATGCGTGTACAGTACGGGAGTTACGAAAACTCTGTTTCTCGAACCGGAAATGGGAAACTCAAAATTAAATAATGTGTTTAAAGTTAAGGCGAATACTATTAAGGGTGAAACATTTTCGATACGTATAGGGTAAGCATTGCTTATCTTGCGTCTATGGAATAAACGCCACTGGTTAGCAGCATATTTTTTATCTTCATCCTCGTTGCCCTAACCCAGAAGCTATCATTGACGTTCTATCTGCAGCCTGTTTTTATGACCTGAGCTTTTCAGTCGTCCCCCACCTCCCCCTGGGGGCCTAATGCAAATTGCCACCCTGTAAGTCGATGTCGATAACATGCGAGCTTCAGCAGCGCGTGTATGGCGTGTGTTTATTCCACGCGCTATTGTTTCTGCAAAAAAAAAATATCGTGTTTCGCTGCAAGCTCTCGCTGTTGTTATGTGCAAACGTTAGCTAGTCAGAGATATCGTTATCCGGCGCGGCGAGAGCCGAAGCGGTTGCTACTGCGTGATCACATCCTTTCCTGCGTCCCACCTGATGGCCGCGCATATCGCGGTCTCCCTCCCTTTTGTTGTAAGCGACTTTGTGTACGTTGTTGTTTCACGTTTTGCTCGTCGCGATTTACGAGAAAAAAAAAAATATATATATGTGTGTTTTTTTTTCTGCCGTTTCCTACATTGCAATCATACCCAACTGTTCTCGATACCCAACTACAATCCATAGACTAAAGATGAGGTAGACCGATCTCGCTGGCTGCGCACAACCAATCTCCGTGTACCAACATTGAACTGTTTTTCTACCAACACGTCTAGCAAAAATGGCGTGCTATGGATTTTAGATTAGAAAACAGATTTGTAAACAAATGCTTTGATATTTATTTATATACTTCTAGTCAATTTGTAATAACATTTTGATTAAATTCAAACAGGTAAAAGTATTTTATTCATATAATAGTGCTTGTCATTGGAAAATTACGGTATAAACAAACACGTTCATCACTGTTGACCATGTGACTTTGGCAGTTGGGTTCTTTTGGGATACGTCAATGTTGGGTACATGCGTAGAAGACGAATAAGCGGTCTAACTCATGCTACAGTCTGTCCGCAGTACATATCCTCACACTTTTTGCATCAAACCTGCGAAAAATCACACCACGCATGGCGTGTTTGGTAGTTTCCTTAGGAACTGGAGTATCGCAGACGTTTTACGTTCACACAGACGTATCTAACTTCTGGTTAAAATTAACTTTTATTTCTATTTTATCCATAAACTATAGCACTCTATAGTTAACTAGAGACCCGGACCCGGCCTCGCTCGGGTGCGATTTACAAATATGGCATTGTTTCAGTTTGCAGCAAGTATACACATCAAATGCTTAAGGTAACTAACTTAGTGTTAATACCGTGTTCAAAAAGTCTTCGTTAGTGAACTACTATTTAAAAAAAAAGACAAAAATGGTTACCACGGGTCATCCTTAAAAGAGATACGTATACGGTCGCGGACTTTTTTTGTAGACCTTTCTGAGATATACAATTATGTATCGTATTAATTTGATGTATCTCGTATGGTTTAGTCGGCGCAAGCCATGTAAGCGCCCGAAAAGCGGCGATTGCCGACTTTATTAGAAAACGTCGGCATTTCTTTACTATACTTACATTAAATATTAATGTTTTATATACTTAAATCTTCCTCCAGTAATTATCTAAATGATGGTGGAAGCCGGATCAAAATCCATCAAGCAGTTTGGAAGCCTTGTCCGAATGTACAGACACACGTGGCCGGGCGACTTTGTTTTATATGTAAGAAGATATTAATAAAATCACAGATAAAATAGATATGTTGGTAATGTCTAGCAATAAAATAGTTCTCGTGCCAAATAATATTACACTGAGTGAGCAGGAAAGCGGTGTATTGCCCCTTTGATGAATTTTTTTTCGACTTAGTTCAGCTTTGCTTGCATGAGACGGAAGAATTTTTTGGATGTCGAACTCATGACGGGCTTCAGAAAAGTAAGAAGCAACCATGAATTAACTATATGCGGTGATGTATACTTCTAGCTCACCACCGTTGTGTCTATAAGCTGTTCACGGTAAAATGAACACTTTTGAAAGCCCTGCTTACGATCTACTTGTATGCACGTTGTATATTCTTTCGCCTTATGTAAAATGTAACATTGCCATGGGCCTCCTCACTTTATTCATACGTCGGTAAAGTAAAACTGTGAAATTATTAGGAAAGTAAATATTTTACAAATCTGCTAATTTTTACATTTCGATGCATAAAAAACGGAAAGGGGAAAAAATAATCTAAGTTTTCACTAATGGTTACCTAACACTTTTTATCCGACGTTAAGATGTGGATTTACTTAACCTCCATCGGTACCAATTTTACTGGGCGAATGTCACTCGTGCGTTGTTAAAATATTTTGCAGGCAGGCGTAGTGACATTTTTCTAGGGTTCATTTCAAAAGTGCTCACTTAAACGCGAACAGCCTTTAGTACTGGGTAATCCAGAAAATAATCAACCATTAAAAATCTTCCCCGCCCTATTTCCGACTATCCAATACAGTTTTAATAAAATATAAGTTGGCCACTACTACAATATTTACTTTCCCCGTCAGAGGATGGGGGGTCGCGGTGGCTGAGCGGCTAGACTGCTCGCCTCACACCACGGTGAACCGGGTTCAATCCCCGGCCGGGCCACTCTCGGGTTTTCGTATGTGGGAATCGTGCCTGACGGATGATCCCTCTGGTCGGCGGGTTTTTCTCGGGGATCTCCCGTCTACCCCGCCCTTTCATTCCGGTGCTGTTCCGTACTCGCCTCAGCCGACCTCGTCGACTCTCAATACTTCTTAAAGTCTGCCAAATATCTTCTCTCACTCAGTCGTCGAAGTATACGGACCTAATAGAGAAAGTTGTTGAAGTAGCCAGGCGTGGTAAATCACCGATAATACCGATATCCCATGGTAGCAATTTCGCTATGGAAAAAAATAGCTTAACAATTATATTCTGAGCTATGTGCTGGAAGTGTACAGTGTTCCTGGTGTGTACAGCAGGATAACCACCGTGCTTGAGCGTACAGTACTTCCGGAATACACGCTGTACACACTTCCAGGTGTATGGTGCGTGCTCGAAATTTAAAAGTACGTAGTTTAAGGCATAGAAATTATTTTAGTAGATGAACTCCTCCTGCACACTTCCTCCAGACTTATAACTGACTAGTTCTTAATAACGTTAGCGTGTTTAAGAGTTTTGCTATAATATTTCATTTTTTTTCTCTTGATTCCATTTTTTCTTTTTTCGCTGTTTTTAGGCCTTGTCACTGACAGTTGTCCTTATAGTTTATTTAAACATTTGAGCAAGAAGTACAGTATCAATATCTCCTAAACAACCATATCCACATGCTAAGAGCCTATTAAAATTTCTGAACAGATACCAATAAAGTCAAGTATTTTGACAGGGTTTTTTTTTTGTCTTCCCAGTTTTCTAAATTTCCATTTATTCCTTTACTCAACGCAATACACTGCTTGCGTCGTTTGGAAAAAGTCTTTCCTAATTAGCCCTTCCGTTTCATGAACGTAGTATTTATTTCCCCTTCTTTTAATTTCTGAACCAAGAGAAGAACGTTAGGATTTTTCTTTCCTACAACGTTGTTGATCTACCTGCTCCATCCTTCGACTACGTTATTTGTCCTGTGCCGCTCCTTATGCACATTCGAAGTTTCCACTAGCAAGCTGATGTTGTCCAGCCACTGACATACAAAGTAATCGGTGAATTCCATAATATTATCCGTGTCTAGCGCATCCGACATAATAGAAAGCCAGCCTTCGTCCACTTATTCTGCTGGTGTAAGACTTAGAACACCACATTTCCGACAAAACTCTTGTATAGACTTTACGCGGTTTTTTCACAATTTTAGAATCAAACCTTTGAATAATCACCCCATTTATGACGTGTTTAGTTATTTCCTAAATATGCCATGTATCACAGCCTTTTAAACTTCTGTTAACACGAAAGTATCTTATTTTTCATTAAATTGAAGATTTTACCTTCATATTATTATAAATTATAATATTTCAGTTATAAAATATAAACAAAAACAGTGAGAAAACATGTGTGTTGGTAGCGCGTAAGTAAGAAATATTTCTCATGCAGAATATCACTACAACTCAGTGCGCAAGATTGCGGTGCGTTGTTGTTTGGTGTAATTTTCTAGACTTAGTTAAGCTTAGTTTGCACAAGGTGGAGGAACATTCTGAAAGCAGAACTTTATCAGGGCTTCAGAAAAGTGAGAAGTAACCGTGAACTGTCTATAGTCCATTCCCGATTGGAAGTGACTTATGAAAATCAACCTTTGAAAAAACACTCCAGGCATAACATATCAACCTGTTTTTTCAATAACCTGTATTCCACAAATATATAACACTGTGGTTAACTTTAGATTACTGTATTATTGAGTAAATGAAACTTTACCTTAACATCTTCTATAACTTGTAATATTTATTTATTTTTCAATATGAATTAACAACAGCGAGAGCAGCGACGTGTTGGAAACGGCCGGTAAGAAATAGTTCAGTTAAAATATTATTTAACCTAGTTTTTTAGTATACTATTTGTAAATTAAACGGTGCCTATTGAAATATTTAATAATTTAGGTGGCCCGATGGCAACGTATCTCATTTTTACAGTTTAAAATAACAGCGGAAAATGTCGTGAGTAGGCCGTAATGGTACGTGTTGTTTTGTCGAGCGAGAGAAACTTTCAAGCAACTGTCTGCGAGCGAGGCTGGGCGCTCTTCTATCTATCTATCTATCTCTGTCTTTGTCTCTTCACGCTTGGGAAGTTTCACTTCGCTAGTGCGCGGTAAATTGTACATGTTTTCAATTGTAGAATGTTTCATACTTATTACAGCAAAATAATAATTTTTGAATTCGTAATTTACAACTGAAAAGAGATTTTAATGTTTGAATACTTATTTTAATATATTTAGATATGATGGCGGGACAGAAACAAAGTGAATTTGGCAGACGTGACGAGCCATGACATGGCGTGTTGCTGTTTTACCGAACGAAGCGTAAATTATACTTATTCCGAAAAATACTTCAAATTACATCAAGTTTGTAGACGTTGTTTTTTTTAAACCTACCTAAGATAGTTACAATGTTGTGATGAATCTGTGTTTCCGCGACAGTAATAAATATACTGTTACGGTGTGTTTCGTTAACCGCTGCATATGAAATAGCGTGGCGTGGCTGCGTGGCGATCGTTACGCTGAATATGTGTGTGTGTGCGTGATTTCAAATATTTGATGTGAACTATTTATACGTTGTAAATTGAACTGTTTTTATGATAATAATTTTATTTACATCCACGTCTGTTTATTTGTCACAACGTTGTACCTTTTCCCTGGATGTTTATAATACAGTCGTGTAACGTGATTTACCACCAATCCCAACAAAATAACCAAGTCCAAGCCCCAATAAATTTCAATAAACCTAATAAACAGTAAGTAGCATACATATAAATATGAGCGGAATAAAAGTTACGGTAGGTTTATTTGTGTGCATGTTCATCGCTGTATTTCAAGTTTGTATGACAAAAAATGAGCGACACGAGCTGCGTGCTTGACTTTAATGTCACTTTTTCGTTGGACTGGCTATTCCTTCACTATTCGAACTGAGGCCATCCTTTTAAATAAATAACCAAACACATATCAATAACAAAAAGTTAAATACTACAGTTCATTACCCCGCAGTTGTAACAGTGTTTAACACAGTCGCGGCAAAATATTAACGTGCATTACGTCTAATGTGCTATGTCGTGGAAAACAAATATGTTAATGTAACGTAACCGTAAGAACTATGTTAATTCAGGCATTTTTAAAACGTCGTAAAGCTGACCTAAATAATGCTATAGGCCTAAACTGTGAATATTCGTACGAAATAGTTTTTGAAATAGACCTAAGACAGAATTCTTTGAAAGCTGTAAGCAGCAAACAATACATTTGACAGGTATAAAAGTAGAAGTCACTTTTCAATGTTTATTTTTAGGTGTAGCGAAAGTAAACGAACACATTTACGCACAACACAATTGCATTTAAACATTGATTTTGACAGATGCTACATGGCAGTCACATGGCAATGTTTGTTTACATTTGGCTGAAGGATACGAAACGGGCCGGAAAGTAGATATTTAGCAGGGCTCCGAGAAAGTAGCTTCCAATGGGGAATGGACTATGTACTCTTTTTTACCCTCTTTATATTGTTTAGCGAGTCCGATTTCTTGAATTTTCCTCCAAATACACTTCATAAAGAGAAAATTGCAGCCTGAAACAGTTGCTTCTGGAGACACGTCATACAGCATCTTGTGCTCGGTCATTTCGAATTAAATTGATTATAAAAGAAGGTTTCCGCTCAGGAACCCAAATCTTCACCAAAATTGAAAAATCGCCTGTAAGTAGCTTCACTTGTACTCTGTGGCAGGGCGAACAGAACGGGGTAGACATTGGTATCTTCGTCTGTGCTGCCTAGATCTACATGAATTGTGTACAAATACTGGAACTGTTGACAACAATTTGTAGAAGTTCACGTTTCTACTTCTTTAAGAAGCGTGCTGCCTTCTTCTGCTGCAAACACAACATTCTCTGTTCCTTAACTTCATCGTCGACTGCGAGAAAACTGCTTCCTTGGGGTAGTGGCTAGATCCCGGGGAAAATGTATTTCGGAACCTGTCTTAGGATTCTGGTCTGGATTTCCTTCGTTCCTTCCATAGATTAGATTCGACTTTATGATAATTGTGCACTTCGGCCACCATGTCGTAGTCTGTCTCCTCGTAATTCCTGGTGATGTAAAAAAATAAAAAAAAAAATACTTTCCATATACGTATATTCCAAATATACACACATTTCAGTAGTTTATAAATTAATAGCGCAAAAACTTCATGCGGAAGTATTTCATGAACTGTAACAGACACCTTGTGCCTCAATCGTTTTCTACATACAGCAAGCCTCTTTCTGATTTCAATTTTCTGCCCCGTTCGGTAAACATGTGCGATTCTTCAATCACCCTCGATTCTTAGTTTTCACCGATCCAGGACACTTAAATTTCCTTTGCCTTGAACAGAGCCGCGAAATAACTTCATGGTCTTGATGGTAAATTCGGAAACTGTGACCTCCCATAACTAGTAAAGTTCACCCATACGCGTTCGCCAAGAACTCGATGACGTCACTCGTTTCAGCTACTTACGTGTCTAGACACCACGAAAATGCCAAAAAACACAAGGGGTAAAGACTGTTCACGCAAAAGTGAGCACTTTTACAAGCCCCCGTTTAAGATCTATTTTCATTCACATTACGTATATTTCACTGCAAGTAAAACTAACATAAAACGAGTCTGGTCACTTAATTCATGTGCCGGTCAAGTTAAACTGTGAAATTATAAGAAAAGTAAATATTTTACATTTTTGCTTCATTATTAATTTACATGCATTAAAATTACAGACAGTAACGCAAATAATTTCAATATTCTCAAATGTTTTCCTCTATACGCTATTCACGGTAAAATAAGCACTTTTGAAAGCCCTGCTTAAGATCTACTTTCATGCACCTTTTGTCTTCCATCTTATGTTGCCATGGGTCTTATCACTTTATTCATGCGTCGGTCAAGTGGCACTGTGAAATTATGACAAGAGTAAACGTTTTAAATAAATTGCTAATTTTTTCACACTGATGCATTAGAAAAAACAGGAAGCAAAATAAAATAAATTAAATTATCACAAATAGTTACCTAAAACTTTTTATTTGACGTTAAGATATGGAACTACTTTCCATCTATCGTTGCGATCTTTACCGGGCACATGTCACTCAGTGAGTCCGTTGAAGTATATGCAGGCATGGACAGTGACTTTTTTCTAAGGTACATTTCAAAAGTGCTCACTTTACCGTGAACAGCCGTTAAATACTTATGTCATCTATTACAGAAGTTTTATACTTTTGTTAACGAAAAGTACTAACCTTTTTTTAAAACTAAATTTTAAATATATTTTATCAATAAAATATTATATTTGATTTAAAATTAATTTGAATAAAAACAGTAGCAAAACAGGTGTGTTGGTAATTGCTACCAATATGTAGTTCTCATGCAAAACAACATTAACCTTAGTGCGCACGAATGCGTTGCGTTGTTCCTTTTCGAGACATACATTTTATTGACTAATTAAGCTTTGCTTGAGGCGGAGGAATATCCCTAAAGTATAACTTCAGCAGCGCTTCAGAGAAGTAGCCGTGAACAGACTACGAAGGCTAATTTCAGACGTGTCCGTGTAACCGTGAATCAAAAAGAGCAGACAATTTATCTAGGGAACTAAACGTTAAAAGGCTTACTTTAAAAGTTTTAGTTGTTTATTTTAATATCTGCAGAGACAGACGTCTAGGATTTCAGCGCTGAGATTGCGCCGCTTGCAGCGGACAGATTTTCAACTTCGTTTACGCTCCGGTGGATCCTCCGTAGCTCTGTGAAGCGGAGTGTGCCGTCACAATTGCCCCGCCTTCTTCCCTCATGGGTAAGATGGTTTGGGAGGGAGAAGGGGGGGGGGGGGGTAGTTTCATAAAATAAATACGTGACGCTGGCACGTAACGCGCCCCTCCTTAACCCTCCTTTCCCTTCGCCAACGTAGCACAGCCACATCCATATTTTATGGCACGGCTCGAAATTTCATTCTCAGCTTGGGATTTCGTTCCCCTCCACGTTGGAATGAACGCATCATATATCCACGTAGTGGACTGTATCTCGTCAGGAAAATTCGCTTCGTTTCGAAAACCCATACTCTTATCTGCTGCGGGATGTGGCAGCTCCTGCCGCAAACACCCAGTTCCATTTGCCTTCTGGGGTTCACCTTTTAAACCTCCATTACGTTCAGTTTCCCTTCACTTTCATTACGAAAAGATTTAGTATCGCGGTGCACGAGGTCATAATTTTCCACTTCTTGTTTTTTTTTTTTTTTTTTAATGTTACCGCAATTTTTTAATTTTATAATTGTTATTTTACATCATCGTGGTCTCAGTTTCGCAGGGTGGCTTGAAAACCATTGGCGTGTGGGATTCTGTCAGAATATACCAGTTACATTTACATATGATTATTGGCCACTTGTCTTTCAATCTATTCAGAAGATGTTTTAGACGAACTAAAACTTTCAATTTGCGATCAGAACTTGCCTGTGCCTTTCCAGAAGTGCCGGCAGAAAAAGGCGATGTCTCAAACCTACAATATTTCAATGGCCTTGTTGAAGAAACTGTTTTAAAGATTAAATTTACCAGACCCTCACAGCCGTCAAATAGTGGTTAAATATATTATATATTGTATATTTCGGGTCCCCTCCTTTTTTTTTTTTTTTTGTTCTGTAACGAACACGCTGACTTCTCTGTCTTATATATATATTTTTTTTTTTTTTCACGAAAAAAAGGGAGAGGGAGCATATATTTAGGAGAAACTACAAAATCGATTTTTCCCGGTCAATTACTATGTAAGTAACTGTGTCTTATATATATATATACGTGTTGCGCAATGGAAGTTAACCTGTTCCGAATAGTTTTGATTGTGACCTTACCGTAAATTTATCTCGACTGTATCATTTCACTCAGTGGACCCGCCGGTTGTTATTGTTTGGTGATGATGGACGCGTGGTTTCAAACTCGAAGGTTGGTCTGGATGCCGAGAGCGTGACAGGCAGAATGACTGGCAAATTTTTCCATTGCTCTCTGTAGTAAAATAATGAAGAGAAAAGTCAATGTCCATGAAAGAAATTTTCTATCGCGCCTGAAAAATCGCCAGCGCAGACGGTGACCTTCAATTATGCGCCAGTGGACCCGATGTTTTGACTATTGTCTGGTGCTCTGCGTGAACCCTGCATGGCGAATAATTTAATATTCTTATCACCCAAACAATGCTCTCCATAAATATACGGCGTAAAAAATTTATGCGCAGGTCCTTCATCCGGTATTTCCAAGAAGATGCGGAAATTATCAATAAAAATCAGTAACCCTGGACCAGAGAACAATTTCTTTAATTTCAGTTTCATCCATATGAAATAATTTAATGCAAGATAGTAGTAGCATAAAATATAATATCTTTCTTCTCACGATAATACTCGGATCACTGTCACTGATACTGACTTCACTGTACGTCTTGTTTTAAAGTTAAGTTTGGGACTCTGGGAAAAAAATGTATATTCCAAAATGCAGTGTCTAAGTAAGCAAGAAAGACATATTTATAATATGCTTATACATTCCCGTAACTGTCTTCCAATCACTAAACGGGAAACCTTTCTCTAAAGTAATAAGTTTATTTATTTATTTCTGCTTGGCAATAACTGCGCTGGTTCCGCGGCCTGAAGTAAATATATCACAATGTGCTGACGCAAAAATTTCTCTCTTTTTTTTTTTTTGCACTTAACAATCACGCTGTTATATCATTTACATTATTTCAGGTAATCTCCGCAGAGGAAATAACTTATGCGCTAAGGCGCTCTCGTACTGTGAGTTTCCAAGAGATTGAATACTATTTAAACCATGGGTGTATTGGTACTTTTTTTTTTTTCTTCAAAGTAAAATTTTTTTTATAGTGTGTAAACTGTGCACATTTTCTCGTGCTAAACATATTACGTAATAGCAGTGCGATTGAAAAGCCAAAATTAAATACACACAAAATATGCAGAAATGAATAACCACAAAGCGAAATTTTGTCCTAAACGAAAAGCTGCTGATACGTATAAAAGGTTGGGAATAATAGCGTTTTCGTGCTGATTTCCCCTAGGAGCAGTTTCGTGTCGCAGTGTAGGCGTACATTCGGCATTCAACACACTGCCCGCCCGGCTCGTGTTCGAGCTTACTGTTCAGCTGCTGTGCGCAACGAAACGTAGAATTACCATTGTCGTGTACCTGTGTGCCTCAACTGACTGTTATTTTTCTAATGTGTGACGAATATAAATAATCAGTGACCGTCGATATTAAGGTCCCCGCCTACCTGCAACATTTTTTTTCCGCGTTTGAGGCCGAGAAGCACGGGAGAGATAAGGGCGGCAGTGCCACGTGAGCCACCGCCGCTAAGCGCGAGGCTCTAAACTTGCGTGCAGTTTCTAGTCTCACTGCGTGTAAAGGCTGTTCACGATAAACTGAAATTTTTTTTAATGAACCTTAGAAAAAAGTTACTTCCCCTGAATGCGTATATTTTAACGGGTGCCCTGAGAGATATGTGCCGAGTAAAGTTGGTAACGATGAAGGGAAAGTAGTTCCAGACCTTAACGTCGAATAAAAAGAGTTAGGTAAACATTTATAATGACTTGAAATATTTCTTTAGATTTCTGTTTTTTTATTCTAATGTATCAAAGTGTAAAGATGAGCAGATTTTTAAAAATTTTCTTTTACTAATAATTTTACAGTTTCACTTGACCAACGCATGAGTAGGCCCATGACAGCGTTAATTTTACGAAAGGCGGAAGAATATATAACGTGCATTCAAGTATCTCTTAAGCAGGACCTGCAAAGTGCTAATTGTATCGTGAACAGCCTATACCTATGAGACTTTCAGTTGAGACCCTATTATTTTGTTTGTAGAAAGTCCGTAGGAAGGTTCAATGCAATGCCTTTGAGTAGCTTCGCATGTATCTGGTGCATATATTCTGAAATACTGCGCTTTGAAAAGGCCTTTCGAGTACTCTGAAATGGCATTTCTAACTTGCGTGACATTTTGAAAGTACTCGACAGCCCTCGTCTGAAGTGTGTGTTCCTTTCGTAGAACAGCCAATTGGGCACACGTTTAATAGTTTTGTAGAAAAACTTGTATTTAAAACATTACAACGCAATTCAAGCACCAGTAGGAGGGAGACTTCAATCCTTCATTTTATAAGACATCAAACCTACAAATCATCTTTTCCTAACACGTGTTCAACATCACTGTAAATACGTTATAAACTATTCACATTAAAATGAGCTCTTTTGAAAGGCCTGCTTAATATGTACTTCAATGCACGTTGTGTATTCTTCCGCCTTATGTAAGGTTAACATTTTCATGGGCCTCATCACTTAATTCATGCGTCGGTAAAGCGAAACTGTGAAAATGTTGGAAAAGTAAACATTTAACAAATCTGCTCATCTTTAACACTTCGGTGCATTTAAATATAGAAAGCGAAAGAAATAATTTAAGTTATCAGAAATAGTTGCTTAACAATTTTTAAATCGACGTTAAGATACGGAAATACTTCCCATTCATCGTTATCAACTTTACTGGACAAATGTTACTCAACGCGCCCGTTAAAACATATGCAAGGAGGAGCAGTGACTTTTATTTAAGGTTGATTTCAAAAGTGCTCACTCTATCGTGAACAGCCTGTAGTCAAAGTTTACTTTAAATTATATTATAATTTAGGGTAAAATAATTTTTAGACATTAAATTTCAAGAGTTTTAAGTTCAAATGTAATATGTAGGCTGTTCACGGTAAAGTGAGCACTTATGAGGTCCTATTTGCTTTTTCCTTTCAGCCATTTTTTATTTTCGGACAACCTTTTTAAACAAATATTGCCATGTAAGTAATAAACACAGTGTGTATATTCCACCGCGTTTGCAAGTTAACATCTAAGGCTGAAATAAAGTATATTCATCGACTATTATTCAACGTGAGAGGGCTTTCGAAAGTGCTCACTTTGCCGTGAACAGTCTATAGTTAAAAGTAGTATCTCTACAGGATTGAGCCAATAATGTCGTCTTTGAAGACGCTAAAACCCAGCAGATAAATTGTCGATTTTGCCCGACACTAGATTTTGATGCGAGTTTATTTGGTTTTCACGAAACGAAGGCCGTATCTCAATGCAACATAACTCAACACTACACTTATCGCAAGACGGTATTTTGAGCTTATTATTGAACTCGACGTATAATAGATAGAATTCATCACGTATGAAATCTCCAAGTTATGGCCATTTCAGTTTTTACATATGTAATAACTTCGGTGAATTATTCGAATATTTTAATGTAAATGAGTGTCGATTTCAATCTGTCTGTAACCTCCTTGCGGCCAAAGACCTGCAAGAACTTCTGCGTTAGGGCCTTCATCATAAACTTTCAGCCGATCTGGCTCTATGGTGAATTTCATTATGAGCGTTTCATTCCCATTGCATTATGCAAACCTAAATTCTTCCCCTTCGCTTCATACTCGGTTGGGATTATCCTCGGCCAACAAGAACACATAATCTCTGGCTATTTCCTGTTTTTAAATTGCCAAACAGTTTAATAAAACGTAGGATAACCTTATATCCTTTGTAAGATGCATTTTCTAGTTGGTACCGCGATCCCATGGCGAGCAGCCGAATAAAGCGCTTAATATCGACAGTTCGCACGTGCAAGTTTCTACAAACAAACAAATAAATAAAAATAAAAATTAAACAGTTAAAATAACCAAATTCATATATATCAAACATTGATTTGTAAACCAGAAAATCAACGTACACGACTTTTTAATACTCAAAATATTTTACATTTAGTCTAGTTTATACATACCTCATAAAAAAAATCAACATTTCCGCAGACTAAAACAATTATCAAAATATTCACTCCTAGAATAACTATCAACTTATTTTAAAAGAGGAGCAGAGGTGGAATAAAAAAAATTGAAGATTAAGAATTTGGGGCCATATGCATGGAGTTTCTCTCTCTGCGCGAATGTTTTATCGCTCGGAAATGGTAGTGTGGTTAACTAAGTTCGTCTCATTGTGCATCAAGAGAACTACTGTATAAAACTTTTGCGACTCGAAATGTTTGTTTACAATGGCTCAACTTTCTTCTCCTCCTTTCTATACACCAGAGGTCCTATACCAAGAGTATGCCGGAGTACAGAAACAACTTTCAAGAACTATAACATTTTAAAAGTTAGGCAATATATTACATTTACATGCAAGGAGAATGTTAACTGCATTCCCGTTTAGGAACGTTCTCTTATTTGACAGGCTTGAAGTCTAAAATAAAAGGAGATCTTAAATTTAAAACTAATAGTAGTGAATTCCTATCTTTTCCAACGTTAATACCGCGATATATACAATTTTATATAGGTTTAAGCATGTTACGAACATTGCGGATGTTTGAATTCATAAGTGACTGATATTTTTCGATTAAATTTAGTTATTGTTTTGAAATTCTTGCTGTCCCAAACACCAGACGTCAGACCATTTATAATATAAAACTTATAGAATTATAAGCTTAATTTTAAGTCTTGGGAATCCTTAAATTTATGTCTCAAAAGTAAATTGCTTACTATATATATCATGTTCTGAAGGGTGTTAAATGAGTTACTGCCAACTGATTCCGAGCTGTCATGCCAAATCGCAAATTACAAAACAATGAGTCGCCTAGATGGTTCATGTCAAGAACTCCTTATCATTTAAACTTTTAAATACACATATTTCCATAGTTTAGTATTCGATTCTCCTTGAAAAATCGACAAGCAGCAATACAAAATTGTTGTGTTTTTGACAGCTGGTTAATAATTTGCAAGTTCAGCGTGCCATGGTGGACAGAAGGAAAGGCACTTATGCCTTTTTCCATCAGACATAGTACGTTACTAACATCCTTCAAGCTAGGTCACACAAGCCAGTTTTGATGAATATAACGAAAGACTGTAATTAATTAACATCTGCTCGTATGATAATTCATTATTATGAATTATGTCAATTATACATCCGCACCAAGCCGAATTAGGCCTATGTTGAAATGTTTTTGGCTCAAAACTCATGATCCAGGGAATAATTGTTGTATTTAAAACGACAACATATTAATTCGCAGTATTATAAACGTTACTTTCATTATATGGGTACTCACGAAGTGTAAAAAAAAATTAATGAATAGGCTGGAGCATTGGTTATTTCTCTTTAATTTGGCACATCCATGAAAATTGTATTCTCGCACAATAACATCAACTTATGAGATGCTTGTTAAAAATGTTATAATTGAATAAATCACATGACAAGAAACTGCTTCCTCGAATACAAGTTTGTACACTTTGGAATTCTCAGCGATTATAGATGCTCCATTTTAACCGTAACCCTACATAACTTCATTATCAAGCCTCAAGTTGTTTAATTATCTCGGGTCGTCTCATCTCGAAGAAAATTCAACCTGCAAAACCTTCTTCGCATCTTCTATCTCTGTAATTCAAGCCTTCCATCTCCTCTCGTTTAGATAATAATCTTTACTCTGTATTCCAGTTTTATTCTGGATCGTCCTCTTCGTGGTTTGTACACGATTTCTTTTTATTTATTTAACTTCACTAGTTTGAATGTACGGCAGGTGTCTGTGAGGTGCCTGTCCGGCGCCAACCGAATCACCAGCAATCACGATGTAATTTGCGGACAAGTTGTCGAAAACTGGTGGCGTGTATAGTTTCAGTGCTGGGGAAGTCCTCATTTACACATGGTTGTGTGGGTAAAGACCATCCAAAATTTGAAACACAGGAAGGAATTCAGATGATCGAGCGCGTGTGTGTATGTGAAATGCCATTTGAAGATTCCGATCTGCGTTTGCTCGTATTGAAATGTCAAATACATCGACGTACACACACATGTAAGATGAGTAATGAATATCAGAATGCGGTTCAACTTCCCGCGAAAAGAGTGCACTGAAACTCGCCTGATCGCAAGCGATACCGATGACGGACGAGTCTGTGAATGTATGAATAGTCTAACTATATAATAAAAATATGCGAGTCTAAAAAGTAAAAAATAAATTAACTTTAAAAAAACCTTTTAAAATCAAGCTTTTATTAATAAATGAACTAAAAAGATAAAAATAATTATAAGAGTGGTTACAGAATTTTTATAACTTGCAATACGCGGTCAAACAGCCGTACAAATTAATATTTTTGTATCAATTTATATTTAGTATATAAAAGCTTAGCACAGTAGAACCTTACGCAAGATTTGTTCTTACAACGCTTACGCAAATGAGGTATGTGCTCAATATTGCACCAAGCTTTTAAATGCTAAACATAAATTGGTACAAAATATTAATATGTAGTAAAGTTTATTACGGCTGTTCGACCACGTCTTGCAAGTTCTATAAATTCTGTAACTACTCCTATAATTATTTTCATCTTTTTAGAATATTTATAAATAAGAGCTTGGTTTTTAAATGTTTTTTACAGTTAATTATTTTTGTGGTCTTGGCTCATACATCTTACTGATTTATTTATAATTTTATGAAGGCAAAAAAAATGTAGATACATATTTATTTTACGAAAATTTCACTTGGAAAAAGAGCAACTATCGTTAAATGTCTTATTTCATTTTTTTTTAAATTTAAAGTTCGTATTAATGTGTCAGTATAACATTTTATGACACTTTAAATGCGTTTTTAAACTCCACAGAACTCACTCGTAAGTTTTAGTAGATTTTGCACAAATGATTCTGCTTTCACTAAAGGGGGGAGGGGTGTGTGTATATATATATAAATAATATATATATATATATATATATATATATATATAATCTGTCCAAACTATTTTCACTTACTTAATAAGTTGTGTTTCTGTACTTTCCTTCTGAAATATTGTAGTGACAGAGAGGATCAAGGGTATATTTACCATATTATAATTATTTTTTGTGAAACTCAGTTTTCGGCAGTCATGGAGCCTTATAGAAACTTGAAAAATGTTTTGCTAGAGTATTACTGTATACAAATACCCAACCAATGAAAGTTCACGATGTTGTATTTATTATTTGAAGTGAAGACGCGACAGTAGGTCATATTAACCGACGAATTATTACACTCGTAAGGAATCCTCTGACAGAGTTCCAGTAACTATAGGCTATTCACGGTAAAATGAACACTTTTGAAAGCCCTGCTTAAGATCTACTTGTATGCGCGTTGTGTATTCTCCCGCGTTATGTAAGATTATCATTGGCATGGGCCTCATCACCTTATTTATGCGTTAGTCAAGTGAAACTGAAATTATTAGAAAAGTAAATATTTTACAGATCTATTGATTTTTACACTTCGATGCATAAAAAAAGAAGGCAAAAATTATTTAAGCTATCAGAAGTGTTTACCTAACAACTTTTATTCGATGTTAAGGTACGAAACTACTTTCCATCCATCGTTACCAACTTTACTGGGCGTATGTCACTCAGTGCGCCCGTTAAAATATATGCAGGTAAGAACAGTGACATTTTTGTAAGGTTGATTTCAAAAGTGCTCAATTTATCGTGAACAGTCTTTATTACACGGCAGACCATCAGTAGTCGTCTATTACCATGCAACTTCCTCAGCCTTATGAGATAAATACTGGTGACCGGCGTATTGGGAAGGAAACAGAGACATGTCGCAGACGATGAAGGTGGCTGTCGTACAGCTGCATATAGTACAGGATGCTGTTATAATAAGGTGGTGTGTGCAGTCGACGTGAGTTTCTACTCCTTGCATGACGGTGTATGTTCCTACCCACCGCAGCCGAAGAGATTATACCCTCATGGGCAGTCGTGCCCCGTGTCTATGTTCAGTATTTCGTATCCTTCTGCCGCTGTTGCTAGAAGGATTGACTGAAGAGTGAAGAGATTTGGGGGGGGGGGAGGGGCTCTTAACAGCGAGGTATTGGGAGCCGACGTCGATGATTGAAGAGAATAAGGAACGGCGCCGGAGAGAAGAGGCAGGGGAAACGGGAGATCCCCGAGGAAACCCACCAACCAACGGCATCGTCCGGTACGATTCCCACGTGCGAAAATCGGGTGACCCGGCCGGGGATTGAACCCGTTTCGCCTTGGTGGGAGGCGAGCGTGCTAATCGCTCAGCCACTGAGGTCCCCGTGGAATTTGTGGGGGGAAAAGGAGGGGGGGGGGGGGCTGGAAGGAGACTCGCAGACAGTTTCAATGCGGCCTTTTTCCTGTTGCGTAAATGTGTGTGTGTTTTCTTCCCCACCCCCTTATAATATAACTATATCTCATTAAACATATAAGTTTCTTTTATAGTGTTTATTATTCATAAAATGCAAGAAATTATTTTTTATCGTTTTATTTATTTATCCGATATTTATAAAATATTCTACCTCCGGATTTCTACAAATTTTATTTTCTGAGTTTCTAATTATTTCGTCAATACAGTTTGAAATTTTGTGCATACTGTTTACAAAATACGAATCGTATATCTGAGTACAGGAGTATTACTAGGTTAAATTGTACTTTTTTTTATCACTAAAACAGCTGCAGGAAATTTAGAGCTTGGATGTCAGAAAACTACACCGCCATTAAACTGGAATGACGATGGTAAATTATGTCAGGAAAACCACCTCCAGTGCCAAGAATCGAACTCACAATCACTCGGTGTAAGCCACATTTGCCGCTGCGGAACTTTAGAAGCTCCAAAAGCGCAAGTTTACAAGATGTTGCAAATTCTTGTTAATTTTTAAATATTCAAAAATCTGTAATTACAAATTAACGTGTGTCACTAGTTATGTGTAATACACGGAAACTTATAATAATACTTTAAAAAGCTAAACATTTCTTATATCGTAAATGTTTATAGTCACTGTCATTAAGTACGAATATCATAGCTACAATTCTTGAGCTTACAAATACCTTATCGTGTTTACTTATAAAACAGTTTTCTACAAGTATTAGACAAATAATTTGTTTTGGTAGCTTCTTAATTGGTACCGCTATAAAGGGAATTTTAGATCTCTCTGTCTGTCCTAATACGAAATTTTAAGACAGACGGAAAAGCACTCATTGCAATTCCATCATGGTGAATTTGTACAAAATTTTTTCTCTGGCACTAATGATGGCCGTCTTTGTAATGAGTATTAAAACGGCTCCATTCATTTATTTCGCCCAACGTTTCAGCTTCGTTATTCATTCTTACTTCCATCTCCGTGTTCCGACTGCCTCTATGTGCGTAAATCTTCGCAAATGTCTTTTTTCCATATTGTTTTAAAATGCAGATGTGAAGCATCTCTTTTCTTGTTTTCATAAATCTGAAAATTCCTTTAATATAAAATTTTCTGTATATGTACATTCTCCTCCTTTTGTTGTCTAAATGTACACGTTATTCACAATGATCTGTCGCCGAATACTTCAAATCTAAACATGCTAATATTTTTTAAATTCGTCAAATTTCAAGGTTTCACAATTATAATGCGTACATTCTTCGTGGTTTATGATACTTTATTCAATATCCCGCAATATTCATTTTGGCATTCAATACGTTTCGCAATAACAGGACAATCAAAGCCACATATTTGATGTCCAGATATCTGCGTGAGGGTTGCTCCCTGAAAATCAATTATTTACTGTTCTAAGAAGTTTTGATATTGTTCTGAGAGAGCTGCTTCGTAATATGAAACAAACTAAATTATCAGAAATCATATTTCAGAGAAATATTTCAGTACAGTTAATAAAACATCCCCCGACAAACATCGTTAACGCGAAACGTTACTGCAAATTACTGTGAGAAATATCTGTCAATAACAACAAAACATGTTTTTTTTTTGTGTACGGGAAATAAATCTGTAATTCTTACGACACATTTTTTTTTGTCTTGTAAAACAACAAAACTAATTTTTATTCGTCTATAGCCAGTTCAATTTACCATTTTTAAAATCAAACTTTATTAAACAAAATTACTTGGTCATAATTTTACATATTTCAACGGATACGCTGAATGACAAGAACCCAAGTAAACATTAGCAGCAATGTGAGGAAATTGGTTTAATTCATAGTATGACGTTTTAAACTTGTAGACAGACTAATTTGTTTTAGTTTTGACACTAATACGTCTTTAAATTTGCAACCATAGTGGGAGGTAATCCAGAAAATCAGATAACAAAATCGAGTAGATACAGTTTGGCATTACAACTCCGAATCTAAAGGCAAATTTCAATTACACCACTCGATTGTTAAAGGATAAAAGAATATGTTACGTTGAGTGAGGACTGCGAAGCATCGCGCGCGGGGTTGAGTCTTTTGTGAAGGGGGAGGAGGGAGAGCGCAATTTTGAATTCGTTTCGCCGCGTCTCATAATTTCCGTGTAGTATAACTTTTTATTGGAAGAAGCTACGACGCTCGTTTGAGTTTCAATCGGCAGATCTCGTCAAGATCAATAGATTGCGTGTATAACAACATTTGTGTGGCCTATACTCGTCGAAAAGTCAAGTCGAAATACAGAAATCGTAAACGGTTGGAAAGAGCATCTCAAAAGCAATCCAGTGATACCCACAAAACCCCATATGATCGTGTGAAGAGGTGCCGGGAACGTAAAATAGACATCAAGGCGTCCGAGCGCGCCAACGTAGACGTATTCACGCAAAACAAACTGGCGTATCCCCAACACAGCCAAACCCAATTTTTTTAACATAGGGGGAAAATAAAAACATGCCTACGTTTCTAACAAGTTGCAGTTACATTGATCAGCGCATGAATAAAGTTATCAGGTCCACGGTACGGAACATTTTTCCACATGTCGCGGCTGAAGGATATAAAACGGCCAGAGAATTTAGTCCCCAGGGAGGGCTTTGAAAAATTCTCAATTAACAGTTAGCAGCCTATAAGAAGATACAAATACGATTTCTTTCAACGTGATGCTCATAAATGAATAGGGTCCTCGCTTCGTTCAGCGCTACCGCGTCTCTCTCTCGCGTGGCGAAAGTGTCAACTCTGAGAGGATCGGTATAAATTCCTTGCCTGTCTTGGAAGATGCAAATACCATATAAGAAATCAGGTGGTTTAGGGCGTATTATAATCATAAGTTACCGCAACCCTTAACATTTCTTAATAACGAGAAGCGAAACTCTCTAAAGAAAGAACGATTGAACTGACGTACAATTCCATCCAATAATATCTTACTCAGCATTTGAGTCCAAATCTTCGCCCACCAAAGATTATGTCTTCGCGATCGTAAACATTTTTATCGCCAGATAATGTGAAATGAGCTGAAGTGGCATTATTCTTCCCACCAATTTATCATTTATTTATTTCCTCGGAAACAGGCTTATTTCTTGTGCAGGACACAACACTCGATTGCCGCAGACTATTATCTCTTGGCGGCAGCTTGACAACAAAAATAAGAGGCGAATTAATAGGTTTCTGGAGATTCGCGCAGAATAAACGTCTGTACTTTACGCCGAACAACACGTTTGTGTTCACAAGTAAACGGACACTATTTTCCTGTTTATCTACAACGTTTGTGTTGTTTATAACATTTAGGTACAGGTGCGTTTAGTGGAACAATATCATGGATTCCTCTGAATGATCGAGTTGTCCTGAAAATCAGCTCTGCGTGGAAAATAATGAAACATTTCATCCTTGCCTAGTTTTCAGAACCGACTTACATTCGTCTGCTGTGATTTGTTGATGCCTAATTATGCAGTAAACGGCAGCAAGGAGTAGCAAATAAGTCCAGTCTATCCCATATCGTTCAAGCTCAGGATCAAGTTCAGGACCTGTGGCTTTAATATTACTCTATTCTCGTTGGTGTTTGTATACGGTAATTCAAAAATAAGCCTTGGTTATATATTATACACGTCTTGAGGCTGGGTTCGGACACGTGTTATTAAATGGATAATCCCTTATGAAACCCATTTCGGCCGGAGACTATCCTTTATCTGTGAATGAGAGCTATTAAATCGATGTTCCGAAATTTCGATACGAGCCGTTGTAGTAGTGACTAAAGCCTGTTCATGACAAAGTGAGCACTTTATAAATCAACCTTAGAAAAAAGTCACTGTCACTGCCTGCGTATATTTTAACGGGCGCACTGAGTGACATGCGCCCAGTAAAGTTGGCAACGAAGGATGGAAAGTAGTTCCAATTCTCAATGTCGAATAAACAATTTGTGATAATTTAAACGATTTATTTCGCTTTCTCATTGTTTAACCATAGAAGTGTAAAAATGAGCAGAATTTTTAAAATATTTTCTTTACGAATAATTTTACAGTTTTGCTTGACCGACGCATGAATAAAGTGCTGAGGCCCGTGGCAATGTTAATTTTACATAAGGCGGAAGAAGACACAACGTGAATACAAGTAGATCTAAGCAGGGCTTTCAAAGGTGCTCATTTTATCGTGAACAGCTTATACCTCGGAGTACTGCAGCGTAGCCACAGAGCAAGTTGTTCTGTGGAAGATTGAAGGCCACAGTTATAGCTTGTCAGCTTATTAGAGGACGGCAGATGTAGACTTTAATGGGCTTCAAGTCAGATGTTTCTCAAATTCTGAGTCACGTGTAAGTTTAGTCTCTAACCATCACTGGACCACCCTCAATATTGCATAAGAAAGGAATATTTAGCCATCACAACCATCGGTGACATGACTTACAATTCTATCTCGTAAAATAAATTCTCATGTTATGACCTGACATAAAATGTATGTAGGGAATCGCCGTATCTGTATGCTCATTTGAGTTACGTCCACGGAGACCTTCGTGGTTGAAAGCATTCCTTCCCACTGAAAATTTTGGACAGTATATTCAGGTAAGAAAACATTTGGTTACAGCTCTAAAACTCCATACAGATATATTAGTATACTTAGAAACCACAGCAAAGTGACGTGAAAATTTGCTAATTCTTTTGGCAGAGGCTTAGACTCCTCAGTTATTTAGACGGTCGAGCGATAACTGTTTTGGGCAGGTTGCTGCCATAACGATGGGTTAATTTTTTTTTTATTCGGCGTGATATGGTTACATTTCTTCCTATTCCCAACAGGCTAGAGAGTCGGTTCAGCGTGTGTCCGAACAACCGTGGTTTAATCATTGAAGTATCACCTGAGTGTAAGTCCTTCAAGTCTCACCTGCCAAAGCGTTCGTTGCGTTCAAGGTCACGAAGCGAGGGAGCCATACGGGCGACACTAACACGCACTACTAGCGCCTCGTCGCTCCTACGCGCAAACCGTGCAGTCTTTCCGTCGTGACGCTGTACTGTGACAATTAGATCTGTAACAGTAGCACTTTATTACACGCCATGAAAGTAAACAGATCAAAGTACGTGCGTATAACCGTACTTTTCTCTTGCCGCTTAAGGAAACAACATACGCAAGCTTTAAACCTGCGATATTTGACCACGTTCACGTTTTTTTTTTCTCCATTAATACACTTAATATGTTAAAAGTAAAAAGATACGGACATAGAGAATATTTTTTTTTAAAATCCTTTCTGCAAAAAGTCGTATTTCCAGAACTTCTGTTTACCGAGATAGCGTTTACACGGAAACAACTATTTAACAGAATACGTTCCAGTACATATTTCTTTTAAGGCCAATGGTGCACGAAAGCAGTATATTTACCCGATTTCCTTATAACTTGTTTTTCATAGCGTTTACCGAAATTTTTGGCACAACAAGACGTAAATATTAATTTTTAACTTCTTGCATTGTTAAATATTCACTAACTTTATTAATCTGTGAGCACTGATGGAAAATGAGAAATAAAATATTCTTTCTTATCTTCCATCAATGCTCCGATAGTAGTATAGTAGTAATGGTAGTGACTATCTATAAATTTAAGACGGTGTTAGAAATTATTCTGTATGTCTTGACGTGCCAAAAACTTTGAAAAAATCTCTGAAAAACAACTTTTGACCGAAATTAAGGCAAACACACGGATTTCGCACACCACTGGCCTTAAGGAGGCGAGTTCACTCAAGACACTTGTGATGGTCGAATTCTCACTCGCCACACGTTCCCCGACCAGGGAGGGTGGTCCTCTCTAAAGAAACACTTCGAAAACCGGCAATAAATGCTGGGGTGTGCTTGCTAAAAGTTGCTATTTCCCTCCGTCCTCCATCAGAAAGGAGCGGGCTGCGAAATGAATCACGGACGGGCACACTCGGCAAGAACTGCAGTAGCACGAGTCAGCAGGGGAGAGAGTAGGGGAACGAGGCCGCTACTTGATGCCCGCCACGCGCCATCGGAAGCTCCAGTTTACAAGCTAAGTGTTCTTCCCCGCCTGGCAACTTGTGTAGAACTTCCTCACTGAAGGTTGTTCACGATAAAATGAGCACTTTTGAAATCGACCGTAGAAAAACCTCACTGCCCCTGCCTGCGTATATTTTAACGGGTTCACTGAGTGACATGCGCCCAGTAAAGTTGGTAACGATGGATGGGAAGTAGTTCGTGTCTTAACGTCGAATACAGATTGTTATGTAACCATTTATGATAACTTCAATTATTTCTTTCACTTACTGTTTTTTTTTAATGCACCGATATGTAAAAATGAGTAGATTTATTACATATTTACTTTTCTAATAATTTCACAGTTTCACCTGACCGACGCATGAACAAAGTGATGAGGCCCATGACAATGTCAATCTTACATAAGGAGGAAGAATACACAACGGGCATACGAGTAGATTTTTTGCAGGGCTTTCAAAAGTGTTCATTTTGCCGTGAATAGACTATAGAATATATTCAAGTTAGTCAAAGTATTTTGGTCTTATAGAAATGGGCCTGTTGAAAATTCTAATATAGTAACGTTGATCACTGTTGTTGATCGTGTAACTTTCAATGTTACGGACATGCGCAGGAGACGAGAATCGGCCCACTTCATCTTTAGCCTGTGCTCTCACACGAGCTAACCTAGTGTGTAAGAGGAAATGAGAATGCGGCAGCAGTTGGCTTGGACGAGGACGGAAAACCACTTGGAGAACCATTTTCAGCGCAGCCAGCCGAAATAGAACCCACGACCTCCGAATGTGAGTCAGATACGACACCTTCCGACCCTGATCAATACTTCGATGGCTAACGTGTAGAAACGTATTCTCTCTTGCAGAAAAATAATGTTTTCCACGCTACCTTGGAGGAATTCGCCACAATACACATTTAATTTATTACTTTGTCGTCAGCACCATGTGTGAATGATTTCTTTGCGGTACGCGATATCACCACCAGTATTGGTGCATCCTCTAGCGCCTTTTCTGAAACTGACGTTGGGCTGTGTCACGCAAATTACTGTTCGTCCACTGCGATAATTTTTCTCTGGTAAACTTCCTGAATTGTAATGAAAGTTTTTTAACCAATACATTGAATGTAAATAAATACCGCATACCAGGCTGCGAATATAGGAATGTCGAGCATCGTCACTATACAAAGCTGGTAACAAACATACGATTTCGTTGTTTCCTGAGCAAATGTAGGAACGATACTGCGGACGTATAAGTAAAAAAACTCTACGTTACCATTTGTACTACATCACTATACGTATACCATGGTATAATAAATTTGCGAATAATTTCTTAGAGTGTACAGTACAACTGCTGTCCATTCACGGTAACTTCCAACTTTTCCGAAGCTCTGTTAAAATTTTACTTTCAGACTATCCCTCCCCCTCATTAAAAAAAAATCTTAAAGTAAGTCTAAAAAATTACATCACAAGGACAACGTGCCGTATTTGTGCACATAAATTAAAATGTATTTTTTTTTCGTGTGAACTATTTATTACTAGGCATTACCAACACTCCTATTTTCTCCTTGTTTTAATTCATATCAATTAAATTAAAATATTGTAATTTAAAGATAAAAATATTTAAATGTCCAATTTAACAAAAAAAAAAAAAAACTTTTATGTTAACAAAAGTATAAAATGCGTGTGATATGTGACAAATTTAGGAAACAACCAAACACATCGTACAAAGCGTGATATTTTAAAAGTTTGATTCTAAAATAAATTTTAATGCTGCCGAGAACAGACTACAAATGCTGTCCACGATGAATTGAACACTTTTGAAAGCCCTGCTTAAGATCTACTTGCATACACGATGTGTATCCCTCCACCTTATGTAAAATTAACATTGTCATGGGTCTCATCAGATTACTTACCCGTCGGTCAAATGAAACGGTGAAATTATCACGAATGTAAATACATTTACAAATCTGCCCATTTTTACACTTCGGTGCATTAAAAAAAAAAATACAGAAAGCGGAAGAAAGAATTTTAAGTTATCACATATGGTACCTAATACTTTTTATTCGACGTTAAGACATTCAACTACTTTCCATCCATCGTTACTAACTTTACTGGGCAAATGTCACTCAGTGCGCCCATTAAAATATATGCATACAGGGGCAATAACTTTTTTCTAAGGGTCATTTCTAAAGTGCTCACTTGATCGTGAACAGCCTTTACCTGCAATATTTTAACGGCCGCCATGAGTGGCATGCGCCCAGTAAAGTTGGCAACGATGGATGGGAAGTAGTTCCGTATCTTAACGACGAATAAAAAGTGTTGGGTAACCATTACTAATATTTTATAATGATTTCTTTCGCTTTCTTGACCGACGCATGCATAAAATTATGAGGCTCGTGGCAATATTAACCTTACGTATGGCAGATGAATACACAACGTGCATACAAGTATATCTTACGCAGGGCTTTCAAAAGTGCTCATTTTACATAAAGTTATTCAACATGAACGTGAATTTTTTTTTTTTTTATAGATTTCTTTAACGTCCCCCGTTTTTACGCTGGAAAGCTTAACAGGGAACCGCTTACAGACTAACTTATTACCTAGCGTAAATTAACACCCATATCCCACCCGGGATTCGAACCAAGAGCCTCCCGTACTCCAACTCGGTGGCGCACCAGCCAACTGTGCCACGGGAGGTCGGCGAACGTGAATTCTGTGTAAAGGTATACTGTTGTAAGCATTCTGCACCTCGTGCCTCAAGGACGGCATATTTGTGTTCCGTGTGTCAAACTAGGCCTATATTTAGTGGCTCAAAATTGATTGTGACTGAAAGGATATGTTGCAAATAGGCCTATGTATTGAAAATAACCCACAAACATTTTGGCCAGATCCCTGAGAACTACGAGCATCATTTTTACGATGATTTTTGTAAACGTAAGTGATCGTTATTGAGCAGTATTTGTGAGTGGTCTTTCCATAGGAGGAGCAACACTGGAAATTTAATTTATAATAATAAGTTTCCATTATTTGGTCAAATATTTTATTTACGCACAAAGGCACATGCCACTATAGCGCAATTTCGAAGTGAATGCTGCAAAAAAATTTAAATGTGAACAAAATCGTGATTTTTAATAGTCTGCAGACATATAGTAAACGTGCAGTGTTTTTTTTCCCCCCACTTTTTACAACTGCGCCCTTAATGGAGAAATACAGACTATTTAAATGGCGGGTAGGAGGAGTGGTATCAAAAACACACGTAGTATTTTCGCACCTGGACATATTGGCCCTTTATTTTCGTCAGTTGAGAGTTTTTTCTAAATGTGAGTAAATCATCGCACTTTGTTGAAAATCCGGCACTATTTTTCGCAATAGCTCACGCGGCTTTATATGATGAGCAGATGCGAGTGACGAGTGTACTTTCATTATGTATGTATGTATGTATATATATATAGCTTCAAAATGTACAGCTGTTCACCGTAAAATGAGCACTTCTGGTAGCCCTTTTTAAGATCTACTTGTATGCACGCCATGTATACTTCCGCCTCATGTAAAATTAACGTTGCCACAAGCCTCATCACTTTATTCGTGCGTCGGCCAAGCTCAGCTGCGAAGTTATTAAAAAATTAAATATTTAACAAATTTGCTCATTTTTACGCTTCGATATATTAAAAAAAACACAAAGTGAAATAAATAATTTAATTAATAACACATGGTTACCTAACATTTTTAATTCGACGTTAAGGTATGGAACTATTTTACATCCATCGTTACCAACCTTTTTGGGCGTATGTCACTCAGTACGCCCATTATAATATATGCAAGCAAGGACAATGACTCTTTTATACGGTTGATTTCAAAAGTGCTCACTTTACCGTGAACAGCCTTTACAAGCCAGATAACCGTGTTCGAGTAGGGGATTAAAAAAAAAAAAAAAAAAAAAAAAAAGGTTTAATCTCAACCCTGCGGGAATCGCGTGGAATTTTTATTCATTCGGCAACACACGCGCGTGCTGAAAGCGCTGGAGTGCGGTAGTGTGTTATTATTATTCTTCTTTTTCCTTCCGAGGCATCGGGTGTTTTCTGTCACTATAGTCGCTCTGCCATCGTAAATAATGATTACAGTCGGACATACAGTTGGCTGTAATGGCCGCGGACGGGGATCATATACGAGCTCCTACCCCCACTCTTGCTTGTAATTAGGCTAGCCGTGCTTATGCTTCGCTTGCACACAGAGTATACGCTGTTCACGGTAAAATGAGCACCACGTTGTGTGTTCTTCCGCCTTATCGAAAATTGACATTGCCACGGGCCTCATCACTTTATTTATGCGTCGGTCAGGAGAAACTGTGGAATGATTAGAAAAGTAAACATGCATGTTATAAATCTGGTTATTTTTAGACTTGATTGATAAAAAAAAAAATAGGAAACGAAAGAAATTATTTAAGTTATCACAAATGATTACCTATCACTTTTTATTCGACGTTAAGATATGGTACTACTTTCCATCCATCGTTACCAACTTTTCTGGGCGAATGTCACTCAGTGCGCCCATTAAAATATATGCGCGCAGGGGCAATGCCATTTTCTAAGGTTCATTTCTAAATTGCTCACTTTGTCGTGAATAGCATTTACCTAATTATATATATATATATTACTGGGCCCACGAAATATCCGTTTTTGCGCAGCGCGGCGCGGCGAAAAGATTGCACACCAGTTCAGTGTTGTGCTGCTTTGGGCGTAGCCGCTACGGGGACTCCAGATAGAACTATACGCCTGAAACGTGGAGAATAGCTCCTGGTAGGCGCGCACTTTGTATGGAAACCTCAAAAGCGAAAATTTTTCTCTCTATTTCTTCTTGGGGCAAAGTTTTTGCTGAGTGGAGAACCTTGTTTCCCGAGGGGAAGTTTTTTTAAAATAGTGTTTTCGGAGGTCGCCGTTCCCCTCGCATAGGCGCGCACCGCGTGAACCAAAGGCAACGCGTTGCTTTTCGGGCGACCGGTCGCTCACGAAATCTTACGCCCGTCCCTAGTTCACAGATCGACCAGTTCAAGACTCGATTTCATTCACGAGATCGTGCTATGAATTCGTTAAATTTTTTAATGTGCTGTTATGAAATTGAGCAAAGATCGATTTCATGGCTGACAGGAGCTAAGGGAGCAGCTGAATAATGTGTCGTGATTGGTTAGAGCACAACAGTGAACGATGAGGTAAATTAATATATGATGTTCACGGTAAAACGAGCACTTTTGAAAGTCACGCTTAAGATCTATTTGTATTCTCCCACCTTATGTAAATTAACGCTGCCATGGGCGCCATCGCTTTATTCATGCGAATATTTTACAAATTTGCTCATGTTTTACACTTTGAAGCATTAAAAAAACGTAAAGCGAAAGAAATAATACAAATTGTAACAAATGGTTACCTAACACTTTTTATTCGACGTTAAGATTTGGAACTAATTTCCCTCCATCGTTACCAACTTTCCAGTGCGCCCTTTAAAATATATGAAGATAGGAACAGTGACTTTTTCCTAAGGTTGCTTTCAAAAGTGCTCACTTTAACGTGAACAGCCTTTGTAAAGAGCTCTACGGTTATTATCTGGTCATATCATTTAACATCTGGACATTACATTAGATGCAATACTGAACGATCGGCGGAGCATTGGTATTACAACTACGATTAAGAGCCGTTTTAATGTACTGGGTTAGTCTCGCCTTGAGATGTATCCGGAGGCTGTTGAAGTATGGCGGGTTACCGTGGTCGGTCTTCATGGGAAGTCCACCTCGGTCAGCGTCACGTAGAGAACGACGCCTTCCGCCGCTCTGTATTGCACTCTTATCGGCGTCACATGGTGCAACCTGGCCTCATTCCCTGGCTGGTATAGGCTGTTCACAGTAAAAGAGCACTTATGAAAGGCCTGCTTAACACATACTTGTATGCACATTGTGTATTCTTCCACCTTATGTAAAATTAACATTGTCATGGGCCGCGTCACTTTATTTATGCGTCGGTCAAGTGAAACTGTGAAATTATTACAAAAGTTAATATTTTGCAAATATGCTCATCTTTACACTTCGATGCATTAAAAAAGAAAGTGAAAGAAATAATTTAATTTATCACAAATGGTTACCTGAAGCTTTTTATTTGACGTTAAGATATGGAACTACTCTCAATTAATCGTTACCAACTTTACTGGACACATGTCACTCAGTTCGCCCGTCAAAATACATGCACGTAGGTGTAGTGACTTTTTCTAAGGTTGATTTGAAAAATGCTCACTTTGTCGTGAACGGCCTTTATAGGGGTTTCCCGCTTACCGGCGTTTGGCTATGCAAGACCCGATTGCGGCAACTGGCTGTCCTGATTTCTGCTCAAGTGCGATGGCGAGTTCAGCCGGGGATATTACTTAAGACTCGCTCACTCCCGTCGTAACAGTGCGCTATACTTACGTCCACGTCCGGCGTGTTTCTCGCAAACGAGTGAAGAACCTACTGCGTGTTCGTTGATGTCGGTATGAACCATTCACAAACGAGGGGTGCAGAAACTTCAACAAATCATGTTCCTCACATCATCCCACGGATTACTTGTTGTGTGCAGTTTCGAACACACATATCCTTCATTCGTAACGTGTCCTCAATAATGGACGTTGGGCAGAAGGAGTATAGCCTGTTCACGGTAAAATGAGCAATTTTGTAAGCCCTGCTAAATATCTACTTGTACGCACGTTGTGTATTATTCCGCCTTATATAAAGTTTAACATTGCCAAGGGCCTCATCACTTTACTATTGCGTCGGCTAAGTGAAACTGTGAAATTATAAGAAAAGTAAATAATTAACCAATTTTGTCATTTTTACACTTTGATGCATTAAAAAAAAGCGAAATAAATAATAAAAGTTATTACAGATGTTTACCCAAAACTTTTTATTGGTCGTTAAGATATGGAACTACTTTCCATCCATCGTTACCAGCACATGCCCATCAGTGCACCTGTTAAAATATATGCGGGCAGGCGCAGTAATTTTTTCTAAGGTTTATTTAAAAAATACTCACTTTTTCGTGAACAGCCGTTATTGTATATGGCTTATTAACGTCCCCTGTGTTAAGTCTGAAGGCTTATAAGGGGATTACTTATAAGCAAACCGAAACAAACTTAAACTAACACCCATGCCTTACCTGGGATTCGAACCCAGAACCTCCCGCGCCGCAGACCGGCGGCGTACCAACAGACTGAGCCACGGGAGGTCGAGGCAGAACGAGTAGAACATATTTTTGGTCAGTGGTAAAGAGTTTCTTCGTATGAAGAGATTCTCGCTGTGGCCAAATTGTATTGGACGGCTCGAGTAAAATCCCGGAGAATTTTAGGAGCTCGCCACGATTTTTGTGAAAACAAGAAGTAAGTTATTTAAAAATTATAATTGACTTCAGGGACACTTCAACGTTCGTTCATTTTTTTGCAACTTTCCCAAGAATTCTGTGATGGAAAATGGAAACATTTCAGAGAATGCTCAAAAGACGTATTTTACGTAATCGAAATAAAACACTACCTACGATTTTACACCAATGCAGGTTGTATAGAGTGATCAGCAAATGCTCACCTGATTTAAAACATAACTTCATTTGTCACTAATTTGTTTACTTCCCTACAGTCACAGCTAGTAAATAACCGGGAGCAGCGAAATTAAAAGCTTTACTCAAATCAATGATTTACACTATGATTCATACATAATGAAAAAATAAATTACACGCGAAAAAAAAAGGCCTGAAAATACTTAAATTCCTATACTGGCTCGCCTTGCACAACTCTTTTTTCATTTTACGGCACACGAAGTTAAAGCTCGTACCTTGTTTTCTTACAAATTTACTGAGTATTTTTGAGCCGGTAGTCCCCTAGTTGATTGTATTTTATGTATTCACGACTTATTTTTTCCTAAATTGAAACTTCTACCTCCTATAAAGCTTTGGTAATTTGAATATACGAAGTTCAGTTTTATGCACTGCTGTGAGTACAAGAAGCGATGTGACAGAAAATTCAGGTTTTATCCCGTTTGTGTTTTATTGGTTTCGCAAACACTCGTGTCCACATTTACTTACAACTTCTAAGAAAAAAAATGTGTTGTTTTCACATAGCACCTTTGTGCTACAATAGTAGATATTTGACTGTGTACGTTGTCAATTTTTGATATTCCGTTAAATGCAATGAAGGCTAGAAGTAATAGGTCTTCTAACTGTAATGAATTTGAGATAGTTGTTTTAATTCAGTCGTGAAAAAAAAAACTCTAATAAATTGCGAAGGCATACTATGGTTGCCAGGTATTTGTCAGGAAGACTAAAAGAAGAATTTTCACGTCATAATGTGAACATATTCTAGTACTTCATGTTATGGTACCACACATGATATATTCTGCTGTCTGTATTACTGCAACAACCAATACAACTACTAGTATACAAAACCGCACTATGTCGACAATATCTACGTTTTAGCCATTTTAAACAACTCTGAGGTAAGCTAGTGTAATATCTAAGACCGTTAATTGCATCAAATTTGGTTAACATAGTTGAAATGGAACAAAACACAATCAAGGTGGATTAAATGTAACTACAGTTTCCCGGAAGTTAAAAATACTGTCGTCTAAATTTGTGAATAAGAAGAAAAAGTAACAAATCGTTTAAAGCAGTAAACGAGAAGTTACTGATGTAACCAATTATCCTACTTTCCTGTACATGGGTGCAAATAAATTATAATGAAGTTCTTAAAAACTTATAGAGTAGGTAGACCTAGACGTTTCGTTGACAGCAATATCATTAGAGCTGAAACCTGAAACATACGCAACAGTATTGAGGCAGCAACAAATACACTTGTGCCTTACCCGGAACACGAACTTGTTAAACCTCGTACCAATAGCTAACGTTCGTTCAACTGTATTACAGAGCCAGGATTCGGAGTATCAAATTCGGATATAATCAGTCCAATGTTTAGAATGATAGGATTTATTTTATTATTTTTACGATTTCATTCTTTAAAAGGTACTTGTAAATAATATTATCGGAAATAGCGTCGAATCAGCCATTTTTAACCGTTTTTGAAATCAGCTGAACAGCATTATTTTTTAATGTTAAAATTTCTTATAACAATGTAACCTACACTCAGCAAAAATAATCAAACAATTTTCCTTATTTCTGATTACTTTTTCCTTAAGTTAAAATGTTGCCTATTAATTTGTAATAAATAAAATGTTCTATAACTTGCCAGCTAACCATAAGTCAATTATCCAAACAAAAATTTTGCATAAAGAATACATAATGGAAAGTCTTATATGTCTGATACATTCATAACCTTGCCGAATTTGTCCCGCGAATCTCTCGTTGTCGGATCATGGTAATTTCTGTCGGACTGATAATACAATTGGGAATATATTATGCTTCAGTTCGTAACTTTTCGTTAGTTAAATTTGTAATAAAAGAGTAAAAACGAATTAAGCTGCATTGTACGGCAACAGATGTCTCCAATTTTCTACTACCTTCAGTCTGTTTTGGTAGTTGGAGCAATCTCAACTAAACGGAAGGAGACGGAGAAGTACGAAACTGAAATGAACGGACGCAATGCATCCTTTCCGTCCAAAAATGGACTGAACTGAAAGGATGTAGTGTGTGCGCTGCTTAATACGAAGATGGCTCTCAGCTAGCTCTGATGTGGGTTGGCATCTCTGTTTTATGCTCCTTGCTTTTCACTTCTCTTTGTCGGGCACGTGTCGTCTGCTATATTTGTGCTTCGGCCATGCCTAGGCTGCTGGGCAGGACGGAGACCGTCCACTTCCTTCTGAACTATCGAAAGTGGCACATGTAGTTTGGTAATGCGTTTACGGCGCCACCTTAAAAGTCATTTTTCGACACGTGCTCTGGTGACTTTGATTTGTGGGCCTCCAGCTCAGGTGGCCTAATTGCCAGTGATGTATGAACCCTGTGTGACGGAGTGTTCTCGTCACATTTTTTTCTGTCTGTCTCCAGTTTGGATGACACAACTGACGTAATACTTTGTGTGCATCTTGAAAGTGTTTTCTTACATTGTGAGCCAGTCTCAGGGCTTTGGTGAGTACCAGAAGTATCTTCTTCGCGCAACTGTCTCTGACGGTATCACCGAAAGATGCCTTGGAGTGCTCCTACCTGCAAAATAGTGCTGCTTTGCTAGTTGCTGTCTGCAAAAACTTAGGGGATTGTGTTGAGCACCAACGAAATGTCCTTGCTGGTCGTATATGATTGGCGGAGAATGATGTTATGGTTAGACTGTTCTGGATCCACCTTGGCTATCCCCGGACCTTGTCCAAGTGGTTCTTGGTGCGGAGTTCGACTACTCAATTGCTAAAACCAATTGTTAAAGTAGTTTGATACGCGTGTATAGGCTATTCACGGTAAAGTAACCACTTTTGAAAGCCCTTTCGTTTTGAATAATAGGCAATACATTAATTTTTTTATATTATCCATAGACGTTAATTTCCGAGTGCGGTGGAATCTAAAGACTTTATTTATATTTGCATGGCAATATTTATTTAAAGGCTGTTCACGATAAAGTGAGCACTTTTGAAATCAACCTTAGAAAAAGTCACTGCCCATGCCTACATATACTTCGACGGGCGCACTGAGTGACATACGCCCGGCAAAGTTCGTAACGACAGATGGACAGTATATCCGTATCTTAACGTCGAATAAAAAGTGCTAGGTAAGCATTTATGATAATTTAAATTATCTCGCATTCTGTTTTTTTTATGTATCGGTGTGTAAAATTTACCAGAGTTATAAAATGTTTACTTTTATCATAATTCCACAGTTTCACTTGACTGACGCATGACTCAAATGATAAGACTCATAGCAATGTTAATTTTATATAAGGTGGCTTTCAAAGTGTCAATATCACCGTGAACAGACGATAAAAAGGTGGTTGCAGGATAAAAATAGCTGAAATAAAAAATTATCTAGGACTACTAAAGTGCTCACTGTACCGTGAACAGCCTATACTAACAAGCAACTACTAGCGGCGCCCACGTGCCTCGTGTTTATGGTTTCCTATGTGCAAGCAATCTCTGCGAGACGCAGCAGTTCCGTGCGCCTTCGTGATATGCAACTTATTTAGCACGTAGGTATGGGAAGTTGCGGACTGCCGGCGCTGTTTCGCTAACTACAATTTCGATTAATAAAAACTATATGAATTTTCCGATAATTTTGCTACTAGGATTTCTTGCTTGTATTGGATCATAGATGCCACGGTTTGAATGTTGACATGTAGTTTAAGAACACCTTATATACAGGATGAACGGAAACTAAAAGGACAAACTTGAGGAGGTGATTCCTGACCAGGAAAGGAACAAAATTGTCAATATTAAAATATGTCCGGAAATGCATATTTCCCAAAGTAGATGTTATGAGAGAAAGATGGCATTCATCAGTGCCAACACTCACAGTGTGCCTTTGTGTGTCGTAGATTGCGTGGTTGTAGCCAAGGCGAAGTACAGTGGTCGGTTATTCATCCCAGGAACAAGCCGAGAAAGTTCGTTTACGGTCACACACACACACACACACACACACAAACACTTCGTGGTTTCTTTACACTTTTTTATCCAAACCTTAGAAGAAACATCCCATATATACCGCGTTTGGTTGTTTCCTAAATATGTCGTGTATCACAAGAGTTTTATACTTGTATTATAACATAAAAGTGCCATATTTTTGGTTAAATTTAAATTTCATTTATATTTTATCTATACATGACACTAATTCATTTATAACTAACATTAATAAAGACAGATAGAAGGTAGGTGTGTTGGTAATGCCTAGTGAGAAATACTTATTATGCAAAATATAACTACACAGAGTGCGCACGAATGCGGTGCGTTGGCCCTCTCATGTAATTTTCTAAGCTTTCTTTGCTTGAGGCGGAGGTATATTTTGAAAGTAGAACTCTAGCAGGGCTTTAGGAATGTTGGTGGAAGTAATCGGAAATGAAGTATATAATAATTCCCCGTGAAACCTACTACGTGAAATATAGTGAAATATCTTGCTTCAAATAAGTATTGGGTATTTTCTGTCTCCTATGTAACTTAGCACACAGGCATTTTAATCACTTTGCTGTAATTACTCCTTTTCTTTTACGTAACGTAACTTTGTATAACTCTTTAGTTAACTTCGTTTCTTGTAATCACTTCATTAATTTCTACACTATTTGCGGCTATCTTATTGAAAAAGTATTGTCAGAAGAGAACTATTAATGTTAATGTGTGATAGAAATCTTAAATTGAATTGTTTTATTTCTCATTTTATAGTATGCTTGTATGTATATACCTTGTTCCCCTACAACTGAAACTGTGGGAATCTAGGGACTCACTTCAAGAAATAAATTGACCAATGGCAAATTTTGAGCATTATTAGTGTTACTTGCCTATATTTATATACTCTAAAGTAAACATAATGTAAACTTTTGTCACTGACGTTTTGGAAAAAATTTCTATTCCCGGTTTGAACACGTGTGATCTTCTGGGTGCAATACATGTGGCATGTGTGTTGTTTATCAAACCCTGGCAATCTTTGCCAGTAACGCAAACAACTTGGAGCGTCTAAAATATTTCTTTTCTTAAAACCTTGTTCGCAGAATGATTCGTACAATGGTTCTTGGCATCTAGACTGTAACTTAATGCTTTTACCGTGGCACGTTTACATACGTGAGATAACTCGGAGATGAGTGTAATTCACTGGCAAAAAGTAATTAGTTTTCTTTTAAAAAAAAGGACACGGACTAATTTTACCACCCTTAAAGCATCGTGCATAAGAGTTCATCCTTAAAGCACCGTGTATAAGAGTTCATCCTTAAAAAAAAGTTTTTTTTTTCCTTTACGTCGTAAGACTCAGCTTGTAGCCGCGGGCTAATGGAAGCGGTCCATTATAACCCCCCTGTGCTTCAAATAAATTCTTCGGCCTCACTACGATAGTACATCATCCCTCCACGCTTCCTTACCCCAGAGCACAGAGTGTGTAACTTACCGTATAAAATATTATACGTATGTGAAAGCCAACGAGACCAAAATGCATTGTAACACGCGCAACATTTATTCAAAGTGAAATTCCAAATAAATTCATTGGTTATACGAGTTATCACATGTATTAAATTGTGGAATACAACCGCCATTTATAATTGCTTCGGTTTACTTTTTATCTGGCCTCTTAACTAGCTAGGACGGGAACGAGATAGTTTACTTAGGCGTGCAATTTACGTAGTTAAGTTGGCAATTCGAAAGCGATAAGTGGATGCGCGATTCCGATATAAAGTAGCTGAACCCGTTCGTAGTTTGGCTTGACTTCTACGGAGGAAGGTGACGCAAGGGTAAATTAAACTTATGTTACGAAATAAGGCGATCAGCGTTTGGACTCGCGATATCTTGGTTTATAACGTTAGTTGTTTTTATAATTTTAACATTCCCTGTAAAGCCTACAGAAAGGTCTATCGTATGTACGCCTACAATATAAGGTAAACACTCATTCTTATCTGCAACTTATACATAAAACCTTCTATGCTATAGGGGCCGTGACTGTATAGTGGCCAGACTACTCACCCCTCCCCTCACCACCGGCATCCTAGGAAAACCGGGCTCAATTCCCTGGATTTTCGCATGTGAGAATCGTGTCAGGCGATACCGATGGTCTGCGGGTTTTCTCGGGGATCTCCCTCTACCCCTGCCCTTGCATTCCGGTGCTGCTCCATACTCACATCACTTCACCTTCATCGGTTCTCAAGACATCGATATTAAGAGCTGTCCAATTCTCTCCGCTCCACTCCACTTCTATTATATAATTTCAACCCTATCTTTTGAATTACCTTCAGAAGTACATTAGATGTATATCAAATTTTGATTTTATTTTTCCAAGAAGGACATTCCCAAAACGACAAGATTTCTAAACGAATTTTTCGTGGGAGTTATTAATTTCATTATTTTTAGTTGCTTCGGCCAAAAAGACTCGCCTCATTTTGTAATTATAACAATAAAAAATTAACAGAATTTTTAAAACTTAGATGATTTTTTTTTCGAATTTCAATCACGTGCGCATATAATTCACTATTCAAAATAAACATTTAAAAACATATAAACTGTTGTGTACTGACATAGACCTACAGCTGCAGATGTCGGTGTTGCCAACTGAGCAAGTTGATCTCGTGTGTGTTGCAGCATCTGGTATTCGCTACGAGATCAGGAGCGGCAACACTGGAGGTGTGTTCTCGCTGGACCAAGTGACGGGGGTGCTCAGAGTTTCCGGGAAGCTGGACTACGAAACCCATAACAAGGTGAGTGTGTGCCGATTTATTTCTCTACTTCATAATGTTATAGGTAGGGGATCGCACAAATATCGTCTCCATGCATCGCTGGAAGGTCTTTGAGAAGTATTCTTACATACGTGTATCTACATTTAACTATATGTATATGCATACTTCTTTGACTCACTGGACTTAAAAAAGGAAGGATATAATTACAGTCTATTAGCAGTAACCTCGCACGTTTTTAATCAAACTTTTGAAAAATCACCCCATAATGGCATGTTTGTTCGTTTCCAAAATATGTCTTGAATCACAAGCATTTTATAATTATTTAAACGTATGGTATTTTATTTCGGTTAAATTTAACTTATCTGTTAAAAATAATATTTCAATCGTAACTAATATGAATAAAACAGACAGAAAAGGACAATGACCGGTAAGAAACAGTTTTCAAATAAAATATTATTAAACTAAATACGCGCCAATGCGGTTCGTTGTCCCATTGGTGTAATTTTCTAAACTTAACTCACCTTTATTTGCATGCTATGGAGGGACCGCATGAAAGTATAACTTTAGCAAGGCTTCAGAAAAGTTGGAAGTGACCCTTGCTGTAATGACGTGAAGGCCTATATCATCGGCCTAACGAACAGAATCTAAGTACAGCGTGCCTTATAGGCCCAACCCTTACTGTTCATGGGTAGTGAGCCAGATGGTAGTTAATGCGCAATCAATTGGAAGGTGTAGCTTTAAATTAAAAGCAATGTTGTGTATCTAAGGTCTTTATATAAAACATACTCAAAATAGAATTGACACAACTCGTACAATCTTTACTTTACTCTTGTGCGGGGGAGTTGTTTGATATAATGAACTTAATATTCATCAGCCACGATATCAATATCTAATAAAGTCTCTGCAGTAACTCGCTGGAACAATGTCGCCTTGTTAATGATGCCGGAGGCTGCGTGCGGAAGTCTCGGGATAGGCGGCAACGGAACGCCCTCTTGCGGTCCGTATTCAGGTAACAGCTGTATGGCGGCATGTCAGCGACAGGCCCTGCCTCAGTCCTCCGCGCGCGCTAAATACTAGCGGCACCAGATTGTTACGAATCTCTGTTTAATAATAATCCGCTACTCGTGCCCTCGTCCCGAATACTGTCGTGGTTTTGGTGGTTTCCTGCCAAGCGCAGGAAGCAGCTTCGTAGATCACAGTACCACGAATGGATTATTTAGAGGATATCTGTTAACTAGTTTTCAAAATTAACAGTCTTTCCCTTCAAGAATTCAATGTTCACTATCTTCTGTCAAAACGGTTTAACATTTAATGTTTGTAAACCAAATTGTAGAGCGTTGAAGACTGGCTCGTTAAATGCTGTGGACTATGAATTATTCTTGTCGACCATGGCAGTGCACTGGATTTGCATTCAGGAGATCACTCTGTTTACTTTCGGTCCAGTTATCATGATTTCAGTTCTCCACAATCTTCTGAAATCGCTGCATGAAAATGCTGGGATGATTTATTACTGTAAGCCATAAGCCGATTTCGTCCCTCAGACTGATTTTCTGTGCCACTGGTTCCTTGTCAGTGACCTCGCTGTCGACCAGACGTTAAGCCACGTACCTACAGGAAGACTACCATATCTGTAATGCTACATTTTTTCTGCTAGAGCGTATCCAGTTTTGGTGTCAGTAATAAATTGCCTTTGGAATTTGGTTAGGCGACATAAACTAAGCAGGATACATTTATTGTGTGTGTTATTCACGGTAAAGTGAGCTCTTTTGAAAGCCCTCTCACTTGGAATAATAGTAAATAAATATATTTTATTTTAGCCTTAGATGTTAACTTTCAGGTGCAGTGGAATATACAAACTGTTTTAATTACTTACATTGCAAAATTTGTATAATAAGGTTGTTAAATTATAAATACAAAGGTTGGAATAAAAAACTAACTATAGGGCCTCAAAAGTGCTCACTTTACCGTGAACAACCTATAAAAAGGATGATGATAATAGGTTGGTAGAGAGGGCTTAACGTCTCGTCAGCGAGGTCATTAGTGACGGAAAAAGTTGCTCAGAGAAACGGGAATGAGGAGGGGACAGGATACGGACTGTAGTAATGACTCACCCACCCCAGTATTCACCTGGAATGATTTTTGGGTAACCATGAAGCCAAAATAAGGATAGCCGGACCGGGAATAGAACCCGTGTCCTCCCAGACGTAAGTCCAGTGGCTTACCAATGTGCCGCCTCACCCGATCCAAACTATCGCGCCAATCGCAGTACTCACAGAAAAACATATGAGATCATTATTTGAAGGTGTTCGCAGTCACATGACATCCTTCCCTGTGGTAGAAAGTCGCTGAGTTTGCGTTCAGACACACACAGTGTTCCAATGGCAACCTATGTATTGCTCAAACGTAACGTGTCTTAACATATAAAAAAAGGCACAAATATGAGTCGTGTGCTAAGGAGCATACTTATGCACTAGTCTTCGACAATGTTATATTTACTGATTTCACACCTTTAAATGTGCAAGCGCGAGCAAAATAATAGTGCCACTTTTGGGGTGAAATGTAGCTGGAAGGTAGATATCAAAACAACTTTAAAAACAAACAAAAATCAGGGGACATCGAAAGGGCTACTGCATTGAATAATTTCTGTTGTTAGTCTTGTGAATGAGATATCTGACAGTTACGAAGTAACAGGTATTGAATCATGAGTGTATTATGAGTGCATAAGGTCTTATTCTGCTCAGAATAAAATAGTAACAATTTCGTAACAACAATGTATCTCCTTGGAGCGTAGCAATTCCAAAAACCAGATTCCATCGTACACAAATATTTCATTGTAAGACACGTGCAAACACAGCAGATTAAATGCTATTTTAATTGTTGAGCAACAGAAAAGTGGAGGAAAATCATCTTTGAAAAATGGTTCTGTGTACGCACCTTGCATTGTGGACAGGAATTATGCGGAACATCAAAAATACAGAAATACCCTTAAACGAGAGATAAATGAATGTCAAATAATTTGCAGCGGAAATGGGAAGCAATTGTATAACATATTAAATTGGCCAGTTCCCGGTAAGCCAGCAGTAGATCTTGTGTTCCTGAACTTGTCATACCGCGACTTTATGCTCTTGACATCAGGCATCATCTTTCTATGCGTTGTCTGGAAGTTCCTCTGTACTGTTACTGGCGACTGGGTCTCGTGGCACCAGAGGACACACCGAGCTTTTTCCTGATTTGTGAACATCTCTGGTTTCCTGGGCACTGAACCTGCTGCCCTTCAACCATGTTACTGCAAACGCAGCAAAGAACTTGGTGAGCTTTCCAACATTTCGGCGCTAGTTCCACATCTCTATCTTACATGTAGGGGGTATAAATAAAGTTTGTAATCAGAGAAAGACTTTCCTGACACTCTGTACAGACATACAGATACCCGGCGGGATCGCTTCCAGATTTTCGCATGTGGGAATCGTGTCCGACAATGCCACTGGTCGGCAGGTTTTCTCGGGGATCTCCCTATCCCCCGCCCTTCCATTCCCGTGCTGATCCATACTCATCTCGTTTCACCCTCATCGGTTATCAAAACCCCAATTATAATAGCCGCCGAAACATGTCCGCACTACTGTACAAACATACAGTCTTGGGTCAGTTGAATATAACGAAGCATTTGTAAGCACACTTCCATATGATGGCTGTTTAAATACACGTAATAAAATTTATGCTTTTTATCTACTTTGAGATAGTCAAAATATTCGGTTTACTGCCATTATTATGTATTTTATAGTTTTGGAGAAAATTAGGCATACCCAAGTCGTGTATGCTTTGCTAGTGACGTAGAATCTTAGATTGCCGAGATAATACGAAGACGGATATTTTTAAACACAAATTATACGTAGATGTGCATAGTAGTTAGGGCCTGCAGCTAACCTCGAAGAATTTTTTACCCGATAATTTTTGGATACTGTGTATTTGTATCACGTGCACAATATACGTATTGTTTTATGATTAACTTACCAACTTGTAGGTATTTATTTAATATTTATCCCAGCAAAAAAAAAAAGTATAAATAATACCACTATCTTGAATATCATAACATTAAACTGCGCAAATATAAATTCACTCTGATTTTCAATATACCGTTTAATCTGCTTATCTATAATTTACTTTTACATGATGAGAATGCCTCTTTTTGATATACTTATACAAAAACCAATGGCACCGTACATATAGAGAAATTTTATGGAACAAGCTATTAGGCAGTTTTTAATTGTAAGCCTATATTAATTTTTTATTAATAGCTAATTGTATTTTACCACGTACTCACGCAGCATTTTTTACATCATGTCAAAACGTTTAAGAGGAAACATTTTTGCTTTTCACAGTCGCACATTTGGCACGATTTGAGGTTATTATTAGTGAAAGTACTTATTCGTTGTATGAGTAGTCACGTAGTACAAATGGAAGAGGTAAGAAAAGTTTCTTACTTTCCATTTTCATATTTTCTTCCGCACTGATTCTTTCCTTTTAATTTACTACAGTCATTCATTTCTATAATATTATATCATTTTACCCACTCTGCAATCATGTTTTTTCTTTCTTTATTTAATCGAATATTCTTGTTACAAATTTGTTTATTTATTTTATTTGTACCTATTCTTGTATTAATTAAGTCATTTAAATAAAAATCACTGTAAATGCATTACAATATTTTAAAATAAATAAATAATTTTTTTATTGAAATGCGAATTTCCACTCTCCGCATGTAGGACGACAACCTAAATTTTTTTTCCCGATAACGTATAGGTGCTCAGAACGGAGGCAAAGCAGAATCTCTACTATTCTATAAGGATAGCTGTTACGTGTCAAAATTCATTCCCCTCTTATTCTTTGCAAACGATAACTCTCAATTCACAAGGGTTATAACGTGTACACCACAGATCTTTCTGTACAAATGTTACTAAATTGCAAAATAAAAATTACTAAATCCACGCAAGACGAAAATAGTATGTCTGCAACATGAGCGAAAGAGTAATTTGTGCGTAGTAAAATTATCCAAGTAAAAATACCGAAGAGTTTTGAGTTCTCAATATTACTGCCATTCCCAGGGATTGAATTTTGTCAGTACGTAGAAAAAAAACTATAATTTTATGTAGATTTTAAAAATTGAAGAATAAATTAAATACGATATCCCATAGATAACATGTAGACGTCAAGACAGTATACTAACATTGTAATTCTAGCGAATCCGAGACATTGTTTCCCCTGGGAATGTGTCTCCTGGGTGGCATTAAAGAACAGTCGCTTAGAAGCCAATACCTAAAAGTTTGTAAATGTGAAGACGAGATAATCCTAGCGACCTAGTTATATCATATCGTTTGGAAATCTAAAATATGTCGCAAGTTACTAGCAGTTGTATTAATAAGTGAATGACCATACACCAAAATAATCTCACTTCTTACCCTATCACGTAGCAAGTGACTAGATACGAAGTAATGGCAAATGGACCTTTCAATCATGCATTTATGTTTGAAATCAACTTAACCCGTTAGAAACACATCGTGCGTGTGCTAGTATTCCTAACCACACTTGCGTGTAAAAAGAACATATTTCGTTCCAGGAATGACGGTTTAATCTTCCTCTCTCTATGTCACACGTACTCGTTTATCAAAATGCATTTGTATGAAAATGTTTGTTGATAGGTCTTAATTTCTTTCCAGTTTACTTGTTTTTTTATTTATGTTCAGTAAAGCGCATACCTCTGTAAATAAAAAAAAAAAAAGTATCTCTTCTGCTATTCGGCGTTTCATGCTGTAGATATATAAATGTTCTGGAAGTAAATTTATGGAAATTTCTTGCTTTCTTTTGAATTGCGTTAATTTAATTTTACTAAGTTCACAGTCTTTCAAAGGACAAACAAGTATCGTAATGCCTCATTTCTCGTGTTATATCATGTGGAAGAGTGCGTAGAATAATGCTAAAGCAAAATTTTCCAAGTTTCTTTGGTCCGCATTTTTTCCTCGTATCAAGCACGCTTGGAATAATTTTGCAAGGGGAAAAATGTAAACAAGTGGTTCTGGGCACAACTTGGAGCTACATACACTTTATTATTAGCATCAATCATGGGCCTGCTAAACGAGGAAAATTTAAATCGCTCTTTTCATCATGCAGTTTAAATTTAAATTTCTTCTCAAAGTAAACATCATAATAATTCCATATGTAAATTTTTTGATTCACGTTGACTGCCGAGTAAAGTGTAGGTAATTTTCAAGGAAAAAACTTTTCAGCAGATTTATTTAAATTCACACAAGCTTAAATCCTATAAACGTAAATTTAAAAACATTTATAAAAGTAATATGTACTCTAGTTATAATTCTCTTACAGTCACCTAAAATTCGTTTAAAATCACACACACATATAAATGTGTATGTGAAAGTGTGAACGTATATATGGTATTCTGGTTTAGCGATTCTATATCTAATGTAATAATTGTAAATAATTCAGAAGTTTAAAGATAGAACAATTTATGATGAAACTGAAGTTAAAATCTTTCATGATTGTCGTAAATGTTTCTACTGTTTGTGAATATTTCTCTATTCATTTTGATATCTCCGAGGGGTCGCGGTGTCTGAGCGGTTAGCCTGCTCAGTGAAGGCGAACCGGGTTGAACTCCCGATGCAGCTGGTCCGTGGGGTTAATCAGGGAACTCCCGTTTCTCTCGATTTAATTCCGACGCTGCTCCATTATCGCCTCACTTAACCCTCACTAGCTCTCAAGACCTCGTTGGTAAGAGCCACCCAAATCTCCGAACTTGTTTTTATTTAGGCCTAGAGAATCATTTCTTAATTTACCGAAGTGATTAATTTTAAAGTTCTCAAAGTCAGTTATTAAAAACCTAGCTGTTCAAGTAATATTTTTAAACAGTCGTTTTATGATAGTCATTTCCATGTATTTAATTATGTACTATGGAAGGAATTAGAATTTAAACATTTTACCTAACAACTTTGCTAGTCGTTAAAATGCAATTTTCGTATCAATATGTATTTACAAACAAAACGAACATATTATGGTGTCGAACAGAGTCTGTTCCAGTGCCATTTTGGTTTTAGGCTGTCCACGATAAAGCGAGGACTTTTGAAATCATCCTTAGAAAACTGTCACTGCTCCTACTTGCATATATTTTAACGGGCGCACTGAGTGACATGCGCCCAGTAAAGTTGGTAACGATAAATGGAAAGTAGTTCCATATCTTGACGTCGAATAAAAAGTGTTAGGTAACCATTCATGCATCATAAATTATTTCTTTCGCTTCCTGTTTCTATAACATGTACAGTACATTAAAGTGTAAAAATGAGCAGATTTGTAAAATATTGACTTTTCTAATAATTTCATAATTTTACTTGACCTACGTATGAATAAAGTTATGAGGCCTATGTCAATGTTAATTTTACATAAGGTGGGAGTTTACACAACCTGCTCTGTGTACCGTGAACAGCATATACTTGTCTTTCACTGTATGAGTAATTTGATCAAAAGTGGAGATTTATGATCACTACCAGAGGATCTCGTTCGTTTTACTGCAGATCTCTTCACAGCAAATGGTTTTAATTATACAAGGGAAATGAACATTTTAGATTTTGACATTAACTTCTTTTCATTAAAATACAGTAGCTTAAAAATACATTTTGTATATTGGTGTTTGATTCTGAATCCAGAACAAAATTCCGTATTTTACTTTTAATGTAAATTAATATGAATCTAGACGAGCATTCTATTAATGGTTTTCTATGAAAATCCATCATCTAACATAACAACGACAATAAGAGGGAATTGTGCAGCCTTCGGTTTTTATTCCAAGCCATATTTGTCTGGTACCAATTCTGACGTAAGCTGCCAAGTTTACATTCAATATAGGATGCAATAAATTATTCGGAATGGGTGATGACATATAGTTAGAAGTTAAGTAACAATAGTTATATCACAAATACGTACAGTTTTTTTTGTGTACATGGGTAAATACTCCTTGAGTGTCCCCGTAAGGACACACTTAAATACATTATAATAAAACAAATCATAAAAGGATATTTTAGATGGTCACACTGCCGTAATCGGCGTCCTTAGTCGTAATTTTGTGGTACTCCTAAGACAATGTCTTTGGGGTCAGTGGTAGCAGGCGCCATGTTGGTTAAACCGTTTTCTATTTACAATATTCACGCATGATGAGACGCAGATGACTGAAACCCACCAATGGTACTTTAGTCAGCTAGCCTCCACCCTTCCACTGTATTATATTGGCTATTTAGTCGACCGACCACCCACCTGCCCAACTGCCGCCTTAAACGAATCATTAGCTTTACATTACGTGGACCCCCAAACCCCCACCTTCCCTCCCACGATTTCTCATTACACCTCTATCCCCACCACCACTAGACGGCATTAGTAATTTAACGATGATGTCACATTGGTTGTTGTTCACATTATATATCGTCTTCTTTCTGCAGATTATTAATGCAGCCTAAGCCACGCCAAGTCACCGTTTCTCGTCTGATGCGAGAGGTGACACACACACACACACACACACACACACACACATTATATATAATATACATATATATATATATATATATATATAGCATTCAGTCCGGTAAGTTTTTTTTTATGTTCGTCTCTTCCATAAAATTTTGCAAGAAAACCTACTTAGTATTTCCTGAAGATCCCATTGAAATTTTTGGTAGACACAGATATTTGATCGCTTTGCAACAAGGTGGACATTTTCCTCACACAAATTATACATCTTTAATCATCGGTCAACTTAAGAACGTGGGTTTTACCAAATAAGACTGCTGGGTACTATCCATAATCTGCAAACATCTGAAAAGTGCAAGTATCGAATGTATGAAATAAGCAGTACAATAAATACTTGTAAACAGAGTAATGAATACTTATTTTACTATACAGTCCGTAAGGTTTTTCGAAAGACTTATTAATCCAGCGGTGTATACAATCGATTGTAAGAGTCTGATTTTTAGGATAGATTTGTACGAGCAAGTGCGCGTTGAGGACTATGGTTCAGTCTGAAGTGTTATGTATTTCTCGAGTCGTTCAATGTCGTTTGAGTGCTATTTGACAAACTAGTGAATTGAGAAATGTTTTGAGCAATGTACCAGGAATGAATTACATGAGGAATGTTTTTGAGGTATGTTTTTCGTGGAATGGTTTCTGAGGAATGTTTCCTTACGGATATTTTCTGATATTTGAGATTATGGATTGAAATATTGAGAGATCGATCGAAAAGTTATGTGTAAATGCTGTTGACGATGAAGTGAGCACTTTCGAAATCAACCTCAGAAAATAGTCACTGACCCAACCTGCATATATTTCAACGGGGGCGCTGAGTGATATGCGCCCAGTAAAGTAGGTAACGATAGAGGAAATAAGTTCCATGACCCAAGACAAACAAAATGTTTTAGGTAACCATTCGTGATAAGTTAAATTATTTCTTTCACTTTCTGTTTTTTTTTAAATGCATCGAAGTGTGAAAATGAGCAGATCCGAAAAAATTTTATTTCCCTAATAATTTCACAGTTTCACTTGACCGACGCATGAATAAAGTGGTGAGGCCAAAGGCAACGTTAATTTTAAATAAGGAGGAAGAACACACAACGTGCATACAACCAGATCTTAAGCAGCGCTCATTTTATCGTGAATAGCCTTTAATTGCGAGAACGCCTGTAATATCATGCAAAATTTGATGGAAGGGATCAAAATAAAAACGACTTACCAGGCTGAATGCTAGAAACACCAGGGAGAAGAGAGCGATGTCATCTCTCGCATCAGACGAAAAATTGTGACGTGGCGCGACTTCGGCTACACAAGTTATCTACATAGTGTGAGATATAATATTACCAACAACCAATGTGTCGTCATCGTTAAATCACTAGCACAGTCTAGCAGTGGTGGAGTTGAATTGTAATGAGTTGGTATAATGTAAAGTTAATAATTCGTTGGGGTGGGTAGTTGGGAAGGAGATTGACTAAATAGCTAATTGTATATAATGATGGGGTTGAGGCATGCCGACTATCTTTACAGGTATCGAATTCTGGACCTTTATAATGTACATGTAGGTATTTAAAGAATGATTTATGTGAATTTTCAAAAATGTTCTAAAATTTTCGATTTTTCTTTTGAAATGTTATGTTTTTAATTTATAATGTAATTTCTTTACGGAAATTGTTTCTGCATTCCTTTTCCAATGTTTATGATGTGATAGGGGTCGAATTCGCCTGGGTTAAGGTCACGGATATCCAATATTCGGTCGGAGTCATTCATACAATTTATTCCCCGATTTTACCATTTTTTTTCTTTCGAATTTTTGTGATTTTTCTTGCTTTTTCGTGTCCGAGTTCTTAGGGGTCAAGAAAAAGATTACGGAAACCCAACATGGCGGTCGGGGTCAATAATGAAATTTCTCCCCTAATTTGGTGGGAGGAGGCTTTTTATTTACGATTTTTCTGTATTTTTCTCAACTTTTATGGTTTAAGGTCATGTTAATCTCAATATCAAAGTCACTGAAATCCAACATGTCAGTTAATGTCTATAAGGTTTTTTTTTTTTGTGATTTTTCTTGTCGGGGTCAACGTCAATGTCATGGAAATCCAGAATACAGGTCGGATTCGTTAATGCAATTTTTTCTTGTTTTATCCAACATTTTTACTATTTTTTTTGGAAACTTTTCTCGATTTTTCTGTTTCAAGGTCATCCCAAGGTCAAGGTCATGGATATCCAAGGTGGTGGCTGGTGCCCATAATGCAAGAAATTACGACCGAAAAATTAATTTTACATTTGTTTAGAGATGTTAGGATATTTTGGGTTTAAGGTAATGCTAAGATCAACGTAAAGGTGTCAAGGTCACGGGTACAGGGTCGTGGTCAATGTCGCCAGTTACATGACGGTAGACCGTCCATGGTCACGCCGTAGTGGTCGATCGGCTTCCACTCCGATGCCAGGTGTCATATTTGCCCAATTGAAAATAAATTGCACCTAAACGAACATTTGTATTCTACTGATATGGTTTATGGTTGGGCTTGCAACCTCTGCACGTATTGTGAAAGTGCAAGGTGTGTGGAGAATTCTGCCGTTGCAGTGGCCCGATGTTGGAACATTATACACGAGGCATCTACACAATCACGAAGATCTGTCGCAGGGACGTATAGGCTATTCGTAAGTGAGCACTTTTGAAACCATTCTCATTTGGTATAATGTTGAAAAAATATATTTTATTGTAGCCTTAGACGTTAACTAAGTACGGCGAAATATACACACTGTATATATTACTTACGTGGCAAGATCTATCTTAAAAAATGGCGGAAGAATAAAAAATGACTCGCAGGGAAAAATGAACTAGAGCCTCAAAAGTGCTCACTATATCACGAACAGTCTTTACTATAAGGGATGACAAGCCGTAATCTGAGCCAAGGATTATACAGTTCCACGACATCAACGACTGCTATCGGGACACTATTACTGGACACTCTCCAACATCCTTTGTCATCCCGCACCTTGTCTAGGTGCCTGGCATCGGCCATCCGATGTGTAGGCTGCCATTAATGCCAGGCCCAAGACGCAGGTATTTGGAGAGGTGCTGTAACCAGGAGACATGAAACTATGACGAATTGTGTCGCATCATGTTCAGCGATGAATCTCGGTTCTGCGTTATCGCGAGTATAGCGACACAAAGGTGAGTGGACTCATCCTGCCAGTGTTATGAAGAGACACATTGGCATTATTTCTGGCCTCGTGGTGTGAGGAGTCATACGGAAAGACTTCAAGACACATCTCGTTGAGATTCTGTGTACCCCAATGGCACAGCAGCATGTCAGTGACATTCAGCAGATTCATGTTTGTAACATTGCAGATTTTGGGGTATATTTACATTTAGTCATATATTATTATTTTGTATTATATGTAATTAAAGAGTACTTTCTTATGTTGTCGTTTATATTGATATATTTCTAAATTACGTTTTAATATATGAGTTTACAGTATAATATTTGGTTTATTTAAATATTTGTTTACAAGAGAGTAATATGTTTATAGCCCGTATTCAATATTAATATTTGTTATTATTTATTTCTACTTAGAGGGTATAAATTAATTTAATTTTATCAAACATAAAACCATCCTGGCTGTTTCTCGACTCGCTAGTGTTGATTAGCTGAGAAATGTGTCATGGTCATACGACAGCCAATCAGAGGACATGAGACAACATAAGTAAGGCTGTTATAAAATAGAACTAAATTTTTCTTTGGAAGGAATTCTCACCATATCCAGGATGGTCGTATGTTTACTAAAGTGAATATTTTAATGATTTAATAGATAATAAAATAGCTGCAAGATGGTATTTAATATTAAGAAATGATAATTGAGTCATAAGGAATGTCGATTTAATTGTGTCTACGAAGAGTATGTAAATAATTATCCATTTTGTTTAAGAAGAAATAATTTCAATTGTGTTTGAATGTGAATAATATTTTATGATGATTATAAGAAAATGAAAGAATGATGATGAATATTTTATGTTTGAGAAGATGAAAAAATAATATATTAATAATTTGTTGAAGATTTTATTTAAAAAAAAAATGACTAACAAAGCTGAGAAAATAATTTGTACTGAAAATACAATATAGGCATAGGCATATTATAGGCATACCGTATTTGGCATAGGGTATGCCTATAAAAACCAATATGACTGCCATTTCTCTGTAGGTCCGAAGTAAGCTCCCCCCCAAAAAATTTGTGAAAATTGGATTCCAGGGCCTTGTTTTTACACGGGGGGGGGCCCTTGTACCATTTTTGGGGGCTTCTAACTTTTTTTGAAAGAAAAAGGGAAATTTTTAGGTAAAAAGAGAAATTTTTATAAGGAAAAGGGAATTTTTGAGGAAAAGGGGAAATTTTTAGGGAAAAGGAAGGAAATTGTGGTCAAGTAACGTAACAAATGGCGGCCGGTTGGCTCTGGCTTCTGTCCCAGACGCCGATGTGCCCAAACATACCAAACCATACTACTTAGTAGATATAATATTTTTCTTGAAAATAATGGACATAATTTCAGGCAAGTAGTACGTATCTACAGGACTGTTATAACCAATTAAATAGAACCTGGTGTTCTGATAGTGGCAGTTGCAATCAATAAATTAACAGAATTTTGTAGATATAAATGATAGGGAACAACATATTGAAGATATTGAAGACTATGGTTAAAATCATCATACAAATAAAAGTTAAACTTTGCTTGACTTCAACTCTTAATTTTTAAAATCCTAATTCTTAATATCTGCATAAATTACAAATGTAAAAGTTAGTATTGTTTGTTACTCAATCACGTCATAACGGCTTGACGGATTTGGATGAAATTTGGTACATGGGTAGATTATACACCGGTTTAACACATTGGGTACTTTTCACCCCGGAAAAACGAGCAGTTTCTTAGGGAATATACAAAATATGCCACCAACCATTTGAGTAGGCGCTGGTTGGTGGACTGGTTTTTATATATATATATATATATATTATATATATATATATATATATATATATATATATATAAACACCACGCGGGTGGAGCCGTGGGTACTTTACAAAATTGTTACAATTTCTCTAGTTTTATAGTTTAATTTTTCTTTCTTAAAATTTAGCACATCTTCCACGAAGCTGAATACTAAGATATCCAGTAATCTGCTAAGGTTTAATTAATAAAAAAATAAAAGCGAAACCCATTTATTAATGAGAATATTTTATTTAATTTCAGCTACTTTTAAATTAAGGGGATTTGTCACAAATATTATGCCAACAAAATTTTACTTGACTTTATTTTAATGTTGAACAAATTCAAAGTTTTCAAAGTAGCTCTTTTCACATTGTTTAAATAACTTTTTTCCTTCATTACTACAAATTTTATTAGGAAACTAGCCATGTTCTCATGGAGACGAAGTAAGCGAGCAAACGAACATCTAGCAAAGTGTTCTAACTTCCTCAGTCTATATCTACTCGCGCTAACAGCCCAATAATAATAATCATAAAAATTATAATACTCCGTTTTGCAGAGGCTAATCGGAGATTCATTGTTATGTGGTATTCGGAAAGGCACAAGTTCAGGGAGTGCGATAACTTTCGCCTGGAAGTTCCCAAGATAGAGAAGAGAGAGAGAGAGAGAGAGCGAGATAGAGAGAGAAATTTTCGGCTTCGTGAAATTGATCCTGTGCGTGCGATACCCCGTTCTGTTTGCCATCTTTTCCGGGTATCCATACAGCCAGTCGAAAAAAACTCCGCCATTCTATCGCCCTGCCCCATAGGAACTACGTTGATGTCCTCGGAGTGCAGCCGACTGCAGTAAATACTGTTCAACGCCTTTAGCGTTTGTGTTAAGGCTCGTAGACTTTTAAAAGCCATTTCGCCACTCAGGACAAGGTACTATCATCCTCTTAAAAAAAAAAAAAAAAAAAAAAATCGTACCCATGACATAGGAAAACACCTAGAGACCCCAAACGAACAATCGGTTCTCAACATTAAGGACCGCCCAAATCTCTTCACTCACTCACTCTAAATGAACAACACACACGAGAGAAAGCGAAAAATAGCCTAGCTGCGAAAGCATCTTTCTACAATTCGATTTGGCAATAAATTCAAACGTGACCTTTCCCTACGTGTTGATATAAATTTTCAACTCTGGATAAATGTGAGATTTTTTAGTTTTTATTGCGTTGCTGTAGGCGTCGGCACATGTCTGAAAAAACTTATCAGAGAGGAAGAAAGAATCTCCGCATTCGTTGGTTTTATGTAATAACTAGCGACCCGCCCTAGCTTCGCTCGGCTACTTAGTAAACAGAATGTATGATCAAAATGGCTGCATTTGTCGGCAATTTCTGTATTCGTTGAAATAAATAGTAAGCCAGCTCAAGAAAACAGTATTACCTATGCTGTTACAATACAAATATGGTAAGTTTTAAGTTAATAAAATACTCAGTCTTGATGAGTGTTAGAAGCGGTCATAAGTAATCACAGGAGTGTGTTTCCGAGCTTGAAATTTTCTTTTGTTGGCAATTACTTATATATGTGTAACAAATGAAAATAGTTCTATTCGCCAACATGTTCAAACATGGCTGGCGGGCGAATTCACAACAAACACGTTTTAAACAACTTGCGTGACCGCAACCTTATCACTACCAGGATGTTTTAAACAAAAAGTGATTGCTTTCGTAACAAGTTCTAAGCCAGTGTAACCGTCTACAGAACTGAACGTGTTTGAAGTTAATAGTTCTTTGCTCTGTGTATCCGCGGTATACGTCTTCTGAGCCAAATAGCGTACAGAAATATAAATATTTCCCAAATACTCGCGATAAAAGCAAACCTCTGTTTACTGGTTCAAATGAACGTCCTACATCCACTAGTTTCGCGGTGTGTAAAAGGACATTTCACATACGATTCTGACCTGCTTCACATTATCATTCGATTGGTACACTTACGACGAGATGAAATGTACAATTTACGAACGATTACAAAACTAAGCTAGTGTCACAAAATGAGTCGATTTGCCAAGTTATAAATTATGAAGGCAGAAGCGGTCTCCATTGTACTTCACACTGCATCATTGGAAATACCTTTCTGTTTTAGTTAGCGTATAATCCCATTTCATATTTCACAACTGCAGCTCATATCCTCCGATATCTCTGCGGTCATTGGAGGACTTAATTATATGACTCCCGCGGGTATGAGTATTGCAACTGTTCTAAATCCATGCAATAAAAGTATATTACACTACAGAACTTTAGCAGCCTTACTACTGTAATTGAATACTATGCGGTCACTTTCTTCTAACAGTTTTTCTTTCTGACTAATTAACAATAAAAATTAACAAAGTCATTAAACAAACATTTTATTCATCTCATGAAATATACAACTCATAAAAATATTTGAACTAAACACCGGGTAAACTACTTTTTTCATAATAATGAAAGCAAATGTTATTTAACATGTCTTAAATATCAAATTTATCTAAGTATTTTTAATTTTATATCATAATTAGTTACGCATAAATGCTTAACACTTGTTTGAATCGGTGTATACTTGATGTCTTGTAGTCTTACTGTCAAAATGTAACCTAAGTTTTTTTTTTGTAAATTTGACTATTAATTTTTCACTAATTTAAAAGCTCTAGTTACATATTTTGAATGCAGTGAATTGATGTTTGCCCATCTGTACACTGTTACTCAAATGTTCTTAATGAAATTCGCCTGAATATGTTTTAAATATTAAAGTATTATTATTTTTTACATAAAATAACAACCTAAGCTTTCTGCTTCGCTGAGCTCAGGTAACTTATAAACCTTCGTCCCGTAACCGTCTAGGAGCAGTATACAGTACGCCCAGACACAGACATTTGCACACAGCAAAGCGTAAACCTACTTTAGCCCTCAATATTTGCAGCGCAACGTTCCGCATTAGACCGAGGAAGGAAACAGAGGAGAAGAAATAATCTTCCACGGGAGTAGTTCCACGTAGCTCGAGAAGAAATTCCCTTTAAAGTTAACTACATAAGAGGAACCACCCATCCGAGCTGAACGTTTCGCATATTACTATTTATTTTGCTTGTTAAAATAGCAGAATCTCTTTCCACTTCGCACTGTACACACCATTAAGGTTCATACCTACCACGAACTGTAATACTTATTTATACAATCAGTTTCTTTTTCGAAATTATTTCTTTTAAAGACCTTTTATTTTCTGTTTACGTGCTGGCAAAGTCAACGGATAATACAACTTTATCCTATTAAAATATTCGCATTTTTTTATTATTATAGCTTTATTTTACATATTAATTCTTTTGCATTATAAAATAATTTTGATTGGGTTTTACGGTTTTAATGGCGAATATTTAGTATTATATTATACTCTTAGATATCTTTGATGGCCGTAATCGGAAAGATGTATCGCCCCTGATTCAAGGAACTGCATGAGGTGCGACTGAGAATTTGAACACCAAAACGTTTGTCAAGTGTTCCGAAGCCCGGTATATACGAGTAAATGGAATGATAAGTAATACTGCATGTAACCGCACGACACATATCCCCACACATGATAATACTCGTTTAATGGTTTTTTTGATATTTATTTTATTTTTTCAACTATCCTAGATTATTGAACTCTGTACGCACGTAACGAGAGGGCAGTTTGTACAAAACCAGTCATCAAATACAGTCTTCAACATTCTTATTAGAGGACGTAATAAAAGTAACCACTTCCACTTTTCACTCTACAGAAGGTCATGCTGATAAATTCATGCACATCTAGTTTTATCAAAACGGTGACACAGGAACTCACTACGTTTGTAAAATGGATTCGGGTTGTTTTTTTTTTTTTTTTTTAAACCTTTTCAACTTATCTAATAAAAAATTTCGTTTTCACTTTACTCAGAATATGTGGACAAAAATTTCTATATACAGCGTGTTTCTGTAAGCGTGTTGTGATAGTTGGGAAGTATGATTCATATCGAAAAATGTAGAGAGGATAGATATGGACGGCTAGTGGCCCGTAGCTTTTAGTAAGGGCCTTATTTATCGTCAAAAATGGGAAAATAAGTTAGAAATATCAGAAATGTTACATATGAAAAAAAAAAAATTGCACAGTGTATCAGCAAACGAATACTATCAAGCTACCACCACATTGCAGTAAATGTAGCCCTGAGTATTTACTAAACTTACTTGACAGGATATTAATTGCTGTGCTCAAATGCGTAAAAAAAAGTGTCACCTTTTTGTAACACTTTAACCCGCTATGCTTTCTTACATCCAATGTGTTGGATGATCAGCTTATTGGTGAGGATTGTTCTCGCGCAAAAGTGCTGTAAAAATCCCGCCTTTCTTGTAAATTTGGACATGGATATTAATCATCCATCTTGTTATTTTAGCAAATACTCAAGGCTAAATTTACTGTTATGCGAGAGCGTATCACCCTTTTTTTCTACGGGGGATATGATTTACAATTATCGTCTGAGATGTTGACCATGTTAGTTTACTGATACATTGTGCGCATTTGTTTTCTTTCATGTGTGATAGTTTTCTGTATTTTTAATTGAATGGTTTTTTTCTCGTTTCGGGTGACGAATAACATTCTTAATAATTAGTTTAGGCCAAAAATTGTATTTTCTACCTTATTTTCCAAATGGAATCACCTGTCAACCGTTTTAACATACGAAAACACGCTATACAGTTCTCGTATAATTCATTGAACACTTTTGTAACGGACCTTCAAAAAAATTCCAACTTTAACGGCAAAAATTTAAATGCAAACATCAAAAGGAGCACCGACAGAAATTTTCTCGGCGAACAATTGCATGTTGAATTGAAAGACTTCGAATGCACCTAACAACTAGAGTTTTAGCGCCTATGGGATAGTGATGAAGGACAACAGACATCGTGCCGCAACGTGATGTTAAGCTGGGTTTACAACAGAAAAATTATGCCTTTAATTATGCATTATGAAGTGTACAGAAGATCTGAAAATGTGTTATCTTATGTGCTAGTTATCAATTGAATTTAGCACGTCACGTGCAGAGTTGGGATTTTCATAAGTTTTAAAAGAAATGGTTATATTTTATCTCTTAACTTGTGTGGCGGTGGCCAATTAGAACATAGCAGTCAGTGTTGTTGGCGGGAATCTATTATTTACAGTAATGTAAGAATAAAACAGATTAAAAATGCATGTGTATGCATATGTTTATGATTATATTTGTTCAAAAAATAAACTCCTCTGCTAGAAAATGTATGCTTTGAAGCATGACTTGCTTAAAAATGGCTGTGATATTTGAGGTCAGGTTGGAACAAAAGTAAACACGATAGTCTTGTTGCAAGAAGACGCAGTTACACGAGTGAAAACCGCGGTTACTGCACAATTATTAAAGCATATTTTTCAAATTGGAAATGTAATTTTTTTTCTGGCGAGCCCCCAAATCCCGCTACGTCAGCGTGAGCACCTTCACAGTTCTGCGTGCCCTCTGGCATGCATGTAAGTATCTAAGTCGGTTGGAGAATGGGGTGCGTCTCTGCATAAGCCCTACACGCCTTAAGTTGGGTTTAGTTATTATAATTGGTGCATGCATCGCGGCTGAGCTGGGTTATAGTGCCATGGCCGCAATTGTAGCCATGTGCACGCCTCGAAAGAAGAAGCGTCTAGATGGACAAGCATAGCAAACCAGGCAAAGCGGCGAGGTCCGTGGAAAATCTATGTGACAGTCTCGGAGGATAAAAATAATTCCTTTTAACTGTATTAAGACTGGATAAAGTAGGGTATTTGCCATTTCGAGAAGAAATACTTATGTTGGTTTGATGCGGGGTGAAATGGAATGAGAGCGCAGCAGGTGTGTATTGAGGGGGAAAGAACAGCCCCCGCGCTTCAAATTGCAAATCCAGCTTAAGGATGGTCGAAACGACGTCACTCCGGGAAAATACCTGGCCAAAATTTTCTCCACCGAGATTCGAACCCGGACAATCTCAGTTAGAAACCTATAAGCACCCACACTACTGCCGCGGTCAGCTGACAATGAAAATCAAACATATTAGTATCGACATATAATTAAATTCAAAACCATTTCACAGTGTTTCTTGGCAGTCGTAAGACACCGGTCATCAGACTTATCGCAGCAAAACTTCCGTATGCAGTCGGCTGATTATCGGCACTAACAGTAAGTGTCGGCGAGATGTCAAATGAGTGGCTAATGGCCCGCTGTGTATTTTTTATGGCTCGTGATTGATTGCACCAAAATTATGTCAGCCTGCTAATTTCAAACTGCAAGAATCGAAAAGAAGATTAACTGGAACGATTCCACACAAACGAATTGGCCTATTAGCTGTTCGTGGTAAAGAGACCAAGTATATGGAGATTTTTGGACATTCACCATCGCGATGGAGATGTCGGTCATGGAAAAAACAGGACCGAACACGAAAAAATACTCAAATAAGACAAGTAACCTATGGATGAGAAAATAAATATATTAATCCAACACTGGAAAATTCCAAGAGGGAATAGAGTCGTAAAACAGAACAGCAACTAATTACGAAAAATATATGTATGTATACACAACCAACAGATAACACATAGAAAACACACAGGCTAGAAACCTGCTTGAAAAAATTAGGACAACTCTGAGAAAATAAGAAGGAACAAAATGGGACAAAACAACAAAGAAACCTACAACTCGCACACAGCAGTTTTACCAGACACGACAGAATGCAAGCCAGGTATTCTGTAGCCAAGAATACATATGCACAAAGCCAAATAATTCCGTGAAGGAATCGAGTCAAATAGAACAGGACAGCAAGCTAAATGCGATAAACTAATATACGTATAAGAAGAAACCATGTAATACCAACTGACAACACACCGAAGACGACACGGGCTAGTTGCATACTCACACAAATAAAGCAAACACGAACGAAGATACTCGCACAGCCACAAACACAGTAGTTTGAAAGTTCTGCTTCAGATCTATTTTCTCCTCAATTTGAGTCTTTCCGCCGTACGTTATATTTACGTTCCCGTAGGCCTAATGACTTTGTTCATGCGTCAGAAGCGAAAACGGGGAACTATTAGGACCCGATATGTGTTAGTAATCTACCAATTCTTACTATTATATGTATTAAGCAAAAAAAGATACCAAATTGATTTGCCCTAGATTTTAACATTTCGCTCTCAATACAAACTCGATACTTAAATCGTCGCCAACTTAACCGGTAGCATGCATATACCAGTGTGTGGGTAGAATACTTCCAGTAAGCGGGCAGTGGTGTTTTTTTTCTTTCAAATGTTGGTTTAGAAAATGGTCACTTTACTTTGGGCGACTCTTAACATTGCAATGTCGGGGGAAACTGGAGATCCCCTAGAAAACCCGCCCGCCAGCGGTATCGTCAGGCACGATCCCCACGTGCGAAAATCCGAAAGAGACCCCGCGGATAATCGAACCCGGATCGTCTTGGTTTGGAGGCGAGCGTTCTAACCGCTGCCCCGCGGACATCGGAAAGATCCCGGCTTGGTACTGTTTTTAAAGGGAAATCCGGCAGAAAATGGGTCTGGCAGCGACAGGGCAGAGTTGTTTATCAGTTTAACTGGTATGGGGCCGAGAGTTCGCAGACAGTTTGTGTTTGGTGGTTTGGCAACGCTAATGTTTGCATTTGGCCGAATGAAACACAGCGGACACGCCGTTAAAACATTCTGTAAATTAGAGCGTATTTTACGAAAATGTTATTATTTTCTACGGAAACACACAACTGATCAATGTTGCCAGTATGAATTTCCGATAAGGGACGGCAGGTTTCCGAAAAAGGTACGATTTTTAACATAAAGGTACGGTTTTAATAAAATCAAGAAAAATGTTACATATAATTTTAATGTTTGAAAAATGTATTGTTTTTCTGTACGTGTGTTGACTTACTTAGAATATTAGAACGAGTTTTATGCTTAAAGTCAAACAGTTTCTCCAAATCAAGTACCAATACTACAGTTCCATAGATTCATTCCATAGACAATCGTTTTTGTTTTGTTTCGAACTTCGCTGTCGCAAACGACGTATATGTCGTTGGCTGTCGCATTATTTTTAAACATAATGTAAATGAATTGTGAGCTTGAAAAATAACGGAGTAATTCATGCATCCATGCTTGTTTGTACTGGAACGTATTATTTTTTGACTGAAAGATGCCAAATGAGAAAAAAAAAACATGCTTTCTGCTGTTACAATATCTGGTTGCACAAACATTGAATATTTATTAAAAATAGTTTACGGGGCACAAGTACGGTTATAGCTGAGGTACGATCGGGTGATAAATAGTACGGAAATCCGAATTTTTTAATATGGTCTGGTCTCCGGGAGCCAAAAGAACATTGCTGAGGCAACACATAACTTTGTTGCCATTACAATCAAAGTGTGGTTGCTACGACAATTAGTGGTGGTCGCACGCCACTTTGACCTGCAAGTTAAAGTAATTAACGCAAAACTGTCCTAAGCAGTTACCAGAACTTCAAATCTAGCATTTATAAGAGAAACTGTATATTTTGTGTAGGTATATTTGCAATGTAAATCTAATTTTCTCTCTCTTTAATTACTAGGGCAGCTCGGGTAGTGAGATGCTTCTTCTGCAATTTTGCTTTCCGTTTTCAAAGTTATGTTGGTTAGAAAGCTTAATTTTTTTTTGTATCGATGGTTCCTCCATCGCAATAATGTAATGGCGAAATTATATTTATAATCTAATGCTCTAAATGAACGAAAATAATGAGAAAAACGAACTCGCAAATGGATGGAAAGTTCCATACATCGGCGAAAGCTTTGTTATTGATCATGGGAAGGTTCTCGTGAAGCTATACGCGATTGTTTCGAAATATTTAAGGAATTTATGTCACCGCCGTAAACGAAGAGCCCATAAATAAACAAAGAAATGCGATAACTTTTGTTAGCGGTATCCTGTTACGTACAGGGATATTTTAAACGGGGTTTAAAGAATAAAAATAGTCTTTAATTAAGAGTTTATCAAATGTATTTGGGTTGTGCGTTCCGCTGGCTCTGCACGTAGTGTTAAGTATCTGTCACACTGTCAAATTTTTCGTTCAGACTGCTTCCAATAAGTTTAGCCAAATAAAGTTGACAGTTATGACGCCATCGAAACGTCATAAACGCCACCATTTTTGTTTGAGAAAGTTGGATAGTTTAAGTTTCCATCAAACATTTGAAAATTGGACCGGTTCTAAAATTTATTTGATGTTTGGTGGTCTCAGCCAATCAGAATCGTGCACGACAAAAATGGATGTCAAGAAACTTAAAATGACGAACAATTGCTGGAAACGAAGTACGTTATGAAGATAATTAATTTATGTAGAAGTTGTCTGGGCATGAATGCTATTTTAAGTGAACATTGCACATAAGATTGCGAACTCAGAGGCATTTATTTCATTGTGCAGGAAACATATCTTATATATAAAACTTCAATTTAGTAAAGAAACTAAAATAAATTACAGTATTACTTACATTTTGTTTTCCTGTAATGGACTGCATGGAAAAACAAAAGTAAAATCTCACTATGAAAATAATGTTTCAATAATATTTCAAATTAGATTCTCCCAATTAAAAAAATCTGGCAGTGTAGCACATTTTCAAACACATTCAAGATTATTTGATAAAATTTGTTGGAAGGAAAAATTTGATGGCCGTGTTTTGTCCTCAAATTTTACTGTCGAATATAGTTGGACGCGAAAATTTTACAATGTCACAGGGGCTTTACGAAGTAGCATTTTATGTTACTCAGCACAAGAAAGGGTTAGAGGATTTATGGTTGCTGATTCATGATAGGCGCTGTAGCCTGAGATGATAGAGCACTGAGGAAATGATTGACTATAAAACTGTCTAAAATATAGCCGGGTAAATTACTGTGATAACAGAATACACAAATGACCAGGGGAGCAATGAGATATTAACTGTTAATTAACTTCAGGGTTCAGAATCATGCTATAATACTGGGTTCGTCCCACCTTGCGTCGTAACGGCAGGCTGTTTAACATGGCGGTTACAACGGACGGCACAGCTGGTCTCTGGAAGGGTTCATCACGGCCGGCTGTCGCGAGGAGAAAGACGACGTCGCCACGCAGTATTTTCCTATATCGGCGTTGTGCATGCTGCGATCTGGCCTGATTCCTGGTTAGTAGTAGGGCTTCCTGGAATCATGCAAGGTACTCCCCGATTGCGGCAACCGCTGTCCGGGTTTCCACTAAATGTGAGAGGGCGTGTTCAGGCGACGATGTAATTAAAGGCCCTTCACGCCTCGTGTAACAGTAGTAACGGGTAGATTAGTGGCACGTACGGTCCATTTTTGGAAGGGTGCGATGTTTTCGAAAAAAATCCGCATCCCTGCTTGTTACTAACAGTGTTTTTAAAAAAGGAGCCGATCTCCCGTGGCGCAGTCGGTTGGTGCGCCGCCGATCTACGGTGCGCGAGATTCTGGGTTCGAATTCTAGGTAAGGCATGGACTGTGTTAGTTTAAGTTTAGGTCGTAAGTTAGTTTGTAAGCCATCTCCGGATAAGCCTTCCGGTATAACACCGGAGGATGTTAATAAGCCCTTTCCTATACAATAAACAGGGGAGTCGAAACTACACTGTGGGCGGGATGGGAAACGGTTTAAATGCAGATGACCAGAGCAGAATGGGAATCGACTGCTTATTGAGCGGGGAAACATTTGGCCCGTGCGGTCGACTCGGCCGCGGCAGGGGTTTAAAAGAATCAACGTAAGCCGGGATTAGGCTCCGCAGATGCTCGTTGGCCAGAAAATCGGGCACCGAGTTTATGCAGTAACGAATCCTCTCCTCGGTGATGAGAGGATACAGTAGTACCATCGGTGATTAAGGGTAGCCGCGTGACAAAAAAAGTCTCTATGAACCGGGCAAAGAGGGAAGCTTATTTCACGAAACAGTTTTATACTCCGTTCGTCGGCAACTGGCTGACGTGCCTTTAAGGCTGCCGTAACTCTGGTTCTGAAAGTAATATCTTGCAGCTGCTTTGTTGCGGGAAACCCAGCTCCCTTGTGTATACCCTCAAGATATAGGGCTAAGTTACCAGCCGGCAATATTTCTCAGGGAAACAAAGTTATACAGAAACGTGTTGGCATACAACCCTCCTTCCCCAGACATGTTTAGGAGTGTTATATTACCTCTGCTTCCTACATAACAGGTTCGATATTTCGTTACGACAAGCTGTGATTTTGTTTCTACTCAGGGTATGAAGATTCTTGAGTTGCTACAGTCCACTCCTCTTTTATTCTACAGTTTTAACATTTTATTTTTACAGAATAAATATCACTTGCCTTTTTGTTGCAACTGATACTAAAAACCCCATGTTTCTTTAGTATAGGCTGTTCACGTAAAATGAGCACTTTTAAAACCTCTGCTTAAGATCTACTTGTATGCACATTGTGCATTCTAACTCCTTATGTAAAATTAACACTGCCATGGGCCTCATCACTTTATTCGTGCGTCGGTCAAGGGAAACTGTGAAATTATTAGAAAAGTAAACATTTTACAAATCTGCTAATTTTTACACACTGAGGCGTTAAAAAACACAGAAAGCGTAAGAAATAATTTAAATTATCACAAATGGTTACCTAACACTTTTTATTCGACGTTACCACATGGGACTACTTTCCATCCATCGTTACAAACTTTATCGGGCGCATGTTACCCAGTACGCACGTTAAAATATATGTAGGCAGGGGCAGTGACATATTTCTAAGGTTGATTTCAAAAGTGCTCTCTTTATCGTGAACAGACTTTAACAATGGTAACGAAATATGGACCGATCTTTACCATTGTCCGTAACTCTTCGCGAGTAGATCCATATCGTTGTTTAATTTACGCGCTATATGAACTCTTCATATACATATCTAGTAGGTATATAGCCCAGTCAACGATCTAAAAATTGCAATTTTCTCTTCGCTCTAAGAATCAATGAGTCCTCATTTCTACTTCCGACCTGTTATAAAATAAGAGAGCTGTTTTTTTTTCTCATTTTTGTTTTCCTTTTTGCATGTTACCTTAAATTAAAATGAAAGTAATGTAGCGTGAAAACTAGAGAAATGGAGAAGACTCTACTGCCACTGAAGTGCATTGGTAACTATGGCATAGATAAACATTGGATGGCGACAGATATCCTCGGAGATAAGAGACCGGGGTCTAATACACTACCTCTGCTTGCTTCTCAATATGCATAGTTGTTAGGTTCTATAATAATTCATGCAGCTGGTTTATGGCTGGTTTAGCTGTTTTAAAATGTAAGTCTAAAAAATGATTTTTAAAATAACTGTATATATTTTAACGTAAACATGTACTGCTGTACTTAAGTAACGTTAGCAGCCAACTATTGAAAGTTAAATGTATTAAAGGGACTATGTAGCTGCGTGTCCAAGGTCAAGCAGCTAGGGAGCGATACGGGCGACAGTTACACGCACTTCTAACGCCTCATCGCTCCTACGCGCAAGGCATGCAGTGTTTCCGTCGTATCGCTGTACTGTGCAAATCAGTTCTCTAACACAAGGGTTGTATTACACGCAATGAAAGCCCACAGATTGAACTACGTCCGTATTTTTATGCCTTTCTCTTGCCGCTAAAGGAAACTTGCATAGCCAAGCTTTAAAAATGTATATTTGGCCATTTTCACGATTTTTTTTTTCCAAGAATACACTTAATGTGACAAGTTAAAATTAGGTCCATAGATAATTATTTTTTATTTTATCTGACAAAATTCATATTTCCAGAACTTTTATTTATACGCGTTTACGCGCAAACGACAATTTCGCAGAAAACGTTGCAGTACATAGGACTCTTATAGCCAGTTTCACCAACAAGGAATAAAGTAGGTTCTAGCAAAGCAAAACTTAAGCTTAAGTGGCTCTTAAGGATGTCGAGGTGTTTCACTATTGTAAAACTCAGTTTTATAAGCACGTCTTAGCTGGGCGTAGCTTAAAGAAACAAGTTGCAAATATTCTCGTATTGGTAGTGGTGCATTGTATTCATGTTACTAAACGAACCAATGAGAATTATTTAAACGAAAAGAAAATTCCTCGGACTGTTGTGTTTACTTTTGTTATTCGCATACGAATCCTAACCAAGTATTTGTTTTATAATAAACAATTAAAGCTTTATCGTTTGTCTGACGAATAATGAGAATCAATTAAAACAAATGCTACTGCATATACGAAAAAGATACCTGGGTGTAATCATTTGTTCAACTAACTACGCGTGCCAAAATTTATTTTATGTTAAAATTATGTTCGTTAGTAGATAAGTTTTTATTTTTCGAGGCTAATTCATTATCGCGGAAGTGTTGTGTTGCAATTCTGTGATGTTTTACGATTTCGTTTTTATTAATTATCAGTGCCAAGAAGTGTGATTCTTCGCAGCAAAAGTTACATACAACCATCTATATTAGGCCTGACTGTTTAATCAGAATGTTAATTGTTTATATTTTACTACCGCCTGACGTTTTAACAGTCAGAATGTTAATTGTTTTATATTTTATCTACTCGGGTAATGTTATAGACTCGTTACATATATTTAAGTAGCTTTCGTCAAGCAGTTATATATTAAATGCTTTATAAAAATAATACGTTAGGTTAGTGATAAATTTTAAAATGAAACTGTTGTATTTTTTAGGCACTGATTAAATATTCCCTAAACGTAATGTATATTACGTTTAAAACTCGTATTTGCCCTCAAAAAACAACACGGGCCTACATTTACTATAGTCGATAGGCCATCCCGAATTTTTCTACTTAATAGAACTGTTAAATGTTTTACGTGCGACATTACTGATATGTTTTAAAGATTCGGTTTGGCTTTCATCACTAACCAGAAATGAACTTTCTTAAATTGTGATATTTTGTTGATAAAACATTGACGATATTCATGTGCAGCTTAGAAACGTCCAGTGCCAGAATTTGAATAAATATGATTATCACAGCCTGTATGACATCTTTAATTGGGCCCTCGTTAACTTTTCTAATTAAAAACAAAGTCGAATGTGTGCCAAGCCTGTACTGCAAATTTGTCATGTGTGTAAAACGTACGTGTAAATGCATTATATTATGTCCAGTCTCTAATTCAATCAAAGTAATCATATATTTTTAGGCCTACATATCGTACAGGCAGTGTAGTGAAGATAGACATTTTTTCCATTTATTTCAAATAGGTACTTCCGTAACTTATGCGTACCCAATAAAAACATATTTGATTAATCAGCCACCTGCCTTTACACCCAATTTCCTATATATATTGGGTTTGCCTCTTGAAAATACGTGGAAAATGTATATACCTGCCACAAATTTTGTTTTCGACCATCGTCACAGGTTATTTCAGCAAATAAAGACTAGCACGCAGAGTCAATAACTTTGATACACAATAATTTGTTATTTTTATTTATAAAAAAATTTAATTTTTAAAACTAAATACTTTATAAAACATTTGGGGTTATCTACACACAACTTTTTCAGTAGCAGCCATTATACTTTTAAATTGTCTACAATGATTTAAGCAGAGTTTAAAGAGTTAGGCATCCGATTTCGGCTGCCTAAACTAAGAGCTGCTTAAAACATTTTAAGAAGAGCTTAAAGTTGGTGAAATGGTACAAGGCGCTAGGGACAGCTTATTCAGTGTTTAAGTAGCGCTTAAATTTTAAGATGTGTTGGTGAAACCGACCCTTAATCTTATTAAGTGTTATTGTTGAATTATTTGCCACTGAAATGCGTTATTTGTTACTTCTACACACGTCTCAGCAAGGACCGGCGTATGAGTAACGTTGACCCAGAAATCACGGATTCATCTAAGTAAAACTGTATCCACGTGTATATATGAACTTGTACTTCCGTTGGACCATGGTTTGTTTAACACGCCCCAGACGACTTTTAACCAATAACAAACCTACAAGGATAATGAGAACCGAAGCCGTTGTTACCTGGTCTGGTATTTAACTGGAGCAGCAGTCAATGAACTACTAGCTGATCTCGCATGCGCAAAGGATTGTGGAGTCTAGCTGATTGCAAAATGAATCCGCGAAACTTACGGGTCTCTAGAACTTATTAATTTTTCAGGCAACGCTACACAGTTACTTTATTGACGCGTATATCATGGTAATGTTAATGTTCACTTCGGAAGCATAAGCAATGCACTCTAAATTCTAATCAGTGGGAAACCACTGATTCGCAATGGAATTCAACTACTCGTATCAGTGAAAATGGCTCCAATTAGAATCAGCGAAAAATCACTGATTGTTTCAGTGAAAAAAATTCACTGATTGAATTAGTGGCGTGAAATTATTTCACTGATTGAATAAGTGACGTCCACTACAATGGCGAATTAAATGTTGTTTTTTTATTTAATGTAGCCAAATAATTGCGTGAAATAAACATATCTACGATAGTTTACTGTATTATATTGCGCAATTTAATGTAATTTAAAAAAGTAAAAAAAAGATATCGGTATTAAACTCGAAAAATTTTCGCATCTAGGCCTTTACATTACCAGCTTGACTACCACGCCAAGTTATAATAAAACTAGGAAAATATATTTCTTATACATTTGCAGCGAAATCGAGAATATTTAATTCGTATGCTCTTACTTTTCGTTTTTGGTTTAATTGGTACCTTTAGGATAGTTAATACAAGCAATATGAGTACGCTCTCTTCTTCACATTATAAGCAGATTAAACGTCCAAACAGAGCGCTATGATGATTACATGAAAATGAAATGAAAGACGTAAAACGGAATGAAAAGCTGAGTGTTCATTTTACCTCGTAAAATGGCGTTTTGAAAGACTAAACGCATTTTAGAAAGTATTTTGTATAGGTTTTATTAGTTTATTCGTTGTTATTTCCACTTGTTACACGATATTTAACAGCCATTTTTAAACGTTTGATGGCAATTTTTACACGCTGTTTAACTTTAGTCAAAAATAAACTGCTAAGTAAATAGTGAAAAAAATGACTGACGAATCAGAGGAAAATGTCACTGAATCAATAAGTGAAGGAAATATGGCATTTTTTCACTTATTCATCAGTTAAATGCACTGAACTGACTGTTAAATCAGTCAGATGCGTTTGACGGATTGAAACAGTGAAATTCTCACTGATTCAGATTTAGAGAGTAGACATAAAAAATAAATCAACCGAGGCTTTTGGAAGTGTTTAATTTATCGTAAACCCAACTGACCAAATTTATAACACATATTTTGGTGAGGAAAATAAAATTGCTCTAAACTGAAAATAGGATAAATTTTAGATTGACTACTCCCGAAATAGTTTATTTTTGTATCGTGATTGCAAGAAAACAATATCGCTGCTGATAGCTAGCCGCTAATATATTCACACTAGGAGGGAATGACCGTGTTTTTGACTAAGCAAACCAAATTAAATCATCGAATATTTTCCAATAATATCAAGGGAAAGCAAAATAAAAGTTACAGTAGGATTACGACATGACATAATATATTAAAATAAACCCTTCTTGACTTACATACTTTTCAACTCTTATACCGATTTAATTGACAAAGAAGTAAGTGTGTTTTCGATATCCAGTGTAGTCTTACCAGATTCAGTGAATGCCGGTTTTATAAATGTGTTGATTAGTTAACGATTGGTTTTTTTTTTTTAACCTGGGTGTTGTAGATTATAACGGTAGATGAGCATTCATTTGTTAAAATTTTCCTAAGGCGTATATTTTAATAGATATTTGTTTAGTATAATAAGTATATATAATAAACAAATCACGTTGTTTTATATTAAATGTTTGATGTCAAATATGACATACAATTCGTCTTTTCAAATGAAAGCTTATGTACGCCAGCACGAAAGTGCGAGAAGAGAACATATTCATGATCTTGTGTTCATTTATAGTTCGGAAAGCACAGTTGTATCTCTCATGTCTCTACCAAACGCAGGTGCGAGTAAGTGCACACTTAAAATAAAGTTAGACACAACCAGAGCAGGCGAAGCGAATCTCGGTTAGACTGTTATCATAGTAGCCGCAAATTAACGCCGGTTAAGAGCTTGTTACTCGGGTGTGGGATCCAGGAAGTTGAAGTTAGTTCACAACACTAGCTCCTAGACTCCTCTGGAACTAGTGGTGTGAACTTACCACAATATTAAAAATGGTTGCTAGTACTTATCTGTGCGAGTGTTTGTAGTTTGGGAGTTTCACGCGACTTTTAAAGAGACAAAAGGGCAAAATTGTCCCTACATAGGAAGCTTTGTTCAGAGAAATTCTCCGGAAGAATTCGAAAAGCTCGAGATTTCCCTCTCGGATTTTTCTAAGCCAAGTGAGAATAAACAGTGCAAATGCATCACACTATAAAGTCATTTCAAATTAACTAAATGCAAGCATAGCGCACGTTCTTAAGACATAAAATGTGCATTCATTATATATCACGCATAAATTTTAAGTAATTGCTGAGAGACCAGCCTTCAGCGTAACTGTTTCCTGCTGCATAAAGAAGTACAAAATTATTAAAAGTAGCGATTTATACAAATGTAACCAACCAACTACTTTCGCGCGGAAATTCCGCACTTGAAGGCAATTTTCATTTTTCGAATTTCGTTCTCTTCCACTCGCACTGTAATGTGTCTTCAAAGACATTTGAAATTTTCGAAATACATAATTCAAATTTTTTAAAGGCTTACAAAAGTATTTCGGGTTATACGTGTTATTCAAAGCCGCAAGTCTGCAGATATAAACTAGAGATAGGTACGAAAGTACTCAAAACTTGTAGGGGCAGACTGTCTTGGTTAATGCAGACCTTACATTTCGGAACTTTTATTTTATACCTGCGTTGAAACTTTGCTCATATAATATGAAAGTCCTTACATTTGAATTACAACCCGTGTGGTCATAGTTAATTGTTAAATAGCGTCTTATAGCACATTGCTAAAGCGATTACTTAAACAGTACTTGTATATTACGTTTGTGAACTCACTTATTCCAGCGTTGGCTAAGCATAGATACATCTCACGCGTGAATGCATTACTTCCATATTCTCGTTCACAGGGTATTCTGTTATTTAAATACTAATTTCCAAGAAATAACATGAGTTTGCTGCAAATTAACGTAAAGTCGTGGTACGTTGACTGCAAAGGATTTTATGTATGTCTGTGCGTGGATGTTAATCGTCCTCGGTCTATTACTAAACGTTAAAAATTAAGATTTCTTGCGTAGTTACGAGAGTTTAATTTCTGTTCGGCGCTCTCTTCCATCTAGTACTGATTCCATTGGGTCATTAATAATTTGGCGCTGTGCTTTACGTACGACTAATGGTCGGTACATTCATCCAGAGTTTCTGAAAACGCAAATTAAATGAGCTTATTTGTGTGCAAGAATGTTTATAAGATCCTGCTAAATACAATAACAGAATTATATACATACATAATCCTACGTGTACATGTGTATTTATGTAATTTGCACGCGTGGGCAGAAATTGATTTCTCTCAAATAATTTAAGTCAGATGGTGATCCACGCTGAGGTGATACTTTCAGATTCTGGGAGTAAACCTCAGGTCAGCACTCAGCTACTGCGGACCCACTATCGGGTTCTCTACCCACTGAGCTATTGCGGCCTCACTATCGGGTTCTCTACCCACTGAGCTATTGCGGCCTCACTATCGGGTTCTCTACCCACTGAGCTACTGCCCCCCACTATCGCGTACTCTACCCACTGAGCTACTGCTCCCCCACTATCGGGTTACTCTACCCACTGAGTTACTGTGGCCCCACATCAGGTTCTCTACCCACTGAGCTACTGCGGCCGCACTATAGGGTTCGCTACTCACTGAGGTACTGCGGCTCTTGGGGAGGAATATAAGAAAGCCCATAGAAAAAAAGAAAGGAGAAATGACGGAATTTTTTAAACAATGCTTTTTTATGCAGTAATCCTAAGAAAAGTTTAATCCAGTTGCTATGTACATCTCTGATCATCATATTTCGGAACCGTTTGAGATATTTTCCTGGGATGAAAAGTAGCCTATGTCACTCTCCGGCCCTCCAACTATATCTGTGCAAAAAAAAATCACGTCGATCCGCTTATCCGTTTTGACGTGAAAGGACAGATAAACACGCACACACACTTTCGAATTTATATAGTAGTGTAAGGATATATATGTATATATCCTTACATATATATCATATATATGTATATGTATATATATGTGTGTGTGTGTGCATGTATATAGAGTCCCTCCTTTCCCTGCTGGAGAAACCGACGAGTTTAGAATATGCGCAAGAATATTCTGGGAACTAGGACCCTCGGCGCAACGCGGCACTTAGAGAAATTTCTGGGCGATGGGATACGACGCTACAAATGTTGAAGCGATCAAAGGGTAGGGAGTCTATTGGTAGAATTCTTTTGCTGTGTGCGGTATCCGAGTGAAGTTGAGTGCGGCGAGGGACATCGGCGAATAGGACGAACGATGACGGGAGATTGCGAGACGACGGCGGGCGAGGCGTTCGTGGTGTGAATGGACAAGAGGGCGTGAAACCCGACTAGTGAAGACTTCTGTGCACGAGGGCGCTCGGAGAACTCTAGAACATTGCGCACTGGTGGAATCTGGACTAAACTAAGGTGGGACTGTATGAACATGAGATATGGAATTTCATTACTCACGAAATTTGAGCAGATATTCCATCGTGTACGAGTCGTGTTCGTAACAACCCGTTCATGTGAACGTGCACTAAACCGCAATATTTTATTTGTGTCCTGTGCGTAAGGCCTTCAGCCACTAGAATTACACAAGGGAAAAAGTAATAACTAATTGATTATATTTATTTTAATAGTTTAGTGTGAAAAAACTTAGTATTTTACTTTCATTGGTGTATTAAAAAAATTATGTCTGTGTTTAGTAATTAACGTGATAAATTACTACTTCTCCAGCATCAAGTTAATTTCGAACTGTGCATAACTGGTTGATCGAAGAGAAGTACATACCCTATGAACAAAACATTTTTCTTACTTATATGTACACGTTCTTATGCAGACGAAATTGATCGTGAAGCAAGCTTTACAGTCCTGTTGCAGTTAACATGCGGCTCGATATTTTAATATTGAGTTAACCGTATTCCGGAAATTTAAATAATATCGTACTTATGTCCATATTAGAGTTAAGAAAGTCGCAATGTCGCTACACCGAACATGCAGTATGTGGTATCCGAAAATTCTCATGTGTTTGCATACATAAACATGTAATAGATGTACAGTACATGTGAAAAATAGTTCCGTCTATACAACGATAATAATCTTATCTTTCACCAAAGTCAACGCCTAATTACGTGCACAGATTTTCTTTGAATGTGGAGTTTATAAATCGATAATAGGTTTACCAAACAAACACCCCCAAACTAAATTTAAATTTAAACTCCAATTGCAGTCGTATGCAATAACACAATTGACAAACCATACGGAAGTTGTTGGGAATAAAAATTAGTACAAAAAATGTTTCTTTAGTTTTATTGGCTGACACTGCGTTGAATTTACGTTATGTCAAGTTTCAACCTCTCATGTGGAAAATTTGTTTTTACGTTACTCTTAATTCAGTGCTATTACACTGATGCGGAATCTATAGGCTCTTGACATCGAGGCTTTAAGATCCGATGAGGGTGAAGCAAGGAGCGGCACCGGAATGCAAGGGGGGGGGAAACGAGAAAATCCGACTATCAGCGGCATAAGCCGGCACAATTGTCACGTGCAAAAATCCAGGAGTGGTCCCGCCGGGAATCGAACCCAGTTCGTCTAGGTGAGAGGTGAGTAGTCTGACATGCATACACGTAAGGATTTTAACTTAAAATCTTATTTCGTACAGTTTTCAAGAAGTCATTATAAGAGAAATTTTAGTTTCAGACAAAGTGTTTATGGAAACCACGTGTGGGCATGTCGAATTTTTTTGAAACCAACAGTTGGTCGACTTGCGGCAAGAGTTTAACTTCTTGCTAGTTTTACTTAACATTTCAAAATTTAAATACCTGTGAATCACATAATAAATTTCCAAGAAATTTTCTTTATCACATCTTAATAACAATAACAATTATTGTGCGTAGTAGGCTAACGTATTAATTTGATTTAATTTTGAAATTTGTACGAAAATAATATATGAAGTTGTAATTCCTATAGATCAATTATTTCTTTTTTCAAAAGTAGATTTCCTCTATTCGCATAGGTACATCTTTTAGACTATCATTTCCTATTGCGACGAAAAAAGATATAAGCAGGAATTTTATAAAATATTTATTTATTTTGAACGCTTTTATAGGGGAACAGTGCCCTGCCGTCTTGGATTCATCTATTTATCGACGAAGTTCAATTGAGTAACAAAAGATTTGCACGACAAACCATAAAATAGGAACTGCTCGATCTTTATCAAATTGTTACAGCTACCCTGCATCAGAAGAAATAAGTGATTATTTCTTGCGTGCGATTATATAAATGATAGAATAGAGGTCGTCTAGAACTATCGTAAAAGATGTAAAATGCAATAGTTTTTTGCTTTGTCAAGCCATAAAACATTAAACGAAATCCGAACTGCATGCTGCACCAAAGATGGCGGGAACAATACCCCAAAGCTGAAATTACCGTAGGGAGAAAGCCAGGTAGAGTGTGCTTGTGAGCCACGCAGTCTACATATTCTAACATAGGACTGTGTTTTTCTGTCAGTATGTTAGAACACTGTATGGTTGAGTAAATGCTTTGAGAAATTTTTTACTCTATTTGAAGCTTAGTTTTAATGCAACTAAAATATATTCAAATAAAAGCATTTTGTTCACAAAGGTTTTGCCATGCCCCTTGGCTTCGCCTATAGCTGCTGCCAGTTCAAGTGAAGAATGTCCCGAAAGAGTTTTGGAAAGAGATTTAGGCTGGAGTAGCGACTCCGATTTTGAAGATGGCCTTCCAGTCGACTTTCTGGTGCCAGTAGGAAGAGAAAATAGCTTTATTGTTCTCTGTGGAGGTGGCTAAAGAATACTGTATAAAAATGTGTAAAATAATGTTAGGTTAGTTTAATAATGTGACCCCAAAGAGAGTGTGTTTGAGTTTTAATGCTGTGTGTATGTGTTCATTTGAAAACATAATAATGCAATATTTAAACTATGAGCGTTTAGTGTGTAGTTTCCGTTCTTTAGTGGCGACAAAAGTTGCCAGATTTTCACCCCCACTTTTATTGATTGTTTTAGCATAGTGACCTAACCGGATGTGTTGAAAATCCTAACGTAAACAAACATGTTCTTCACTGTTGACCACGTGAGTATGACATTTGTGCTGGCATGGGGGGGGGGGGGTGGGATGTGGCCTGAAAATCCATCTACACTGCGCGCAGGATATCTGAAGGCTTTGGCCACTTCATAAGGTTACGAAAGGCAAAAGACGGTAGGTCCAGTGAGGCCAGACGTTATCTACAGTAGTTCACAATAGTTAAAAGACGTGTAACCTTCTAGTTCGCCAGTTGTGTAATGCTTATCCGAGTCCTTGTTCAAAGACAGTCCCAACGGTCGCCAATCTTTCAAATATGATGCGCGCAGTGTAGCTCCTATGTGTAGCACGGGAGTTATAGTCCACCCACGCCTGCTTCCAAATCTTCTGAAGCCATGCTAAAGTTCTACGTTTAAGATATTGCTCCGCCTTATGGAAACAAAGCAAAACAAAGGCTAGAAAACTGTACTGATGAGAGAACGCACCGCATTCATGCACGTTCAGTTTAATAACCTTTTGCATAAGAACTATTCCTTACTAGGCTTTTTCAATATGCCTTTTCTCTCTCGTTTTATTCATATTAATTATAAATGAAAAATAATAATTTATAAATGAAACATAAGTAATGGTTTATTTCAACCGAAAATTATGTGTGAAACACGTGTCATATATGACACGCTCTAAACTTTAAACTGTTAAGAATGTTTCCTTAATCAGCGAATTTGACTGCAGACCTGTTCAGGCTAATCCACTCGAATCAATGAAATTCTGCTAATAGTTATACTTAGTGATATTCGTTGATTAAATAGTGATTTATCCTGATTGTAGTGAATATCGCTGGCCTGACACTAAAACATAGTTGAATTACACTGATTCACCATATATAACACATAATCAACTGGGATTAAGAAAGGACAATTCTACTGATTGAAATCGCTGGTTCGAATTTAGTGGGCATATGTAGTAAACATCCGAACACGTCACACATGAGGCGATTTTTCAAAAGTTTGTTTTAAAAAAATAAGTGAAGATATATATAGTCCATTTACGGTTACTTACTACTTCTCTGAGGTCCTGGAAAATTTCTACTTCCAGCATATTCCTCCGCCTCTTGCATGCAGAGCTTAACTAAGTCTAGAAAATCACACCAAAGGGAAAACGCACCACATTCGTGTGCATTCAGTCCAATAATATTTTGCATATGTAGGTATAACCAATATATATATTTTTCTCTGCCTTTATTCACATTAATTACAAACAAATGTTAAAAGTTATGGATAGAATATAAGTGAAAAATAATTTTCACCAACAATAAGATACTTATATGTTAACAAAAGTATAGAACGCTGGTGATACATGACTTATTTACAAAACAGCCAAACACGCCATACATGGGATGATTTTCAACGGTTCGATTAAACAAAAATGTGAACATACCGCCCGTGTGATGGCGCAGTGAGAATGCAGTGCGGCGCTGTGTTAAGTTTTATTCTACTCAAGTTGGCAAGCTCTGTGCTGTTAGTTCGGCAACTGAAATTTTTCACCACCGGGTAAGCGCTAGTGTCGCGTGTGTACTGGATTTTTTAAATTTTTTTCTGCGTTCAAAAACAAAATGATTGCAATAATCTAAAATCAAATATAAAATAACTGCTTAACTGAGTGAAATATTTCTCTTTTTTATTCACGTAGCTTAAAATTTTAATTAAAAGTGACCTCTTTGGAACATTAGCGTTTACCTGGCGGCGAAAATTTTCCTTATGCTAAACTTTCCCGTAAAGCCCTGTCACACTGTCAAATTTTCCCGTCAAACTGCTTCCAATAAGTTTGTTCAAATAAAGTTGGAAGTTATGACGTCATCGAAACGTCATAATCGCCGCCATTTTTGTCTGAGAAAGTTGGATGACTTAAGTTTCCATCAAACATTTGAGAGTGGACCAGTTTAAAATTTTTTTTTATGTTTGACGGTCTCAACCAATCAGAATCGTGCACGACAAAAATGGACGTCAAGAAACTTTAAAATAACGGACAATTCCTGGAAAACGAAGTAAGTTATGAAGAAATTAATTTATGCAGAAGTCGTCTGGGCATAAATTCTAATTTTAAGTGAATGGTTCACATAATAATGCGAACTCAGAGCATTAAATGTCATTGTGCAGGAAACATCTCTGATAATTCATATTTTAATTTAGTAAAGAAGTGAAAACAATTTCAGCTTTCCTTACATTTCTACTTGTAATTGACTGCATGAGAAAAAAAAGCAATATTTAACTATGAAAATATTTTTTTTTAAATAATTAAAATAATATTCTTCCAGTAATAAACTTTGATTGCGTGACAAATTTTCAAACACATGCAAGTTTACTTGATAAAATTTGTTGAAAGGAAAAATTTGATGGCCGCACTTTGTCGTTCAAATATTATTGCCAAATACAGTTAAAGGCGAAAATTTGACGGTGTGACAGGAGCTCTAGAAAACTCGTTTTGTTCCTAAAGCCCTTGTCACATTGTCAAACTTTCGCCTTCAATTATATTTAATGGTAAAATTTGAAGACAAAATACGGCCATCAAATTCTTCCTTCCAACAAATTTTATCAATTAATCTTGAATGTGTTTGAAAATGTGTCACACTGTCAAATATTTTTAATGCGAGGATTCAATCTGTATTATTATTTTTAAATTATTTTCTCAGTGAGATATTGCTTTTGTTTTTCCAAGCGGTTCATTACAGGAAGAACTGTAAATGTAAGTAATATATTTATATTGTAATTTATTTTCGTTTCTTTACTAATTTAAAATTTTATTTATCAGAAATGTTTCCTGCACAATGAAATTTAATGCCTGTAAGTTCGTAAAATTATTTGTAATATTCACTTAAAATAGCATTCATGCGCAGACAGTTTCTACGTAAATTAAATATCTTCATAACTTACTTTGTTTCCAGCAATTATTCGTTATTTCAAGTTTCTTGGCGTCCATTTTTGTCGTGCACGATTTTGATTGGCTGAGACCGTCAAAAATCAAATAAATTTTAGAACCGGTCCAATTTTCAAATGTTTGATGGGAACTGAAGCCATCTAAATTTCTCAGACAAATATGGCGGTGTTAATGACGTTTAGATGACTTCATGACTACCCAACCTTATCTGACCAAACTTATTGGAAGCAGTCTGGCAGAAGAATTTGACAGTGTGATAGGGGCTTAACCTGAGTAGAACTAACCCTAAGCTGCGTGTGTGTTGGCAGTACGAGCTGCGGGTGGCGGCCTCGGAGAGGGCGTCGGAGAACTACGCCGTGGTGGTGGTGAACGTGAAGGACGTCAACGACAACCCGCCCGTGTTCGAGCGGCCGTCCTACCGCACGCAGATCACCGAGGAGGACGACCGCAACTTGCCCAAGAGGGTGCTGCAGGTACGTACCGCGATCCACCGTCCATTTGGGGTGGTGCAGCGGTTGAACCACTCGCCTCGCCTTAGGCGAACCGAAACGGGTTCGATTCCCGCTGGATTTTAGCACGCGGGAATAGTGCCGGACAATGCCACTGGGATCTCCCGTTTCTTCCCGCACCTTGCATTCCGGCGTCGCTCCATTCTCACCTCACTTCACCCTCGTCGGCTCTCAAGAACTCGATGTTAAGAGCCGCCCAAAATATCTCCACTCCACTCATCCTCCCATGCCTCAGAGTATAGACTATTCACGGTAAAGTGAGCACTTTTGAGACCGTAGTTACTTTTCTCTTTCATCCATTGTTTATCCTTTAACCACCATTTAAAATAAATATTGCCATGTATGTATTAAACACTGAGTGTATAATACACCGCACTCGAAAGTAAACGTCTAAGGCTAAAATAAAATAAATTTATTGACTATTATTCCAAATGAGAGGGCTTTCAAAAGAGCTCCCTGTATTGTGAACAGCCTATAGGTAAATTCACGTGCGCAGAGATTAAGCGGCTTGGGGCTCCTTTGATGCGGGCGCACCCACTCTCTCATTGGCTGCGCGAGTCTCTGGGAATGGGCCTTGCGTCTGACTGGCTACCGCATACTGCGATACGTTCCTTACATGTTGTTCACGATAAAGTGAGCACCTCTGAGATAAACCTCTGAAAAATATCACGACCTCTGCTTGAGTATACATTTAACGGACATGCGCCCAGTGAAGTTGGAGTGACGAAGAGAAAGTAGTTCTACCTCGTAACGTTGAATTGAAACTGCCAGGAAAACATTTCCGAGCATGTGTGAAAACATGTGTGAATAAAGTGATCGGGCACATGACAACGTTAAATTTGCTTGTGGTGGAGTAATATACGATGTGCACACAAGTAGATCTTAAGCAGGGCTTTCCAGATCGCTCAGTTTACCGTTGAATAGCCTTCACCTGCTAGGCTGCCAGCTGGCAAGCAGGTTACCACGCGTTGATTGACGAAAGGCTATCCAACATTTTGCAGGCCTGTGACTTTGTTGGCGCGTCCAGCTGGAGTTCGTGATGAAAGTGGCCGTTTCACCTCTGTTCTATTTAGAGTGTCATCGACCCTGGTGTTTTTTTTTTTTTTTGTAAAATAGTTGCTTGCGCGAATACGCGTATCTAGGTAAATAAATGTTCCGCGCCTACGACTTTTTGTCAGATAAGACAAAAAACAACTATCTATGCCCCAATTTTTTTTTTTTTTTTTTACTTTTGTCATATTAAATGTATTCTTGGGAAAAAGATCGTGAAAATGATAAAATATCGCATTTTTAAAGCTTGCCTATGCAGTTTCCTTAAGCGGCAAGAGAAAAGTGCGAAGATACGGGCGTAGCTTAATCTGTGGGCTTTCATCGCGTTTAATAAAACCCCACTGTTACAGATCTAATTTTCACAGTACAGCGTCACGGCGGAAACACTGCACGCCTTGCGCGCAGGAGCGATGAGGCGCTAGGCGTGCGTGTTAATGTCGCCCGTATCGCTCCCTCGCTTCTTGACCTTGGACGCGCGGGTCCACTCCTACTCTTAAGCCTGATACAGACGTACGTATTTTGCGAACCAGAATGTGAACACCCTCTTGTATTCAAGTCCCACGTGCATACTCTACACACGGTAGCAGTACTTGAATGTTGCAGCATACCAGTCACTCATTTCCATCACAACACACAAAGATTTTACAAACCTAACAAATCACTAATACAGAATTAAAATCTGTTTTTCTACTCTCAAATTAATCATTTCAGCATAAATAAATGTACGGAAACTACATGAACGTATAAAACGCAAATCCAAACATGCATCTTGCACAAGAAACTAGCATGCTAGTTCTTGTACGGAAGCCACTTGCAAACAAGTTAGTCACACGATGAACGTTGACTTCAACAAGAAAGTTTTGCCTGTGCACGAGCTTGAACACGCTAAAGACGTGGAATATGATTGGAGAACCGGAAATATGAGCTCGTTTTGACGGGCTAGGCCCAACTTGACAGCTCTGTACACACCACAGGAGCTGGTGTTTGTTCATTGGCTGGTGCCTTCGTGATCAACACTTTACAGAGTACTTGACAATACGGACGTGAAACAACCACACAGAGAAAAAAAGGTTTTGATGAATGAAACAGGTTTTTTTTTTTTTTTTGCGCAACCAAATTAACTGTTTGTACAGGGTCAAAATATTTTGTTGTTGAAACCTAATTATTTTGTTTTTCTTATTTTGTTGCTGCAAACCAAGATTTGGTTGGAGCATCTAAAGATTCGTTTGGCTTTACGAACATAAAGTTCGGAATTCCAACCGATGTTCGAACTTACATCACCTGCTCCCGAGCGCTGCGCGTTAGCAAACTTACTAAAGTGCCTGCTACTGATGAAGCTGGAATATTTTTGCAAATACTGGAAAACGTGGGCAAATAAATATTTCCGGTTTTACAGCTTTACTTTTAAGTTTCCTGTTGAAATTGTTTCAGTGGGATGTTTATACCGTTATTAAGCATCAACAGTTGCACTAACAAACACTGTCACTATCCTAATTTTCACCAAAAAAAATTTTAAAAAAATATTTCTCGAGCTTTATTTTCGAACGAAGGCGATTAAAATTTGTGGCCAATCGAATGTATGCAATTTATTCAATAAAACTATTTTGTCGTCAGTCTCATTTCTTTTGGCCCAATACAGAAGTTTTGTTTATTCAAACGTGTATTTTGTTAGATGAACAAACCTAATGTTGTGTTGCCTTTCAAGATTTGTTTACTCGACAAAATATTTTGTTGGGGCAGCTAAAAAAAAATATATTTTTCGCCTTATAAATATTTTGTTGTCTGAGTGCACTTTTACCGCGAACTCATGCCGTACACTCCAGCGAAATGGTTTCACTGGCCGGAAAATGTTTGGAACGTCGTTCGGCAACAGAGGCTCGGAAACCTACTTGCCAGCTGGCGCCAATCGGAAACCTTTTTTGCAGCTTGCAGTAGCCAATCAGTAAGCAAGGCTCGTCCCTAGACCCTCGCGCAACCAATCAGAAAACTGGCAACACCAACATCAAATGAAACGCCACGATATTTCGTTTCTCCATAATTATTTCGTACGCAACTTTATACTGTGTACAGGCTTTTCACGGTAAAGTGAGCACTTTTTAAGGTCCTCCCAACAGGCATTAAAGACTGTTCACGATCAAGTGAGCACTTTAGAAATACACCTTAGAAAATAACCACTGCTCCTACTTGCCTATATTGTAACGGGTACATTGAATAACATGCGTCCAGTAAAGTGGGTAACGATAGAGGGAAAGTAGTTCAATATCTTAACGTCGAATAAAAAGTATTAAGTAACCATTTGTGATAACTTAACTTATTTCTTTCGCTTTCTGTTTATTTTAATGCGTCGAAGTGTGAAAATGAACAGGTTTGTAAATTATGTACTTTCATAATTATTTCACAATTTCACTTGACCGACGCATTAATAAAGTGATGAGGCCAATGGCAATGTTAATTTTATAAAAGGTGGAAGACTACACAACTTGTATACAAGTAGATCTTAAGCAGGGCTCTCAAAAGTGCTCATTTTACCGTGAACAGCCTATAACCACTAATAAATATATCTTATTGCAGTCTCTGGCGTTAACTTTTGAGAGTTCTGAAGTTATAACCTGTGTTTCTTGGTCACATTGCAATGGTAATATTAAAAAATAGCAGGAAGATAGAAATTAGTTGAAAGAAAAAATTTTGATGGGCCTTAAAAATTCCTCACTTTTACGTGAATAGCCTTTACTAGACAGTGTGGGATTATCTCAGTCTCTTTCTACGTGGGCTTTACTGGTTCGCACTCCTGCAACGCAAGTCATCGAACGAGTAACACATTACAAAAATAACAAAAAAGTGAAAGTGTTCGAAGTAAGCCTACATTCTAGTACAGCTTTAACTCGCCGAATTCCCTGGTGTCTTCAGTACGATTAGAGACGATAGCTTATCGCTGGGAAATGTGGCTGTTACTTCGGTTTCAAAGTACTGTGCTGATGCCAGAATATTTTATTTAATTATTAGTTGTTTTGTGTGCCTAAAGCTAGTCTCCCAGTTCTCTAGGCCGATGATAATGCTGTCACTCCAAATGTGAAGTACCAAGCCAAGACAAAAATGCATCATCCAATCAGAAAAGGATCGAGATGCTGCAATGTTTTGGTACGATTGCTGAAAGGAAACTTCAAGATATTCCAGCGTCTCCGAGAATGTGTCTGAGTCACTCTAAAACGAAAACTGCTGAATCGTCTTAGGGGGCAACAGAAACTGTAATTATGGAATATAGACTATCCGCACTTGACCATACAAGTGCATTTAACCAATTCTCGGAAAAAATTCACTATGAAGTTCAAACTCAGTCCTTTTACGAGATTACAATACAGGAGTTTGTGTAATATTTATTACAGAAGTAGGTACTATAGTAACATTAATAACAGCAAAAATTGTCTCTTATACCGGTGTCCTTTAAAAAACCAATCGTTCGGGCGGCAAAAAAAAAGGAACTAATTTCTGTCATAACAATACCATCTTTAACCATTAAAGAAAACGAAACGACAATGTGTTCCAACTCTCCTGACACAAAGTTATCGAGTTAAAGTGGTAGTCCCCTACTGAAACGCCTACAGTGTTATTTATACTTTGCTGAAACATTGTTTCTTCCTTTGCCAATACAAATAATACTTTGCGTCATGACACGCAGACATTACGCACCTTTTTTTTTGGGTGCTTTATTACATAAGCTTAGGCGCAAGAATATATTAGTTGCTAAGTCGCAGTTTGGTTATACACGTGCATCCTTGTGAGAGAGGTTATTTAAAACGGACGCATTGATACAGTCGTCCTTTCCCTAGCACGTTCAGGGGAGCACTAAGTGGAGTGCATTAAATAGAGTAATTTCAAATAACCTAATGGTAAGAGTAAGGGAATTGTCCGTCTTCCGCATCGAGGTAATAACGGCTAACCATGCTTGCCGGAAATCCCGCGCCGTAAACGATTTTTTTACACTGTGGATGTAGCGGGCCACAGCGGCATTAGAGCGTCATTATTCCGAAAGTGCTGAGGTATTAAGTCTAGAATTCATATGGTTAAGTAATTGGAGAACTTCTTCCCATCCACTTTGAAGGAAATGTTTCCGTGAGAGTTTCTCACGTGACGACCAAAATGTATACGAGCGATAAAATAAAGATGCAGACAAATTACGCCAACACAGGTTGTATAGTCTTGCTAGTTCATAAACTTGTGAGTCACAAAATTGGAACAAATCTAATATGGAATGTTGTGTTACTTCTCTTTTTTACTGAATTAATCTTTTGGTAACTGTCGATAAAAATTTTCCGATTGAAACACCTCCCTAACAATTTTCCAAATCTCAGGAAAGTCACACTGAGAGAAAATCGTACAAAATATTTGTTTGTATAGCGCGAAATACATAGTTAGTTGCCCTAACAAAATATATTGTTTAGCGAAAAAATTTTAAAAGCAACAAAATGACTTTTGTTCGTCTAACAGAATATGTTTGAATAAACAACATCTCTGTGTTGGGCCAAAAAAATTAGACTGTCAACTAAATACTTTGTTGAATCAACTGTATATATTTGTTTGGCCACTCATTTGACTGCCTTCATTCGAAAATACAGTTCGAGAATTTGTTTGTATTTTTTGTGACAATTAGGATAGTAACCGTGCGTGTTAGTGCTTCTATTGATGCTTAGCACTCGTATAAACAAATTAATAAAACAATGCAACAAGAGACTGACAAGTAAAGCTGTAAAACTTGAAATATTTGTATGCAAACGTTGCCCAATATTTGCAATATATTTATTTAAAAGTTTTCCGGCATCCTAAGTTTACCTGAGATTAGGAAGGCGTAGCGTTCGGACGCAGGTGATCTAGGCTCGAAACTCGGCCGAACTTGTGAAATTCTTTTATATTGGCCCAAACTGTTTAATGTACGTGTAGCCAAACAAACATTTTGTTGAACCAACCAAACTTTACAGTTTGAGGGAACCAAATGATAACAACATTATAATTTGTTTTCAGGAACAAAATATTTCATTGCCCCTATACAAACAAATAATTTGGTTGCAACATACAAATCTTGTTTGATTCAACAAAACCTTTTTCTCAGTGCACTGCTAGGCAGTCTATATCACGATTTCCAAAAATTATCTGCTCTACTGTGAAAATACAAATGTATTTGGCATCACAGCAATAACATATACCTACGTGAGACCTATATTTCAGTTCAAACCACATTTTAATGTAAAAAAAAATCAGCGCTTTGCTTTCGCTCATCAGCTGTACCTTTACATTACCCATGGTCAGTTGAAGTGAACGTCACTCACTATTTGTAATTGCAACATTCTATTTAATTTTTGTAAATACTTAATTTAAGTATTGTAATTTTGCCGGAAAAAAAGATAACCTGAGTTTTTACTAACCTGAATGCAGTGTTTCAGGATCACAACACTTTATTTATATAAAAATGGCTTATAAACATATTACCAAAATGTTATAATGGTGTTTTAAAATTACAAAACATTTATATTTGTCCCTATGTAAAGAGCTAAGAAGTGGCCGACATATTACCTTAGACCGTCTAACTCTTGGTTGTACCCTGAAATGGGTACGAAATATCTATGTAGTTAAATATTTTTCGTCATTACTGCGGTCTTGTTCATGCGTGCGCTGTTGTCAAATTATATTAAATTGGCAAACGAAAAATTAGGAGTTTAAACACGCGCTTGTTGAAAAGTCAAAAGTCGCTTTAGATGAGATTGTTGTCACATCCACTAGGTAATTTTTAAGGGAACATGAATAAAACCAAATGTTTTATTTTGCATATTTACAAGTACCTAAAAAACAATGTATGGCCTCACGTATGTAAAAAAAAAAAAAGTTAAAATGTTTGTGCACAGAAAATTTATATTTTTGTTATGTCACTGAAAGTGAGTTGTCTATAAACTCTTCCAGGTATATCGGATAAAAAATATTTTCACATCTGAGTTGCTTATGGCTATAAACTGAAATATATAAAAGTCACACAGTGGCGATGTCTTTATTTTCAAATATAGCTTGCAGATGAAAAAGAGAAAGGTGTTGTGGAGCATTAAAAATTAAATTTATTACAATTATTTTATTAGTTATACAACAGTAAAAAATAATGCTCTATTAGTGCGTGTTCACACAATGAAAATAAACAAACCAAAGGTTTCTACACAAGCGCCTGTCTTAACAATAATGCATCCGTTTGTATTTGCTAAAGTACGTTTCAGGTCTCATAAATTTACAAATTGGTGTAAACTGATAAATTGCTCCTTTACTCAGGATTCTTTTTACGAAGCACATTTGCTATCCAACAAACCAGTTTCGCCTACAGTCATTGAAAGGAAAATATTTCTAACAGACTCACTTAAAACATGCATATTTTACTACTCACTGTGTAGAAATTAGCGAAACCTAGACACTGAAGCAAGCGACAAACCCCACTATAGGGCGTCTTACTCTTAGATTGCAGTAAAGAGTCAATTGTGCGCTCTATTTTCAGATGGCCACTGTTTATCAACAGTCAAGAAATTGTGGCGTAGAAAGGATAAGTACCTACGTGGGTACAAAATTCGTAACAAAAATAGTACATTGTATAGTAGTGCATAAATATTGAATTGTTTGATTAGCTACCCACTGCAATCTAAAAGTGAGACACTCTATAGGTAGAAAAAGGAAATTTTGCGAATTCATTTCGGGACAAGAGAGATCTCGACCACATGTACAGTAAAGTCACCTTTTCAATTGGATCACAGTTCATTATACACGTCCTGGGCCAATAGTAAACTTTCAAGGAAACAAGTACGAATCTCATACGGCCAGGTAACACTGGCAGCAGCCAATGAACAACTGAGGCTCTAGTGTACACAAGAATGTAGAGTCTAGCCGACAGGTCCTTGAACTCGCGAAATTTTCCTATCCCTAGCTATAGGTGACCTAGAGTGACAGGATAGGCCTACACTTCTGTGAAAAGTTTGTAAATTTACCATGTAATCGTAAAGGAGTAATGAGAAAAGTATTTCTACAAACATAAATGTTAGCTATCCTACATTTGTTCAAGAAAAAGTCGAAATCGTAGTAAGTTTCCAAATTTGATAGTAGCTGCTTTTGATCAATGGTAACGTTTCCACAATATGTGTGGGTTAAAAACCTTAATTACAGTTTAGGAACTTCGCTGAAAAATTTTCATTGTGCACATCGTTGTTGATTCGAAAGGTACAAACCGTGTAAATAATACGATGTCGAAACTCCCTATGCAGTAATTACTGCTTGAACCCTTCCGGATAGGCTTCTCTCATAGTTATTTCTGTAGCATGGTAAATATTTGATACTTGTCAGTCGAATGGGCCTCACACGCAAACGACTATTCAGCTTATCTCACAAAAGATCTATTAGACTCAAGTCGGGGCTTTCGGCAGGCCGCTTAAAAAGTTCCATTTTATCGTCTTCAAACCACAACGCAGTAAACCCTGATTAGAGGACATGAGAATTATCGTGCTGATACAGGAAAGGGTCTATTTAAAACTGTTGCCATAGTGTGGTAAGTTGCTGTCCAAAGTGTTTTTGACATATGCGTTCGTCAAGCCATGGATTAAAAATAATCTCCCCGGCCCAAAGTAAGAGAAAGGGCCCTATACTATCACACTACTGCCACCATATTTCGCTATCACCATAGCACACTCAGGTAACTACTGTTCACCAGGCTCCGCCAGATCCACTTTCTTCCATCTAAGATACTGTCCGCACCGCACGCCAGCTCTGAAACCCTGGCAGGAATGCGACCTTGGAACGATAAGCCGGCCACGCTATACGACTGTACTATCGTACAAAGAAAACATTCGCTGGCCTCAAGACAGCGGGGTCGCTAATGGTGAACCCTGATGCACTGGAAGAATCACTACTGTCGTCATGACGTACAACGATACTGTCAAGTACATCTGACACAACACCGTCCTTTTCCCAGTATTCAGTCTCAAGCTTCTGTACGTAACTACAGTAGCCTTCCCAGTCGGTCTTGGTTACACTGTCCTACAGATGACTGCGGGAGGTTAGGAGCAAGCTTCTCGGTAACCCACATTATGAAATTAACACTGTTCATTTGGCCGTGATAGTCGCCACTGGCAGTGCCGGCTTTATAGACAAGGAGAGCATTTTCGATATATCCGTTAATACCCCCAGCGTGCACTACAATTAATCGGTTACCCGAATTCACATTAGCTTGCATGCCAAACACTTCATCATTTTGTCAACATTTACCAAACGTTAAATCACCATCTATTCATGTCACATCTACGTAGATATTGTGTTTCCCTCTTGTCTGTGCTGTTTCAACTAGATAGTCGTGGCACCAAGATACGAGGAGGTCTCTCAATTAGTATCTTCCTGTGACTTTGCGATTTTTTCCACCGAAAACCTACTTGTTTTACCATCTTGCACAACGAAGTATGCGACCACGGAAAGTCTATTTTCTCCTTTACCGTGGGCAGTAATTTTGCAATTACAGGGACACTTTTTTCCTGAATATAAAAATCTGAATCGTCCGCCAAATTACACATAGATCAAAGTCATCAATATTCACGATAGTATGTTCCGGCCTAGTTTTCAATCATTTACCCGGCGTGTGCAAGTTACCGCCCTCCCCACTGTTATCTAGTTCTTTCTGTTCCTTCCGTATCTTTTTAATTAACGTCTGCGACACTCCAGCGTAGTCTGCAGCTGTTGCTGTCGCCTGGTTTACTGTGAAAGCATAACGTTTATATTTCGCCTCTTCATCACACTTTGCAATTGTATTACTTAGGATTCTTCGGTACTCAGAATGCACGACGGTGTTTCTCTCCCGGACAGACATAACACTCGCAGCGGCGATGTTTACGACACTTCGCAGCTAAATGCGTTACACGCTTCCCACTCCCCGCTGTCACTCACTGTCTTGCCTTCCCCTTTCCTCATACCCCGCGGTTCCAGAGGTGGCGCGCGGACAGTACATTTCACGTTCCGTGACTCATCTCTCCGAAAGACCTTCTTCCACTGTTCTATGGTCCAATGAAGGTGTTGCCTACACCACTCCAAATGACGTTGAGCACTGATGCGTATGATCGACCAAATTATATCACATCCCAGCGGAGAGTCGTATTACTGGCGTCTGAGCCTGAGCTCAGACGGAGGTCCTCTGTAGTCACCAACATTCCTGTCTGACGAACGGCACACACGACATGAGTCAGAGTTAGCCGGTCTCTAATAATTAGATAATTGTGCCTATAGGCTGTTCACGGTAAAATGAGCACTTTTTAAAGCCCTGCTTAAGGCCTACTTCCATGCACATAGAGTCTTCTTCCCCCTTATGTAAAATTGACATTACCATGGGCCTCATCACTTTATTCATGCGTCCGTCAAGTGAAAGTGTGATATTATTACAAACATAAATATTTTGGAAATCTGAAAAAATACATAAAGTGAGAGACATAATTTAAGCTATAACAAATGGTTACCTAACACTTATTGTTCGACGTTAACATATGGAACTTCTTTCCTCATCGTCGTTACAAACTTTACTGGACACATGTCACTAAGTTCGCCCGTTAAAATATATGCAGGTAGGGGCAGTGACTTTTATCTAAGGTTAATTTCAAAAGTGCTCACTTTATCGTGAACAGACTTTACCAGAACTATTCTTAGTGCCGTGCTTCCTTGATTATGTTCCTGCTGGTAAGTGGCATCGCTAACAGTGGACTGCGGCACAAGTTACTCCTGAGAAATATCTCTGACGGAATGCCCGAATTTGCGGGCGCCGACGATCGTGACTTCTTCAAAAGCACACATCTGTCTCCGTTAACTTATTATGACAGCTGTCACTAGTATCGTGTTTCAAGTTTTTGTGCTTTCGCTAATACGACGTCCTACTGGACAAGTTCACTGAAAGCAAAGGTGTTTCCGATTACTTTTGGACACACAGTGCATGTTGGTTGACTGTAGTCTAGGAGCTACGAAAGTTCTGTTGGAATATTAAGAGCCAGAAGTTTTTTTTGTTTCACCTGTTCCTACTACTTATTGTAAGTTAAAAAAAAAATTGGTCACATGCCCTGAATGGCAGTCAATATTTCAGAAATGGCCGCCATCTTGAATAACATGTAACTAATAAGCGAGTATTTTGTTCTCAAGTTACAATGGTTCTACCCGCATATACAGTTGGTGTTGACACATTATAAGTTTAAAATTAGCAACAACTATGCCCCATACGTATTTTGAAAGTATTATTTTTAATTTTTTTAATGAACTTCTTCAGGTAAACAATATTAAAGTCCATTTACACAACATAGTAAGAGTAATTCACAGCACTTCTTAAAACATTCCATTGATTTTGATTATGTTTAAATGTTTTGAAACGTTTATTTCTCTCTTGACATTTACACAATTGACAGCAGGGTACCATATTAACTCTGCAAGTGCAAACATTAGCTCTTGCACACTTTTGACAGGTGCAGGGCGCACAGATTCAGTAAGTCTTAGATACTCTTCTTTATGATCTGCTTAAAATCTCCGCATTATTCTATGTAATCATATAGCAGAGGGTTGAGTGACAAGTTTGCCTTTCCATTCAGCACATTTATCCATATGCAGCACTGATAATATGCATGATATATATGAAATATCACTGTTGAAGAAGGTGGACACAGCTGAGAAAGATTTATAGTCTCTTACTTGTCGTACTGTTCATATCGTGCTTCATTACAATTTATTTTTGATAAACGAAGGACTTTTGAAATAAGAAATTCAGCATTTTGTACAATTTCTTCATCAAGAGGAGCAACACCAAAATTCGTCAAAAGATTTTCTGAGAAAATTGTTTTAAGTGCCATATGTTTAGTCACTATCTTGCTTATCGAATCAAAGCCTGTTAAACTGTGTGCAGCAGGTAATATTGATAAAAGAATATCATCCATATCTTCCATCATTTTGTGAAGAGGTTTGTATAGAACAGATGCTCGAGTGCTTTTGATTAGCCATAGTTTCTTAAGACAGCTTTCGTGAAAATTTTCTTTAAAATAGTAAAGTGCAGAGGCCATAACAACTGTCAGCTGATGCGATCATAACTCTTTCAGGAGAGCCAATTTCAGCAATGTTTTCTATGTACGTTATGATCCTATCATCAGCTTCTTCAAATGAATAATGCAATAATGGTACCAATGTTACAAAACCGGCAACCAATTTAAAGTATATTTTTGGGGCCCATTTTCCCTTTGAACATGGATTTTCAAAGCTCCACTGTCTTGTGAGATACAACCCAATACATGAGAGTACTAATTTTTGGAGATGAAACCCTCCAAGGTCAAGAAATATGTTGGAAAACGCTTCTGGCTGATGAAGCTGGATTTCTTTTGCTAGTGATATACTCCATCACACACAACGGACCCTCTTGAAGATTTAACTAATTCCGAATATTTTGGTGTTGTATGAACTGAATCATACGGAGTTGCAGGATACGGCAAGATTGGGATTGATCCTGTAACTGTCTTTGAATATGGTTGCTTAAACAATGCGAGCATAAAAGTATTTCTGGATGGAATCTTAAATTCTTCAGGGAAACCTAATTCAGGTACATTTGATTTTTTAAGAAATATGGATAGAAACCACACAATATCCAAATTTTGGCCTGCTGTTTTTATATCATTTGCTGTGTTCAAGTCGTTGCTTGGAATATAGGTACTGGGAACAGTGCACCTTTGTTTGGGACGTTGATAGTTCATACGATTTGTGCACTTATTTCTTTGCTTATACTTCGTTTTTTAACATCAGTACCAAACGTATATGTATAATTTTCTGGACCATCATTTTCTGCTAACGAAACACGAAGTTGGTTATCTCAGACCTGTCGATCTTGGAACAAAATCAGTACTGTGTCATGTGTCCCATGCATACCTGCTATCATGCATACCTGCTATGGTAGCTTATTGTCTGTCGAAATTGTCCGTAGCACCACGGACTGAAATATCAGATTTTATTGAAAACGCTATTGGGACACGGTGGCCTTCAACTATGATGACAATTATATTTGCTAGCGTTTGAACTTGACGAAGTACACCATTATAACTGCACATAGTCCGTTATGACTTAAAATGGCAATAAGCACATTCAATCTACTTAAATTGTGTATTGCCTAAGCATTGGCGATATGGAGTGGTGTTTTTTTTTCAAGCCATCGTGAATGAGGAAATAAACTTTCTGAAACAGAGTATCACGTCTACATTCAGTATTTGTTGATTTACACGATGAAGGGGCTAACACTTGTCGGAACATTTACTACTGTTTTGGCCGTGACCGTTCCAACTCAGTTTCAGATCGTTTTAGATCGGTCCTGTCGCCAAACTCGCCACTTAATTTAAAGTCATACATTTTTGCTTCTTCACAAAATATAGTAATACATTTTGAAATTGCATCAGAAGATTGCACTTTATTCACAATCACACCATTATCAATATTTGATGCACAAACAAGCTGGGACAATGCTTTTTCCTTTGGGTACGAGAAACATACACTATGTCCGTACACGTCTACGATCATAAACTTCATTTCCCGGTTTGTTGTGGTATTGTTTGTATTTTGTTGCATAAATTCGTCCCGAAGATCAAAAAGTGCATAACATTTTGTGCGAAAATTCACACTCTCAACGAGATGTCTAAGAATAGCATTATCTTCATTTTGCACCAGAATACTTTTTCTTGATGTGGAGGTTCTGAGTTTGTTAATATATTTATGGTTTCATGCGGTTATGGTAAACAATATCTCCAGCGAACACACTTGAAATACCATTAAAAGTACATGTTCTTTAAAAAATGTCATCATTAAAAAACTTTGTTGCATCCACAAATTCCTGCGCCCTTCCAGGTTCACAGATACGAAAACGTTGTGTTTCTTTTTTATGTTTCGAATAGTTGCAAATTATGCATACTTTTGACTGTAGTCTAACTTCACTTAACCTGGGTATAAGGTTTTTTCTTCTGGGCTGTTAGTGTCTTTTGACGTACCTTGTGATGATACTTGGTCTGACGTTTTTACAGTTTTTTGACCTTAGAATATAAGGTCTGTAGCATGTCATATGATAGAAAAATATAGATTTTATTTCTGAAACTACGCCATCGTTTAACATTATGCTTGCTTCTCTAACTTGCTGTCGGACAGAGTCTATTCCGTATAGCTTTTTCTCGACCCTGGGTTTTGCACACAAAACACAAATACTCGTTTCATTAGACTCTTTCCTCTTCTTTGGCGGGGACAGCTGAAGTTCCACAATGTTCATTTTTATGTTACTTAATTACAATCGCAAATTGCCTGAAACAAAGAAGAAAATAACAATATACAAGTATAATAGACAAGTATATAATACAAGTACTATTGTTGGCTAAACTGAAGAACTGTGTGGTCCTGTCCATCAAGTCTTGCAACGCGTTTCATGAGGAATTTTAGGAAACCTGTACTTCTATTATATGTATATCAATTTTCTAACTATGTTATTTAACTCAGCGTACCTGACAATATAGAAAATGGCAAATAACAACATTAAATTAAACATCAATAACCTATGAAGAAAATATTGGAGATGGGATGAAGATGGCGGCAATTTTTCAAAAATTGACCACAAATCTGAACATGTGATCAACTTTTTTTTTAAACTGTACGCATAGTACAACTCGTCAAAACAAACAGAACTGCTGGCTCTCGAACTTCCGACAGAACTTTCGTAGCTGCTACTTTACTGTGAGGAATGTTACATGTTCAAAATTTTCTGGTATATTTAAAAAAGCGTAAAGGTGGACAATAGTAGCAAAATAAGCTCCCGTTAGAACAGACTGTTCGGCAAGAAACTTAAGCACACCTTGGTACAGGCTGTTCACGGCAAAATGAGCACTTTTGAAAGTCCTGCTTAAGATCTACTTGTATGCACGTTGCGTATTCTTCCGTCTTATGTAAAATTAACACTGGCAAGGGCCTCATCACTTTATCCAAGCGTCGGTCCAGTGAAACTGTACAATAATAAGTACAGTAGAAATTATACAAACATGCTCATTTTTACACATCGATAAATAAAGAAAACCGGAAACCGAAAGAAATAATTTAAGTTATCACAAATAGTCACCCAACACTTTTTATTCGACGTACATATATGTAACTACTTTCCATCCATCGTTATCAACTTTACTGTGCACATGTTAATCAATGCGCCCGTTATAATATATGCAGGCAGGAGAAGTGACTTTTTTCAAAGGTTGATTTCACAAGTGCTCACTTTATCGTGAACAGTCTTCATTCACTAATAGAGAGGGAGAGAGAGAGAGAGAGAGCGAGGTAGAGAAATCGGACTTCTCTAGCAACTAAGGTCTTGGTTACTAGCGCGGAGAAGTAAGGCTGGGATTGGGTTCTGGCGAATGCAGTGATTGACAGGGTTGAGAGTGCCCCGAAGAAATCCAACAAGGGCCAGCAGCAGCATCAGCCACGTTTCCCATTTACGAATTTCTGCGAGTGGCTCTGCTGGCAACTTGAGCCACGTTGCATTGGAGAGTAACGAGTAGTCTGAACCTTGTAAAGGATATTAAAAAACCTAGGTATAGGTTATTTACGGTAAAATAAGCACCTTTGAAAGCCCTGCCTAAGATCTACTTGTATGCACGTTGTGTAATCTTCCGCCTTATGTAAAATTTACATTGCCACGGGCCTCATCACTTTATTCATGCGCCGGTCAAGTGAAATGGTGAAATTATTAGAAAAGTAAATATTTTTCATATGTGCTCATTTTCACACACCGATGCATTAAAGAAACATAAAGCGAAATAAATTATATAATATATCACAAATTACTACCTAACACTTTTAATTCGATGTTAAGTTACGGAACTTCTTCGAATCCATCGTTACCAACTTTACTGGGCGCATGTCACTCACTGCGCCCGTTAAAATGTATGCAGGCAGGGCCACTGACTTTTTTCTAAGGTTGATTTCAAAAGTACTCACTTTATCGTGAACAGCCTTTAACAACATTATTACCCACCTTTTTATTTTCTGACATACCCAACTCTGAATACAATTTCGGCTGTTATTACTGGTTAATCTCGGAGATTATTTTCAGCCCACGTACCATGTACGATGTTAGTTTCGAATAATATATGAAAATGGGAAGCACAAGTAAATTTTGACTCGAATACGCCTTTAAATTTGCAGTCATGGTGGGAGGCAATCCAGAAAATCCGATTGTAACAAAATCGGCGGATACAGTTTGGCATTGCAGCTCCGAATCTATTGTCTACATTCAAAATTCAATTACACCACTCGATTGTCAAAGGATTAAATAATATGCTACGTTGAGTGAAGACTTCGAAGCATCTGTGATGAGAAAAAAAAAGGGGGGGGGGAGAACGCAATTTTCAGTTCGTTTGGGCAGGTCTCATAACTTCCACGTAGTATAACTTTTGACTAGGAGAAGCTACGACGGTAGTTTAGATTTCAATCGATTGCACGTATAAAAGCATTTGTGTGGTGTAGTTATAGTAAAATTGTATAAGTTTTTAATGTAAAAAATTAAGAAAACTTAACACAATGCCGACTTATACTCGTCAAAAAGCCAAGTCGAAATACAGAAATCGTATACGGTTGGAAAGAGCATCTCAAAAACAATCCAGTGATACCCATAAAACCTCCATATGATGGTGTGAAGCGGTGCCGGGCAACTAAAACAAACATCAAGGCGTCCGAGCGCGTCAACGCAGATGTATTCACGCAAAACAAACGGCCGTGTCCCCAACACAGCCACACCCCATTTTTTTAGAACACGGTTATGCAATTCGCTGTCATCTTGCTTACTTAAGGAAAGTAAAAATGTATAGTGACTTGGGAAAGCCCGTTATCTATACAGTTGATTTGTAAGTGTGTGACTTAGCGTGATCAAGGGACGGGAAAGCACGATCATGAAATATACTCTACGTAAGTAATGCATGAGAAATTTAACAGCGTGATATTTTTAAAGGTTAAAACTACCAGAGTATGGCTTTAAATTATTTTATTTGATTCTTTACACACGTATACCCATTAATTAAACGAAGTTCATCGGCTGAGCATCACCGAGCGTCAGTAACGAGGTAAAAGTACACGCCATTTAATTTGTAGTGCCTTCTCAGAGGGAGTGAGGCGATCTATACCATAAACACATTTCGTCGACGAAGGTAGTTTCGATATCGCTTACTGGAAAAGTATTTGTATTGCGCGGTAGAGGATTCTGAATGTTGTCTTTCTAAGATTAAGTTTACAGCCCTCCATGAGTTACTGAAATTCCAGAGATTCTCAATACAATACGGCGTCTGTCGGCGAGTTTCAGGAAGTTCCGTCTTCCTACAAGCATCCAGCTTCTCTCTTTGCGAGGCAAAGCGCTGGTAAACAGAGGTCTTAGATTCGCAGGAACGTCTTACAAAGGCATTGTTCTTAAGGCAGTGAATGTGTGTTGCGAAGTATCCAGCACTACATTCGTGGACATAGTTTAATCCTTTATCCTATTATGACGCTCGTTAGGGTAGCTAGTTTCCATTCACAATACTAAGAAAATCTAAAAGCAAGGTAGAGTCATTCTAAGGATTATTGGTAAAATGTAGAACCTTGCAGTCTATTATTACTCTGTGATACTTTGTTGTATCAAATATTTTATGTGCAGTTTCAAATTGAAATATAACAGATTATTTAAAGTTTTCCCCGTTCTGTTTTATTTGTGAAAACATCTGAGAAAAAGAAGTCAAATTTTTACACATGTTTTATATTTGTTTTCAAACTCAGCATGAAACGCACGATATAAACATATTAAGTAAGACATTTACTTATCTCACGAGTTAATTTTCCCATTAAAATATTTATTTGACAAAATTACGTCGAAGTTTTCACTTTTCAGTGTTGTGTTCTTCCTCACAAAAGCATCACCACAATATTTAACAAAAAAAATACTGTGAATTTTGGTTGTCTCACTTAATACAAAATTGCAATCGTGTACCAAAATGTGACACTGAACAATCAATAAATCGTGATGATTTTGTTACCAAAACAGGTATTGACTTTCATACACGAAAACAGTACTTCAAACAAATATTTAATTATCGTTGGCAGTTATACACTCCCGAAACAAAGTAAATGATTTGGGGTTTTAACACACAAAATACACTTATAGGCTGTTCACGGTAAAGTGAACACTTTTGAAATCCTAGTTACTTTTTCCTTTCAGCCATTTATATGCCTTGACCACCTTTTAAAACAAGTATTGCCATATTAGTAGTAAACACAGTGTGTATATTCCACCGTACTTGGAAGTTAACGTCTACGGCTAAAATAAATTATATTTATTGACTATTATTCTAAATGAGGGGGATTTCAAAAGTGCTCACTTTAACGTGAATAGCCTATAACAACAAGATATGTGTTAAGTTCAGGATAAAGGCCATTACATGAAGGACACCTAAAGTAATCCCATCCAAGAGAGAAGTTAGGTGCGTCGCCATTACGGGCTCACAGATATTCAAACTGATGACCATCATTTTCCAGACACGACTGTTAACACGGACAAATGGAAACAATATTGTTCGAACCATTTCATTGGGAATTGTGAGACATTGTCTTGTAGTAATATCCTCATTGAACGCATTGACTGTAGCGAGTATTGTGGCGTACCCACAAGGAAAACTCCAGTGGCGTAAGGTCGGGGAAGCGCGCAGAGAATCCAACGCTGCATCTTCGCTCAATTCATCTATTCGAAAGAGTTGCATCGAGAAAGCCCTTACGTCACGATGGTAGTGGGGATATGAGTAGAATGAGTTGGATGAGTCTTAGGCAAGGCGATGGGAGTCCGGAGCCTCAGCCGACCACCCGCTCTGTCATTCACGCAATATTGAATTGAAGTGAAATGTCCTTGACGTTGACTCCGTGCCCATGGCCGTGAATGACCTTGAAAACAAAAGGAATGCAAAAAATACTTAAATATATAAAATTGATCTTAATTTTTTTTAGATTTGCATACAGAGGAGGTCCGGAGTTCGATAACGTGTTGTGCTATTAAGCTCCCGACCCACTCGACCCTCGCCAGGTCAGTTGGTGGTCATCTCGTCAGCCACGTTTGATGTCAGCGACCTTGACCTTATACCTTGACGCCGTGATAGTGACCTTGAAACAAAAATAACACAACATTCTCAAAAAAAATTTAAAAATGTTATCAATTCCAAAATTTATAAAGCAAATTAAAATTTATTTTAAAAATTCATAAAAAATAATAAAAAAATTATTTTAAAACGCCTGCATTTCCAGACGTCACGACAGCATCATGTCCAGTATATGACTGACCCTACTCCAATAACTCACATTTTATTTTCATTCACCTTCATATTTTCTCATTCTGTCGAATGCACTCCACCCACCATATTCGTTTTTTTTTGTTTGTCATTGCCTAGGTGCGCTAGTGTATTAATGATCGATGTCGCCGCCACAGGGGCTGTCGATTCAGCCACCATGTTGGTTGTTGTCAACATTAACATTGGCTCTAATTACATTAAACTCTAAAAATCGAGAAAAAACTACAGTCCATACAATTTGTACATTACTAGATGGTAACAACAAGGGGCCATAGCGACTAACCATACTAGCCAACAAACGACTCCACCCAAGACAGACACCATCCAAGACTGACTCCACCCATGAATGACTCTACCAAAGACTGACTCCACCCATGAATGACTCTACCAAAGACTGACTCCACCCATGAATGACTCTACCAAAGACTAACTCCACCCAAGAATGACTCCACCCAAGAATGACTCCACACAAGACTAACTCCACACAAGACTAACTCCACCCAAGACTAACTCCACCCAAGACTAGTTCCTGGTGAGACTGACTGAGCCCAAGTCGAACCGCTGACGATACCAGTTCCTGCAAAAATGGCTAGACCAACCTGCCATACCACCCACTTATACAAACAAACGATGGTGGACAATCTCGGGGAAAATCCTCCTCTTAGCACAAAATCTTAGCAAAACATTTCTATCGGAGATGACCATACCAAAGTGTCATACTAACTTAGCAAGCCAGCTTAACAAGCCAAATAACCAAGCCAACCAATAAGTTGCAAAATATTCCTCAAAAATATTCTTCTAATTTCATTAGTTCATCATATAGAACTCAGTCGATTTTAAACTACCCGTATAAGGCATAATACTTCAGATCGCACCATGGCCCTCCTCCTACACCACTCACATAAATTTGATCTAAAACAGACTCTCGCAATTGATTGTTTATACTACCGAATTAATAAGTATTTCAGAGAAGCAAGAGGGATTGTATAAGAAAATAAACACACATTACTATGTATAAAATAATTTAATTTTTTCCTTGTTATATAAATGCTATCTTTCTAATTATTTTGTACATTCAGTCTTTACATTTTTTTAGATGTTTGCAGATCATGGATATCAGCCAAAAGTCTCATCTGATATAACCCTGATCCTTCAGTTCTTCAATGATTGAAGATATAATTATGTGTGAGTGATCCTCATGTTTTTGCAGGGCAATCAAATGTCCGAGTCTATCAAGTTCATTCGGGTCTTCGGGAAATATGTAACCATCGTTCTTGACGACTTCTGCCTTCTTCATATCACTTGTCGAAGAAACTCGTTGGTGAAATGTGTGGGAATGTCGATAGAATCCTCATACTTCACATCAGATACTTCATCAATGCTGTCCTCATTGTAATTATCATCAATGCTGTTTTCATGATCGCATTCACCTCCTGTTTCATTACTAATATCAACTTTACTTTTCTTTGTAGGAGTCGCATGCGCATCACCAGTATTTAGAGCCGGTGACAGTTTATTTTGAAGTTCGTCGACTATACGCAAACGTCTTTCAGGTATACAATCCACACATACTGACTCTACCATGCATCGTAGGTCTCTCATTCCGTCATTAGCATTGACTGTCTCATCATAATCGTCTATGAAATCAGTACTCATCGATGCAGCAGGGGGTAATAGCGACATCACTTGCTGGCTCTCAAAAGACGAATCCTTGCAGTTCTTGATGTGGTTCTCCAATGTATCATCTTGGCATAAACTGCATGTGGCCATTTTCGTAGTGCTTCATCGCACGAAAAGAACTCTTTGTATAGTTGGTTCCCTCATGTCGCCGAGCATGGCAGCTTTTACTGAGCAGATCTCTCACAGTAGCTACACTGTTTTCCATGTATTTTTCCAGCAGTGGTAGAAGGTACATCCATAGAGGCAAGCTCTACAATATACTTCGTAGAATCATTGGCTTGCTTCGTCTTCATAAGAAATCGGAAATGCTCTACACAGTTGCTATATATATATATACACATACATACACACACACACCACACTTACTAATATATTTCATAAGTAGTCTTAAGATAATTTTTATTCATCCATTTTACTTTGTCTAGTTCCATGATCACATTATCATGCAATTATATCTTCAACAGTTTCTTCCGGACACGCTATTCACTCAGCTTGAACTCATGCTCCACAAATGACCTCTTTTTTTTCACAAATGACCACTCTTCCGCCACAGATGTGGCCCCTCTTGCTCCACAAATGACCCTACATGCTCCACAAACGATCCCTCATGCTCCACGAAGACCCCTCATGCTCCACGAAGACCCCTCTTGCTCCACTGATGACCATTATTTTTCCACAATGATCCCTCTGGCTCCCCAAATGACCCCTCATGCTCCACAAATGACCTCTCTTTCTCCACAAACGGCCTCTCTTTCTCCACAAACGACCCTTCATACGCCCGAACCCTCATACAATCCAGGATTCACATTCACATAGTGGTTTGCTGTTTTTTATGTTGTAATTCTTTGTAGTCAGGTAAAAGGATATCAGTAAGTGCGTATTTGCCAAGTTGATTGAGCGCACTTCTTCTCAGCTCTAAATTATTTACCGAAGCCGGGTACCATTTATTCTTCCTATCGGCATAACTTCTGTGTATTATCGTCAACAGTGCTTTCTATTGCGTCTGCATTACCCACACCTACATTTGAGGTCTTGAAGGATCTAGTAGAATAATAGAAATCGCGGGGCTCTGGTTTCATATAGCTACAGTCCAGCCACATATTATGTTGTTCACTGCAATATTTTTCCACCTCATCGATAAGTTGGTTAATCATATTAGGATTCGTTATTGGCAGAAACGAGCAAACATCTTTCTAATTAATTGATGTATTCGGTGCAGCATACTCTTTAAGAAGACCCCTGATTGCCGATCGCTTGAGGAAAAGGCCATTAACATTAGGATTCGGGTCGCAGAGCACTGACATAGGTTGTATTGTACTATCAGGTGACAATGATGCAGGTCGCGGCTCCATGTTCATGGAGTTCAAAGGCAGGCCTTCGTACTCACCATTTATCTTCGTGGTATGGCGAGAGAGCGCTTCCAAATCGATGTTCACCTCATGGTGTCAGAACAGCTGCCAATTTTGTATGTAAAAGCGATTATTTTTACAGTAATAATTGCGGATTCTATTCACAGAAGGCATTCTGTCATACATTTTAAAACTAAATAGTGTGGTAGCACTCTGAGAAACACCATATACTCGTTCGCTCGTATTTGTGTGTGTGTGTATGTGTGAGAGAGAGAGAGAGTGTGTATGCAAACAACCCTGGACAACACAATAACATTACTCAAGACGATTACAGGACACTAATATTACGATGAAAAAGTTACGACGTTACAGGAAATAGATTCTCTTTCCGTCTGAGGGCACAGACAGAGTGACTTTTCGTCATGTTGCTACCACTTTACTGTATTTTGCTGGTACCTGCTGCTGTGGTTGATACTGCACACTATAATTTTAACTTTTGTATCCTCATATAGACTATTCTATTGAAAGTTGGATGCCGGTTCCCAGTAATGATCTGCACTAATATCACCATCATCATCAAATCACTCGCAAACCGAATAAAGTTTAGAATGTCATGCTGTCCGATTTGACCTCGGTGATCTATGCTTCCTTCACTGGGTAACGAGGGAAGTCTTCCCAAAAACCTAAAGGGAGGTAGACACCATAGGAAACGTAGTAGTGGCATGGATATGTAATGTCTATAGAAACCTCGGTCGGGAAATATGGCTTCTAATGAAAGTGTAAAAATTCATAGTGGTATGTGCCTAGTTTTCACGATAGCCTTCAATTAATTATTTATTTTACTTTCGTGAAAGGGAGCCCCGCAATAAAAATTCAAAACCACATTTCAGAGTTTTAATGCCTGAATAATAGGATAAGTAAACAATTACTAAAGCAATAATTAAGTTACTTATTCCAATATTCTAACGTGTACTTCGAAGTAACTAAAGTATGCCCGTTAATCAAATTTGGGTATATGTTAAGTGTTAAACAAATTTAATGTCACCTTTACCTTCCGAAAATGAATATTTAAAAAGATATATTTTATGCTACTGAAGGAAGAAAATGTTTTCCAGACTCCCAAATCAGTGTAAAATACATCCAAAATCGTGCTGTGCTACTATTCATATAGTCTTCATATCCCATTTCTGCACAGGCAGTGCACCCGTTGGTATTCCAGGCCCGGTACTGCTTCTGATTTCGCGTAATAGAAAGTCAGGTGGCGAAGTAATATTTCGTATTGCCTTGAAGATGGCGGGGGTGGGGTGTAGTGGTTTTGTATGCAGAAGCGGAATATTTAATTTTGCGGGATGCGGAGGGCGAGTAGCAGAAAATTACAAGGGCTCAACAACCCTTCCTCGCCTACACGCCACCCCTCCTTGTAATCACTGGCGCGCCAGACAATCTGCAGGGGCTGCATTAGAAGAGAAGGCTGGGGGAGGGATTTATCTCCTCACGCCTTACCAGCAAACAGCGAAAAACCCGCAAAATGACTACGGCTGTGAAGATCTTTCAGGTGCTAATTCATTGGGGCGTTTCTATTACGTTGTTCACGAATAATCTTATGAATTTAAGAAATAGAACTAAAAACAAAATCGTTGTGTGGCTGTGTCGGGCACTCGGCCGTGGGTTTTTGCGAGAATACGTCTGCGTTGGCGGGTATAGTCATTTCTGGCTACTTCCAATTTTTTGTTCTGAAGACCTGCTTAAGTTCTATTTCCAGGATATTCCTCCGCTCATGCAAACAAAGCTTATCCAAGTCTAATGGACAACGCACCTCATTCGTGCGCACTCAGTGTAATAATATTTTGCATGAAAACTATTTCTTATTAGACATTGCCAACACACCAATTCTATCACTTTTTTTATTCATATTAATTATAAATGAAGTATAATAATTATTATATAAAATGTTATTAAAATGCGATATTAACAAAAATAAGGTTCTTTACTGCTAACACAACTATAGAATATTTATGATACATGAAATAATTAGGAAATGCCAAATATGTCGTGCAAGGTGTGATTTTTCAAAGGTTTGATTCAAAAAGTGTGAAGGAACCGCTAGCAAACAACACTCGACTTTTAATTCGACACATCCAGAGGATACATTTCACTAGACATGAAAATCAGCGCGCTAGTACATCAGAGTCAAAGAGGCATAATGCCCGGGAGTTTTCACCCACGCCCAAAATTTACTCTACTAGTCGCGGGCCCTCACCCGCGACTTCAGGGTGTGGCTCGCATCATAGTCGTATATTCGATTGATAGAGACCACTTATTTCAATCATGTTGTCATCAGAGCATTGGCCCGCGGAGTCCGTGATCTAGGCCACGACGGCTGTATCAAATAATTAGGGTATGTATCAGATGTACAATAAATATTCGAAATGCTCACTCGCGACTATCGGCACTCGCTTACGCATCTCGACACTTGAAGTAGTGTGAATATTATGTTAAGTATAAAATATTTTTATATTATGGTGCATTTGTAGCTTAGAACTTTAATAACTTCCGAACTGTTTGTCCGATCTCAACCCGCAAAGGCTTTTTTTTTTTTTAAAGCATGGCGCAAGGTTTAGAATAATTGATGCCAACATAAATATTTGTGGAACGCATTTGAAAGTTGAATGTAATATCTCGTGAATCACGGGAATTTCGACAAATTTTGTGGGTGCATTTGAGTACCCGAAGCATACAGTCAATCATGGTACGTTTTTTTGACATTATGGTACGAATTCCAAAAAAAAATGGCACACATGTACTATAACTGTATGCGATATATGGGTTGATGGACTTGTGTACCATAATTATAGTATATCTGAACCCAACTTTTATGGTAAACACGAACATTAATTATAGGGCACAAAAACCCGTCCTACCCTGGAAGTAGAAGAAAGGAGTTCGGCAACCATAACTTGCATCACTCCCCATGGGGCATTATCGATCCTCCCTAGGCTCATAACCACCTCCCCTTCTTCTTTTTCTCTCACCATTTTCGCGTAAAGTGTTTGACAAGGCAAACTTTCGTTCTTAATTAGTAAGATAAGATTGACGAAGTTATCGTGTCGTGTTGGAACACCCTGCAAACGCTACATTGCATTCTCAGCACTGAGAGAAATGTTTCTATAACCCAATAAAATAATTTTGTACAGGGTCGAAAATATATTTAGTTGCCCCAACAAAATATTTCATTGAGTAAACAATTCTTTAAAAGCAACAAAATTAATTTTGTTGATGTAACAAAATACGCACTTGAATAAACAAAACCATTATGTTGGGCCCAAAAAATTACTGCCAACAACATAATTTAGTTGGATGAGTTGTATACATTTGCTTAACCACTCATTTGATTGTTTCCGTTCGAAAATACAACTCGAGAGTTCGTTTGTATTATTTGCGACAGTTAGAATGGTACGGTATTTGTTAGTGAATTTAATGATACTTAACCAATGGTACAAAATCTTTAGTTAAAAATTTAGTTCAACAGAAAACTAAACAGTAAAGCTGTTATACTTGAAATATTTATTCACACACGTTGTCCACTATTTGAAATGTATTAATTTTAAACTATTCCAATATCGTTACTAGTCACTTTAGCTGAATTTGCTAAGGCGCAGCGCTCGGACGCAAACGCTCTACGTTCGAATCTGGTTTGGTCTATTGATTAATTTAATATTCACCCGAAACTGTTAAATGTATGTAGAACCAAACGAATATTGTATTGAGACAACCAAATCTTACAGCTTGGGGCAACCAAATAATTATAACAAAATTGTTTGGTTTCAACAACAAAATACTTAATTTCCCCGATACAAATGGTTAAATTGTTTTCGACAAAACAACTTTGTTTGATAAAAAAAAAATTCTCTCTGTGCCTTCTGGTACCTCGTTTTCCATCTGATCCAAAAACTGTTCATTACTTCGACTATTTTCATGTAACACCGTCTGCCAATATTTCTGTGATGTTGGCAGCGAAATACGAAAAATACTTATCCGCATTGGCGACATTTTGAATGTGTAATGTTATAGTTATTGGCAACTGAAGTAGATTTCTTTTAGGTTTATTGGGAGTTGTGTAATAACTGATATAACGTTAACAAAATTATTTCTTGATAAGTTCACGTTGTGACGGGCTTGACCTCGTCGCCAAACGCCCTCGAAAACATGATACTGAACTATTTAATCAGCGGGCTGGACCACGTCGCCACTCGCCCATTCGAATAAAAACAGTGTTACCTGACATTTTGTGTTGGCGAAATGCCCGAAGGCACGAACATTTAAACACGTTGTTTTGATGTTGAAAACTCTCAATATTGCTTTAAATCGATTGAATTACTAACCTGTAATGTTCTCGCCCCGTTCACGTTACCTTTAAAAGACAATGGAAGACCTGGGGTAACAGAAAACGCGTATAAACGTAAACGACATTTCCCTCGAGTACCAGGGACCAGCCTTCGTAGACAACTGTGTGGTGGAGGGCGTTTCGGCTGTTCGCCACCTGGGAGCAGCACCGTCGGTGGTAGGCTGCCTGCACTTGTGCGCGCGCAGACCCAAACTGTGACGTCTGGTTACGCCAGTTCCGGCAACTTGGTCAACATGCCGGAAGTGTGATTTCGTATCTTAATATTATTTGTTGTTTAATTTTCAATTATGTAGACCCCCTAAGGGAAATAGGTGTCCGCTGCGTCGGTTCACCTTATTAGGTAACATCAACCGCCATTGGGCGTGGATATCACGACCCCGATAGGAACAATTGGAAATGCAATGTATTTCTTGGAAATACGTTATTTTCTAAGGAAAATAATGTGCCACTGGTGTGATTGGTAGCACTATGTGGCGGAACTGTGTATATAATCCCTGTACTTGCTTCGTTCGCGGTCAGTCAGCTACCTCGAGGGGGTAAAAATCTATCAGAAATTAGTATTTTTTATTTGATACATAAAATGTAGGCTCATCAAGCTAATAGGATCCTCACGTTATTTTGAGGTTAGGCGAGGGCCATGGTGGCCGGAATTTTTAAATTATTTAAAAATGACAGCGGGACTTTGGTCTCTTATCCGAAATCTGATAATGGGTGTAAACTAATGTTACCTTTTGTAACCAAATTGTTCACCCTTGCGAAAATCTGCGACCAAGATAATAATTATGAAAATTGGTCTTAACATTTTGAAACCATATTACGCCTTATTGAGGTGTAATCTTTTGTAACCAAGTCACTTTTGATTCGGCTACGGTAATCGTTACTCAAGATTCAGTCGTTTTGAGAATATTAGTAAACAAATGAAAAACTTTACGAAGTTTGGGGAGTTTTTACATATTAGCATTTTCTCGCGGGAGTTAAGGCTGGGGATTGTCAGTAGTTGCACCTATCCACTTGGGATCGCGAGCAGATGGAGGGAAAATACTGTGTACAATTCTAAGGTTACAATTGATCATTGATCCAGGACCAGTAAAAGAATATGAGTTACCACATTGGGTTTTCTTGTGTAGGAATAAAATTAATCTTCTAAAAGTTCAGAGTAAAATGTCGGCACGACATCATTTAATCGCCATTTTGTACGATTGTAATTTTGGGGTAATTTACCTTGTGTAAATTGCGATGGCCTTCTGTCTTGCCAAATGGCCAGTTGTTTGCATAAATATGACCCATATCTTATTGTGAAAAATCAATGTACTAGCTGGGTTACGCGTAGTTATAATCAATTTGGAATTTAAGGGTAAGGAAGTTTATGTTTACTATACCACATGTAGTATCGACAACAAATGAGAGAAGTGAAAGAAAACCTAACAAAAATAAAAGAGAACTACCACACTTATTTGTTTCTGTTATAAGTTGTTTACCACAAATCATCTCACCCTTATATTGCACAGAAAAATATATGGTTCTTTGCATGGCGTTCTGTGGATTTTGCTAGGTCTTTATGCAATTCCGGCCTTGCCACGCCCTTGGCTTAGGACGTAGCACGGCCAGAACATCCTTTGAAGTGGACGTAGCCAATTGTCAATGCACACGTGTCTGTTACTTTTTTTTTGTAGAGGACTGCATAATGAGCAGGAGATGTTTAATAATTAACACTCCAAAAATTATTTGTTAAGAGCGCCACCTATCCGACGTTTGAACTGGTTCGCAAAGTGCTTTAAATTAGATTTTTTTTAACGAAACCACTAAACGTGATCTCGTTGTATAGGCACACGAAAAGACAACACACATCAGCAGACGAGGGACTAGCTATGCTGTCGATATCTTGCATATTAGAGATTCTATTTCCGAGCCCTCCAAAATAGCTAAAAACTGTTATTTCAAACAGCGGTATAATCCATTGACGGTTACTCCACACTTTTCTGATGCCTTGCTAAAGTTATACTTTCAGCATATTCCTCCACCTCGTGCAAGCTAGGCTCAACTAAGTCTATAAAATTACACCAGAGGACAACCCACCACATTCGTGGGCACTCAGTTGTATTAATATTTCGTGTGAGAACTATTTCTTACTAGGTGTTTCCAACACAATTGTTATCTCACTGTCGTAAATTCATATTAAATTGTAAATGAAATATTATAAATTACAGAGAGGATAAAAATAAATTTTCAGTTCAACCAAGAAAATGTAACTTTCTATGAACACAAGTGCAAAACTCCTGTGACAAATGGTACATTTAAGAAATAACTAAAAACGTCATGCATGGGGTAATTTTTCAAAGGTTTGATTCAAAAAGTGTGAAGAAACCGCGAGTAGGCTATATCCCCTACTATACTTGTTTGAAACACGAGAAAAATATTAAACGGCCAGCACTGAACTTTGATTCAGATTTTCCAGCAGTAACATGTTGGGGTCGTCGCTTTCAAGTCCCACAGTTACGGCAGGACGATGGAAACACTGCACGCCAGTTCAGCGCTTTGCGCATAGAAGTGACGGGGCGCAAGGTGCACGTGTCAGTGTCGCCCTTATCGATCGCTTGCTCACGAGCTTCAAAAGCGTTGAACATCTCCACGTAGGTGGCGCTGTAAACGGCAAGTAAGCATACTTAAAATTTCCACCATTGTAGAAACAATCTTTCCAGGATGTGAAAATACAGAAGAAAAAAAAGATACATCTGAATTATTATAGGCAGTTAACGGTAGACGGGGCACTTTTGAAAGCCCTGCTTAAGATCTACCTGTATGTACGTTGTGTAATTCTTCCGCCTTGTGTAAAATTAACATTTGCCGTGGGCCTCATCACTTTATTTATACGTCGGTCAAGTGAAAGTGTGAAATTATTAGAAAATTTTTTTTTAGAAATCTGCTCATTTTTAAACCTCGACGCATTAAAAAAAATCGTAAATAGAAATAATTAATTTAAATTATCACAAGCTGTTACCTAACACTTTTTATTCGACGTTAAGTCATGGAACTACTTTCCCTCCACCGTTACCAAATTAACTGGGCGCATGTCACTCAGCGCCCCCGTTAAAAATGTATGCAGGTAAGAGCAGTGACGTTTTTCTAAAGTTGATTTCAAAAGTGCTCACTCTATCTTGAACAACCTTCACACTTGTATGTGCGATAGATCTGCGGCGACCCTACTCACTACCGTCACGCTGTTACGGCGAGAATACTGTAACGATAATACTTGATTCAGAACGACGTGAGCAGTGTTTTGAGTGCGAGTCTGTATTAACTTCGTCGACCACAACGGTATAATCTTTTCACGGCTTCTTCACAATTTTCGAATCAAAGCTTTGACAAACCACACCATGTATGACGTGTTTGCTTGTCTCCTAAATATGTTACAAATTGCAAGCGTTGTATACTTGTGTTAACATTAAGTACCATATTATTGGTTAAATCTAACTTTTAGTTACGTTTTAATATAAATTATAACACATAATTAATAATTAATATGAATAAAAATGGGGATAAAGTAAGTGTTTTGGTAATTCCTGGTATGGGCTGTTCACGGTAAAGTGAGCACTTTTAGGCCCTAGTTACTTTCTTCTATCAGCCATTATTTTTCCTTTAACCACCTTTTTAAATAAATATTGCTATGTGAGTAATAAACAGTGTGTATATTCCAATACACTAGGTAGTCAACATCTAATGCTAAAATAGTATCTTTTTTCACTATTATTTCAAATGAGAGGGCTTTCAAAAGTGCTCACATTACCGTCAATAACCCATAAGAAATAGTTCCCATGCAAAATGTTATTACACTGAGTGCGCACGAATGCGGTGTGTTTTGCCTTTGGTGTGATGTTCTAGACTTAGCTAAGCATTGTTTGCACGAGGCGTAGGAATATGCTGGCTGTAGAACTTTAGCAGGGCTTCAGAAACGTTGGAAGTAATTGTGAATGGACTATACTTGAGTAGTCCTGTTTTATTCGGTTGCCTTGTGCATGATCGTGATACGTGAGTAGTAGGAGGATGTCACTTCTGGATACAAAGGGATGCCGCCTTTTTTTATTGACCTAATTAATTTAATATCAATTCATTTAAGCTAGTATTCATATTGATATGCAAATGAGATTTTAAAATGTTTTATCAATTAATTTATTAAATAATTTAATGAATTAAACAAATTGATTAGTGTAATTCTTTAATCAAAATTATTGATGAAAAATTATATTTTTATATCGAAATTGTTAATCATTTTATTGTTGTTGGAAGGATTAAGATGGCAGAGCAGCATCGATGTGTCCTCTGTGACGTTCTAAAGCCGACTGACCAGAGAAGTGGGTTGTAATTTTTTATATAGTAGTCAATGTTGGTGTAAGAGTGGTATAAGAGACATTTTAATTTTTCTTGTTTGTGACTGATATGCGAAACGGGGTACACGGCCAGGTCAAATGTCTTGATGCATAGTGAGGAACTGACTAGTTTAGATGCATGAGAAATGTTTTATTTTATCCATAAATTACAGTATTTAATTCATTACTACTACGAATAACGACAGAGAGAAAATAGACGTGTTGGTAATGCCTACTAAGAAATAGTTCTTATGCAAAATATGATTACACTGAGTGCGCACGAATGTGGTGCGTTGGCTCTCTGGTGTAATTTTATAAACTTTGTATGCATGAGGTGGAGGAATATTATGGCAGTAGAACTTCAGCAGGGCTTCAGAAAATTTGGAAGTAAACATGGATTATGTAAGTGAAACCTTGTAAACTTCAGGAATTGTGTTAAATAGCCTTGTATGCCATGACAAACTTAAATTTTTATATAAAGTCTTTGAAGATTACTTACCTAGTGATATTAGTTAATTCGCGATGATGGTAATATCTCCATCTCAATCCAAGATGCATCAAGTTGCGAGGTCAAAACTTTTTCATGCCCATTAAATTCAAATAAATTTCCCTTGAAGGTTTTTTTTTTCAATCGCAAATTTCGAGGACTCCCTTCGACAGGGCAACATAAAGCAACGTTCCAAATTAGGTTATGCCAATTAGGAGCTAAACGGCTGTTAATGTCGTACTGCAGTAACTTTGCAACGCCAAAGTAGAGTTTCGACGACAATTAGAAACCACAATTGCCATGAAATTTCGTGGAGCATGCTTTCATCAATCCGAAGGCGAAGGAGCTTGGCTATTCTGCTCGGATGTGTTGCCAAGCGCTCCAACTTGGCACGACGTCAAAGTGCTTTCTTTAACGACTCGGCGGCTGGAAAAATTCGAAATGGTGCTGTGAGAGGAAACAGTGGGCAACGCTTTTCTTAGTTTCTGATACACTTTACCTACGTGTAAGTTGTACAGCGTCTTTAAACATTAAGACCTTTAAAAACAATCACAATATTGCTTCGTTTTGTTAATTGGCTAGGACTTCTGTAATTAATCCTTTCAGGCCTGATTTAATTTTTTGCCTTTAGGTGTTGAAGCAAAGAAATTTCTAATTCGTGCTGTACTTACCCCAAGAAAACACTTCTTTCGCCATGACAGCCAATGAGCTCTATGATTCGCGTTTGACTGCAGTAATATGAACTATTTATAAACTATATAAATAACAGGATTTATATATCAGTTACTCGCTGGGAATATCATTGGGCATTGCCCATTACACTGTACAGAATCGACCCAAAATAAGCTTTGTGTCAGTTATATACATAGTTGTGTACACTGCATCTGAATAGGATTAAGTTTGGTCTAAACTCGATTTACTGATATAAGCTGTTCACGGTAAAAAGATATTTTGAAAGCGCTGTATATGATCATATTGTATGCACGTAGTGTATTTTTCCACCTTATGTAAAATTAACATTACCATGGGGCTCATTACTTAATCCATGCGTACGTCAAGTGAATTTGTGAAATTATTAGAAAAGTAAATATTTTACCAATTTGGTCATTTTTACACTTCGATGCATAAAAAACCAGAAAACGGAAGTAATAATTTAAGTTATCATAAATGATTACCTAACACGTTTTATTTGACGTTAAGATTATGGAATTACATTCCATTTATTGTTACCAACTTTACTGGGCGAATGTCACTCAGTGCATTCGTTAAAATATATGCAAGTGACTTATTTCCTAGGTTGTTTTCAAAAGTGCTCACTTTATCGTGAATAGCCTTTAGTACTTAATTTGCCATTATACAGATTGAAAGAAAGTACATTCTGTTTTCCTTGTAATGCAAGGTTTGACATATTCCTAAATGTGAATTTCAACTAATGAGACATGAACACAAATGTCTTTGGGATTTCATCGTCGTCTAAGTCGCATAAACTACCGACATTTCTGTGGACGCTGCATTCACTGTAGCAGCTGCCTGCTCAGTCTCTGCGCTGAAGATGCCAACTGCCGAAAAGTCGACTTCGATATGGTTGAAATTTAAAAATAATCTATCAGCTTCAAAAAATAACTATCCGCCAATTTTTGTAAAATTTTTGTGTAACTGCTTTGTTATTCACATGCTGAGTTTTAAAATAAACGGTTATATCGATTAAACAAAATTTAAGTAAAATTTTTTATCATAGAAACAAAGAAACTTTATTTTTGCAAACCTATTTTAGTAATACCCATTCTGGTTACCTACCATCCCATATTATATATCGTTTTTGCTACTGTACACGTAGATAATCAGGATTGAAAATTTGGTCTTTAAGTAGATAGACAAGCCAAACCTATAAATACAACCGTGCAAATAAATTTCAAATGAGTTTTAATTGTTAGGTGTAAATAAAAATTAAATTTTCCTTGCCCTAAATTTAGGTTTCTTAGACTGTCGCCCCTGTGAACGTTACATTAAATTTTTATCTGTTTTTTTTTTCGTCTTTCAGGTGACTGCGATAGATGGCGACAAAGACCACCCTCGGAGTATCATCTACTTCCTCACAGGACAAGGAATAGACGCCGACACTCCTGAGAACAGCAAGTTCGATATCAATCAGACCACGGGGGAAATATTCGTGCTCAAGGTAAGTACACTGAACGTGCATATATCTTCCAGTGTACTTGCAACTTCGACGTTCCTTTCAGGAAATCTGCCGTGGTATATCATTCCGCGAAGGCCGTCTTTAGATCAGTCTCCATAAATTCTGTGTAAACAATATAAGGTGATTTTTCTGATACTGCGGCCACCCCCCGTTTGCTGCTGACTAGAACTGAAATCAGTGATGGTTAGAGACCTGCAAAATTCGCGTTATTATTTTGGGACACGTTAAACTCGAAACACGTGTACCTTTGCAATGCGTTTGTCATTGGACCATTCTTCATGTGACACGCGCCAATAAACGAACATTTCACAGTTGTGTGCCCCAATCACGTGCAGCTCAGTCAGAAAGGGCGTGGCTTCACATCTATGCAGCAACCAATGGAGAAACGACGCCGGCTTCAGTACAGACAGTACTGTGAAGTTTAGCCTGATGCCGAATAATAAGGCGAATTTTGCATGTCTCTAGTAATGGTTTATCAGTGTTCGTTTACGGTTAGAGATAATTTATCAGTCCGTTTGTCAGTGAGCCGAATGTTTATATTATTTACCGGTGATATTCTTCAAAATAAACTCAAAAGTATCAGTTTTTAATTTTTCTTTTCAATTAGTTGTGCCAATTATTATGAAGGTACCCAGTGACGTGGCGTAAAGATAAATCTTCTGACTCATATTCGGGATGATCTGGATACGAATCCCGTATTGGTCTCGGCTTGCCTCGGTTCCATGAAATAACTTCAAGCGAACGCTGGGCTGGCCCTGGCCGATTCCTTCCCCATTCCTGTTTCTCTGAGCAAATTACACCATCTCTAATGGCTAGAGACCTGAACATTTCGCGGGTTCATCTGAGGAAAAGTTAAACTGCATTCAAGTGTACATATGTGTTTGGCTTTCCATTGGACGATAGTTTGTTAGACCACGCCTTGAACGACTTTCAACCAATAACTAGAGCCTCGAGTATTACGCGGATTGAGTTGGCAGCAAGCTAAGCTGGACAGCCTTCTATGCACTCAAGACATTATCGTTTGCTTATTGGTAGGGATAGGAAAAATTCGCGACTTCATTTCAGGACAAGATAGATTTCAAACGCGTCTACACTGAAGTCGCCTTTGTAATTGGAACATAGTTTATTATACACGCCCTGGACGACTCCGCGCCAACAGCCGACTTGTAAGGGAACAAGAAGCGAATCCCGTACTGTCAAATGTGGGGTAACACCGGGGCAAAAGCCAATAGCAAACATCTGAAGTTCGACTATACAAAGGATTGTGGAGTCTAGCGTGCAGGTCATTGAACTCGCGAAATTTTCCTATCCCTACTGCTGTGATCAAGCGAGGCCTCTGTACAGGGCTGGTAAACACTCATTCACACTACAGATTCCTGCTTATTACTGGCTCTTAGTTATACAGGGCGTGTCTAAAGATCTGTCGTCCAATCACAACAGTAGGAGACAAGAAAATGTGTATGGAGGCTACCTCGCCTCCGAATGAATACGCGAAATACTCGTGGCTCTACCAATAACGAATCTGCAAGGAAAATTAGATCCGCATCACATACTACCTGGTCTGGGGTTCGACTGAAGCAACAGCCAATGAACTATTAAGTGATGCTCGAATACACTAAGTATTGTGGATTCTAGCTTGTTGCCATAGGAATCCGCGAAATTTCCGGTTCTCCACTTACGGCCTTACTTACGACGAGACATTGAGGTCAACTTATCTAAGTATTTCAAAAACTACTTGTTCATAAAACATTGGATAGTGCAGAACTGCAATATTATAAGATCATTTGTAGATTTACGTTGCAAAATGAATTAAATTTCGGGTTTAGTTTCATTTGCTTTTCTTGCAAATTCCAGCATGGTCATTTCACATTCGAAAAAATTAGCACGTGAGTGCCAGTAAATATCTTTGGAAAAAACACATCTTAAAACACCTGCCAATTTCTGGTTAACTGATGTTGCACGACCTCTACAACTCCAGTAACTCAGTGTTTTTGGTTATTGTACTAGCCTCGCCAGTGTAGTTGTAAGTAGATCTGACGTTACTAAAATTACTGGCAGTGAAATCTGCGAGTATCGTGTGGTTCGATATTCTATTCGCATCCATTATAGGAGATGTCAGTCATGAATAAAGGTGGCGTGCTCAATTATTCCTATAACGACCAAGTCGTTCATTAGCCTCTTTGGGGTGCTTATCAATTAATGTTTTATCACAATTCCGCTACAATTATTTTCGCATGCTGACAGAATTGGTGATAGAAAAGGTGAATGAACGCCTACAGGTATCTGGTCTACTCGCTAAACAACTTTAAGTTCAACAGCTGTTATAAAACTCGTATTGAATAATTATGTTAAATGGTTAATTCTGTGGAGTGTTCACAGAACAAATCCAGGATGAATTTACTGTCACTGATTAACTTGGTCATATGTGAATAAGTGTCACGATTTTTGTTTCTATAAAACTGTACGCATTCCATACACATCGATATTTAAAATGTTGAAATATTTCGTTATTGTGGTTATAAAAATATTATTTACTAGCAGTCCGCCATCGCCTCGCTCAGGTTTTATGGAGTTGTTAAAAAAAAAATACCGATATATGCGAATACCCGTGACTACCTGCGACTGTCCGTGACTACCTGCGACAACCTGCGACTACACGTGACTACTTGAGATAACTTGCGATAACCTGCGACTACTTGCGGCTATCTGCGACTACTTGCTACTACTTGCTACTACTTGCGAATTTTTACACAATTTCTACTACCATTGTTTCAATTTATCTTTAGTGGTTTTGGTAGAACACGCTTAAATAGCAGCCAAGAAGCTCATTTTTCTCTGACATGGATCAAAAATATTGAAATTTCTAAAGGTTTTTTTTAAACATAGGCTGTGTCCATCTGGAAGAATGTAGCTTTCTAACAAGAAAAGAATTATAAGAATCGGCCGTATAGTTTCTGAGATTACTCGAGTCATATAAACAAATAAACCAACTCGCATTACCTCTTTATAATATTAGTAGAGATAAGCAGAAATAAAGAGGAATACTGATATAGCTTAAATATATGTCTAAGGGTTTTGAAAAAGACCACTTTGTTTCAATTTTAAGTACATAGTTAATTATTAAATTAAGTATGACAACGGAAAATTAGGAATGCGTATTTCCTACAAACAACTACGAGTTTTGCAAATTAGTGTACTTTTTGAATTGTCAGTTTTATGTATGTTTTATTCCATCATACGTTTATAATATTTCTCGAAGAATATAACTGTTTTGAAACAAATATTCGCATTTTACTAACTTAAAACAAGTCATTCATACACGCGTTCCCAATACGTTGAAAATTGCCTCAGGTAATGCACGCTGTGTCTGTCTCTCTCTCGCTCTCTCTCTCTCTCTCTCTCTATATATATATATATATATATATATATATATATATATATATATATTTTGCAGTTTGTTTTACGCAAGCATGTAAACATGTTCTGAACAAAACAGAAACTACAAATAGATGAGATTTATTCTGTTGTTTCAGAGGTACAATTCCTGAAAGATTTTCCTATTAAAACAATGCAAATGGTAATTTATTGCCACAGCTCGGGGCAGGAGATAGGATGCTCCTAGTCGGAAAGATACAAACCGTGTAAGTCAATCTAAGTTGCCGCTATGAGTAGCTTCTAGTTACGTTCTATAGCAGAATTCAATTTTAAAAATAAAACTAAGAACCAAAATTGGCAAATCACACACACACACACACACACACACACACACACACACACACACATATATATATATAATTTTGTGCGTCGGAAAATAACTGTAAATATATTAACATTCACATTTTGTGAATAACTGTCAGTTCATTGACAGCTATGTTCGTTAGCAGTACGACAAATTGTATATACCATAATAAAATTTTTAATTAGGAAATGACAACTTTTTGTAATCTACGAAGGCTGGCGAACTCGTTAGTTTTTAATCACTGACACTAATGGGAGCCGCACATTTCAACGCTGTGAAGCCAAGAGAAAGTGCATTGTAAACGTATATCGCATTGAACTGGTTTGCGGTGCAATTTAGAACCCCTTTGTGTACCTACATAATACAGGAAGTTGCAACATTGCATGTCAATACTTCGGGGAAACATTCCTTGCATCTGCAGGAAGGAAAGCATTATATTAATATATGTCCATAAACGCTTCATTTCTTTACTACAGCTCATAATACATAACGTACAGTGTATAGCCCGCGAGCTGAATCATGTAATTGTGGAATACCATAGTCCTGTTCGTTTTCATGGTACACGACATCGCACACCATGACACTACACCATAGAACATAAGGATGGGCACAAAAAGTAGTTACACATGTGTGAAAGCTTATCGTCGGCATATTATAGACTAAAGGAAACGTTCAAAATGCCCTCCATCAACACGACCACAGGCATCAACCCACCGTTGCATGGACTCTAGGATGCGTTGATAAATTCCGGGATAATCCCTGATTATTTCGCAGCCCATCACTATACAGTTACGAAGGGTTTCCACACCATACACTGGGGTTGCATACAAAAGGGTTATTAAATGTCCCCACAAATAATAATAAATGCGTATGGAGGTGGACCCAGGGCGAGGCAACACCCTCCGAGTGACGGGCTTTCCGGCTGGGACCCGTAAGTTCCCGTCATCCCTGAACATGACATGAAATGAGACCCTAAGATGGAGCGGCGCTGGAATGAAAGGGCGGGAGAAACGGGAGTACTCCGAGAATACCCGCCGGTAAGCGGCATCGTCCAGCACGATTCCCAAAAGCGAAAATCCGGGAGCGAACCCGGATCGCCTTTGTGGGAGGCGAGTGCGCTAGCCACTGGGCAACCGCTGCGCCTACCCACAAATAAGAATCTAGTGGTTTCAAATTAGGGCTCCTTGGATGTCAAGGTATTGGGCCATGTTGTAGTGGGCTGCCAATTACAGCTGCGATGGAATTCTACAGTAACATAACCCAGTCCGCGGGCCACACACTATACGTTATTTATTATGAGTTGTACTTAAGGAACGTAGTCTTTACGGACCTATGTTCATACCGTTAACTTCCCGCACTAGGGTGACGTTACAGTGTGTTACAGGAAGTACTCGGAGGCAGAATACTTTATAATGGTTTGACGTCACTGTATTAAAATATATAAACATACAACGTTTACAATATGATTTACTTAACATTTACGTTACAATAATTTAATACTCTCGGGGTAGCTTAATGTGGATTAATGATTCATTATATGGATGAAATAAATTTACTATTTAGTTAATTATTGAAACGGATATATCTATAAAGTCTATTTGGAACTCAGTCTATGTGGAACATCGTCACCTTAATAATGTTGCCGAAGGCTGATTCTCCAGCTCAACTACGGCGGTCGGAACACCCGTGGTCGCTCCATCTTGACCCGGCGGCGTCTCGGTGAGTTAAGACTTCGTTCGCTGCTCCACTCACCTTAATGTATGTCCCATGTTCCTTAAACACGGTTCCTGTTATTAAAACTCCCGCGGCCTGATTCATCGCGACGCTCCGCTGGTCCGTTACAATATGTTTTTTCTTCCTCCAGTTGCGAGGAATGTTTCCCCGAAGTATGGACATGCAATTATACAACATCCTGTATTTTTAATTAAAACACTGCCTGACATATCTAATGGTTGTCTTTTATAAAATGTTAGAATACTGTCGAGTAATTTTTGGCGACAGATGAAGCAGACAGCACAACACGATCCATAGTCCTAAGTGATCATTGAAGGAGGTATTCGTCTGTAAAGCAAGAGGTTATAAAACAACGGATTCCAGTGTAGTTATTAAATGGCAATTAACGTATTATTAATTCTAAAAAATTGCCCCCTTTCGTTAGTAACATAAGGGATACTAGTTTGTTGCTACAATTGTGGAGCATACATCGCACAGCTTCGAGGCGTTACTACACTCCTTCAAACCTTCTGTGCTGTTTCGTTGAAAACTGTTGTTCTGGGTGTCATACAAAACATAACTTTCTTTTTAATTTGAAAATAATATTTAATTATATGATGAAACATGTCGGTTATTGATCCTGGTTAAACAATTTTATGTAATACCAAGATGACATTTCGTATGTTATTAGCGAGGTGTAGTGTCACAAACAAAATATTCACATATTTAACACCTTCATACAGCATAACATACATTGGACTTTATTGTTTGATTGAACTTATTTCATATATTTGCTAAATAAAGTTGTTTAAATAATTCTTATTTTAAGAGTTCTTACTTTCCTCAGTGTTCATTTCAGGCTATGTGCGAGTCGTACTTTTTTGTCTCATTTTGTACACTCATGAGCAGTTGAATTAGAAATAAATGCCTAGTAGCATGTTGCACACGCTTTCGCCTTGACGATAGTTCTGGATGGTATGACTGCTCACAGATATAGGCCGTTCACGGTAAAACGAGCACTTTTGAAAGCCCTGCTTGAGATGTACTTGTACGCACGTTGTGTATTTTTCTGCCTTGTGTAAGATTCACATTGCCATGGACATCATCACTTTATCCACGCGTCGGTCAGGAGAAACTGTAAAATTATTGTAAAATAAAACATTTTACAAACCTGGTAATTTTTATACTTCGATGCACGAAAAAACCAGAAGGAGAAAGAAATAATTTAAGTTGTCACAAATGGTTACCTAACACTTTTTATTCGACTTTAAAATATGGAACTACTTTCCATCCATCGTTATCAACTTTACTGGGCATACGTCACTCAGTGCGCCCGTTGAAATATGAAGTTAGGAGCAGTGACTTTTTTTCCTAAGGTTGCTTTCGAAAGTGCCTTTAGTTGTGGTCCAGTATCGAACAGGGGAATTGGTGAGTGATCTGCTGCACTGTGGTCTGTCTATCCACTGTTGCCAAACGAGGCAGCCCGCGGTGACCACTGCCAGCGGCACATTGTAAGCCACGGCAGGTGTCCCTAGCTGCGGCGGTTTAACCCGGTTGATTACGTGGACTCACAGTACAGTCTTGACGCGGTGGTCCCTGTGGAAATACCAATAAAGGCTGTTCACCTTAAAGTGAGCACTTTTGAAATCAACCTTAGAAAAAAGTTACTGCTCCTAACTTCATATTTCAACGGGCGCACTAAGTGACGTGTGCCCAGTAAAGTTGGTAACGATGGTGGGAAAGTAGTTCCACATCTTAACTTCGAATAAAATGTGTTAGGTAACCATTTGTGATAACTTAAATTATTTCTCTCGCTTTCTGTGTTTTTTAATGTATCGAAGTGCAAAACGAGCAGATTTATAAAATACTAACTTTTGTAATAATTTCACAGTTTCACTTGACCGACGCATGGATAAAGTGATAAGGCCCATTGCAATGCGAATCTTACGTAAGGCAGAAAAATACACAACATGCATACAAGTAGATCTTAAGCAAGGCTTTCAAAAGTTCTCATTTTACCCTGAACGGCCTATACCTGCACGACTTCGGCTGATGGAGTATCTCATACGTCTTGCCCCCAACTATCTGGCCACGATCAAATGCTCTGAAATCTCGTTCCTTCCACATTATAGTCTTGATCGATATTCAGATCGATAAGTTAAAGATACTATGATATCTCAGTCACGTGTGGCTGGGTGCGATTCCATTCAATGGAGCGACCACGGCGCAATCTCGCGAACATGTCAAGTGTCTCTAGTTAAATTTATCGTGAGTGTATAGCGGTCGCCTTAAAAAAAAAAAAATCGTAGCTGTTCTGAGAAAACCTTTTTATTGATCTTGTGAAAATAAATTCTGCATGGTCATATTTAAATTGTAACGTTTTCATCTGAGACCGTTGAATTTTATTTTTGCTTCGTACACATTGGTAAAAATTGATACGGTTTCTAAAATTTGGAGAGTGTAACTTGGCAAACTTAGGAATGTTGTTCATCGTGTATACGACAGCGTTAGTTTTTTTCCGGTGTGGCGAAAGAGTACACGAGTGATATAACTTAGCGAAGTACAGAGGCGAAACAGCGTGGCTTTTCCTTTGACATGGGCGTACCCGATCTCTGATTGGCTGCGCGAGGCTCTTTAACGGACTTTATGTCAGAATGGCTAACGCGTACAGCGAAGCATTTCCTATTGGCTGATGAGGCTGACTGGAAAGGCGGTATAAGGCTGTTGGCGGAAAATGAGTTCTTTTGCAATCAACCTTTGAGAATTATCACTGCTTCCACTTGCGTGTATTTAAACGGGGACACTGTGACTGGCCTGCGCCCAGTAAAGTTGGCAACGACGAAGGGTAAGTAGTTCCACGTCTTGACGTTGAATTAAAAGTGTTAGGTAACCGATTACGTATTCCGAAATTATTTATTTTACTTTCTGTTTTGACGCAAATACGTCTTTAAAATTCAACCTTAATGGGAAGCAATCCAGAAATTTCTATGTTAACAAAATCGGGGGATATATTTTGGCATTGCAGCTCCGAATTTATAATATACATTCAAAATTAAATTACACCACTCAATTACTAAATGATCAAAGGATATGTTACGTTGAGTGAGGACTGCGAAGCATCGCGCGCGCAGGGGGGGGGGGGCAATTTTGAGTTCGTTTCACCAGGTCTCATAACTTCCGTGTAGTATAACTTTTGACTGGGAGACATTGCGACGCTTGTTTGAGTTTCAATCAACAGCTCTCGCCAAGTTCAGTCTACTGCGTGTATAAAAATATTTGTGTGGCGTGGTTATGGTGAAATTTTATGAGTTTAATGTAAAAAATCAAGGAAACGTATCACAATGTCGGCCTATACTCGTCAAAATCCAAGTAGAAATACAGAAATCGTATACGGTTGGAAAGAGCATCTCAAAAGCAATACAGTGATACCCATAAATCCCCATATGATCGAGTGAAGCGGTGGCGGGAACGTAAAATAAACAAGGCGCACGAGAGCGTCAACGTAGACGTATTCACGCAAAACAAACGGCCGTGTCTCCAACACAGCCATAACCCCATTTTTTATGCATGTTAGTGTAATGATAAGCAAATTAGTAAAATATTCCCTTTTTTAATAATTTTAGAGTGTCTTTCGACCGACGCTTGAATAATGTGACCCGGCCAGTGGCAATGCTAATTTCACATATTGTGGGATAGTACACATCAAGCATACCAGTAGATCTTAAGCAGGGCTTTCAAAATTGCTCAACTTGCCGTGAACAGCCAACAGCAGCCGCTGATTGAGGAACGCCAATTCGACAAGTTGCGATTAGCGACGTCATATTGCTGGCGTGTTCGTGGAACAAGCGATTGTTTCACCTCTGTTACTCTAAAATACTTCGTGAGACAACCATGGAGCGAGAAATAGGTGGTTAGGTTTCAGTATGTTTAAAAGAGCGGGCGAGGGACGCCTTTCATACCGCCACCAGTCAGACTGTAATGGTCACTGTGTAGCCTACTCGTCAGGGGCCGCCACTGGGCTGCATGCTATGGTGGCTACGGTCGCCAGTAGTTTTCTTGGAAATTATCGTCTTTCACTCTCCACCCTCTCACAACCTCACACATATGCACATACACGAAAGTGTTATCAGTAGTCCACTTTTTTTTTTATATATTCTGTGTGCGGAAAAGGCTGATTCACGTTTTCTATATGTAAGACAATTAAAATATTTTTTTTTTACATTTTTTTTTTAAATTATATAATGTTCTAAAAATAATTGAAATTTTTTACAGTTTTTTAAACTTGACGTCCTTGGACATGATGAAATTTTTTAATCATTTTTAAGATTAAAAAAGATGTATTTTATATTATTTGAGTGTTTGGTATTTTTTAAACAATTTTTAAAAAATGTACGCACTTAAGGTTGCAACCATATGTCGAAGCTAAGGTCACACAGTCTCTTATTTCTGACGCCTTAGATCACTCACCTAGCACAACGCACCACGCCCATAAGCCGTGGCCAGAACCCCCAGTTTTATACTTTTAAAAACCATGCCCAATCTCGTCTTTTAGCCCATTATTTACCCATCCATAACCACATAAACACCACCAGCCTTGAATGGCTGACTTATCCAAGCGTCAAATAAATGACCAGCTTCAAGGCATTTTCCAAATTTGGTTCTTTCTGACTTGCCACTTCTGTCCAAATTAGATAGTAATAAAACAATTCACACAGTAAAAAAAGGTACAATTGCTTTTAGTACAAAAATGTATCGTTAGCAAAAAGTTAAGTTTTCGAAACTAGCCTTGTTTTAAATAAGACGTTGTGAAATGTTTATACCAAAATGTGACAATCAGTTCGGGAAACTTGCGTTTCGTTTTTGTGTGGATGGTCTACTACAGAAATGTAAAAGAATTTGCAAAAATGGCTTTTAAAAATGTATTATTGTTTTATAAGGATCCTAGAAAAGTGGTTTCTCCTAATATTTTTCGAAATCGAAGTAACTTTTGCAGTTTATCTTCAGTGTAGTTAATATGAACTATCTGTATTTCATATTTCGTCTTAATTAGAATCAATCTTCTTTGCTTTATAGTCTACAACTGACTGCATTATCACTTATGTGTCAAATCCTAACTGAAACAACGCTTTCTGCCTAAAATTTTTACGCTAAGCTTTAATAAATGTCGTGAAAGCATTTTTATTGATGTCCCCATAAACTTTGCACTCGCCCAAATTGTCGATTAGAGATATTTTGTGATTTTAACACGTCTTGTATAATACTGAAAAGTTATTTGTACATTCAGAAGCTTTCATTAAAAAAATAATAATAATAGACGACTTACTTGAAATTTAGAAAACTAACTTGGAATGTTGTTTTCAGTCATGAGATATTACTGGTAAAGGCTGTTCACGATAAAGTGAGCACTTTAGAAATGAACCTTAGAAAATAGTCCCTGCCTATGCATGCATATATTTTAATAGGCTCACTGAGTGACGTTCGCCCTGTAAAGTTGGTAACGATGGATGGAAAGTAGTTCCATAACTTTACGTCGAATAAAAAGTGTTAGGTAACCATTTGTGATTACTTAAAATTATTTCTTTCACTTTCTGTTTTTTAAAATCATTGTAGTGTAAAAATGAGTAGATTTGTAAAGTATCTACTTTCTTAATCATTTCACAGTTTTATTTGACCGATGCATGAATAAAGTCACGAGACCCCTTGCAATACTAATTTTACATAAGGTGGATGAATACACAACGCGTATACAAGTAGAACTTAAGCAGGGCTTTCAAAAGTGCTCATTTTACCGTCAGCAGCCTATATAAGAGTGTGTATGTGTAAGTGATTACTCAAAATACGAGTAAGAATAGTTTCCTGGTCTGTTAAAACCATTGTTTTTTTGTGTTTCCAGTACATGATAATTTGTAAAATGTTATTTTTCATTGGACACTGTAGTACATTCACAGTAGTCAAACTTTGTTATTGTTTCTGATGTTTTTATTGCCCCCGTGGTGGCCCTAGCAGAAAAATCATATCTCAACACGTAAAGTCGGATTAGCAAATTAATACTTTTGTTCCAGAAACCTACTTGGAAGAGGGGAGGGGAATTTCTTATGATATAAACTTAAATAAACAAAATTTGCGTCCAAAACTGGCACACATATCCTTGACTTAACTTTAATTCGAACTGCTTTAGAAACCTACTCCATGAACGTTTGCCAACAAACTGAGACGCGCATAATTTCAAACCTTGGGTGACAATATGGCTAAATATGAATACAGTCCTGTCAGTTTCAAATGAATATGAGTAATTGTGTTCGTTCAAAAAGTTAATTGTCCCTAGGTTTATATTTTTTATGTTACTTTGTAAAAGTAGCGATTCTAATACGGACAATTTTGCTGTCGCCAGAGTGTTTGCTGCCTATTTTTTTTCTCCATGCCCCATTATGCGAGGAAGAGACGCGGCAACACCGTAGAGGAAGACAAGCCTGGGTTGGGAGGTCGGAAATTCCACCAAGGCTCTCACAGCTAGAAGAGACCCCCTAGTTCTGCATGAAAACATGAAAGGAAATATTTAACAAGAAAGGAAATAATTATCAAGAAAAGCTACGAATCTACAGGAGCGAAACTAAGAGAAATGGGACAAGAAATACGCAAAGAAAGAAACAAAAGTGATGAGCAAGAAATGTTAAATGTTCTTTGGTAACCCAATACCTTATTTCCAGAAGTTCTGGATAAAGTTAAAAATCCACAATTAGAAGTTTAATTAGAAAATTTCTCAGGGGTTATCCAAACGTTTCCCTCCTGGCAGCTGGCCCCATTCCCTTGAAGAAAAAAAAGAACAATCTCGAGTCTATCCGCACTGTTTCCAACAGAGGCCCCAGTGCCAAACGTAGTATAATTATACTACTTACAGTATTTTCAGCATGCGCTTTAGTAAAATCATTATAATGTAGGAAAGAAGTATAATTAAGCTACCGGGGAGTTTTCAAAATGAAATTAATTGTTACACTAAAAATATACTCAACAGAGTATGTGGCCGATCATCCCAACAGGCTGAAGAGTGGCGGCACTGAAAACATGCCATTTATTATTTGGAATTGAATAACGCAAAACGAGATGGAATATATTTGATGTTTCGTGGTCAGAGTTGCCAGATAATGTTAAAACTAGATATGAATTACTAATTCCCACCTTTCTCGCTTATGTGCGATAGTAGGCTCTACAGCAAATGCAATACACAAATAAGATAAGAGGTATCAAATCAATCCTCACGTCGGACTTCGCACGCTAGTCATCATACTTGATGTGTTATTTTCCGAACTTAAAAGTTTTAAGTGTATGGTGTTCAAATTTAGATAATATTGTCAGACTACTTGAAAATGAGGTGATTAATGTAAAATTTTCCATATACAGTAAAACCCTCTTAAGAAGTTTTCTGTTAAGAAGTTTACCTGCTTAATAGGCTTTAAAAAGTTTGCACTTTGTTACAAATACATAATTTTACCCTTTTAAGAAGTTTTCCTGCTTAATAAGCACACATTTTTCAGTATTTTTCTGAAACTTCTTAAATGGGTTTCACCGTATATATATATATATATATATATATATATATATATATATATATATATATATATAGTGTGTGTGTAAAGTAAGTAAAAACTGATTGGCTGACATATCAGCGCCCAGCCACAGCCATTGGTCCTATAAACATGAAATATGGAGGAAACATTCATTATGTAATGTAGGTCTTAACTAATGATGGATTTTTTTTAAATTCAACCCCTAAAGGGGTGAAATGGAGGCACAAAGTTTGTATCAAAAAAGATATTAGATGGTCCTATTAACTCCAAACTTCGTTAAATTACTGTAATAAATACACATGTTTTTACAGTTTCTTAGAAATAAATCCACAGTAAAATAGTTCTACTAACAAGGAACTTCGTATAAGTATTTTATAAAATAAATAAGTTTCGAAGGCTATGATAACCTATAATCCGAGAACCTGATCGTACATACACAAAAATATTATAGTAATTTTTTGAAGCCACTGCAACTCTGTAAAGGCACTAGGCTACAAGTCAGAGCTCTACATCGCAATGCATTCGATGCCATATGTGCCGCTAAATTCCATTGATTCCCAATGACCCCCTTTTTGAATTCGCGAGAGCACAGTTTCCCCTCAAAGTTATGCTTCGCGATGACGATAAATAAATCGTCTGAGCAAACTCTTAAATTCTCAGGAGTTGACCTGAGACAGAACTGTTTCTCCCACGGTCAGTGTTACGTCCCGTGCTCGCGTGTATGGGCTGTTCACGGTAAAATGAGCACTTTTAAAAGCCCTGCTTAAGATCTACTTGTATACACGTTGTGTGTTCTTCCACTTTATGTAAAATTAACATTGCTGTGGGTCTCTTCACTTTATTCATGCGTTGGTCAAGTGAAACAGTGAAATTATTACAAAAGTTAATATTTTACAAATCTGCTCATTTTTACACTTCGATGCATTAAATATACAGAAAGCGAGAGAAATAATTTCAAGTTATCACAAATGGTTACCTAACAGTTTTTGTTTGACGTTAATATAAGGAACTACTTTCCCCTCAATCGTTACCAATTTTACTGGACACATGCCACTCATTGCTCCCGTTAAAATATATGCAGCTGGGACAGAAACTTTTTTCTAAGGTTGATTTCAAAAGTGCTCACTTTATCGTGAACAGCTCACCCCTCAGCCTGGTTGTTTTGGTGCTACACTCTAAAATGGTAAAGAACATTGTTTATAGGCTGTTCGCGGTAATGAGAGCACTTTTCGAGACAGTCTCATCAATCATAATAACAAATAAATACATTTCATTGTGGCCTTGGATTTTAGATTTTAAATATGGTTAAATGTATACACTGTTTTTATTACTAACATAGCAGTGCTTATACTAACAAGTGGGGAAGTATATAAATTGGCTGATAGGAAAAAGTAAACAGGGCTTCAAAAGTACTCACTTTACCGTGAACAGCCTATACAAAGAAGTATTGTAAGAAACCTAACTTACACGTTGACACCACCATTCACAAGTTAAAATTCCAAACTTATCAGGCACAATTATCATATTGTTTTACTTGCAATTTCCACTCCACTTTCTATTTTAAAATATGTTTTCTATTTTGAAGACATGCTTACTGTTTAACGAGGACACAAATTCCACGCGGACAAAGTCGCGGGCAAAAGCTAGTCACAGCATAATTATTTTTACCAATACAATGCAACCTCTCCCAACCGGCCCTCTAATATCTGAAACCTCTGATATCCGGCTCGGTATCCGGAGATGGATTTTTTTTTAATTTGTATGGCAAATTAATATTTTTAGGCCAGGTAGTACGGACATGAGAGGTGGGGGAGGTTTATAACTCACGCTGTCAACAACTTCCTTTGCTAGTGTCCTAATCTACGTTGGTCAATAACGGGCCTTGCAATTTGGCTTATATTTTAACGATATATATATTTTTTTTTAAATTTGAAGTGTAAATATTCCTATTTGAAAAATTAAGCTCTACAGACTGTTTGTATCAAATAGGCTGTATGTTAATGATACTCTCTTACATCCGGATTTTCCGTGATCTGGTCCCCCCGGAACCACATTAGTCCAGATATCAGAAGTTTTACTGCACCCTTAAAAGTATATTAAGGAGTTTACACAATTAAAAACTAAAAACATTGAGCGTTAAGCAGGAAAAGTTAAAAAGTTTGTCCTCGTCTTGGCTTAAATGAAAGTATATACAATTAAGTTCTAAGTTATTACTGCTTTAAGTTTGATGGTAGATAAAATAGGAAACTTGAAAAACTTAATCCCAAGTCATAATTTTAGCCAATCACACAGGAGCATATTTTTTAAATAAGCGTATTTTTATATTTTTATTTTAATGGACGAACTTCGAAGGTTCGTTTTTTTTAAGCCCGCTTCTAATACCATTAATGGTTAACTGCAAAAATACCTTTACATAAGTACCTGCTGCCATTTTACTTGAAATAACAAACTGATAAAATATTTCCTGTTTGTCGAACATCGACAGTAGGATCATTAATCTGTGTGAATTCGATTTCTGAAGCCAACTGCCTACTGCTTACTTCGTACTGCTCAATGCTGAAATTCTTCGTTGTGCAGACTGAAAATATTAAATATTAAATTACAAACCTAATTAATACATAAAGCACTACTTTATAGAATTTGTTATATCCAGACTGGGCTGATTTAAGTATGTATTTACTCATGTGGGACTGCAGGAAAGTAAATAATGAGTTCATTATCTTTGCGGTTCCAGGCGCAACAAAAACCACATGGTCAAATATCGTAAACTTAAAAATATCTGATAATATACACCCTATGCCCTGACTGCCTTAGTTTTCGAATATTTCATCAAACACGTAAGCAACGGCGATAAAAAAATATATCCAATACGGAATGGATACTACCCCATTACCTTTGGGATGTATGTGGTACTTCCCTTGCAAACTATAGGCTGTTCACGATGACGGAGAAACTCTGAAAGCCTTGCGTAAGATCTACTTGCAAGTATGCAGAGTGTTATTCTTCCGCCATATGTGAAATTAACATTTCCGTGATTCTGATTACTTTATTCATGCGTCGAGTAAGTGAAACTGTGAAGTTATTAACGAATTAAATATTTTACAAATGTACTAATTCTTATATTTATATACATTGAAAAACCAAAAGCATAAAAAGTAATTTCAGGTTAGCATTTGTTTACCCAACGCGCTGAATTTAACGTTACAGACATGGGACTACATCCCTTCCGTCTTCACCTGGTTAACTGGACGCATGCAAGTCAGTGTATAGGCTTTTCACGGTGAAATGAGCACTTTTGAAAGCCCTGCTTACGATCTACTTGTATGCACATTGTCTATTCTTCCGCCTTATGTAAAATTAATATTGTCACGGTCCTCACCACTTTATTCCAGCTTCGGTCAAATGAAACTGTGAAATTATTAAAAAAGTAAATACTTTACAAATCTGCTCAATTTTTACACTTCGAGGCATTAAAAAAAAACAAAGCGAAAAGAAATTATTTTAAGTTATCACAAATGGTTACCTAACACTTTTTATTTGACGTTAAGATATGTAACTATTTTCCATATATCGTTACCAAATTTACTGGGTGAATGCCACTCAGTGCGCCCATTAAAATATTGTATGCAGGCGCAGCGACCTTTCTCTAAGGTTCAGTTCTAATGTGTTCACTTTACCCACGCAGTTAGGAGCAGTGACAATTTTCAAAGGTTGACTTCGAACGTGCTCAAATTACCGTGGACAGCCCATAAAAACCAGTACCGTGCAGCTTGCAGAAGTTCGTCAAGAATTCCCAGTTGTGTTGTCGCCTCCAGCCAAACAGGTAGCAGCAACTCTTTACGCTAATTTTTTTAAACGGCTTAAAAGTTTCGATGCCAAAATAGATTCCGAGGCTTAACTTTGTTTTCTCTCTTGTAGTTTTTTTTTTACCGCGAGTTGGCTGAAGGACACGCCTCAAAAAAAAAGTTCTGCGCCAACGGTTTTTCTGAATTGATAGATTTCTCACGGCCCAAGAAAGAGTATACTGTGAAAATACAGAATGTATGTACACAGTCCTATGCCAGATTCGACTAACGTCTTTTTATTACGCTCATACTGTCCCAGCAATAGACTAGAGATTAGGTAGACAACTTATTCGTTTTCTGTGCATACACCCAACATTGACCTACCCTAAAGCAAAACAACTGTGAAAGTCACACTGTCGACAATGATGAACGCGTTTGTTTATATCTTAATTTTTAAATGACAAACACTATTATACTAATAAAATATGTTTACCAATTTGAATTTAATCAGACTACATTGCAAATTGGTTAGAGAAAGTTTAAAAACTTCTCAAAGCACTCTATTACGAGACAGTTTTAGGCTTCTTTCCAAAGGAAAGAAGGGCTTATGACCTTTCTGTTTGTGTTTATGTATATGTATGTATGTGTATGTGACTGTGTGTGTGTGACTATATGTCTACCAAACTTGCTACATATATAGTAATAAAAAAGGACACCTGCCTTTTAAAGTTTTCGACCTCATCTGGCACTTGCTTTTAAAATGGCGGCCATTTTAGGATTTAGGGCGAGGTCATATCTCGGAAACCACTCACCCAATTTTAACCAAATTTTGTATGCTGACAGCGAAAGTTGTAAACACTAGAGTCATAGGTGAATATTGATGTTTGCCCGCCATTTTGGAATATAGAGCCACAGGAAATAATTTTTTAAAATGCAATATCGGAAACACTCAATATATCTTCGCCATATTTGGCAAGTAAGTAATACTATGATTGGCCAGGTAAATGTAAGTAATTGAACTTAATTAATCACTTATTTTCAAAATGGTGGCCATTAAAATGTTTTATTTTATTTGGTATTACTATAATACCGTTTGACCAAGTTCGACCAAATTTTGTTCCCTGAGGTATGTATTAAAATCATATTAGCTAAACAACAACCACTTATGTCCGCATTTTGAAAGATAGTGCCACATGTAAAGTTAATTTTTTTACATTATATCTTGAAACTAATCAACCAATTTTCGCAAAATTTGGCCCATAACAAATACTACGAAAGGGTGGGTAAATATGAGTGTTTAAACTTTATTAGGCACCTATTTTCAAAATGGCGGCCATACAAATATTTTAAGTTTTGTGGTATTACTACCATACCATTTGGTCAATTTCAACCAAATTGTGTTCGCTGACGGTATGTATTATAAACGTCATATAAGCTGAACAACAAATTTTGTCCTCCATTTTGAAAGAAAGTTCTGCATGTAAAAATACATTATATCTCGAAAACTATTCACCCAATTTTAGCCAAATTCGACGTAAGAAATACTATGATAGACCAAGTAAAAATTGATAATTAAACTTTATTAGGCACTTATTTTCAAAATGGTGGCTCTAGAAATATTTTAGGTTTATTTGCTGTAACTTCCATACCATTTGAGACCAATTCCGACCAAATTTTGTACTCTAACAGTATCTATTAGAATCATCAAATAAACCAAAAAACAACCACTTTTGTCCGACATTTTGTAAGATAGTTCTACATGAATTAATAAAATTTGTGTAATTTCTCGGGAATCAATTGACAGATTTCTACTAAATTTGGCAGTGAAGTAGTACTGCCACAGTTGATATGCATAAATATTTTCAAAACGGCGACTATCTAGTTATTTTAGCATAGTATGCTATATCTTCGAAAACATTTAATCATTTCCAACTTAACTTTGTATGCTGGGAGTATATATAACACACATCAAATGTGTCTATATGGAGCCTCTTTTGTCTTCCAAATTGTAAGATAGTGCTACACGAATAAATACAGTTTTTACATCATATCTAGGGAAACAAAATTGGCCGATTCCTACCAACTATGGCAAATAAGTAGTGCTGCGGTAGGTTATGTTAACTCATATGTTTTATATGAATCATACACTTATTTTTAAAATGGCGGCCATATAGCTATTTTAGTTTTGTAAGTTATATAGTCAAAACCGTAAAATTATTTCCAATTATAGTTTGCATGATGGCGGTATGTATTACAACAAGAGCTTACTGATAACTAACGAGCTTACTTTCCTCTATATGGGTGCAAATAAATTTTAGTGAAGTTCTTTAAAGCCTAGTCTTTGACGTCTCACTGACAGCAATATTATTAGAGATGAAACCAGAAACATGTGAAACATTACAAAGGCAATTAAAATACACGAGTGACACCCGGGATTCGAATTCAGAAAAAAACTCTTAAAATTAAGCTAGCTTGCAATAAACTGCACGTCATTCAAAAAATTAATGATTTCCATACTTCAAACATCCTAAATTAATATAGCCTACCACAGTATAACTCCTCCAAATTCGAAATAAATCGATTGTTTCCCGAGATACGACATAAAAACAATGTTATTTAATGTATGGCTATTTTTTTAAATGACGGAGAAATGAGGCTTTGCGTAGACAATTGTGGTGGATATAACTGATACTGTCAGCCTACAAAGTAAAGTACAAATGTATTTTGCAGTTTCGTAGATAAGAAATTCAGAGCTAAAATATTAATATGGCTGCCATATAGGACACATGTGTGTCTCGCCCTCTTAAAATTTATCAGTTTACATAGCCTGCCATAGTGCTAATTGTTTGCCAAATTTGCTACAAATTGGTTGTCACAATATTGTACTGCATTTCTTCCTACACTTCTAGCAAAAATGGCGTGGATTTGAATTGAGGTTAGAATACTGTTTAGTAAACAAGTGCTTTGAGATGTTTTTATACCGCCTTTAACTAATTCATAACGTAGTTTGAGATTAAATTACAAATTGGTAAGAGTATTTTATTAATATAATAGTAATTTGCCATTTAAAAATTAAGATATAAACAAACCGGTCATCATTGTTGACCATGTGACTTTGACAGTTGTGTTCCTTTGGGATACGTCAATCTTGGGGACATGCGTAGAAGACGAATAAGCGGTCTACGTCATCTTTGGTCTATGATTCTGAGTTCAGTCTAACATTATATTGGTTAACCTTATAGTCTATTCGCGGTTTCTTCACACTTTCTGAATAAAGCCTTTAAAAAGTCACGCCATTAATGACGAGTTTGGTTGTTTCCTAATCATACTATACAGGATGTATAGGAAACAGTGTACAAACTCGGGCACGTGATTCATGACCAGAAAAGAGGAAAATTGATGTAGGACACCCGTGGTCCATCTCAAATACATAATAAGGGTTGTAGCAGCCCCTAAAGGCGGTGGGGGACAAGCATATTAATGGGATATTAGGTAAAGTACTTACGTTAGAAGAACACACATTGATATACGGAGCAAGTAAATCAAGATCTTGGATACACGGTAGGTATGGTTCGTCGTACACACTCCCATCATATAAATAATAGGGATTGACACCCTTTGATTGCATGCAACACGTACACCGCGAGGTTGAATTGATTGTGGATACCATGGGATGAAGCATGACGACGTAAGTAGCAAATAAGCTCCCCTTGTTGCAACTCTCTAGAACCCACCGTTTCCGGTTAAATCGCAAACGAAAGGTATAGTGTACCAATAGCACGGCCTAGTGAGTAGGCAACCCTTCCCGCACTCGGAGGAATTTAGCGGGGAGTCCCCGACGAATGTGTGAAGAGAGAGTGGTGACACGTAACAGCGAGGTCTTGAGAGCCGATGTGGGTAATTGAGTTGAGTATGTAGCTGCGGCGGAATGAAAGGGTGGGGTAAACGGGAGAACCCCGAGAAAACCCGCCGACCAGCGGCATCATCGGGCACGACGTGTATCATCGTACCACCAACGTGTTTTTAAGCCTGGTGCAGTACGTGTGGCCTACTCGCCAGACCATGACCTTGCTACCACTGTACCCTTTGTTTGCATTTCACACGGAAACGGTGGGTCCTAGAGAGTTGCATTAAGGGGGGCTTATTTGCTAATTACGTCGTCACATAGTATCCACCATCAGTTTAACCTCGCGGTGTACGTGTTGTATGCAATCAAAGGGGTGCCGACCCCTATTATTTACATGATGGGGTATGTACGACGGACCATACCTACCGTGTATCCAAGATCTTGGTTTACTTGCTCCGTATACCAATTTATGTTCTTTTAGCAAAAGTACGTCGCCTAATATCCCACGTAATGTACTTGTCCCCCATCGCCTTTAGGGGCTGCTAGTCATTATTTTAGATGGACCACGGGTGTCCTATAACAGTATTCCTCTTTTCCGATCACGAATCACGTTCCCGAGTTTGTAGTACACATGTTTCCTATACACGCTGTATATCACAAGTTTATTATAATTGTGTTAACATAAAAGTAGCTTTTTTTTTGTTAATTGAACTTTTACTTATGTGTTATCAATGAATTTTAATATTTAATTTATAATGAGAATTAATAAAAAAACAGGGTGAGAATAAGTGAGTTGGTGATGACTAGAAATAAAAAGTTCTTATATAAATGGTATTACAGTGACTGCGCACGAATGCGGTGCAATGTCCCTTTGTTGAAATTTTCTGTGCACGGTTAAGCTTAGTTTACACGAGGTGGAGGAATATCCTGGAAGAAGAACTTTAGCAGGGCTTCAGAAAAGTGTGAAGTAACCGTGAACGAACTATAGTTTGTACGAAGCTGAGTAACAGCTTGCAGGGCTTCCAGCCAGAGAAGTAGCAAGTTAAGATGGGCTCACAACCATCCGTTTCATCCGTCAGTCGCCCGTCCGTCCATCCGTCGGTCACGTGATTTTGAACCAATCGCAGGGCAACTTTTTTTTCCATGCGTCAATATGTCAAATATATCTCAAACTTTAACTTTCGACGGACCGACGGATGGTCAACCGCCTTGTAATATCGTTCCTTGAACATTGCTGTCGGAAAATTTGTCTGAATACTTTTCTTTTTTAATTCACATGTCAGTGAAGTTGTTTACTTGTTTACGTTTCACCTTTGAATTGAACTGAATACGACTTGTAGATTTTTCAGAGGAAACGCTGACAAATTATGTTAGGGAAAGAGAATACATATTTGACATTCATTTAAAACATTTGTCTCTGTGCGAAAAAGTTCATGTTGTTGGATGGCAACACTGAACATTTTCTGGCCAGCTGGATCGACAGATGGACTGTTGTGAATCGCTTTCAATTAACGGACGAAAAAACCGACGGATGGCTGACTGAAGGACGGTTTTTAAACCGTGTGGTTGTGGTTGAAGCAAATAGACATTACTGGGAGTTTGAAAGAAATCCTGCTATAAAGAGAGAACGTTTTGATGAACCTGAGGTAATTAGTGTGTCCTCAGGGAGTTCCGAGTCTAGTACGAACATAACAGATATGTTTGAAGGTTCTGCAACTTCAGTTTTTGCAGACCCTCTGCCAGGTCCGTCCCCTATTTCTCCATAGATTGGATCAGGGGGACACGATGGCGGCCCTAGTGATCTGAATGTGCTGATAGAGGTCCATATTGTACTATTGATTCAGACTTTCAGGACAGACCATCCAGCAGGACTCTCTGGTGTTAGAAGCAAACCTAAGTAAGTGTTTCGTTTGCTAATGAGGTGTGTCAAATATATTGATATTAATTAATATAACGTTAGGTTAGGTTAATTGTAATAATATATTTGCAATCATTTTGAATTATAATGAATGGTAGATGGAAAGAAAAATTGCTATAATTTGATTGTGTTCATTGTAATAATTGTTTATGGAAATAATAATTTCTTATATGACTACCCAGTGTTGATGTTGGTTTTTTTAAATTAGATGTTAAGTGAATAATCTGGTTAAAAATTAGTTGTTTGACTTGAATGGTGACAAATATATTTGAAGTTTGTTTGATGTTGCACACCTAACCTAGCCTAACCTAACCAAGCTTAAGGGAAATGGATGGTGCACGAAATCCGTGTATTTACCTTAATTTTGGCCAAAAGTTGTTTTTCAGATAATTTTTTCGAAGATTTTGACCCGACAAGATATAAAGAATATTTTTTAACACCTTGTTACATTGATAGATACTCACTACCATTACTCCTATCGGAGCACTGATGGTAGATAAGAAAGAATGCCTTATTTGTCATCTTCCATCAGTGCCCCCATAGTAATAACGGTAGTGAATATTTAACAATGCAAGAAGTAGTTAAAAATTAATATTTAAATCTCGTCATGACGAAAATTTCAATAATCCCTCTGAAAAACAAGTTAGAACGAAAATCTGGTAAACATGCCGGTTTCGTGCACCACTGGCCTTAAGGGTGAGTGTGCTGTTTATATAGCGTGGTTGTGTGTGCGTGTTGCGCAGCCGCTGGACCGCGACCTGCCCTACGGCCGCCCGCAGTGGAAGTTCACTGTGTTCGCCCAGGACGAGAACGGCGAAGGCCTGGTGGGCTACGCCGACGTGCAGGTCAACCTCAAGGACATCAACGACAACGCCCCGCTCTTCCCGCATGGCGTGTACTACGGCAAGATCACTGAGAACGGCACCCGAGGTAACCTAACTGCATTAAAAAACACACACACACACACCTCTCTCTCTCTCTCTCTCCTCTCCTCTCTCCTCTCTCTCCCTCTCTCTCTCTCCCCCTCTCTCTCTCTCCCCTCTCTCTCCCCCTCTCTCTCTCTCCTCTCTCTCTCTCCTCTCTCCTCTCTCTCTCTCTCCTCTCTCCTCTCCTCTCTCTCTCTCTCTCTCCTTCCTCCTCTCTTCAGTGTTGACGCATTCACGTGAGCCCTCCACCAGGCTGGCTTTCCGCAGCGTCCTGCTGGTACCTTTTACTTTCAGAATTTAGGGGCGGGGGGATGATTACACTCACTATCTTGCACCGGCAAAGTCATTGCCGGAAATTTAAGACGCGGCTGCCTTCGTCTTTAGCTTGCTATAGGCTATTCACGGTAAAATGAGAAATTTTGAAAGCCCTCTCATTCGGAATAATACCAAATAAATATTGTTACTTGTGAGGATTACAGAAACTGAATTTGATTTCTAATTTATTCTTTCTGCTATTATCAACAGCATTAATTAGCTGTCTCCATTTTTATCTCCATTTTTACACTTTTTATTTAACAGTGAGCGCAATATTTAATGTCTATTTCCACTTTAATTAACGTCCTTCTTAATTGCCTCTGTTGGTTACAGTCAATTAACTCATATTCATTATCAACAATGTTCATTCTATCTGTTATAGTCTGTTCACGGTAAAATGAGCACCTTCGAAAGCCCTGCTTAAGATCTACTTGTATGTATGTTGTGTATTCTTCCGCCTTATGTAAAATTAACATTGCCATGGGCCACACCACTTTATTCATGCGTCGGTCAAGTGAAACTGTGAAATAATCACGAAAGAAAATATTTTATAAATCTGCTCACGTTTACACTTCGATTCATTAATAATAACCTGAAAGCGAAAGGAATAATTTGATCTATCACTTTTTATTCGACGTTGAGATATGGAACTACTTTTCCTCCATCGTTACCAATTTTACTGGGCGCATGTCACTCAGTGCGCTCATTAAAATAAATGCAGGCAGAAGCAGTGACTTTTTTTGAATGTTGTTTTTATAAAAGTGCTCACTTTATCTGGAACAGCCTTTACCATAGTTTATAATGTCTTTCACTCACGCATCTAGTTCAACAGTCCAGCCTGTCAGACACACACTACTTTACTGAATACCCGCAGTCGCAGACTTCCCTTTTGCTGGTCGCCTTTTCCTGTTGCTCGTCTGCTATCGCTCGGAACTCAGCCACTCATTCATCCATCCACTCGCAACTCAACTCGCGGCCCGGAGGCATGCGGCGATATTTATACTCTCAGGCAGGCAGCCAGCCATCTGGAAGGCTCACCGCACCCCGAGACTTGCTGAGAGATCGAGGTCAATAATCCAGAGCATTCTTCAGATATCGGCCGAAAACAGTACGACCAGAGTCCGCGGCGCGCGTCTGTAATTCGAAACCCGTCATTGCCTGCCCTTCCGCCGTCGCTATCGTATCACAACTCTCTTTCCTTCTCTTACACTCGCCCGCGCGGCAGGCAAACAGGCGGGCATGTAAAACTATATTTTAACCCTAGACCTTAACTTCCGAGTACGGTGGAACATGCACACTGCGTTTATTACTTAGATGTAAGTATTTATTTAAAAATGTGGTTCAAGGATAAAATATGGCTGAAATTAAACAGTAACTACGACCTCAAAAGCACTTACTTTACAGTGAACAGCCTATACATGCTGAGGGCGCTGCTCTACGAATGTTTATATTTAAGGCTCGGCATCACCTATTATGCAGAGATTCTTCGTTTTCGTGTCATATTTTCACTTTCAGAGGTATTACTGGAAATGTTTCATTATGGAAAATTTACAATTTCCTACTTGTTTAATACGCCGGTATCTAAATTTCACCGAGTGTTATTTCCTACTTGCAAGAAAGCAGAAACGTATTGATAAAATCTAAATGTGTTCCTGACTTCTTACAACTGGCAGATAACACACAATGAAAATCTAGCACAAAAATATTAAACAGCTCATAAAATGTAAATTATCTACAATCTTACGTTGTATCCAAGATTATGACACGTAAACGAAGGATATCTGCAGAATAGATTAAGCAAAGCCTTAAGGGCGCTGATCACAAAACAATTAATTAGGTAATTTTTATTTTGTTATTGTATACATTACATTATATGTACTATTTACTCCCATAAAAACTTTGAAGCCGCAAATTTTCGTATTTTGTAATGTATAAATCAAAATTTCTAATTTTTTGGATGTACAAATAATATAAGTTTTCTCACTAACTGATTTAGATAATCCACACTCAAATAGATACTTTGAGTTACTTCAATACATCTTCAAAATTTCGTTGTGAAGTGTTTTCGCAATCCTTAGAAATTGCTCAAAGTGAGGAAGATATTGTATATTCTTGTTTGTAACAGTGAATTCTTTCCTAAGGTTCATTTCTTAAGTGCTCACTTTATCGTGAACAGACTTTAATACTAGTAACTAATGTCTACAAGTGAAACGGTGTTTAGTACAAATATAAATTTATGAGATTTTTTTGTGAACAGCGCTATTAAGGCCCCATCTCCCGATGTAGCCAGAATATCTGTACAGCTTTAATAACGCCGATGTTATTTGCAACTTAGGTCAGCTTACGAGCAGTCTTTAAAAATGTTTTGACCGGTGAGAAGTTTCACTATCTTATTTATTCTGTTAATGTATATTCGACACCAAACTTTTTTTTTTAGGTTTATTGCCAGGTGTGAATAAGTAAAAGTATATGTAATGTCGCCTTTATTAAGAAGTAAACTATTACGACAGCCGCCAAATCACACATTTCACACTGCAGGACTCGTGTAATTTCAGGCCGTGTCCGAAATGACAAATTCGTTAACTGAACTCGCGAAATTTCGCACGTAGTTATACGGTGAAGCAGTTTGATGGACGCACCAATTTACACGTGCTTTACGTACCCGTCTGTCCCAGGCACGTAAAGTACTGTATACTATTCATCTTACGAGCAGGTGGGCTCTTAAATGCGAATTATAGCCCGTGTTTTTATAACCAACCAATCCTGACCAAGCATCTTAATTTTCGGATTTATAAATTTATAAAAATTGTGAATATTTATTCCCCAGCTAATTTTGCGGTTTTATAGGAATATCTGCGATAATTTAGGAGATTATGGCATGCATTATCGCGTCTCTAATGTATGATAATAGTGCATTGTCTGTATTTTGTTGTGGATAGTCAATTACTTTCTACAAATATTTTGAAAGCGTTTTCAAAGTCTTTATGTAACTGCGGTGGCAATTTTCCTTTATTTATATTATTTTCCCCATTACTTATGACTTACCGACATAGTCTAAGCTTACGCGTTTTTTCTTGTTTACGACTAGAGAACTGCAAAATTAGCGTTATTTTTTTCTGCAGCAGACTATACTCCAAGGTGTTATGCGTGCTACTGGCGTCTCTCAATGAATGGCTGAGAGTATTTGTGGCCTGACGTGAAAGACTCTTTTAACCAATAGTAACAGTTCAACGTTATAGTGACCAATCGCCTGTAACACAGTTACACAGGCATGCGACCTCGTATAGAAGCCATCAGCCAACGAAATCACGGGTTGTGCTCAGAAACTTATGAGGCAATGACGTCTAGCATGTCCCAAAATAATAACGCAAATTATGCAGGTCTCTACGACTCACCAAGATATCGTCCCAGTCAAAATAGGCCCTTAATTTGAATAGTAACGGGTTAGTAGAGACCTGAAGTATTCGTGTTTTCATTTTGGGACAAGCTATAATTCAAAACACGTGTGTTATATATATAGCTTTAGCCATTGGTCCACACGATGTTAGATACCTCCTAGAGAAAGCTGACCCAATAGTCGCCTTTCATTGTGACAGCAGACAACCAATGCTCAGTTGATATCGACATATGTGTACATAAGAATGTAGAGTCTAGCCTGCAGGTCATTAGATTTCCGAATTTTTCAAGTCTCTACGAATTAGGCTATGTGACAAGCATCAGAGGCAAGCGTTACACAGCATACAAATTCAATTCATAAGTTACTTCATGTGTGTAAGCATATGGTGATAGCATGCTCCTGCTATCTGAAGAATACTTTGTTCAAATATACCTTACAAACGTTTTGTGGTGGTAACATAATTTTTTTTTTGTATTTACTAGACGGCGGTTTATCAGTAGTTGTAAAGTAAGTACTGTAACACTAAACAGATCTGTGAATATAGTTAATAAGAGTACCAGCAATAAAGTTGGCGGGCATTCGCGGCCATTGTCTACATCGACACTGACGAGGCTGAAGTCCAGAAGTCGATTATCCTGTAAATAACATCCCCACTCTGTCAGGGCTTATTTATTTATTTTACCTTCATGATGAGCACTTTATCCTGTGTACTACGCTGCGTGTGATTCGCTCGGCATCTTTCTATTGTCACAAACGAGAACAATCTCAAAAGAGCAAATGAAACATGCACCTTGGTCGAAACCTTAAGCAAGAGAAGAAATAGCTTCGTCTGCCACTCGCTTCGTCATTCTGACTGGTGAACCAACTTGTTTGAAGGGAAGCTGTTAGGTAAAAGAAGCACATGAAGACCAAGAGTAAATTTTCTAGACAGCATTAAAGCAAGAACACGTATTTCCATTTGAAACTGTTAGCCAAATAAATGGGAACGCTTGGGAGACATGCACGTTACCCGCCAACTTAAAGGTTGAGGAGGAGGAGAAGAAGAAGAAGTCTGCAGGATCTTGGCTTCAGAGTTACAGTGTCGATGTCACAACCGATGCTTCAACACACTTTGCAGTTGCCACACTCAAAGAAGCTGAAAATATTTACCTAAACAGTTTGCCGAGCGCAACGCAATCTAGCTTAACGTAACCATTCATAACATTCGCTAAAATACATTCATGTCATATTCATAAAAGTCAAATTAGATGCAGTTAATTATCGTACCTTTGGTTCTTTCTTTTTTGTTGTTTGTTGCAGGTTGGCATGCTAACACATTTTGTCCCGTCCGGTGTCGTTTATTGATATATTCAAAACGTCGAGGATGTACATTATATGTACCAAGAAAGAACAGATGACATATCAGTAAAAAAATGTTATCCTTTTGAAATTTAAATTGTTAACATGAACATCCATCTTTTAAGAACATTTTTTTAATCCCCGAATCTGGGACAATAGCTGACTGTCGTCTTGGTTTTAGTTTGAGTAGCTATATGAGGTATAGGAATTTGGTAAATGTCTGCGGTTTATGAACTAGAAGTATCAAATTTAATACTTCCGCCAAACTTAATTAGGGAAACGGCGATGTTTGTCGAAACGTAGGGAGAGGCATCGACAATGACGCGGCTGGAATCCAGAATCGATATCATGTAAATAACATCCCCACTCTGTCCGGGTTTATTTTAAACGAATATCTTTGATATAACTGCGCTTTTTTTCAAGCCATTATACTAGACTGGTGAAAATAAAATCCACACTTAGCTTACTGCCTGAAGTGGGATTCAGTGTCGAAGATACGATTTTCTCTTGTAAGAGGACACGAGGACAAGTACCCACTACGCCAGTTTATTTCAAACATTATTTGGCCTGACAAACTTCGAGAGGTAATTCTTCATTCAAAATCAAGTGGGAAATATATACAATTTTCTGCGCAAACTGAATATCAAGGGAGATATATCAACCCATGAAGAACGAAATTTTATATTGCATAGTTGCAAAATAAAATAAAAGAAGTAAAATTAAAATATAGTTCTCCGAACATTGTCTTATGTTATCGGGATATTCAACCTAAAAGTAAACTCTCACGAATACCCCCTACCATAATGATTATAACAGGGGTGGCCACCCATGTTATTCTCAGTACGGTCGCTCGGTGGTTGGTATTAATGAGATTATTAAGTTGAAGATCCCGATAACGCGAGACAATGTTCGGAGAATCATAATTCAGTCTCACTTCGTTTCTGTTAAGAAGTTCAAAAATTCGATTTTCAAGGGCTCGTATCTTTCTTAATATTTAGTTTTGGGTGGAAAGTGTCATGCATTTCCAACTCGATTTTGTATAAGGAATCACCTCACAAAGTTTGATTGAATTCCGCTTAACTCTGATGTATATATATATATATATATTATATATATATATATATATATATATATATATATATAATATATATATAAATCTCAAAACTATTGTAAGATAAAAGTGCCTTGAACTGTGGATTTCAGATACTTTGTTTAAAGAATGAACATAATTTTTATTATAGTTCTCTGTTCTTCATAATGGCTGTTCACGGTAAATGAGCATTTTTGAAAACCTTCAAGTACTACTCATATGCATATAGCGAATTTTCCCGCCAAAATGAAAATTAAGGGAAATGAAACTGTGTAATTACTAGAGAAGCAAATATTATACAAATGTGCTGATTTGTACAAACAACATATTAAAAAAACTTATAACCAGGATAAATAATTTAATTATCTACAAATGTTTAACTAAAGCTTGTAATTCATCGCCAATACATAGGATCTCTCCGTCGTTACCAACTTTACTGAACGCATAACTTTTAATGTGATTAGTTAAAATATATGCAGAATTGCATTGACATTTTTCAAAGTTGATTCCAAAAGTACTCAATTTATCGTGAATAGCCTAAGCTTGCGGGAAGCTTGCGTTTTACTTGAATTTGTCTTGCCGAGCAAGCCTGTCACACCATGTGTGGTTCAAGCTACATTCAAGTCAAATTTGTGTAATGATTGGCACATACTCGTCAACGGCAAGCTTGCAGAAGGCTTGAATTATTCTTGCAGTCACCCAAGGCAGACTTGTAGCATGTTTCACTTTTCAAGCTTGCTGCAAGCTCGACATGTGGAGACTAATAAGCTTGATTCAATTTTGCTCGTCTTGTTTCAGAAAAGTGTGAAGTAACCGTGAATGGATTATACTCAATCGACCACGAATAGCCCATATATATTCTGCTCGCAGTACCATCACACATTTTAAATCACACCTTTGAAAAATCACCGCATATATGACAAGTTTGTTTGTTGGTTTCTTAAATACGTCATGCATCATTAGTGTATTATACTTCTGTTAACATAAAAGTATCTTATTTTGGTTCTATTTATTTATTTTTTAAATTTTATCTTTAAATTATAATAATTCATTTTAAAGTGATACAAATAAATACGGTGAGATAATAGATGTGTTGATAGTAGCTAGCAAGAAATAGTTCTTATGTAAATTATAATTAAACTGCACGAGTGCGGACAAATAGTGGGGCGTCGTCCCTTTGGTATAATTTTTAGAGTTCGTTAAGCTTTGTTTGCATGAGGCGGAAAGATTTCCTGGAAGTAGAACTTTCGCAGGGCTTCGGAAAAATTGAAAGTAAATATGCGTGTAGGTACTGTACAAACATGGATCCCTTGTCTTTCTGGACTCTAAACCTGAAATATTAGAAATGGAACCAAATCAGTGAAAAACCAATGAAAATTACACCTCTGGTAATTAGTGCCTCTTAACTGATTATTATGACAACTGAATTTCACTGATTAAAACGTTATTCACACTGAATGTCTAGAATTTAGGTAACATAAGGCGCTTGTTCCCAGTTTATTTTACTGATTCACCAGCCGTTGTCGACTTGTTAACTGCCTTTCCGTGAGTGGGATTTTGCTGAATGATATCGCTGATTAGGGCTTAGAGAGTGGCTGTTTTGGTTCATGAAATTGGCTATCCTTTATGTTTACAGCATATAGATGATACAAATTCTAACATGTATCCAATACATAGTAATTTTGGACCAAAGCGTATTTATATTGTAAATATACAAAGTATATGAAATAATTTTCCAGGAACCAACCAGCTGGTGTCAGAAAACCCATATTCACCAGATCTATGTACCAACAAAAAGACTAATAAATTGCTGTATCTTATTGTCAATAGTAAATCATATGTATTTTATAACAAATAGGTTTGATAAAAAATCTTAGACGATACAGCTGAAAATAAACCACATCAGTTGATCCTTTCAGTCGCAGTGTTCACTATATGTAACAATGTATATGAAGTGGCTTGAATGGTATGCACTGTACACAGCACAACATACCGTCCAATGAGAAAGGTTCCCTACATGTGGGAGACATCATTCGCTGCTGAGACTATGTTCCGTTGCCTCGTAAACCACTGCTGCCCAGTGACATAAAGCACAGATAGATTTATATTGGTCCCGATGTAAGACAAGGCGTCGTCTGGATATCAGATGGTTGTTGCAACGCCTAAAATTATATATTTATTTTTGACTGAAAGGGTTAACAGATGAGTTAACATATTTAACTGAAAATTTAACAGTTCTCATATTTATGAAAGACCTTTAGGGGAAATAGTTATGATAATAGATAACAATATATATGTAGTAAAATCCTATTAAGACGTCCCCACGTAAGATTTCCTGCTTAATAAGCTTACATAATTTTCACCAGGTCTATAAAAATAAGTAAGTTCACCCTTTTAAAAAGTTTTCCTGGTTAATAAGCTGAAATTTTTCAGTCCCTTCAGAAACGTCTTAAGACCACGATCCTTCATTTCTATAGATTTTGCGAGAATTAATTTTTTGTGCCCAAACGGGAGCCGATATTGTAAAATCCTCTTACAATTTTGTTACAAATTGTCTTTATTATAGTCTAATTTTTCAAGCAAAAAAAAGTGTATACTTTTGTCCAATTAATTAATTAATGAAAATTCTGTTCAATTAATAAATAGTTGTAATTATAAATTTCTTGTGTTGAAAAAACTAGAGTACATAATAAGAGGATTTTACAGTACCAGCTCCTGTTTGGGTACAAAAATTAATTCTCGCAAAAGCTGTAGAACTGAAGGATCGTGGCCTTAGGAGAGTTTCACGTATACTATTGACTATATTGGAGCTGGTGAGGAGTGTGTGTGTGTGTGTGTGTGTTGTGTGTGCGGCAGGTATGACGGTGATGACGATCAGCGCGGTGGACTACGACGACCCACAGGAGGGCGCCAACGCGCAGCTGTCCTACTCCATCGAGAAGAACGTGATTGAGGAGGAGACGGGGTTGCCCATCTTCGAGATCGAGCCGGCGACCGGCCTCATCCGCACAGCAGTCTGCTGCCTGGACCGCGAGCGCACGCCGGACTACTCCATACAGGTGGTCGCCGTCGACGGCGGTGGACTTAAAGGTGCGTCTCTTCGCGCTGCTCGGTTTCTCCGACCTTTTTTTAATCGAACTTTCGGGAAAATCTCCTCATGTATGACATGTTTAGTTATTTCCAACACGCATACCATGTATCACGAGCGTTTTATACTTGCGTTCATAAAAGTTACTTTTTTCCTGTTAAAGGGGAATCAGCCCCGCCATCTTGGATTTTTGGAATTTTCGTCGTAAATTGCCTCACAGTGTTTGCATTTTGTTTTGGGCTTCGAAAAAAAAGTAGGGTATTACATTGCGCATGTTCTAGATCATGTAATGCTAAGACTATTGTTGCCAGGTCCATTTCTGTAACTGAAAGCAAGAAAAAATTATTCATTTCTTGCCTGCAATCACTAGTAAAAAAAAATTAAAAATTATATGAAGATGTAATATGTTGAGTAAGCTTAATGAGTTATTATTTATGTCATGTGGTGCGAAAAATTTCATTAATTGTTCTTAAATTGAACTTATGACAAAAATAGTGAAAATCCAATGTGATGGGGACTGATCCCCCTTAAACTGAAATGTTATTAATATTTTATCTATAGTTTATCTGCTTCATTATCAATAATTTGAATAAAAAACTGGGAGAAAATATATATGTTGGTAACCCCTAGTGAGAAATAGTTCTTATACAAAATACTGTTACACTTAGTGCGCACGTTAGTTTCTTCGGCACTGTTGTTTACAAGTAAAGTTTAGTGATAAAATAGTGACAGGAATATAGTGCTTGAGATTGTTCCCTATCTTTTCGTTGTACTGAATGCTCATTTGTTTTAACATTTATTCCGTTTTAATGCCATCGTTACTGGAAATAGCCAAAAGCATATAAATAACGATGGATTAAAATCATTCTATACTTTCCTGTCTTCCACCAGTACTTTTAATATGGCTATAAACACAGTTACTGCAAAATATTTACACGTAATAAGTGTGTAGCGTATGACATCGGGAATTTCAGAAATTTTTATAACCAGTAAAATGATCACTATAAGGACCGCCATCATTGCAAACTATGCTAAAAGAAGGAATGCGTACATAAATATAGTAAAAAAAATTTGAAAATTTACGTTTTATAAATTTTTAAACATGCCAGAATTGCGTGAGCGGCAGTTGATACACAAAATTCTCATAACAGTGTTTTTGTTTGCATACAGCAGAATAATAGGTAGTCACTATAGGCTGTTCACGGTAAATGAGCACTTTTGAAAGGCCTGCTTAAGATCTACTTGTATGCACGTTGTGAAGTCTTCCGCCTTAGGTAAAATTAACATTGCTATGGGCCTCATCACTTTATTCATGCGTTGGTCAAGTTAAATTCTGAAATTACTAGGAAAATTATTACTTTACAAATCTGACCATTTTTTGCAGTTAGAAGCAGTAAAAAAAAACATAAAACGAAAGAAATAACTTAAATTATCACAAATGGTTACCTAGTATGTTTTATTCGACCGTAAGATGATACGGAACTACTTTCCATCCATCCTTACCAACTATCATGAGCGCATATCATTCAGTGCGCCCGTTGAAACATATGCAGTTAGGGGCAGTGACCTTTTTCTAAGGTTGATTTCAAAAGTGCTCACTTAATCGTGAACAGCCGTTACCTTAAGGTATAACTTCAAGCGGACCTCCATAAAAGTGTAAAGTAATCGTGAACAGGCTGTACAGCTACTGATTCCGGCAACTGCTTTTCGTTGTGCAGGCACAGGCACGGCCTCGATACAGGTGAAGGACATCAACGACATGCCGCCCGTGTTCACGAAGGACGAGTGGTTCACGGAAGTCGACGAGACGGTCGGCGATAGCGTCCCCGACGTGCCTATTCTCACGGTCACCGTGCACGACGAGGACGAAGTGAACGAGTTCCACTACCAGGTATGCCTTGTCCCGTGGCTATACGCTGTTCACGGTCAAAGTGAGCGCTTTCCAAAGCCCTGCTTAAGATCTACTTGTATGCACGTTGTGTATTCTTCCGCCTAGTGTAAAATCAACGTTGTCGCGGGCTCTTCACTTTATTCATGCATCGATCAAGTAAGACTGTGAAATTATTTGGAAAGTAAATATATAACAAATCTGCTCGTTTATACTCTTCGATGAGTAAAAAAAAAAAAAAAAACATTTAAGATATCAGAAATGGTTACCTAACACGTTTTATTTGACGTTAAGGTACGGATCTACTTCCCATCCATCGTTACCAACTTTACTGGGCGCATGTCACTCAGGGCGCCCGTCGAAATATACGCAGGCAGGGGCAGTGACTTTTTTTTTAAGGTTGATTTCAAAAGTCCTCACTTTATCGTGAACAGCCTTTAAATTTCTGTACCAGCCCATACACAGCCAATAAGACAGTCTGAAGCCTCAGTAGTTGTGAGTTGAAGTATCCGAACTCCTGCGAATGTGGGCAGTTTTTATCTCGGTAACTTGAGGTACTGATAGCCGATGCATTACTTTCTCTCGCAATTCAATAATAAAGTTCACAGCCAATTCTTGGCATAGCAGACACGAGAACCTATAAGAAATACGTTCAATTTTAAAAGTAAAACATACCACCTAGCGAATAAGTTGCAAAGAAAATGAGGAAAGCATATAATGCAAATCTAATGCTGTCTCGTTTGTGATTCCATGAAACCGGCTGTGAGAGAACCTTGCATAACCTCTGATTTGCTTAGGACAGCCTGCATTACAGGTTAAAAAAAATCCCCGTGTGTCGCAAAAACTGAAAACAAATTAAGTGTGTCAAGATTTATCTCTCACGTGAAATTGTTTTAGGGCAACATATGCCTAATAGTGGTCGCAGACATTCGTATAATTATTACTGTACATCCGTTCAGTAAGTATATTTCAAATACTTCCTTTAATGCAGTATTTCAAATAGACAAGTGGATCATCTCTAATTTCATAGGGTCCACGGTGGCTTAGCGATTAGCACGCTCGCCTCTCACCAAGGCGATCCGGGCTCAATCCCCAGCCGCGTCACCGGACTTTCGCATGTGGGAATCGGTGCTGAACGATGCCGTTGGTTGGCGGGTTTTCTCGGGGATCTCCCGCTTCCCCCCCCCCTCATTCCGGCGCTGCTCCATGTTCACTTCAATCACCCTCGTCGGTTAAGAGCCGCCCAAATATCTTCATTCGCTCTAACTTCAGAAGCGTATATCGCCTTTTAGAGTCAATTTTTATCGTAACTGGTATATTTTTTTCGGCTTTTGTGACGAACTGTAGCCGCAAGTTGGATGAGCTATTTAAATGTGTTCGATGATCTTAGAATACTAAGCTGTAAAATTAATAGGCTGAAGGTAGATTAAATGTAAGTATATATACTATGTAATTAAATACACCCTATATTATCACACTCAATCCACCTTAAGCCTATTAAGTTTACAGCTTAGTATTCTAAGATTCTAGAACACATTTAATTAATACAGCTGCAATATGCACATTGTTAATTTTTTTACATTTTGTTTCCTATATTCATTTTTATTCCTACCAACTTTCCAAAGAAATGTTTACTGTGCACTGTGCCACAAGTGTAATAAAGGTTTTAACTAACACTTTCGTTTGCGTGTATTTTAAATACAAACAAATTAATTGTTTGAAAACTCTGTAGTTAAAGAAAATATTTGGTTGCAAATTGGTGTCAATTTATATCAAAAATCTGGTTATTAATGGTACGTAGTGGGAATATTTTAAATAATATAACAACAGCTAGTATGCGAGTTAAATTGCAAAAATATACGTGTATTCATCAGACTTTTTCAGGTCGCAGACACAGCATATTTGGTAGTACTCAATTACGACTTATCAAAAATGAGACTTTCGTAGCTCATCGTGAACACAGGTGCGATTTTATACGAAAAAAGTACACAGAGGTAACGCAACGGTAACATAACGAGTCCGATGTGAATCGGCCTTAAAGCTGGCACTATGTGCAGCTAGAAGTCCCTACTATTTCTGAGGCTCTGTCGCTTCTGGCGGATTATAGGATGAGCGAAGTGACACAAGATGATGAGGCGAATGAGCGCCAAGCTCATAAGGAAGGAAACTAAATGACCCGGAAAAACCCCGCTCACCGCAACCCAAGGTTAAAAATGCTTTGACAATTCTGAGACATTGAATCTAACGTGGGGTATGCATGTATCGAAAGTATGCATGTAACCAAAGAGTAACTGAAGATTCTCAGATGTGAATACATATTTGTTTATGTATATATACACGCAGAAATACACACATACACAGGATGTTTGGAACAGCACCGACAAACTCCAGCAGGTTATTTCTTACGAATACATAATACAAATACGTAGGTACTACTTTCCTGCTTGTGGTTAAATAACAAATCGATGGAGTGGAGAGATTTGGGTAGCTCTTAACTTCAAGGTCTGGGTCAACAGAGATGTAAATGGAACAACGCTGGAATGCACAACGCGGGGGAAAGGGGAGATCCTCGAGAAAACCCGCCGATCAGCGGCATCGTTCGGCACGATTCCCATGTGTGAAAATCCAGGAGCGACCCTGCCGTGAATCGGTAACAGATTTGGAAACCCACTTAGGAGGGGGCCACTTAATGGACGAGGCACTGTAAATTACGTTTAACTATGTACTTATCATTACGTAAGTTTTAATGCTACAGTATAAATGTCTGAACGTAGTTGATATGCAATATAAATACTTTTTTAACATTTCCTGTTACTGTACTAAGTGTACGTATTAATAGTGCATTATTAACAACGTACTTGCTTTCAAGGGAAATCTTATTTTATCCAGTGTAAAATCAAGCCCTAAGGGAGAGACTAAAGCCCCTTTAGCGACTTCCCTCCTTGGATCCGCCACTGCCTGGAATCGAGCCTGGTTCGCCTTGGTGGGAGGTAGGAACTCTACCCGATACACCACTGTGGCCCCAAATAAAACGGTGAAAAGCTATTTGTATAACGGAGTTCTTACACCTATTAAAATACGGATGGCAATCTGCCTTCATTAAGTAAATGGGGATGATTCCATCTTACGTTTGCATAAAACTTCGTGAATAAATAAAGTAGGAAACATATAGGACGCTGTATACCTAAACTGGATATTAAGGGAATGCATTTTTTTCTTCAAAATATTGGAAATGAAGGGAAATTCAATAACGATCCTCCAAACACTGTTTTTATGTTATCAGGGTTCTCGAACTAAGAGCAAACTTTTATTAATTCTTCCCACCGTTGTGAAAATATCACAAGTGGCCACCCTATTATTACGAACAACTTTTTTTGCCGTTAAGATCTGTGAGCGTTTGATGCTAGTTTATTGAGCAGTATGTTCTAATTAACAAAGATATCCTCCTTGTTGCAACTGCTCAGCGCCCATCCATTTTCATTTGAAATGCACGCAAAGCTTCGGCTTCAGCGATACAGTGTATAATCACATAGAAAATACTATCTACATGCGCCTATGGTACGCTGCTGTGTCCACTACACAGACGATGGTGGAGGACATTTATAACCTTACTGTAAACAACATATTGCTTACATTAATAAACTTACAGTACTGAAGCTTCCTGTTTGTTTCTAGCGACAGTCGGTGTGCGATTCCTTACAGGAAGTATTGGTATTTCCTACCAACCTGGACCAACGTTTCTTTAAGGATTTTGTTATACCACCAGCACAAAAATCAGTTTCTCCTAATGATATAAAATACCTTTCAAAGCTTCAAGCTTTCCTTTATATGTTTCAGGTGGTAGAGAACAGTGGCTTCGGGGCGGAAAAGTTCGTATTAGTCAGGAATAATGATGGCACAGGCTCTCTTAAGGTGGCACAACCTCTTGATTATGAAGATGATCTTCAGAGGAATGGCTTCAGGTTCAGGATACAAGTCACTGATAAGGTACAGTCACACAAACCACTTCATTTTAATAATTAGTTGCTTCTGTTGTAATGTAGTTATTTTTAGCTTCAACTTTCATAATTCTATTCCCATCTCACTGTCGCACATAGCTAAAGTATCTAGCTTAGACACTGCCCTAAATAATAAACCCTACGTAATAAATCTTTTCTCTGGTAGAAATTTTAACCCATCCGCATTTGACTAGCATTCCATTGCACCGTTACGTTTCGGCCTTAATTTAACCCCATAGCTATAATTAGGTGACAGTTTTTTTTCCCCTTCTCAGGACAAATTACAATACTTCAGAACTTATCTTTACGTCGTCAGACAAGTATAGCAAATTTATTATTATGCTTCTCCGTTATTTTTGATCATAAAAATTTTGATTATGCTACATTTCTACTCTTTTGGGGTTTAGCACCTTAGTTAAAGCTTCGCGGTCACATTATGCTTTAAAATATAGTTACATCTAGTCTGATTTCGGTTATGATGCTACTGATTTGTAGAAAAATGAAGTAAATCTAAAACAATATTTTAAACACCAGAGTTACATTGGGCACTTTACAAATTTAAGTATCGCAAAAGTGAGCATAATAGCTTGTTATTCGTCTTGCCACAAACGTACTTCATGAAATTTTTGTTTCAAACAATTTTATACCAACTTTCAGATTTGAATATATATAAAGCTATACGACTTAATTTCTATATTAGTTATAGGAGAAGAAATATTAAAATAAAATTGTTTGAAATGACCAAAAGATATTTTGCTAGTGGCCATGTTATCACTAAATGCCAAAGCAGTGTTTTGCCACCCACGATAGTGCCGATGAAACTGAATTTAAAAAACATAAAATAATGCAATACTACAATAAGTACACACGTCACAAGTACATGTATTTCGCTGCTTCTTTATAGGGCGAAAGCTGTCGATAGGATGCGCAGGAGGATGTTTGTTGTTTATAAACCATAAACAACTTTCCTGGCGTCCATCAAAGTCAGCCTGACTGATGGAACTGTTGGTTAGACGTTCGGTAATAGGTTATTGTATCAGCAACCTGAAACTTACCACAATTAAATAAATACTTTCAAGTGTACAGCTAAACTAGTTAGTCTGCACGGGAAACTACCACGAGCACGCTTTTTGCCACGCTGACAGATGATTGTTAAAGGCTGTTCACGATAAAATGAGCATTTTTGAAATGAACCTTAGAAAAATGTCACTGCTCCTGCGTTGCATATATTTTAACGGTGCCCAGTAAAGTTTGTAGCGATGGAGGGAAAGATAGATCCATATATTAAAGTCGAATAAAAAGTCCTAGGTAACGATTTGTGATAACTTAAATTATTTATTTTTCTTTCTGTGTTTTTTTTAATGTGTCAAAGTGTAAAAATGAGCAAATTTGCAAAATATTTACTTTTCTAATAATTTCACAGTTTCACTTAACTGACGTATGAATAAAGGGATGAGACCGATGGCAATGTTAATTTTGCATAAGACGGCAGAATACACAACGAGCATACAAGTAGCTCTTAAGCAGGGCTTACAAAAGAGCTCATTTTACCGTGAACAGCCTATAGAAAACAATTCATAGTATGGTCTATACCGAGTAAACATGTCTCAGCCAGGTGGTTTAGAGCCCACTTACAATCAAGCGGTTCCTTCACCCAGCATTGGAGAGTAGCCGTTTTTGATGAAAACCAAACAAACTGATTCCGTCAGGCAGTGATCTGACTTCCCGCATCCCTCCACGTCTAACCGGGTTCTATTCCCGGCGGGTTCACTCGGGTGAGAGAAGCGTAGGGCGTTACCGTTGGCCAGTATATTTCTCAGGGTATAGGCTATTCACGGTAAACTGAGCACTTTTGAAAGCCCTGCGTAAGATCTATTTGCATGCACGTTGTGTATTCTTCCGTCTTATGCAAAATTGACATCGGCTTGGGTCTCATCACTTTATTTATGCGTCGGTCAAGTAAAATTGTGAAATAATTAGGGAAGTGAATATTTTACAAATCTGCTCATTTTTACACTTTGATGCAGTAAAAAAATTCAGAAAGCGAAAGAAACAATGTAAGTTACCAAAAATTATTACCTGGCACCTGTTATTCGAAGTTACGATATGGAACTACTTTCTCTTCTTTGTTACCAACATTACTGGGCGCATGTCATTCACTGCGCCCGTTAAAATATATGTAAGCAGGAGCAGTGAGTTTTTTCCTAAGGTTGATTTCAAAAGTACTTACTTTGTCCTGAACAGCCCTTAGTCCCGTCTCCCTCCGTTGCATTCTGTGACTGCTCCATCACCATTCCTCACTCACTAACGTTGAAAGCATCGGATTTGATGCGCCACAGAAAACACGCCTATTCGCACACTCTCCTTCTTTCTCCCTCTCTTTCTCTCTCGTCCACTCTCGCTTAATATGTGTGTCTTTATTTCTCTCTCTCTATTTCTGTCTCATTCTCTCTCTTAATTTATCTCTCCATCTCTTTCCGTATCTCTCTCTCTTTCTCTCTCTTCCATCCTCGCTTTCTATGTATCTCTTTATTTCTCTCTCTCTCTTCATTTCTATCTTTCTCTTTATTTCCAACTCTTTCTCTATTTTATTATCTCTATCTATTTCTGTCTCTCTCATTCTCTGTCATTTTTCTCTCTATCTTTTCCCTCTCAGTCTGTATTTCTCTCTCTCCCACTCTCACTTTCAATGTATCTCTTTACTTCTCTCTCTCTTTCTCTTTTTCTTTTTCTTTATTTCTACCTATCTCTTTGTTTTGTATTCTCCTTCTCTCTTTATGTCTACCTCTTTCTATTTATTTCTCGGTCTATTTCTTTCTCTCTCTGTTTCTTTCTCTCTCTATCTTTTTCCCCTCTCCGTCTCTCTCGCTATCTAGATATCTCTCGCGCACACCGCATAGTTAACACTACCAACGGTTCTCTGTCTAGAGTGCTGACGAGAGTGACGACACGTACCACGTGGCACACTCGTGGGTTGTAGTCAGCTTGAGAGACATCAACGACAACGTGCCGCGACTCGAGCGCCCCGACATCGAGGTGTCCGTGTACGAGAACACTGACGTCGGTCGAGACTTGGTCACCTTCCGAGCCACGGACCCCGACCAAGGCGGCAAGAGCGAAGTGACGTACAGGATCGACAGCGCCTCCGACCAGAAACGGCTTTTCACCATCGACGAAGAGGGCACCGTTTCCATACAGAGAAGTCTAGATCACGAGAAATCCTCGATGCATAAGGTAGGTTAGCTGCGAGTTGTTAAGGGTATGACAGCAGACTCGAATATCGATTATATGTTTTCAATAGTAATTATTGTTCCTCATTTATACGATTGCAGACTACGCTATACAACTGTACAGTTTTCAATTTGGTTTACGCTACGAAATGTGTTATTTAATTTCATATGAATGTAAAACTACAGTAAATACACTCACTGGGCGGAGGAATTGAAGATAGGTTTTTATTTTCTGTTCATTTATTATTTGCAATCATCAAATTTCTAAATTAATGCTAAATGTGGTTATTTTTAACTGTTTATGACGTTTGATTTTTTTCAGTAAGCGAAATATTCATCAAAACTTACATCAACGAAAGAATGGTTTTATCTGGTTCACGTTTAACAACAGTTCACATTCTTCAGTGACCAAATTTCACTTGTTTCATGGCCACTTCTTTCATTGACACCATGTGACCACCTTAAAAAGTGTAATTTTTATTACTGCCCTATAATAACCGCATTGTCGAAGTAGAATGCGATGGATTCAGCATTCCAACCTGGTCTTGTAAGCTGAGAAAAAGTGGAGGTTTTGTGTTGTTTATACTGTGTTGTCTTGTTTCTAGGTGAGAATTCTTGCAATAGACGATGGCATGCCGTCCCAAACGGCAACTGGCACCCTCACAGTGTTGGTACAAGACATCAACGACAACGCTCCCACACTTCTCAAGGATTACCGACCAGTTCTCCCTGAGAATCATCCTCCCAGGATTATAGTCGAGCTCCAGGCTGCGGACAATGACGACCGCTCTAAGAGCAATGGACCACCATTTGTGTTCAAAATGGACCCGACGGCTGATGACATCATAAAGGCATCTTTCAAAGTTGAACACGACCCAAGTACGTGAACTAAGTAAGCGAATATTCTGTGTCATGATCTATACATGTAATACTATTTATTTAATACTTGAGAATAAATTTATATTTAACTCGTGCAGTACCTGTAAGTTTTCGTATGCGAAATTAAATTAAGTAGGCTATGAACTCTAAGAAGTATTCTTCTCTCATTCTGTATTTAAAAAAATGAAAATAATTACACGTAATAAGCAATTTTCTTATTTTTTGAAGCAAGACATGTTTTATTACATTTTAAGAACTTTTTAAAATATTTAATAAGTTACTGTCTAAACATTATTGCAAAATGATTTTTGTATATATTCATAGGTGGCATACTGTAACTAGGTATTCGTAATCAAAATTTAATGTTCTGGTGTGAAATTATAGAATGAGAAAGGGACGCATCCATTAAATTGAATTTTTAGTGGGCTCTGTATTTATTCCTTCACAGTATAATGTGTTTACCGTTTGCCGACAGAAGGGGCGGGCGGTGATGGTGTGGCAATTGTTTCTTCTCTGAGGTCGTTTGACAGAGAACAGCAGAAGCACTACCTCATACCCATAGTGATAAAAGACTCTGGGGTACCAGCTCTCACTAGCACCTGTACCCTCACCGTGATCATAGGGGACATCAACGACAACACCATGAAGCCTGATTATAAACACGTCGTCGTTTACAACTACATGGTAACTAAGACTTTCTGAATATAGTCACCATGGTATCTTGTATTACCTAGGCTTTAATTATCGTCAGTACTACGTTATGTATAAACAATATCAATGTAATATTGACGTATAAATGTAACATATATGATATTATCAGCAAAAATTCACAGTTTAAATGCATAGTTGGTTACGTTCGCTTATACAGAAAAAGAAATCAATTATGTCTTGGCACACGTCTTCCTGAAATAAGAAATGTGGAAACTAATACATTCTAAAACGCGAAGGAAATGGTATGATTGAATGTGTGCTACTGCATTAAGACCGCACACTGGAATTACGTCAGTGTCATTATTCATTTCGTGCTCCACATAGCAAATAAATAAATGAGATCGTAAATAAAAAAAATTATAAATTAAATTCACATTTTAATAAAATACTTTTGTTTGTTAAAATAAGTGCTAAGTATCAATTTTAGTATTAGCGTTATTAAGTGGGGAATCAGTGTCAAAGAAATGCCTTCTCATTTCATTAATTTTTGAAGATAACTGTTCCAAACAAAAGGTAATACTAAACCCAATTTTCTCAGAGAATACTGCCACTTAAGGAATTTTTTTTTAGTTATTCTTTCATAATTTTTTCCTGTAAAATGTAAAAATTGATATATAATTATAGAAAAAAATTAAACATAAACATTACAAGTTATCTTAACGTGCCAGTATTCATTAATAAATGCTACGGTTATCTTTAAAATAGATGCACTCAGAAAGAATTAATTTAACGTGATGCACTCACAAAGAATTCGTTTATCATCGATTCCCCTTTTTAAACTCCGTGGCTACAGGCTTGGGAGGCAGCGCTCTTAATGAAGGAACTAATTTGGTAGAACAAATTATATTTTCAGAGAGCGAAAATTCAATTTTCGGTGGTCTTTTGCGGGAAAACCAGCATTTGTTTCCTACGAACATTACTTAATATTAATAAACGGACGTGTTCGGAATAAAATGGTACCAAATAAACCTACATACGTGGCAAGTTGACGCGCTTGCCGCTAAGACTATCTACTCGGCCGAGATGCAGGAAACATGTCAACCACACACGCTCGTATTGTTCCTTCCTTTCCCTTGGACAACTAACGGTCGGTCGTCAATTACCATTAATACGTACAGTTAGTTAGTCGCCTCTCCCGGCTACACAAACATCTTCGTCACGTTGAAAACGTTAACGCTATAGTGGGCCACTTAAATATTTACATAGGTTGTCCACGGTCAAGTGAGCGCTTTTGAAAGCCCTCTCATTTGGAATAATGTCAATAAATATATTTTATTTTAACCTTAGCGCAAACTTACAGCGCGGTGGAATATATGTAATGTGATTCTTACTTTTTTGACAATATTTATTTGGAAAGGTGGCTGAAGGATAAGAAATGGTTGAAAGAAAAAGTAACTAGGGCCTCAGATGTACTTACTTTACCGTGAACAGCCTATAACTCTAAATATTTTTGGTACTTTTCCATTTACCGAAATTTCTAATTTACGAGACTATACCTTCCCTCAATTAATCCGCTGGACAGAGGCTTTACTGCACTTAACTCCGGACAGTATGCCAGTTCGAACTGTTTGTAGTAAAATATAGAGAGAGATCTGGTATAATGTATATTAAGTTGGTTAATGTGCGTCGGTGAGTCGCTTGATTCGGGCCGACTCAGGTATGCCGGACTTTCCCTAAGAAGGTTGACAGTTACGACAACTAAGACTGCCAAAATTGCTGTCATATTTTATTTTGTGCTAGCATAATGCTCGTCAAACTGAAAATCCGTAGTTTCCATCCGTTCCCAAAACTTCTTCATTCATTAATAAAAGTACCTATATATAAAACGTATATTTAAGAAATACATATTTCAACAGAAATTATAAAATGTATTAAACTAGTATTTCTATTTAAAAATTCTGTTCCTTGATTTCAAGAATTATTTTTAATTAATTCTGAATTCGTCTGCAGAGCGGCCGCAACCATACAATATCCTCTCTTTTATTACTATGTATTTTAAAATTTATAAAATTCATATATTTTATTTTATCTTTAATCTCCGGATGTAACATTTTTGTTTGCTTTGTTACTGGTGACATAGCATGTATAATAAATAATAGGTTAGGTTACAAATATCCCTCTTTATACTTTATTGTCAATAATTTTATAGTCAATTTTATTTAAAAAGCTTTAAGTTGTCTGACTTCAAAACTTTGTTTCCTGTTAATGTTGAAAAAGTGTCCGTAAAAGTGTATTAAACTGCTTGGTGCATGAATATATTATATTTAAGAATTTCGCAGTCAACTGATAGTTATCTAAAGAGTCCACTTTAAATATTATTTTAGATTACAGAGGAAATGGAAAAGTAGAATACCATTGGTTTTATAAAATTATGTCTGTTTAATTCGCGTCTGTACTATCATGTCAAGAAAGTGTCTTTACATATGCATGCATACTCACTCTCTGCAGAGGATGTGTGTGTGTACGTATATATAATGGTAAAATCCAACGAAAATTGTTTGTTGATTATCCTATAAATAGTACCAAACAGTGCCACCAGTAGTGGTGTTACGTCAGCGTGTAGATCTTGAGCGCTCCTCACGGCGAAGAGTAGCGCACAATGTAAAAGATTCTTTTAGAACAGTTTCGAACTCAGGCATTTGTTATAGGTCGAGACGTGCAAAATTCGCGTTCTCTTTCGATGACAGGATAGGCTCCCCTGCTATAGGCTGTTCACGATAATATGAGCGCTTTTAAAGGCCCTGCTTAAGACCGCGATAAATAGCTACAGGAATTTCCAAATACTTGTCGAATAGCGCGTGTGCCTGGTATTGTACGTTAGACCGATATTGCGCGGAGCCAGCTGCGGTATCAGACCTTTTGCGGTTTTTCTCGTCCACAGTTCTTGGATAAGGAGAGTGGCGTTGGATTGACTGGGGATGGAGTGGCACTGCAAGGTGGTCGTAATTAGTTTTCCTTGCGATAACGTCATATGTGGTAACGTGGGCATTTAAAGGTATGTTTAATTTCATGCTACCGAAAATGTTAATGTAAAACCAATTGTTACTTTCTTTCCAAAATAACGTACGTGTCATTTGCGTTAAGTTTCCTGTAGTTTAACAAGCATTCGGAGAAAAAATACAACTGTCCCAAGATACCTTGTAAGTAACGCCTTCTGAGGTCTTCAGATCTGATGGATGAAATATTAGAAATGAGATGGATATTGAGCAGCGCCAGGAATGCAATTTTTTTGGAAAGGGAGGGGGTGAGGGAGTTTCCGGAGGAAACCCGTGGATCAATAGAATCGGCCATTCACAATTCCCACATACGAAAATCTGGCAGTGACCCCACCGGGAATCGAACCCGGAACGATTTGGCTGGCGGCGAACGCTCCAGCAGTCGCTCGACCACTGCGGATCTCATGTAACGTGAATTTCTCTTGTGACATCATTTTCTATAGGACATATTCATATTCACGAACTGCAGCAACTTGTATTATCAGCGAGGTGTCCTCATATAATCCATCCCAGGATATATACTACACTTTGCCCGGATTTCCTGCTTGCGCACTTCAGTTTGCCATACACATATAATATTTGCTAAGGACTGCAAATGTAGCTTCCGCACGCAATCAATAAATGTTAAATTACCACACAAGAAAACAATTTGCCGTACGCAATAGTTTTATTCATATGCATCTAGTTAACATAGAGTGATAGCTATGTGTGCTGTGAAATCTCTGGAGAGAGAGTTCTATAAGCCTACTTCACATTGGTGAAAAAATAATTACTCAGAGGATTGATTTTTTAAAGACAATATTTCCATTTCAATGTCCGTGTTTGTACAATAACAGTAAACTGGACAAGCTATTGTGTTTCTTACAATGAAAAAGTATACAGCTTTTAAAATAATTCTTTTGGGAATGAAATTCTGTAACATTTTTTTTTTTTTGTAAATATGAATTTTTACAGCGTACAGGTAACAAGCTCTAAAAACTATTACCACTACAAAAGTAAGAGAATTTTTTTATTCGCGGATCTATGGGAATGAGAACACTCTTGTGCCAGAACAGTCTATGAAATGTTGCTTCAGCATGCAGTTTAAATTCCCGCTCACACTAAATGCACATTTAACAAAAATAAATTAAAATTAAAACAATATCTCCAAATTAATTTAATTCTCGCAAAAATAATCGTACTGGTCAAATACGTTTTATAAGATGTCCGAATTTGAGCCATAAACTAAAAATGTACATGTATTTTTAATTCGAAATCCACATAATTTTGTAATATTTTCACACAACCTAAGCAGAATTATAAATGGCAGAATCAAATTACGTTATCCTTAGTATTCAAAAATATTTTTTAAATACATTTGTGTGTCACCCGAATTTGTGTATTGGGAATGTATCTGGACAATGCCATTATTTGGGTCTGGCTTTTCTCGGGTTCATTTGAGAGGTTTGGGCGGTTCTCTATGGTCTTGAGATCCGATGAGAGGTGAATAATGTGGATATGAAGCAGCGCCGGAATGGAGGGTGCGGGAAATGGGATATCCCCGAGAAAACTCGCCGACATGCAGCATCGTCCCGGCACGATTCCCACATGCAAAAATCCGTGGACCGACCCTGCCAGAAATCGAACCCGGATCGCCTTGTTGGGAGGCGAGCGCTCTAGCCACTCGACTACCGTGGCCCCTCTTTTCTCAGAGTCATCCCGTTTTCCCTCCATCGGATTGCAAGACAATACATTTTTAAGAGCCGTCCAAACATCTCAACTCAACTTAAAAAATACTTCCAGTTATAAATAATATTTTGACATAAGTTGTCACAATTCAAGGAAGTAAATTTATAAATAATTTATTACTCTTAATTTTTGCAACGCAATATTACATAAATGTACACATTCATTCTGACTCAGGTCATTTACATTTAACAACAGTTCGAAATGTTTGAAAAACATGCATGTACTCAATAACTGAGAAAAGGTTTTGCTATAGTTATATCTGGTGCTGTAAAGCTTCTTACAATAGGATATACTACTTTTCATGTTTATCGTTTTATTACATGTCAAAATTGATCTTACATAATTTAGAAGTTTGTGGAACGAATCTAACCTGCAATTTATTTGTTCTGACAAGCCTTTGAAATACGAAAAGGCATATTCAAGGTTGCGCGAATTTGGGGGGAGGGGGGATTACATTTGTCAACTCACACCTGCTCCCCCCTGGGGTGTCGGACCTTCCTATCCACCCCTCCCCCTTCCCTTCCACTCGAACTATCACCAATACCATGAACAATGGCGAAGGTATACAGCAGGAAACACGATCCTTCAAATGGTTAGCATTATCTACTCTGCTCGCTCGTTTCTTGTTGAAGTGATAGGATAAAATTGTCATATCTCCAAACAGTGAGGTGGGATATTTTTGGCTCGAAAATGATGTTGCAGTGCATTATGCATATGCATATAAGTCGTCTTTGTGTAAAAACAATTCTTTCTATAAATCATCTACTCTATACGAAGGTGACACATTACTGTTTTAGTTTTTACTTTTTCGATATTTCGATTACTTTATTTTCTGCAACTTGTGAAATTTGCTCCAATTTAGCCGTTTGTATTATTTAAAATTGTATATTAATAAGGATTTTAACGAAATTTTTAAAACGGGCATTCCTAATTTTAGCTTTCCTTAATGACATGCAAAATTCTCATTCTTCTTCATAAACTTGTTTGACCTCTATTCGCTGTCGCATTGACCTCTAAAACCAGCTCTAAGTGATGCTTTTTATCACCCTCTTAAGGTCTACTTGTAGGCATGTTGTAAATTCTTTCATCTTATGAAAAATTAATATTGCCATGGACTTCATCACTTTATTCATGCATCTGTCGAGTGAAACTGTGAAATTATTAGAAAAGTAAACATTTTATAAATATGGAAATTTTGACACACAGAGGTGTAAATAAAACAGAAAGTGTAAGAAATAATTTAAATCATCACAGATGGTCACCTAACACTCTTTATTCGACATTAACATATGGAATTACTTGCCATCCATTGTTACCAACTTTATTGGTAACATGTCTCTCAGGGCGCCCATTAAAATATATGCAGGCAGGGGCAGTGACTTTTTTCTAAGGTGTGCACAGTCCATGGTTTAATTGGCCGCTGCACTTTAATCAACGTCACCTACCTGCTTGATCTACATAAGACATTGGCCACAGCACCACTGATCTAATATGATTCGCTCAAGAGTCTTCCGAGACGTATCAGACATATTTCTGGCCAATAACTGAAGACGGTTCAACTCGCAGTGAATTTCAATTTAGTCTGTCGTTAAATAATAACGCGAATTGTGCAGGTCTCTAGTTATATAGGTGATCTGACTTACTGGCTAACTTACTCGATAAAGCAGTCAAAAACGTGTGTGACTTGCAGGACCAGGCGGGAGACAGCCCAGTTGGCAGGGTGCACGTGCGCGACTTGGACGACTGGGACCTGCCAGACAAGCAGTTCTACTGGAGTGGGGAGGAGCATCCCATGTTCACACTCGACCAGGAGACCGGCATGATCACCTTGAGACACGGCACCCCGAGTGGGAGGTAAGGATAAGAAACACCCTGGAGCCCACCTTATGTTCCGGGTCCTTCCCCCCAGTGCTACACTTAGAAAATATTGTTTTGTTAAATCAAACAAGATTTGTGTGGTGCAACCAAATTATTTGTCTGAATAGACGCAATGAAATATTTTGTTGCGAAAACAAATTATTTTGTTGTTCTCATTTGGTTGCCCCCAAACTGTAAGAATTGGTTGGTGCAACTAAAGATTTGTTTGGCTACACGTAAATTAAACTGTTTGGGCCGATGTAAAAATACTTACTAATTCGACCTAGATCACCTGTGTCCGAGTGCTACGCCTTAGTAATCTCAGCTAATTTGACAACTTATACATCGGAAAGATTTTTAATATATATACTGCAAATATTGGCCAATGTGTGCAAACAAATATTTCAAGTTTTACAGCTTTACTTGTCGGTTTATTGTTTGCATTGTTTTATTAATGTGTTTATACGATTGTTAAGCATCAATAGATGCACTGACAAACACGGTTACTATCCTAATTCTCACAAAAAAAACACAAACAAACTCTCGAGCTGTATTTTTGAACGAAGGCAGTCAAATGATATGCCAAACAAATATATACGGTTAATTCAACAAAATATTTAGTTGACAGTCTAATTTTTTTTGGCCCAACACAGAGATTTTGTTTATTCAAACATATATGTTTTTGGACGAACAAAAGTTATTCGTTGCTTTCAAAGTTCGTTTGCTCAACACTATATTTTATTAGGGCAACTAAATATATATTTGGCCATATACAAACAAATATTTTGTTCGATTTTCTCTCAGTGTATACTACACTTATAAATTATTGGAACCACCCCCCCCCCCCCCTTCACAGTGTCCAATTTGTATTAAACTGTAAGGACCATTCCATTCAGACAATGTCGTCTAATCAGCATAGCCTAACGTAATGATCGGCAGAACTTCAGTTCAAACTGAGACGGTTTAAACTGGTAACTTAGATAACAGCATAGAAAGAAGTACAGGGCACGCAAGGTAGGTCCTCGCTATTATAGAAACACGCTGGTTTTCACAGTCATGACCAATCAACGCTTACATGTCATTTTGGACGGGCAGTGCGTGAGAGCCTACCACGCCTCTCAAAACCTTTCTTCGACTCCTTGAAGATTTTTCCATGGGCTAATTCTTTTTATGGGCGACAGTAACAAGTGTGCTATTGACTGGCACAGCCATTACTATTTTAAGAATTGGTTTTATTATGGTTTAAAATTTTCCTTGTATTAATGGGGCCGCGATGATGTAATGATCAGACTACTCACCTCCGATCTAGGCAAAACCAGATCTATTCGTGGCGGGGCCGCTCCCAGATTTTCGCATGTGGAAATCGTGCCGGACGATGCCGCTGATCGGCGGGTTTTCTCGGGGATCTCCCATTTCTCCCACCCTTGCAGCATTCCGGCACTGCTCCATACTCACTTCGCTTCACCCTCATTGGCTCTCAAAACCTCGATGTTAAGAGCCGCCCAAATCTCCCCATTCCACTCCTAGTATTTTTTCATATTGTTATATTCAGTCTCTCTGTTGCATTCAGCCGCCCCGCGTCCTCTCCTTTGCCCTCTCTTTCGGGTGCGCGAAGAGTAGTTCTCCAAGGGTATAACGTGTGACCGGAGAAGCAAGCGCCGAGTTACAAACGAGCCTCCTCTTTGAAATTGACGCGCGCCAAGATAGGCCATCGGGACACGCGCCACACCCGCCCTTGAATTATTATGTCTCTTGAGATACCACTATGCTAATTTTCTGGTCATCCCCCCCCCCCCCTTAAGCACGGCCATCAGCGACAGGTGTGCGGGACCAATGGAACGACGACAAACGACAGTGACCAGCGAGTGTATAGTCTATTCACGGTTTCCTCTCACTTTTTAAATAAAACCTTTGAAAAAAATTAGTCCATGTCTGACGTGTTTAGTTATTTCCTAAACATGTATTTTATCACAACCTTTTTATAACTCTGTTAACATAAATGTATCTTGCTTTTCGTTGTAATTGTAGTTTAACTATATTCTCTTTATAATTTATAATATTACATTTATAACAAATATGAACAAAAAACTGTAAAAAAAATATATGTGTTGGTAGCGCCTAATAATGAATTGTTCTAATACAAAATATTATTACAACTGAGTGCGCACGAATTGGGTGCGTTGTCCTTTGATGTAGTATTATACACTCAGTTAAGCTAAATTTGTACGAGGTGGAGGAATATTCTGGAAGTAGAACATAGAACATTAGTAGGACTTCAGAAAAGTGTGAAGTGAGCGTGAATGGATTATAAGTGAAATAGTATAGAGAGGAAGTTTAATGTTGTAAATAATGGCTGAGTGTATTTTGATAACATTGTAAATGAATCAAGAAATTAAATTTAGTTATTTTATTTTTTTAGCACCTCCGTAACTCACGAACGCACATAGGATATAGGCTGTTCGCGGTAAAATGAGCACTTTGAAGACTTTTTCCCTCTCAACTTTGCCGTGAATAGCCTATACGTCCCTGGCGACATGCAACAATACTGTTAGTTTCCTTCATTTACTGCTTTTATAAATGTATTATTATCTCATTTATCTGGATTCTTGTTTTCAGCTCTACTTTACGAACTGACAATAAATTAAGTTTTTCTCGTTCTCAATACAAGTGATGTATTCCACAATTAACATGTTGCAGGCCACATATTGTTCAAGGTATTATTTTTTAGGTATTGCGTATTGTGGTGTAGAGTGAAACACATGTCGTGCTTGGTTGTCCCACCTAATTTAATTCAGATTTCTTCCAGATACAACTTGCATTTCAAGGTGTCTGATCGCAAGCACGGCCAGTACGAGGTGCCGGCGAATGTGACTGTGACAGTGAGAGAGATCCCGCACGCGGCTGTCGCCAGCTCCGGCTCCGTGCGGCTGGCCATGCTCACTGACGAGGACTTCATAACCGAGCCAGAGGCCAAGGTAACGCGGCAGCTATCCGCCTGTTCACCTTCTTTCAAAATCATCAACTTGCCTTCATTCTTTCCCTTTCTTATGTATTCACATTTATAGGCTGCTTAAGAGGACTATGTAGCTGCGCGTCCAAGGTCAAGAACCGAAGGAGTGACGCGGGCGACACATAACTCGCACGCCTAGCGCCTCATCGCTCCTACGCCCAAGGCGTGCAGTGTTTCAGCCATGTCGCTATACTGTGTAAATCAGATCTGTAATAGTGGGGTTTTATTACACGCGATAAAAGCCCACAGTTCAAACTACCTGCGTATAATTTCACTTTTCTCTTACCGCTTAAAGAAACTGCTTTGGCGAGCTTTAAAAATGCTATATTTGACCTCTTTCAGGCATTAATACACTTAATATGATAAAAGTAAAACGATAGGGACATAAACAATATTATTTTTTACCCTTTCTGGCAAAACTTCGTATTTCCAGAACTTTCATTTAGCGAGAAACGCGTTTACGCGCAAACAACAATTTCACAGAAAACGTTTCAGTACGTAGGATCCTAAAGATCTACTTGAATGTACGCTGTGTATTCTTCCACGTTATATAAAATTAACACTGGTATGGGCCTCGTCACTTTATCAATGCGTCGGCCAAGTGAAACTGTAAAATTATTAGAAAAGTTCATATTTTAGAAATCTGCAAATTTTCACATTTATACAATTTAGAAAAGCATAAAGCTAAAGAAATAATTTATCACAAATGGTTACCTGACACTTTTAATTCGACGTTAAGACATGGAACTACTTTACCTCCATTGTTACCAACTTTATTGGACGCAAGTCACTCAGGGTGCCCGTTAAAATATACGCAGGTAGGAGCAGTGATGATTTCCTAAGGTATATTTCAAAAGTGCTCACTTTAACGCAAACAGGCCTTGACTATCTGTATAGTCCATCCACTAGCCGCACTACTCACTTGCTATAAGCGTCTGTGGACAGCCGAGGTCGTGCCTACTACGCATGCGCATGTGAAAATGAACCACTTAATTGCCAACTATCCTAGGTTAGTTTAAACTGCAAAAAACACTCCATGATAGTTATATACGTTCGTGTAAATTAGATCAAACCCTAAAAACACATATACACTTACTATAATAGGTTAGTTTAGGGAATCATACTAAGCTGGGATACTATAGGATGTAGGCCACATTCACGGTTAATTCAAACTTTTCTTAAGCCATGGTAAAGTTCTACTTTCAGGGTATTCCTCCGCCTCATACAAACAAACTTTAACCAAGTCTAGAAAATAACACCAAAGGGACAACGTACTTCATTAGAGCGCACTCAGTTTAATAATATTTTGCGTGAGAACTACTTCTTACTAGGCATTACCAGCACACCTTAATTGGCGGAAAATGAACACCACTAAAGCGTTAACGTAGAAACGCCATATGCGCATGGGGCACTGATTGAGGGCAGTTCATGCAATTATTAACAGTGCTGTGCTGTGGATAGAGTAGGGACAGCATACTACGCATAACACCGTTGAGCCCAATACAATAGTATTTAATTGTTTTTTCAAGCATCGGTCTGTGTGTAGTACGCATTGTAGACATGCCACTGTGACATAGACGACCACACCTCATGCAATTAACGGACTTTTAAAGAGGTCGTATTGTGGGCCTGAGGGAGGCTGAATGGTCCTTCCGAAGAATTGCCCAACGCGTAGGACGTGAAGTGTCCGCTGTGGATCATTGGTGATGCCGGTGGTCCAACGATGGTGCACATACTCGTCAACCTGGTTCCGGACGGCAGCGGCATACGGATTCCCGCCTGGACCGCCGCATCAGACGAGCAGCCATTGCTGGTCGCACGTCGACTGCCGCACAGATTAGGGGCCACTGTTGCACCCAGGGTGTCAGCTAGGACCATCACCAACAGTTTGCTGGGCGCTGCGCTACGATCAAGTGTGCCGCTCGCCAGGCTTCCTCTCACACCTCATCACAGTGCAGGCCGCCTCGGATGTTGTCGCGAACGACGCAACTGGAGGGATGAATGCCACAGAGTTTAGTGAGGAGAACAGATTATACCTTGGCGCCAGTGATGGTCATTTGCGAGTGCGGCGTCGACCTGGAGAGCGGCAAAAGCTAGAGTGTATACAGTATGGCAGCGACACTCAAGACCAACGCCTGGTGTCATAGTCTGGGGAGCAATAGCCTGCAATGACCGTACGCCTCTGGTGTTTGTTGAGGGAACACTGAGCAGTGAATGCTACATCCAGAACATCATCCAGTCAGTTTTGTTGCCATTCCTACAATGTCAAGGAGTTGTCATCTTCCAGCAGGACAATGCCCGTGCACACACACACACACACACACACACACACACACACACGTGTTACACAACACGCTCTTGACGGTGTTCGTCAAATTCCCTGGCCAGCACCATCATCCGACCTGTCCCCCATTGAACATTAGTGGGACATGAAGGGATGGTGTTTGGTGCGGTCTGCAATTCTGGCAACAAACCTCAACCAATTGCAAAATGTTGGAATAAGCGTGGAACAGTATTCCCCAAGATGACATTCGACACCTTCATGATCATCTCTACGCATGACTGCAGGACTACACCGCCACTAAATGAGACTACATAAGTAGTAGGGGCGTGGGGGTTCTAACTCAAAGAGATTCTGCCTTTTTTGGTTAACCTATTTAATTTGACATCAAAAGGTTAATTAAATTTATTGAAAGGTTAATGAAAAAGGGTTAATTAAAAGCATTAATAAAATTGAAAGGGTCAATGAAAAGGGTTAATGAAATTGAAAGGGTTAAATTTAATGAATGGGTTAAATTCCTTGGAAGGGTTAAATATAATGAAAGGGTGAAATGTTTCGAAAGTGTTAATTTTTTCCCTTGCTTTTGTACTTCTTTCTTTTTGCGGGGAGGAGGTTGACGCTGTGGTGTCCTAGAGTCGATTGACCAGAGTGGTGGGTTACACTGTGGTATATAGGTGTTAAGTTGAGTACAAGAGTGCGCAAAGGGTCATTTTTCTTATTTATTATAATTTTGATATGTTCGTAGGGATATTGGTGGTAGATACATGATTTTTACGAATATATTTAATACACCGATTTCTAAGAATGGCCTAAGTGTAATTTTTATGTTTTTTGGGTATATTGCTCCTAGACGGTGGTGGGAAATAGGTGACTTTGAAAGATGTAATTTATGTGTTAGTAATGACAAATGAGTGACGACTGTTTCCAAATGCAATTAAACATTAGAGAATTTCAGAGTGTTCTATGTCCTAATAAATTACATGCATCGAATCGCAAATTTTAAACGACTATGTGAATAATAAGTGCATTTACTTCAGTATGGAATTAAATGCAATGTGAGACTCGAGCTTAGAAGTATAATTTACACGAGAGAGAATTTTAACTACGTGAATAGCATCTGGTGTCGACATGTGCAAACTCACTAAACGATGACAATTACATGAGTGTGGAATTAACGATCTACAACAAAATGTCCCTATAAATTAAACGAACTATATATATGTGTGTGTGTATGATGCCTCGCACATACCTTACATGTGCATATGCCTGTGAGACTGGCAAGGAGGAACGTAATCCATGTGTAAAAATAAATTATTTGATTAACATATATAACCAAATCGCACCTCTCGCAAAACACATTTGTGCGGCTGCTAGCTCAGTGAAGCACTGAATAGATCTTATGTCAAGATCCTGACATTATATATGTAGAGCGCATTCAGAGACTGGGAAACAACTAAGGTTAAAGCTACTCTGGAATTGATGTGAATACGATTTAAGTTACAAATGGATAAAAATTATGTTTATGACACACATAATAATATGTAAATTAGACTAGTTGATTTTTAAACAGATACAATAGAAAAACATGTAATGAAATGGCAGCAGGAGCTCCCACACACCACATCCGTCCACCTCGGAGGTCACTCGATGAATGAGTGTATCATATGAAGTATGCCTGCTTATATACGTGTAGTGCATATTAAACGCAACTGAGTTGAAATTTGCGACTAATAGAACCTATTTCCCTACTATTAACAATTTGATTCGTCCTACAAGTACGTGTATATATAAAAGTGAATTATTTAAAAAATAATGTACATACTACAAATTTTTTCTGTAAAGTGTTTCAAATATAGTGCACATGTTAACACAAATGCGAGTTGAAAATCATACCAAGTTCCATCTACCAAACACAGAAACAGGGTTTACACAATAAACGAACTATTAAATGAAAATTTATATTTCTTCCCCAATAAATTTAAAAAAAGTTTCCTAATAAAATTGTTTTATATTAAAAAGTATACATTATAAAATGTTAATAGTGCCTACAACACTCTGAAGCATGGGGAAGTCGAGAGATCTAGTATGTCTATGCAGCATGAGGATTGCCGAAGTACTAAGATGGTGGAAACCCTCGAGAAAACTTCGCATCACACTGTCCAAGGTTAACCACACCCTACACCCCCAACTCGACCCCTCACCAGAGCGACATGTCCTGGGGTTACTCACCCCTCTGCCCTCGATTGTCAGTTTTTCGGCACTGAGGTAAGAGGGTGGCGACTTGATACAGGGGTACAGGTGGCTCTCGAGACTCTGACCCCCATCCCCACCTTCCACCTCCACCCCTCACCAGATCAATGTTTCCTAGGGTGATTTACCCATCTTCTCCGATTGTCAATTTTTAGCCACTGAGGCAAGATGGCGACAACTAGCAGGAGAGCTTGACGTCAACCCCTGCTCGCCTGTAGAAAACCTCTAGCCTCCACCTCTTGTCCAGAGGGATGTGCCATGAGGTCAAGCACCTAAACCATCCCTCACACCCCTATTCCAGAAACTGTCTTCGTCCAAAAAGCCAGTTTTCTTCTCCAAGGTCATGCATCCCCAACCCTGAGCACATTTTTTTCGGATATCTCGAGAGGTGGCCCGTCCACACAGCCCACCCTTGCTGCCAATCCAAGGTCACGCAAGAGCCTGGTGTATTCCCAGCGAATTAAAATTTCACAACTTCTGCCAATAACACTTTATAGCCCTGAAATAAAGTTTATGTAATCCCCTAGATAATCCCCAGATTTAACATTTCAACAAGTATATATTTGAATCAAACAAACTGTGATTTGGAAAAAATCACACAGAAATACAAGACATATTTGATTCACTGGTAAAAATGTTTTTTACAAATATTGAAATACGACATATATTTATTCATTTAGCAGACAAAAATTCGAATTTCACGTGTAGATATTCCAAGCCCAGAATTTTTAGACACTACTATCATATAGGAAAATATAATATAATATCGCTAAATTTTATTATTCTATGTTAAATAATAATTAGTTCCAAATTTATCTGGAAAACGGACTCGACTACAGCCACATGTTTTTACAATATATACGGAACGAGTCTTTCTAAAACCTCGTGGATAATACCAGGTAATGGACAGCCGAGACCCAAGTATGATTGGGAAGTGAGCAAAATGAATGTCTCGAGAGCCAATGAGTGTGACCTGCATGCGGAGTTGGAGCAGAAAATGCCGAGAAGGAAAGTTGAGTGTGCGGGCAGAGAGTTCTGGGTCACATGCGGGAGGGAGATGTACACAGCATGGAGCATGGGAGGGAATGGTTCACTAAACTGCCGCTGCCTGCATCACATGCCGCTATAGATACCCGCCTGCTTCCATCCGTCCATCAACCTTCCCTTCATGAGCAGAGCCTGGTTGTTGTCTCGATGCATGCATAGCAACAGCAGAACTTCCCCATCCCTCTGCCTCCAGCATCCTCGACAACTTCTGTGCAGCATGAATGACCTGTCTACAGCTCGCCTCCACTATACAATTCACTATATCCCGGGTCCTGTCCGGCCTTGCCTACTCTGCCTTTCAAAAACATTTTACGTTTGGAGCAAGCGATCTGCATTTACAATATTGCATTTTAGTTTAAGCTCACTTTAAATGCTATTTTTGTGGAAAAAAAAGTTTTAAATTATTTAATCTTATATTGTCAAAATAGTGTACACCGTAAAGAAATGTAATAGAGATTTTGTATAAAATGTTTCTAGCATGGAAAAAAGTATTTTACTTTCTTAAAACTAACCAATTTCCAAGAATTGTATAATTGCAAGGAAAGAAACATAACCTACCACAAACAATTTATGAAACCTAGAAAAGTATTCTGACAAACTAATGATGAATTATGTTACAGTTAAATAAAAAACACGAATTACCATAGAAATCTAATCCGAGAAATGACTCCTGGAAACAATATCCAAATTTCAATAAATATAACACATTGCAAATACATTCTAAATAACATTTAAATGGAATCGCATCCCAAATGCTTTTAAGTTAAAAAATTTTGCAGAATAATATTTCAATTCCAGGAAATTACAACAACGAATTAAACAAATCACATTTTAAATGGCTGTCCATTTTGTAACTACAAAACATTTATTTACTAAATAAAAAACGTTTAAACATAATCACAGATTGAAAAACAACTCCATGTGACTAAGAATATGCATGTCGCCAATAGTACCAACTAATTTCGATTAAAATCAAATCTGATTACCAAGTTCCATCTTCATCTTCTTACATGAACACATAGATGCATTGCCAAAACCACTAATTACAGCAGTATTGTCTGCCTTGCCCTCATGAACTGGAAAAGTCTTCCAACAGATTATCCTGTTTGGATAAATCTCACTAATATCCTTTGGTGCAGGCTCCTTCTCGACATGAGACCTTCGGAAGAAACACGTTTCTAACAAACCGCTACCAGTTGTAGCAGTTATTCCTTGACGACCAAAACAGTACAAAAAATACAACAAAATATAACTCTCTTCTATATCAAGGATCTTAACTGTTCAAGACCTATCATCTATATTAACACCATTAGTAAAAGACACAATATTACGATAAAACTTTCTCTGGTAATAACCAGAATAACGAATTCGCCTCCGATACATGTCAAGATGAAATCTGCAAAAACACGTCCTCAAAACTGTTAATAATTGTAAAATTAATATAATATGCAAAAAGGAATTCAACTATTAATACAACACAGATAGACACCTCAAAACAAGGTAAAAACACAAAAACAACCAACAACAGAAAAGTACAGGATCAGCCCACACCTACTACATTAACCTACTTGCTTGGCATTTAACATGCGAATGGGATTCTCTGCTACAGATAATTATGTTTCAGAGGTATCATTGTCTTTTAACATTGATGCCTGTTTTGTATTTTCTCTTTGTAGCCCAAAAGGGGAATAAATGGCTGGTGTAAATGTAAATGCCTGGACTGAATTTATTCGAGACATTGGCAGCTATCGTCGCATTCCCTAATTCCTGAGAGAGATCATGAAGTGTTCCTACATAAGGTAAACTGATCATGCATGTGTAGCATCTTTTTTTTGGCAATGAGTTTAACTTTTATACATGCCATAACCTGCTGCTTATATGCAATGACCATTACAGAGCAGATCCTGGAAAGCACAGGAAAATGGATGATTTATTTAATTATTGGGGGGCAGAAGTTGACTTAGATTATGAAAGGAGAGAAAGGTACAGGTACTATTACATTGGTATTATGGGAATGCTTACTTTGAATGACAATATTCCAGTTACTGTAAGAAGAGGACCTCCTGCTGCACATATGCTGGTTCCAGACTGCATTCCCTCCATGTGATCCCTTTAAAACACCCATAAACAAATTTACACAAAAGCATATACATTGATGGTGATGAGGAGTTTTACTGAAACTTGGTGTGTGAAACTTGTTTTCAAAGAGGATATGTCATACTTATTTTGTGTTTATTGTAAAAGTTTCAGTTGTGATTTGTGACTGTTTTCAATTCATACCCATAAAATCAACCTTTTATTGTTTCTCTGTCATATGTTTCTATTAACACATTCTGGGATGTGTTTGTCTAATTGAAATAATTTTAAATATTTCAAAAGACCAATTCACCATAAATTTTTTTCAAAGATCCCTTTCTGCTTCGAGATACTCATAAATTCGCCGACTTTTAACTTAGGTTTCCTTTTGTCTATGACTTTAATACTATTATAAATAGTTTTCATTAAATTTGTATCCATAACTTCTTTAGGGGCCATCTTAATAGTTCTATGATATCTGGAAATATAAAATTTAACTATTTCAGACAAAATGTCAACCCATCTATAAGTCCCCCTTGATGTGAAATGATTATATATTAACTGTTTAATCGATGTGTTGTGACATTCCACAGCACTGGCTTTAAGATCTGAATACATTGCATAGTGATTAATACCATATTTGGTCATTAGCTACTGGAACTGTCTAGAAAAAAATTCAGATTCTCTGTCAGTATGGAGCGAATTGGGAGTTCTCTCTTTCAAAACTATCTCCATTGCATCGCTAACCTGGTTCCCAGTTTTGTTTTGCAAAGGTATACCCCAAAATTATTTCAAATAAACATCTATTACAGTTAAAATATGTTTGTATCCCTTATTGTATGTGGAAAGCAATGCCATTTCATGCAAATTGGCTTGAAAAATATCATCTAACCCATGAGTTATAACTCTTCTTCTAGGATATTTTATCCTTGCAGGAGAATGAGACACTTGAGCAATCTTACTAAACTCCATTGGTAATATAACCATCTTCTTTCAACTCTCCAATAATAGAAACAATTTCGTTGGTATGTGAATTATTCCCAGACTCTCTCGAAGTAATGAGAAATTTTAAACTATCGACCAATTAATTAGGATTATTCCAATATACAAGTTAAAAGTAGTTGTCAATTTCATCTTTATATAGTCCACTTCTTACTATATCTCCTATTAAATATATTTTTCTGGTGATTTTCATCTCCTGAACGATTGTAAAAATACGTTCAAAGAATAATTTCTTTATATTTCTTTAAACTAGTATAAGAACCATTTGGAACATTTTTAAACAAGAATTCAAACAATACTTGATTCAAATCAGTTATGTGATGAACTATTTTAATTTTATTGTCAGGCAAAAACATAATTACCGAATCTCCCAGGAACCAGACATTATCATATCGATAAACACCAAATGCCATATCACACATAGACAAAGGATGTTTTCAAGCTAAATAGCATCATGTTAAATGAGAAAGGGGTTGCTTTTTACACTTCTTTGTTAAAGCTTCTTCCATTTAAATTTCCAAAGCTGTATCTTTAGGTTTATTCAACATAGAATGTAATGTATCCATTCTACTTGTAACAGGTTTAAATATTTATTCTTCTAAAACATCCTGTTCCATACAAGCTCATTAAGCTTGTAATATATTTCCCCTCACAGCAGATATAACTTTATGTAATTCCGAAGCAGAGGCCTACATCTTTTGATTATATTACATTAAATTCAATATATTGATATATTAATAAAGTTGTTGCTTTCCTAAGTGATGCACTAGGTCGATTACTTTAATTTTTCACAATATCATCGACTTTACTAATAACATCATCTAATTTTGTTAAACTTTAGCTTTCAAATAATTTATAAAATAATTTATTTGTGTTTCTAAATAATTAATTTGTTTTCTCAAATCTGTTCGTGTAACAAAACAAAGTATTTTATAAATCAAATCATATTTTATATATTGTGTTATTAGTTCCATGCATGTTTCAAGTTGTTTTATAATAATAGTGCTTTCCACTTCATTAATTATAAGTCTTAAATTTTCTTGCATTTCTGCATGTTGTGTAGTAAGAACTATGTTTGTCATATCGTTAAAATCGTTACTAAATTCATTTAAACATTCTTCTATTCTAAATTCATTACTCTGCTAATCAGTGCTAATATTGCTTAAAATGTTTGCAAATAGATTCATGTTTTTATAAATGTTATCATTCAAATCAACTGACTTCATTAATATCTCTTGAACATCATTTGATTGTGATTTAAACATGTTTAGCATAATAGCATTTAGGTCTTCCACGTAACATTTATATATCACATCACTATCTTTCACAGACATACCCCTAATACATAATATATGTCCTTTCAAATCACAATTCCCATCGCGATTTTTGGTTAAACAGCTATTGTAATGATTGTGTTTAATAACACTATGTCCAAACTTTGAAATGCTCATTGTGTTTCGCGTTGAACTAAAAAATTGTCAAAACCAGACCTATATCTGCCTTTATATAGGGGAAGTGTTAGTATAATCACAAAAAAAAAAAAAATGTTTCTCTCCAACAGTAAAAATATGTACCTTTATACTTTGTAAATGGCATATCGCCTAAACATGATCATTGTTAATATGTTGCAGATTCATATTATCCATTTTAAATACAACTACCATATTTGCATTATTGCATAAATTATGATTTGGTGTACATGCATAACTTTGTGATAGATAAAAACAATCAACGTTTGAATGTCGACCAAAACTGAAATATTGCTGTATTTCACCCTGAGTTTCACACCAAACATCGTCAAATATATATATGGAATTGGGCAATGCTTCATTCGGAGGCAATATATATTCTTTATTTGTAAAATGAAATATAGCATTCCTTCAACAACAATATGGTCGCTAGCCATTCATATTTTTCTTGTTGTATTGTTTTAGAAAACACATATATGTTTTCAAATTTAAGTCCATTTGGATGCTCCAACAGCAACATAACAACACAGGTTTTTCCACATGAACAAGGACCACTAATTATACAACGTATATTTGATGGTAAAAGAATGCCATGTTTCTGTTCAATTACGTTTTCTTTCATATTTACAATAACCTATAGATGTACATTTTATTTTTACAAACTTCATTTCTACACAATTACACTGTATTATGTAACACACTAACATAACATACTAACATAAAACTATAAATGTGGATATATATATATATGTTCTCATTCAGTTTAAAACAATGGCTCATACTATCTGTATCATAAAAAGATGCTGTGTATTGTAAGATTGACTACTAAATTATCATTTGATTTTCATTTACCGAAATACAATTATTGCAGACCAGTTACTAAACTTGCAAAACATTTGGCATGTAATGATCAAGGAATTAATGTTTTGGATAATGTGTGTACAGAACACCATATAGTTTATAATCGAACAAATAATAAAAAAAAGACATATAGCATATACAATTATAACCTATAAGGCAGCAAATATAAGGAAGAATCCATTTACATCTACAGGTGAAAATCTTGGAGATTGGGTTGTTGATAAAGCTATGGATGTGAAGATGAAGAGAGGCATGGGCTTAAAATGCAAAACCAAACGAAAAACAAAGAGAGGAGGAATCATTCCATTCCTATTTCTGGCATTAACAGCTCTTGGATCAATCCTCTTAGGGTTTCGGAAATTAGTAGAGCAGTTAAATCAAAAGGTAAAGGAATGCATTTGACACCCTATAAAGTTGGAAAAGGACAAAAAACCCCAAACATGGAAAAAAATCCAGACAGTCCTAAATAGTGTTCCAAAACTTGCATTAACAAACAAAGACATTAATTTATTTGTAAAGAAACTGGGTATTCCCTACTTCCGAGGTGTCTATGAGAGATGATTTACCAAAGAAACCAAATCTTCGTGAATGTATGATTGATAATTTAGATTCCAAACAAAATTAAGGAATGAATTGGGTTGCATTACTTAAGAATGTAAATCAGTCATTGTATTATGACAGTTTCGGCGATTTACATCCTCCAATTGAAATACATAATTATTTTTAAAAAACACTCAATTAAGGTATAATTACAAAATGAGCAATTACCAAATAAAATCAATTGTGCTCATTTATAATTACATTTTTTGGCTATACATAGGATATATAAGTAAGTGTAATTGTAAAAAATAATATTAATACATATTATGTTGATATTAAGAGGTAATTCGTTGCAATTACTTGCAGAAAATTTCCATGCATTGGAGTTAGGTGGGGAATGGCGAATAAGTATAATGTAATTTTTTACTTACAACACCATACCAAAAATTGATATGCATAACCAATTATTTATGTCTAATATTGGTTAAAAAAAAACATACAATATTTTGATACCGGTAGGATCTTATGAGTTGGATGACCTTGAAACATTCATTAAAATGGCATTACCTGATGATGTGCATTTCCCGATTATGTGTAAATCCAAATACGTTAACTAGTGCAATGCATAGTAATACCAATATCGATTTTTTGGAAGACAATTCAATTGCAAATATGCTGGGTTATGAATGGATAGTATATCCAGCTTGTCAATTACACATATCATCAAAACAGGTTAATATATTGTCGGTAAATGTATGTCTTATAAATGTTAATATTGTAGGCAGTTCATATTTGAATGGAAAACTGACAAATACAATATATGTATTTACGTGTACTGTAGCTCCAAGATATAAAATAATTGGAAAACATAATATATTGGTATATCTTCCAGTAATAGTGAATCGCTTTGATGAAAGAGTTGTTACAATTGTCGATCAAGACAGTAAACTTATTAATTTTAGAAATGAAGAAATTACAGTTCATTTACATTTAAAAAAAGCTATATAAACAGTTGCATTCTGTTGTGCAATTACAGTCATAATGGGTATTGTGTACAATATTAAATGCGGACATAAAGTAGGCAGTTCCTTTAAGAACTACGTCACTAAGGAACATACTTCGAAGAAAGGAAGTATAAAAAGATGTAAACGTCAATATAAAATGCTCACTTCAAATAAGATAACTGTGAAATTAAAACAAGGCAAACAATTTTATTTAAAAGAAGTGGATATACTGTTAATAGAAATGGAAGACATACTTAATCTTGAAGAACCAATCAGCTATGAAAATGCAATCACCAATACAGAAATACATGAGCATGAACTATTCCGAGCAGGTCTATACATGTTTCCATTGGAAATAATATTTCAATACATAATCATTAAATTTACAAATATCCATCGAAATCAAGTTTAAGGTTTAGAGAAACAATAAAAAATACAGCCGATGCAAGTAATCCAGCTACTGCAAAAGTAGTAAGAAATGGAATACTTTCTATAATCGACAGAATTGCATATCTGCAAAATGGAGGGGAAATTGATAAAACAAGAGATGTTGGAATTACTTTCACGATAAATAACTATCTCTCAGGAATTGTAAACGTTATTTATATAGGACTTATGGCTGGGTTAAATGATGCTAGTGATTACTCACTACAAATAAACCCAGATGGAAAATACAAAGTATGGTTTTGGGCTTTGCTGAAGACTACAAATATGTAATATTAAATGCTAAACAAGAATTAGTTATTCTATTTGGCAATATGCATTTGTATACTTTATACGATATAGCTAATAACGAGGAAGGTGTAGCATTTGAATTAAGCAGTGTGGAATTGTTGATGTCGCATATTGAAATTAACAGTCATGAATTTCTAAAGTTTAAAATTTATCATAAAAGGGTAGAATCTAGACATTGCATTCAGATTGTGGGGTTGGGAGATGTTTTCAACTCTACCCACATCACAAAAAGTCATTTGAAATGTGAAATCAAGTTTTTCGTAGGAAAATCCGAGATATGTTGTCATTTGTTTCCAAACAAATCGACAAAATAATTTAAAAGTTGATAGATCAATATTCGGTAATTGTGATATGAAAAATATTAACTTTATCTGAACAGTCAAGCTTACCCCTATGTGGATTTAAATATGAACTTACCAGAGGAGCATTATTTGTGTTTGATGTAAGCATACAGGATGACAGAATTGCCAATGGCAAAATTGATTCACGAATTGAAATTATTGCAAATACACCAATTCCAGCATATACGCAAGCTTATGCTCTTAAAATTCACGACATATTAGCTAGTTATGATGTAAGAGATAAGCTGGTGAAAATAATGAATTGAGTCAGTAGACGACGAACCATGGCTATGACGAGATTTTTTGCAATTTGCGAGGATTTCAGTTTGCAGAAAAAAAATTATCATAAAAGAATTAGCTATCGCTGTTGTGGAAAAACATACAACTGTATTCAGCTTCAAATCACCATTTGACTGGAAATATCTAACTCCCAAATACAAGAAAACAAATAGATGGGTTACTAAGCACCACCATGGTTTATAATGGGAAAGTGGATGTATAGAGTATCAGAATATCGAAGATTTTTGCAAATATTACCGAGATGATTGTGAAATATTTGTAGGCGGAGTTGAGCAAACACACATTTTCAGAAGTGTGTATAATGGGAAAGTAATAGATATTCAAAAAGAATACAATTTCCTCTCGAACAAACAATTGTGTAAAACATATGGATCTAATTCGACATTCTTCTCTGCAGAGGAAAACTCAAAATTAATGCTAGCTTGGGTAATGGTGTCTGACTAGGGTGATACAGACTATGTTGATTCTCCTCCCGAAACACCTGTGGATATTATTCGAGTTATATGACATTATTTAGGATGAGTGAAATTTAACATAAAAAGTATTTGATTGTATGTATGTAATCCATCATTTCTTAAACATGGATTAACAAGACAATGAAATCACAAGCTCATGTATACAGAAATCTAAATAAAATTGAATATCAGCATGCTATTAGCATGCTGGAGAAAACTGTTTAGAGTTTGTTTCAGAAAGAAATAATTGTCTAATATGTTTTGTAACATTCTGTATTTGCTAGTGTTAAAGAAATGTAAATATATTGTGAAATCACTTGTGTTTGTTCAGCAGGGAAATATTTGCAACAGAATTTCTACTTGCTTAAAAATGTTTTTGAATAAATTTATACTTGCTCAGTGCTAGAATGATTTTTTTTAAACAGCTTGTGTTTGTATATATTTTGTACATAAGTATAACGTAAAATGGATCCCTTTTGTACGTTTATTTAACCTATTCCTTATTAAAAGGGAACTTGTTTTGGCAAGAAAAATATTTTCTCCCCAGAGAAAGAGGGAGAAGTTCTAAAAGTAAGCAGTCTAACCACTTTTCTATAAATAAATAATATACTATATCAGGTAGACATGGTTAACATAAGCTGGGTTCGAGTCTCAGTTAGGTTATGTATGATTGTAAAATTGGAAAACGGAATAACGAACGCAACACTGTTAATTAAACTAATATAAATTTGTTTGTGCACATGAAAAAAGTATATTAGTTCATCTGTATAGATGCTTATATTTAAATTAATCATGTGGAATTTTTCAGATTAAATGTTATTAAATTTTGTAATTTATACTCGCTTTGAAATCTTATACTTGTAGCATTTGCCAATATCTCAAGACGTGAAAAACCATTATGATTAGAGATCTGAGGTGACTCCTCCCTGTCCACATTCATAAACCTTCAAGGTTAAATTTCAATGTTTTTTAATTGGAATTATTTTGATGATCTATTGAATCGACCAGATGCTTTGGCAAGAAAATTATTTAATTTTTTGGATGTCGACAAAGAAAGTATATCTAGTCTACAGCTGTTGCTCTTTTCAACACTTTCAATGTAGAGAGCAGTGACGTCAATGCTGATAACTCCAACAGACACACCTTCATCATCGAAACCAAGTATATTGAAAGTAGCACTAACAAGACCGATAGTCATGCATTCCACATCGAGATCTGCAACAATGTTGAGGTCTGCAACAACATCAACCTCTATGCCTGCGATGCCAAGGGCTATAGCACGGCCTGCGATGCCGAGGGCTACAGTGGCGCCTGCGATGCTGAGAACTGCAGTGGCATCTGCAATTCCGAGGACTGCAGCGGCGTCTGCGATGCTGAGGACTGCAGCAGCATCTGAAATGCCGAGGACCACAGAGGCATCTGCGATGCTGAGGTTCGCAACGGCATCTGCAATGCTACGGACCGCACTGACGTCTTCAATGCCAAGGACCGCAGTGGTGCCTGCGATGCTGAGGACTGCAGCAGCGCCTGTGACGCTGACCTCAATACCTTCGAAATTGAGATTGGAACCTCTATATTTATTATCAGTTATCAAAACGGGTGAGATACTTATACAAAAACGAGCAATGTGTTCCTGCTGCAACCTCAAATAATGTGTGGGAAGATATTAAAAAAAAAAAAAACAGTTATACCAAGATTTGGAAGAGTTTTTAGAGTTCAATTTTGTAATTTCACCCGAGTCAAGTTTACCATCTCCAGAATTATTGTTATCACCTGAATATTCTCAGCATAAATTAATTTCACCACCCCCTCCTCCTTTCATACCTTGACCACAGGAAATTATTTATACTTCTATAAAATCACTAATAAAATCACCACAAAAGCCTGTTGTTCCGGTAAAGAAACAAAAATTCAGCTTATCTGTTAACTCTAAACATAAGTTTTAATTAAAATAGAATTTCTAACTTACAGTGATGCTCTCCGATGCCCAAAAATTTAATCTTTTTTGCAGTTTTAATGATTGAAAGTATAAAGTTGTTACAATATCAAAGATCAATCATTCAATTTGATAAAAAGTTTTACTATTCTAAAGACTTGTTTTTCAATTTCAAAGACCAATCATTCAAGTTTATAAAAAGTTTATCGATTCTAAAGACTTGTTTTATGAATTCAAAGACCAATCATTCGATTGCAAAGACCCATTATTCAATTTGATAAAACATTTATCGATTCTAAATACTTGTTTTACGAATTCAAAGACCAATCATTCTATTTGATAAAAGTGTTTATAGATTCTAAAGACGCATTTTACAATTTCAAAGACCAATCATTCAAATCAAAAGTTCTTTCAAGTCTTAAAGATTCTGTTAAATGTTTATAAGTAAATTCTTTGAAATGTTTAATTATTTTATTTAAAATAATGATTTATCACATAAATTCCATTCCAATCATACAATGAGTAAGGACTTTTTGTCGTAACATACTGTGTTGTAATATTTTGCAGTTTTATTATGTAAGATGGTTTTTTTGGTTAAAGAGCTTGTATAACTTTCATTACTACCATGTTTGATGGGAATATGTAAAGAAATTGTTTTACGATTGTTAAGTAAGGTGTGTGTTATGAATTTTTTTCTGAATAGAAGAGAATATTTTATAAGAGTTTTTGCATTAAAAATGAATAGTGTGTGTGTGTTGTCATTTATTTTTTAATACCTCATGTCACTAATTTTTTCAATAATAATATCTAAACTTTGATGGCCACAGGCTAAGTATATCTCACAAAAGAAACATGCACTGGAATGAATAAGTTTTTGCAAAGAAACGAGGCAGCAGGTTAAATTCCTCATCCACTCAGACTGCTAAAATTCAATGTTGGTGTAGGAGATACGAAGCCCTGCTGACCAACATTTTTGACATCTTGGGGGAAACATTGAAAGTGAGCCACGAATACCTTTACAGAGGCAGGTACTAAAAGGTCTCAGACCAACCTTGCCTACAAGAAAGTTTCTCCAGCTAAAACTTTAATGTCTACTTCAAACAGAATGCAATGAACATTTTAAATATAAATGTAAAATATTTCATTTTACGTACACACAGATTACAGCTCTTCAAGATCCAACACGATGATGCCTGGTGATGAAACCAAACACAAATATTAATATATTGAAAATGTTTTTTTAAATAAAAAAATATTAATCGACTCTGTCACAAACATTAATTCTTCTACTTACAAAGTCTTGCTTACGCTTCGATGCAAGTCGATTATTTTGAAACAAATCATTTGGGGTAAGATTTTTCTATTGTTAATTACTTCCTTGTAGATCATTAAATATTTTACTTATCAGAATAAACATATGCTATTGTGTTAGTTAAAAGTTGTTGGAAATGGGAATAAAGTTTAAAAAGTCTTGTAAGATTGTTGGGAAATGGGAAAAATGGTTTATATTTTATAATCAAATTTACTGCGTGTTAAAAACATTTTGAACATATTTCTTAGTGATGAGGAAAATAAAGTTTTATTTGCGGGAGTTGCGAATTTTTTTTAAAATTTGCTGGGAATACGTCAACCTCTTGCATCTAGAAATATAGGATGAAGATTCAGTGTCTGAGCGAAAATAACAGTTCATTGGGAGGAGGAGAAATAGCTCAGGTCAGTTCAAAATTTGCTACTTCCTCCCTAGGGAAAACGTCGCTATGACCTTGAAGAAAGCCTCCGTTCCTAGTCGAGGCAGCGCTCTGTAGGTGAAGGGAGGGGGAACAGCCAGTTCCCAAGCTATCCCAAAAATGTATCACTTGAGTGCTGTAAGGGGAGGGGTAGCACCCTCCATGAACATATGTAGTCAACCGAAACAATACTTTCTGACCTTGAGGAGGGTGGGTAAATGCACCATGTTGGAAGGGATAGTTCATGGGTGTTGTGGGTGGAGGGTGTGTTTGCCGCTAAACAGGTTCTTGCAGTGTTGGAACGATACCAGGTTGCATGTTCTGGAGCTTCAGAAACAAACTCTGAATTGGTGGTTGGAGGGTTGGGGCCAGATCGATGAAGATGCGGTCATTGATAAGGGCTGGGGTGCTTAGACTGAACATTTCTCTGCAAACGCAGTCTGGTGAGGGGGTGGTGGGGTGTAGGGTGCAATTGGCCTTGAGAAGAGCAACACAGAGCTTTCTCAAGGGCTTCCACCATCTTAGTACTTCGCTAATCCTCATGCTGCATAGACGAAACACTGGATCTCTCTACTTCACAGGGCCTCAAAGTGTAGTAGGCACGATTTACGTATTAGAACATACATGTTATAATATAAAACTATTTTATCGCGAAACTTTTTTTTTAAATTTATTGGGAAAAAATTAAAATTTTTGTGTGATAGTGCATTTATTGTGTTAACCCTGGTTCTGTTTTCAGTAGACGAAACATGGTAGACGAAAATTGTGTTTGTGTTAACAAGTGTGCTCTAATTACCATACTTTACGGGGGAAATGTGTAGTATATGTTGTTTTGTAAATAATTCCCTTTTATACATTCATGTACTTGTAGGACGAATCACAAATCGTTAATAGTAGGGAAATATGTTCTATCAGTCATAAATGTCAACTCCGTTGCCTTTAAGACGTGCTACATGTATATAAGCAGACGCACCTCATATGATACACTCATTCATCGAGTGACCTCAGAGGTGAACAGATGTGTTGTCGGGGAGCTCTTGCTGCCATTTCATTATGTGTTTTTCTATTGTGTCTGTTTAAAATTCAACTAGTCTAATTTATATATTAGTATGTGCATTGTAAACATAATTTTTATCCATTTGACATGTAAATCGTATTCACATATATTTCCAAGTAGCTATAACCTTAGTCGTTTGTTAGACTCCGAACACATTCCATGTATGTATTGTCAGGCTCTCGACCAAAGATCGACTTAGTGCTTCACTGAGCTAGCATCCAGACAGACGTGTTTTGTGAGAGGTGCGATTTCATTACATATGTTAATTAATTTCTTTTTACATGTGGATTACATTCCTCCTCGCCAGTCACATAGGCAGACGGACGTGTAAGGTATGTGCGAGAGGCATCATATATATTTCTTGTTCATTTAATTTATAGGGACATTTTGTTGTTGATTGTTAATTCCTCACTCACGTAATTGTCATTGTTTAGTGAGTTTGCACTTGTCGACACCAGATGTTATTCACATAGTTAAAATTCTCTCTTGTATAAATTATATTTCTAAGTTCGAGACTTGCATTACGTTTAATTCCATACTGGAGTAATTGCACTTATTATTCATGTAGTCGTTTGAAATTTTCGATTCGATGGGTGTAATTTATTCATACTTGCAACACTCTGAAATTCTCTAATGCTTAATTGCATTTGGAAACAGTCATCAATTGTTTGTCATTACTAACATATAAATCACATATATCAAATTCGCCTATCTCCCACCAGCATCTATGAGCAATATCCCCCAAAAACATGAAATTTACACTTAGGCCACTCTTAGAAATCGTTTGAACACTCTGGAATTCTCTCATGTATTAAATATACTCGTAAAAATCACCTCTCTGCCACCAATATCCCTACGAACACATCCAAATTATAAAAATAAGAAAAATGACCCTTAGCACACTCTTGCACTCAACTGAACACCTATACAACACAATGCAACCCACCACTCTGGTCAGTCGACTCTAGGTCACCACAGTGCCAACATTGTTCAGAGCTCCTCCCCACAGAAAGAAAAGTACAAAATCAAGGGAAAAATTAACCCTTTCAATAAATCTAGCCCTTTCAATAAATTTAACCCTTTCATTAAATCTAACCCTTTCAATTTCATTAACCCATTTTCATTAACTCTTTTTCATTAACCCTTTCGTTCAATTTAATTAGCCCTTTGATGTCGATTTTATATCACATTAATTAGGTCAATCAAAAAAGGCTGCATCCCATTGTGTTAGTACCCCACGTCCCTACTACTACAAGATACTGACATGGTTGTTCAAGACACTCTGTAGCCTCTGTCACTAGATGTACGATTCTGTGATCATTCTCATATACAGTGTACAACCTGTATAACTATTCAATAAAACCTCCATTATTTGCACCATTGCGTCCGGGTGTACATTTGCCATTTTCCACCTGTGCATTTACTCACTGTTTCCATTCGTATTGTTTGTAAATGAAACTTTATAATTTTTAAATGAAATATAAGTAAAAATCCGATTTAACCAAAAAGTAAGATACATTTATTTTAACAGAAATATAAAACACATGCCATGTATAGCGTATTAAGGGAACAACGAAACACGTCATACGCGCGGGGGGATTTTTCAACGGTTTGATCAAGAAAGTTTGAAGAAACCGTTAATATATTATATGTTGGAAAACGATGGGTGAAAACGCTCATGCGCAGTAGTGATGGCCGCCCACAAACACATGTGCAGTAACCACTGCCTTGACGGTCTACAGTCACTCGTTCCCTTCTGCCGAAAGCCGTTAAAGGCTGTTCACGATAAAGTAAGAACTTTTGAAATCAACCTTAGAAAATATCACTGCTGATACGTGCATGTATGTTAACGGGCGCATTGAATGGTATACGCCCAGTAAAGTGGTAATGATGAAGTTAAAATAGTTCCACGCCTCAACGTCGAATCAAAAATGTTAGGTAAACATTTGTGAAAATTAAAATATCTTTTTCTTCCTGTTTTTTTATGCTTCCGCGTGTTAAAATGAGCAGATTTGTAAAATTTCTACTTTTCTAATGTCACACAACCTTGGGACGTATGGTACGTTATTTGCTGCTCCTTATCTGTCAGATATTTTATTACTGCAAATCATAAATAAACCTTATGGCCTAAAGTTGATAAATCCAATATTGGTATCATTTTCCCCCTATTACTTAATACGTTTTCTGTAAAAATGAAAGTCTTCCAGACTCAAAAATAGGACGTATGTTTAAAATAGTGTTATATAATGTATGTTCCCGAATAACAAACTAAAAATTGCGTTACGCAGTACTCAAAACTTTTCAGACAATGTCCTAAAATAACACCAGAAATATTCGAGATGACTACGTGGAAAATGTGCTACACCTACACTAACTCATAGTTAGCTTGGATGAATATTCAAAAGTTACTGTTAATTAGTAGCTAAAACTTTGTCTTTCCAGACTGACAAACCCGCACAATTTACTATTTGGGTTTGTATTCAATGAACTTAGACTTATCATCAGCTCCTCCAGTTGGGCGCTGACGACATCTGACAAGGTTGACTCAAGGCTAAGCTAAGGGGCTGGGGAAATCAGTCGCTGTAAAAAATAAGTATAAATTTACACATATAAATTTTGGTAATTTTGCGTTTTGTTTGCGTAATTTGTAAAAACAACTATAGTACACGTAGTTTTACACGAATGTTCTTAATAATCCAGAGAGTGCTACATGTCTTTGGTGAAAATATATTAATGTATTGTTTAAGAAACACGATGTTGGTGTCAATTTGCACATTTTGAAGTGCGTGTGAAAATACACCCACTCACTGTATTAAAATCTATAATTATGTATTTTTACTGCTACAGGATCGTTGCATAAACACCCAATGTCAATATAAATGTAAATTTAATTGTGAAATTTTACAATGACCACGTGTGTGTAAACATGCATTATATTCTGGAATGTCTGTGAGCGTAAATTTACATATTCAAATTTGCGGTAAACTTAGATTTTTATGTGTAATTTGCTGAAAATGGGCCAGTATTTGTAATTTTAAACAAACGTTCCTGTGATTTCAAACAAACTACAAATATTTGTAACTTCCGAGTTACAGAACGGAGTAAAATAACATGAAAATTATATAAGTACACATACAAGTAATGTGAAATAACATGACGCAGTTTTAAAATAACATACGTTTAGCTTAGTAAAACTGTGAAAAATGCACAGAAATTGTGTACTTAAAATTACAGTGAATCTGCGGTTTTACATTTTTGTTAGTGAGAAAATGCACACACACAGTGATGAAATTACAATTGCAATGTCTGTGTAAATTTACTTGCCATGGAGAGAAAATACACAAAATGTACAGTTTATTTTCTGCTACATAGTAATAGTAATTTAACACCATTCTATGTAATGTTAGTTATACAAAGTATGTTATTTTAATAATTTGCAGGGTAAATTTACTTGGACGTAGAGTAAATAACAATGATATATGTAGGTGTAAAACTACACTGATGTCAGTGGGGACTTTGCTACAACATACATTTATTGTAAAATTACACAATTATTTTTTACAATGTAATACAAGCTAAGGGTTGCACGGGACTGTCGTGGCGTGTCGCTTGCAAAGTGCAATGTAGTGTTCACTTAGAAAATAAAGGAGTATGAAACAGAAATACGGCAGACTCAGTTCTTACAGTTCACTCTACTAAGGGTAGTTTCTGCACAGAGCCAGCAGCAATACACGCCATTCGCAAAGAAAACTAGTTGTGAAATACGGGTCTTTCAATCTTCCAAGCGATGAAGCAGGGACGTGGACTGTGATGCGTTTTGTTCCTTCATAATGCTGACTTTGAGAAAATGTCACATTAATAACCACTGTAATCACATATTTTGAGCTGAACTCTCTCCATACAAACGTCATCTGTGACAGCATTTATCCGTTAAATATTTTTGGTCCCTTACCATTTAATATTCATAAATGTACTGTTACCAAATTTTATTTGTTTTCATCAATTTCAGTTATCCTACCAATTACATAAATGGCAACCCGAGGGATCTCGTTAGCCGTGATTACTGCACCGAGTCTAAACCAATAACAATACCACGCTCGCTAGCGATAGTTTCCAGAATTCGAGCACCTAATCGGCCAACAAGTAGTACAAGCCCACTCTAATCATAACGTCCTATATATTGCAGTATTTTATGACAACTTAAAAACAAATGAACGTTAACAGTTCAGTCACCAGTAACCCATAATAACACTATAGCGGATACGACGTAGCTTACTGAAGCAATTTCAGGGATAGGAACTGAAATATACTCACCCAATTTGCTCTTCCTCGCCAAATTAAACATTCAATTTTTTAATATAGCAGTTTATAGTTTATGGTTCTGGCGGGCAATTTAGAGGACGCGAGCAATAAAATAAAGCGACATTGATGTAAATAAATTATAATTTGAAATATGTAACATTTACAGAGGACTCAGTCAAATGAGCTTATTATAATATATAACAGTTTATCGATCTATCTTGTTCCGCAGGCGTGTTGCAGAGTATGACCTACACGAGGTGTTATGTTGCCCTGTAATGTCGAGTCATCGCGCAATTACTGGTCTTGCTGTCAAAACCTTTTGTCAGTAGCGCCTCGATCGCTGAAATCTGCTGCTCACTGGCCTGATTGCCATCTTGTTTGTAATGCCACTTTCAGACAAGCTGTAGAATAAGGCCTGCCCACTCCTTGATGACGTTACAAATAACACCAATTTTCTACATTAGGAAACTATGAGAGAAACTATGCAAGAATAAAGACATACATTTTTGATGAGCTCAGGTTTTTTTAAATTGAGTGTAAGTTTTATCATTCATCAGTTTCTGGTATTCACAATCAGCTTGTCCTACTCCACCATCAGCTTTCCCATAAACTCCTTACCCGGCGGTCCCTAGATGGTAAGTTAACAAGATATCTTCGAACAGGTGACATCAATTATCAGTCCTATAACAGCGACGGATTTTCCTTATCTCTTTGTTCTACGAAAACTGGCCATTGTTTGCGTGAGCTAGTGTCAGACTAAGGACGAGTCAGTCCAAAAGTATAATCTACTTATTCTCAGAAGATCCCCATTTTGACAAGAACAGCCAGTCGTACCATTGAGTAAAGATATACACTAAAATGGTAATGGGATAGGAAAAAGTCTGACCAGTTTTATGTGTTAGTTCCGCTAATGATCCAGAGGAGCGCTAGTGTTCTCGACAACGTCATCCGCGCGGTATTGCCAATTCCGCAGCCGGTAAAAGTATGTTATAACCCTGGCCTCGGCTCACCCACATGTTCGTTCAAGTTCTGTCAAATGCGAGCCTGTCACACGCGAGTTACCAGTATTCGGTGCAGCTGTGACTACACAATTCGTTATTTACTAGTGGCGACCATGGCATGTGTTTTGTTTGACTTATAATTATGTGTTTGCGGAAATTTGCAGCGATGTCAACTACTATTTGATTTTATTTACCTCTGCGAAAATGAATTAGCATAAATACATAACGGTCATTGTTTTTAATTATAATCTGTTATGCTATTATAGTTTAGGTGTTCATAATAAAACACGAGTAATGTTGGCACTTACAATTATAAACTTCATATTAATCATGAATGATGTTTTACATGATAGTAAACTTTTCCGTTCTTATGTGAAAGGAAATGGACAGGAAATAATTGTTCAGTAGTGGAGAAATATATTTTAGACGCACAACGGTCTACAATTGAACACAATGTTTACAGTTTGGGGTTGTGATCTACCACAAAGGTTACTGTTCGTACAAATAATCAGTACGTTCAATGTGTAGATTCAAGTGTCATTAAGGTTGTGTACGAACCTAAGAATGCACTTGTTTATATAAGCATACTCCACTCGGCTCGATACGTGATACATTCCGACAGGATTACTTATTTACATCCCTTACAGCAACTAGTTAACTGATAAGATTCTTAATATGCATTTTGACGGAAAACACATACTGAATATGTGCTGGAACATAGGCGCAAAGATTCAGAATTATGAACCCACTAGGAGCTGTAGCTGGAAAGTGCATGACAATGAAAGTGTTCCTATTAACCAATCATATACATTTTTACAAGATAGGAATGAATATTTATTTGAGTCAGTAAATGCAGTTATCGATAATGTATCACTAAAACTGGCAACCGCTAGGGATAAATTTCTTTTTAACACTAATATTGGTTTGAATAAAAATTCAGTGTCGGATTTTGATATTACGTTTTCACTTATCCATGCCTTGACTTGTAAAAACATTGGCAGTGTTCTCACTGCTCTGCATATTAACTATAAATTCAATGCCACGCCCGGTTTATAACAAATAACGAAGAAAAATGGTTATGTTTATCCCGACTCTTCCAGATTACAAAAGATTAAAGAGTATAAATTGTTAAGAACTTTGTTCAATGGCGTTTCTCGAAAGTTAATGCCTCAATTCCACTCTTTATATAAAGAAATATAAGAATAAAAATTATGAACTACACATAAATCGATTTTCGAAATAGTAGCTTATTCGTTTCCCCGTGTACGTGATTATGTTATTTCCCGAGACATGTAAAACATTTACGTACGTAGACGAATGCGAACGCTGTATGAGAGTGCATCTCATTAAGCAGAAAACCTTATGCACAAAGCGGGGAAAGGACATTAATGATCACGTATAAGGCTCAAATCTTCACTCTAAATTTGAATCAGTAGGAAACCACTGATTCGCAGTGAAATTCAACTACTCTAATCAGTGAAAATGGCTCCACTTAGAGTAAGTGGAAAACCACTGATGGTTTTAGTGAAAACATTTCACTAATTAAATTAGAGACGTGAAACAATTTCACTGATTGACTAAGTGACGGCCGACTGCAGTGGCGAATTAAATATTGTTTTTATTTAATATAGGCAAATAATTACTTGAAATAAACAATTTACGATAGTTTAAAATTTATACTGTGCAAATTTACCTAATTTAAAAAAAAAAATTAAAAATTTTGTTGGTGGCCGGGTTTAAATTCGCGCACCCTACGACTCTCGGCCATTTGCCATTGTTGTAGGTTGTTGTTGTCGTTAAGTGACACCTACAAATTCTCAGTACGACAAGCGAACTGAAAATCTACCGCATCGGAGGCACCGGGACGTGAACTCGCCACCCTGCCCCTGAGCCATGGGAGCAAGGCTTAACTAACACGGCAAGTGCAAATTATGGGATGAAAATATATGTCTCATAGTTCCGCTGCAAAATCTTGTAGTTTGAAGACGTAACGACGGAATGAAAGGCTGTGTTTATGTTTTCATATGCCTTGTAAAATGGCGTTTTGAAAGACGAAGCACAATTGAGAAAGCATTTAAATTTAGTTTTCTTTGTTACTTCACTTGATACACGTTGTTTAACGGCCATTTTAAACTATATTCGATTGCTATTCTTACACGCAGTTTCACTGGTACATCAGTAAAAAATAATTAGAGAAGGAGCAAGTTGCTCAGATGTTTCACTGGTACATCAGTCAAAAAATAAACCACTGGGAAAACAGTGGAAAAATTAACTGATGAATCAGTGTAAAATATCACTGAATCAATTAGTGAAGGAGATATGGCATTTTTTCACTGGTTCATCAGTTAAATTCACTGAAGTGACTGTTGTATCAGTCAAATACGTTTGACTGAATGAAACAGTGAAATTCTCACTGATTCAGATTTAGAGTGTAACATATGTTTGTTTTGAAGCGACAATAAACTGTCGTCTCTGTAAGATCAAAGTTTACAATAATGATATGCATTAGTGGATATTGTCTGAAAAGTTGTGTGTGTTTACATTTACACGAGTGTTACACAGCACACCATTGTATATTGTACACTGGAACCTCGGACTCGTAACAGTGCGAAAAACGTTGACACTGAAGAGTCTCAGTAATGTTAACACCAACGAACGTATGAAAACTATACATAACAAAGAGAGTCGCAATATTCTACTTCAGACTAGGTACGTTACATAGTATAACTATTTCTACATTAAACATCGGTTAAATGCAATGACTTGGTGCCGATCACTAATAGCGAAGCTAAGGTCGTGTCCGAAGGGACAAATTCGTTATTTTGTGTTGTCATTTTGTAAGTTTCAACCCTGACGTTGTCGACAGTCACGTGTTTAAAACTTGTAGCAACATATTCTTACATTAACAGTGAAGATTTCTTTTATATAAATTAAATGATTAAAATGGACGTAGTATTTCTACGATCATTACTGGAATGCTGCGAATATGTTAACAAAGAAGACAATAATATAATATTCAATAACTACTAAACGACTAAAAATAAAACATGTGCTGCGAAATATATAAACAAAGCACAACACATACTTGCTTTTAAATATGTCGAGTGGAATTTATGAACAGTTATTTGTTAAAAAAAAAAAAAAAACCATTTATACATTCGCGCATGTGTTTTGAATGTCAAAACCAACATGGCACTTATTTTGTAATCTTGTATTTTTTCTAACAGCCGCTATATACAAGATGCGAAATATGAATTTACCAAATACGTGCAATGTTTGTATAAATTATCGGGTAACATGATAATTTTGTCAACACAATCTGCCATTTCGGACACGGCCTACGTTTACAATACAAAAACTAATGCATTTCGAATTATGCAGTAGGTGCGTATCTGTCATACGGAAACATGTCTTCTGTATTTGCAGTTTTTCATTAATGTTTTAATTCTTAGTTCCAGCGAATTTAAACACGCAGCAAGCCTGTCATGTTTACTTTTGTTCCTAACAACATCTCGTAAAAAACAACCGTATTGAAGCAGATCATACTTCAAAACCGACATTTGCTATTAGAGAACCTTATTATTTGTGAACAAATATAATCTTCAACATGTGCACATAGACGCCTTTATCATATTGTTTTATACTTACATTACTGTAAATAACAGTTTCCTGACAACAACACCGACTGCTCTGTACTGATTGGTCTTAGCATCAACATTTTTTCTAAAGATATAAAATACAACTATTTATTTCAATGCTCAAGGAAATCCCATCAACACACACGACCTGATAAGGTTCCACTGGAAACCAAAACATAAGAGAACACACATTCGTTTCTTCTGCACACATCTTAACGCATAATATAATGCTTAAATATTTATATAGTTAATACAGCTTTACTTTAGACGTCGCAGCTTACGCTGCATTACGGTGTCCAGGTGTGTATAAACGCAGTCGAATTAATACATTTCTCTATTCAGTGTACAGTTCTTACCAAGAATAACAGAAATATTATTAAATATCTTGACTGTGTCAAACGTTTTTCCTGTATTATGGAATATTTGTCGTCTCCTACCCTACAACTGGATAATGACAACAATTTACGAAGACTATGTAAAAAACTGGAATGATTTGTGACAGTAGGGCATTCATGTGTGTTGATTTTGTGTAATATTTACAAAATTATAATTTACTTTTCCTAAAGTAGTTATGTTGCTGTATGCCCCATGTTTTGTTGAATAAATAAATACTTTTTTTCGTTAACGACCACTCATTTCGTTTGCACGATTATACTGTTACGTGCTGCAGCTGGCGCCGACTCAGTTGCCCCGCGCCGTAATCGGAGACCCACCTCCCCCCCCCCCTCTCCCTGAAATGATGCTCTCGTGGCGTCCTGATTCTCCCTTCTGGGAATCCCATGAATGCCGACAGCGACGGGACTTGCTGGTGTCACAGACCCTTCGTTTTCTAGAGTTTCCGATACGTTTAGCGACGACGCAAGAATGTTCTGATGAGACTGACTGGCGTCTCAACCCTCCGCAACGCATCACGCGAGTTGGGGAAGATTCTAGGTGGCGACCTAAGACACTGGAGATTGCGGGACGACGGCGAGTGAGGTGTTCGTGGCGTGAATGGACGAGAGGGTGTGAAAACGACGAGTGAAGCCTACTGTGCGTGAGGGCGCTTGAAGGACTCTAGAATATTGCGACTGGCGGGACATGGACTGAACTGAGGCGGGATTGAATGGAAGTGTAATACGAATTTTATTGTAAATATTCGAACTGACAATTTGAACACATATTTTACACAATATCTGAATAGGTTGATACACTGTCTATTGGGACTGATCTTTAATTATTTAATTGCATTGATTTCTTTGTCGTAATTATAAATTTTATTAATTGGTGTCGATTGTGAACAGTAAGTGATTTCAGTTTACTGTGAAAATTTGAGTTCAGAGAATTTTGCTGTAGTTATTGTAAATAAAATAAGGAAATTATAAATAATTGTTTTATTTCATTAAAACCTCCATCCTTTAACGAACTTGGTATAGCCCATTTAATTTCTAGAGAGAGAAATTGTAACAATACTATACTAATGAAATATTTTTTATAACATGAACGATCATCTTCATAACAAGGAGTGTTAATTCATACAGCAAATGTATTTTTGATTCGTTTATTGTGGGTATTTTCTCCTTTGTACTAGCATTCCCCTACCACTTAACAATGTTAATGGTAATATGTTAGTATAATACTAGCAGTATTTAGTGTACCATATTTTCAAACCGTTTTTCTTCCGATATTTAAAAAGGATTTTAGAAGTTTCTGGTGCCTAAATTCTGCGAGAGGCGTGAGTCGTTTAAACCGTCCTTGCCAGATGCCCAATTTCTACTACGTTCTGTTATAATCATGAGCACAATAGAAGGCATACAAATTTCTATAGCAGAAGGGAAGAAAGAACTCATCCGTTGATACCCACGCGTTATCTAAAATGCCAATATAAAATTGTAAATGGTAGACAAAACAACTCGTAGGGGACAGGGGTACACATGCAATCAAATTTTATATGTAAGTGCTTTGTGGTCCATCCAAACGGTGTGACGATTATTTATTTTTTCCCCTGAAGACTGCATTGGTTTAGATATTAACGTACGAGTACTTTTCATGTATGGAAAATGATATGCGTAACGGCACTGCTTATGTATGGAAAACAGGGTATTGTATTCACATATATGTACGACGGACATTTATACCACTCATTAAAACATTGGCATATTATTTAAACAAGGGCGTTGCTAGGAATGTATTCTAAGGGCGAAAGGGGGGGGGAGAGAGATTTTATATTTCTATTTTTGAACAAAATACAAAACCTGTATTATTCAAAATTGATAGTTACATAAGTATTTATATCAATGGCTTTATGTACAGATACAGAACCACACAATGCTATAAATGTTCTTCATGTTCAAGGAAGATCACATATTCCTTGATTTAACATAAAATAAAACTTGTCATTTTGTTTTCAAATTGTATTTTCATTTCGTTAATGGAGGGGGGGGATATGTCCCAATATATCACCCCCCCCCCTCAAACCCGGCTACGCCCCTGTTTTTAAATGTGTATCTTTAATGATCATAATAATAAATCTTGTGCTCTCCGTAATTAAACACTCTTTTACGGTTATACGGCCAAAAGAAGACAGAACTGTTACAATATTAAACTTAAGGCTTTCATGTGTGCCTGTTAACATTACTCACGCTATGCAGCTCAAATTATCTACTTTAGAAAACAATCGATGTGATTAGGAAACAACTGCTCGTCGACTGTACTGTGCTGGTACTTAGGTATTGTTATTTTTAGACAAAGTTATTCTGGAAATAAACATTTTCTAACAATAAAATAAGTTATAAACAACCATAATGTGTCGTATAAAAAAATCCGATATCCGTCGGAGATTTGAACTCTAAAATCTACGGTTATATGGCACAGACCTGCGCACTAACTCACTGAGCAACACAAACAACTTGCAGTGCACGTGTGTGATACGATATATTGTAAGTTCGTGGAATAACGCCACTAATTCACTATTTTTGCCATAAATTTTACGATTATAACAATAAAGTTGTGAATCTTTGTTCAGAAGGTAGCTGTATCATTTGGGAACACAACGCATATAAATTTTTTTTCCAAAATATACAAATTATAAAAAGATTTAAACATTTTTCTGTTGTGTTATAAAATGGCGTTATTACCAGATATGGTGGGGAATATCGCCATGCATAGTTTTTTAAAATAAAAATACCAAAACTTAATGATGCACTGTTTGCAACACATTCATTAGTCATAAAAACGATTACAAACTCGATTATCAATAAAAAAAATTTGCATATTTTGACAAAAAATAGTATAAAATATCTTAGAAAACAGTTAGAAAACTTAAACAAATCTCAATGGCTTTAAAATAGACAAACATGGATAAGAGAAAACAAACCTAATACGCAGTTAAGTTTTTCAAATTTTCTTATACAAATCCAATCAAACATTTTAAGTTCAGTTAACTATTTACACAACTCAGAAATTGGCATGCTCTTAAATCAGTTTAGTTAGGCTATACAAACAATGAAAGAAATAGAAAAACGTGTCAACACACATTTAAATATTCTACCTAGATTAACATTTAAGTGGCAAATATTTTTTAACATAACTTCTTAATAATATATTTAAAAGTACTACAACTAATTTATTTAGGCTAGTAGATTTAGGCCTAAATTACACCAAGGTAAATAGTTCTACAATGAAATTTGTAGACAATTGTGGAACTGAGTAATAATTGAAAGCTACCCAAATCAGCCTATAGGCAAGATTAACTGCTTTAGTAACACTTCGGGAAGTCATGTATTAAAGAAGTAATTTTATAAAATTGTAATAAGTTACTAGCGAAACAAAAGTAACAAAAAAGGGAGATACAAAATTATTATGGCCCATGTAACTACTAAACCCAAAATATTTTCAAACCTAATTAGGTGTTGGAACATTCTAGTCACTGCTGTAGCTTTCAGAGAGCAGAGCACACCCATTGTCACACAAGGTACATGAACCACATTTTTAAATGTTTCCCTTATCGCAAATTTCGTGGTACCACACTTTACACTACACACATTGAATCCACGGCACGTTCATAGACTTGTAGTAGTAGTTTCAGCCACTGTCCCCACAGTGCATGTCATCATTATTCTTACGAATTTTCACTCTATCTTTAATCACAGGCGCAGTAGATGGCTGGTCGGCATTACCTTGAACACCCTTGGAAAACAATTGACGAGTCAACAAAGTAGCTTTCACATTTAAGGAATGGCGAGTTTTAGGCGTGGGAATCAGACTATGTACAGTCGCTAATGATGTTGATGTAGTTGGAATGTTGTAGCTGGTTGACGGTGTGGATGTCTCCAAAGTGCAAGAAGTTTCAGGCCTAGCTTGTAGTGATGTGCGATCTGATACATCACTAGGAGCAAAAGCTGTCTTTGGGATTAATTGTGGATTGAATGGGAATATTCCTGTCGCTCAAAATCCAGACATTGCATTGTGTCCAGGCTTCAGTAAACAGATCCCTAGTGGTCTTCCTGGATTTTTCCTCCGGAAATTGTCCACTGCCGAGGTCCAATAAACTTTCAACGACTTAAAGAAGCTCTTGTCTAGGGGTTGTAATTCATGGTTACAATGTGCAGGCAAACAGAATAGCTGTATCCCTAAGTTTTCAGAAACGTCAAGCACCCTGTTATCTAAATGACTGTGGTGACCATCAAATATGAGCAAAGCTTTTCCCGTTATTCGGTGCGAATTAAAGTGACTCAATAAGTTACAAAATTCCTCTTTCGTAATATACCCTTTAGGGGTCATAGCAAAAACACTGCAATTCGGAAGGTCATCACCGAATTATTTTTTTGAATGCCTTCCTTTATACAATATTATAGGTGGAATCCAGTTTGTGCCAGTAGCGTTAGTTCTCCACGAGTTGCTGCATGTACCTACGTCAGATAGAACTAGCTGCGAACAATATTGTATGTCAACTGTAATCCACTTTCATTGACATTGTAAATAAGGTGGGGCTGATTGTGAAGATTCATTTTGCCTAGAGATTTTCCTGACAATGCAAAGTGTGCAGTAACAATTTCCTTATTGAACCTAATGAGCCTGCCATAGCTTAGATTCTCAACCTTTCTCAGCACAATATCATTATTTCTTCTCATGAAGCCATAAAACAAGTCTTTGCCCACTTTGTTGTTAGAGAAAGGATGGTAAATTCCTTTCTTATCGTATATCTGGAAAGCAAATGAGCAAATCTGATTCCTAGTCAATCCAAAACCTAATTGAATCACCCTTATTTTTAATTCTTCCTCTAGGTATATCAGCACTTAAGACCGCGTTACGCCTAAGTTTACGTTTCGATGTTCTGTCACCTCTTTTCAACCAATCCCTCAGTGTTCTTCTAGGAATTTTACAATCCCGATTTTACATTTTTTATTGCGTTCTGTAGATCTTCTGTTTTCCATTTTGCCCTTATATTTTGGCACTTTTTCCCCATTGCAGGAATATTTGCAGTTAGCCAATTCTCAAGTATAGGAATCAAAATTATTTTCATATGCACAATCTTGCACTCGTCTTGTAACGGCTAGACATATACTTTTGGGATACTTTCTTACATAAAAAAAACACCGCTACTGCGGTGCAATGAAAAAGTTCTGCTGATCGTACACATCAGCATCTACGATTGAGACCGACCTAGGTATACTCACACTGGCTAAATTTGACTGATGTTCTAACCTCTCGAATAATGTCTAGGTCGATGTTTCTGGCCACACAGAACCTCACTTATGTTTTGTTTTCCAACTGCGAAGTAGAAATAGTTTCCAACACAATGTGCATTGTAGTTTGAATACTATCAAGGGGGGATACTTAACTGGCCTTCTCAAGTCCCGACTTGAACGTAATAGATCGTATTTTGGATGAAATAAAGTATAGTTTGTATGCCAGGCCCACTCAACCAACACACAAACGTCAATATTCGTCATGCTACAAGAATAATGGACACAAATCCCGCGTGACTTTTGGTTATATAGGGTATATTGTTAGCATATTTGTGGCAGTAAAATGAAACTCCATCTTTTATAAAATATTTTAACTTATGTTCTCGTTATCAGATCAGCCAAGTAATAGAAAGTGTGTAACTTTAAATAGATAACATAATTATGTTTAATTTTAAGTTATTAATGTAGTATGTACCCAAATTATGCTGAATATCGCTGAAATTCTACAATTTTTTTTATCGATTTTATTCTGCTTTTACATATACACCTAGCCAATTTATTTTCTTACGCTCTTTACCTGTAAGCTCTGGAAGATAACCTACTTTTCCTTATTAATTTTATTTCATATTACATATCTAATTTCTAGTATCTTATCTTCATTTACATCGTAATGTGAGCCATGTAAATATCTTGCTCTTGTGTAATTTCTTTAAACTTTTTCTCTCACAAGTTTCTACGAATTTTGAAATAAATTTTTATTCCCTTTTCAAAAATCGTATCAGGTATGGAGTACTGCATATACTGGACCACGTTTACTGAACCTCGCAGTCCATAATAATTTGTCCAGCGAGGTGGAGTAGTGCCAACACACTGGACCTATAGTCGAGTAGATCTGGACTCCACTCTTCATCCAGCCATCTAAAATATTTACTCTTGGCAAAAGCCGATACCTTAACCCATGCTTGCCTGAATAGCTACTCCGTACTACGCACTGTAATGTTGTCAGTATTACTTCGGTTTTTCCTCCACATCTGGTTGATATTTATTCATTAGCACGAGGTTTATTCCCTTCGGTTTTCTTCAGTTGTTAGCAGGGGAGTGTAGTGAGTTTTTTTTTTTTTTTTTTTTTTTTTTTTTTTTTTTTTTTTTTTTTTTACAGGGCAAGCAATTTCTACTAACAAGCGCAACTTCCAACTTTGCTTTCCCTCCACGTGTATTTACCGCTTTACTTTACCTAACATTAGTTATAAAAACGGAAACGAAATGGATGTAATAATAATAAAATTGAATATTATTTAGAGAGCATATTACAAATTATAAAAAAGCTTTTGTTTTCCCGAACACTTTCATCCACTTTCCAAGGAAAAATGTAGTATTGAAGGACGCAAACAGAACGACTGCTTATACCCTGCCAAAGGAATGCAGTTGGTGAGGTAGGTATAGGGAAAGCATTGGATACCTTGCATCTATGGAATAAACGCCACTGGTTGTAAGACTGCGCATTGCGTTGGACCAGCAGCAAACAAGTTTCGTCAAATATTTGTAACATATCACGAGCGTCCACCTGCCGACCGATAAGGGTTTTGATTTTGCAAGGGCTGTCTTCGTCGTGCACCCTCGAAAGAGTTGATCCTCCCACGCTTAAACTTGTTCGTCTACGACATCCCTCGGCCAGAGCGGCGATAAGGCTGGGCGGGGGGACGGGATCTGGGGGACGTGGCTGGCGGGAAATAAGTTTTGCGCGGGACGGAAATGGGATACGGCCCGGTACGATCGCCCGCGGCTGCTGGCCGCATCGAGATAGGCGTTACGAGGTGCCACAACTCGGGTGGTCTTCCGCCGTACCGCGCCCCTCCTCCTCGCCTCGTCGTAGCAGAGTAGCCTGTGCTCTTGTATAGCGAGTATCGCCTCCTGCACTTGCTCCCGAGAGAAAGTAAGGTGATGTATAGTCCATTCACGGTTTCTTCGGCCTTTTTTAATCAAACCTTTGAAAAATCTCTCCAGGTATGACGTGTTTAGTTATTTCCAACATATGCCATATATCACAAGCGTTTTATACGCGTGTTCATAAAAGTTACCTTTTTTTTCTGTTAAACTGAAGTATTATATTTTATATGTAAACTATAATATTTAATTTATAAATAATTCGAATTAAAAACACGGAGAAAATAGGTATGTTGGTAACGCCTAGTGAGAAATAGTCCTTATACAAAATACTGTTACACTTAGTGCGCACGAATTCGGTGCGTTGTCCTCTGGTGTAACTCTCCAGACTTAGTTAAGCTTAGTTTTCACGAGGCGGAGGAATGTACTGGACAACTTTAGCAGGGCTTCAGAAAAGGCTGAACTAACCGTGAATGGATTATAGTGTTCCACCGCCTTCTGCTGTCCATTGTGTTGCCTGTTTATTCATGGAGGTAATACAAGGGCTTTAGAGGGAACCCCGTTTTCAAATTCTAAATCGTGCCTTGGATGGGAGGTGCCGCAGTGGTGTAACGGTCAGACTGCTCGCCTCCCACCAAGGTGAAACGGGCTCGATTTCCGGCGGGGTCGCCCCCGGATTTTTGCACGTGGAATCGTGCCGGACGATGTCGCTGGTCGGCGGGTTTCCTAGGGGATCTCCCGTTTCCCCCGCCCTTGCAGTCCAGCGTTGCTCCATACTCGCCTCACTTCGCCCTCATCGGCTACCAAGACCTTGATGTTAAGAACCGCCCAAATCTCTCCACTCCTTGGATGGCTCTCCAACCACCACTGGTTCAACCTTCTCGCCACAGCAGCATTACGAGTGGGTTGGACCCCCGCGTGAAATAGTTGTCTGCGCGAATACACGTATCTTGGTAAATAAATGTTCTGTAATAAGAATATCTATCGTAAAATACATAAAACTATTATCTATGCCTCTATTTTTTTTGTCTTATTAAATGCATTACTGAAGGGAAAAAAATCGTGGAAATGGTATAATAGCGCATTTTAAAGCTTGCCTATGCATTTTCATTAAGCGGAAAGAGAAAAGTACAAAGATACGGGCGTAGTGTTATCTGTGGTCTTTCATTGCGTGCAATGAAGCACCTTTGTTACAGATCTCATTTGCACAGTGCAGTATCACGACGGAAACACTGCATGCCTCACGCGTAGGAGCGCTGAGGCGCTAGAATTGCGTGTTAGTGTCTCCCGTATCGCTCCCTCGCTTCTTGACCTTGGACGCGGGGTTCCCACGGGTGTCCATACCACACTTAACCATTAGCTATTGCCGCAGCCGAAACAAAGAACTGTAGCTAGATCACACTTCATACACCTTCGCCGAGAAAGAAGTGTGGGACGTAGCGAGAAAGAGGATGGTCAGCAAAAATTATAACAATAATAAAGGGAAATTTGGTTACTATCTTACTTTCTGCCTAAGAGCTATGGAAGGAGTGATAATAATTGGCAAAGCTAAGTTTCCACCAGTATGATAAACACTACCTAAAATTATTCTAAACTAAGGCAGCGAGAAGGAAGCTAAATGTGTCTCAGGGCTTAGCAGCAAGTTTAATACGAGGAAGGAATAGGCCAGGTGCGCAGAAAAAAAATTAATTTGTAAATTATTTCGTGCATCGATGTCAAAGAGGATTTAATCTAAAAGTTGAACTGGTAAGGTTCACATTTCTGCCAAGGCACGGGACGCTAATAGGTACGGCACTTTCGCCGATATTGCAAATGCCAGGGAAATTAACTCTAATCGTCCGATCCTTACTAGGCCCTTTCGCTGATGTGCACATAAATTAATTCTAGAGGGAAGTGGCTGTTCGTGGCTACCATTTAGGCCATGAAAAAATCTCCTTGGAGAACTATAAGATAGGTTAAAATACGAGCTCGACGTAGACCCAAAGCGAAACCCAGAAGAGAGATGAATGCAACAGAACTCATTCCTAGCATGCATACACACACACGTACACACACACTCATTCGATCATTCTATTCGAAACTTGGCGTGTTAAGTAGGTACGTTCATACAGTATATTCGTTACATGAAAGAGAATACCGAACATGGCGATGAATTCTAGAAACCTCTGTCTTAACATCCATAGTGTTCCTAAACTCTCTACACAAACTAAAACCACGGAATGTGTGGGTATAGAGGCACAAAATTCTAGTCAAATTTTTCTAGTCAAATTTTGTTACGCATTGCAGAATAATATAGCAATATAGACGACGGCTCAGCAATGCCGGCAATTCGCAGCTGTCAGTACGCGCGCGTACAATAAGTTGCCTAGGACAAGGCGCTCCTCCCTTTCGCAAGAGAGATTTTCAACGTTTATGGAATAAACTTACTACACGATTGTTTCCCTCGACTAACTTTTAACAGAAAGTGAAGGCACCCATATTTAGAAACTCATACCCTCCATCATATTGCGACTTGGTCCAATATTATACTAATGTATTTGTATTTAAATTCTAATACTAAACTTAAGATTATAAATATGGGTTGAACGTTCTGCAAACAACACAGCTGTCTGATATGTACATGCATAAACTAAAAACTGCTTGTTCCCGCCGTTACAGCGCTGCTGTCGATTGTTTTAGTGTATGCCGTTAGGGAATTTTTGAGATAAAAGTTTACTAATATTTTACATTTCTTTCTGTTCAAAGTTGCTGTTAAGTTTGGACACAGTGTTTTAAGACTTTCTATATTGGTTGTACTGTAACAACTCCCTTCCTCCTAATTATAAATTGCTCTTTCTCCTTCCTTCCAGTTACCCACTTCACCTTAAGTGGAGGTAAGAGTGTTCGGGGGTTTACTCAAGGAGAGCTGAGTAATAGATAGTGTTATAAAAATATATATCTAATTAATAACAACACTAATCTCTTTAACAGCAATTAAAACAAGAATACAAGGGATAACAAGTTACTTCTACTCACACGTCGTATCCCTAATACAAATAGTAAGTTACGGTTAGACTCAATCACAATATGTTAACTCCAATTACCACGTCGCGGCTAATCCCTATCCTTGCCAGTAACATTAATTACAATAGGGGTTGGGGACAATGTCGGGATACAGACATTGGTCCCTACCGCTACAAGTAATATGCTCAGCCTTTGACTTCTGCTTGGTTGGCCTCGGTAACCCCTGTGCCCAGGGGCAAGTGGATACTCGCCTCTTCAGCCTCGATCTCACACGTCGATGTCTTGCGGTCAGCTTGTTGGCTGTGGGGGGGGGGGTGAGGAGCGTGGTCCTTCCGCCCTCTGGTATAGCCCGGCTATAATCTATACTGCGCTCTACCTAAAGTGTGTAGCGCCGCCATATGACGCTACAGTTCGTTAGTTCTCTGTCTACATAGATTCCTACGTAACTTAAAGTGAAACATTCTTGAGAATCATCTAAATTTATTATGTCAACGGGTCCTGCTTTCATATAATCGTTTTGAGGTTGGAAAAATGTAATTAGATTATTATGACTTCCTTAGTTTTGCCGTTTACAACAGTCTCAGCAAACGGTCACAGCAGCGTGATTTCGCTGGGTTGTTATTCCAGAAATTTAAAAGAAACGAGGAATAGCTGTGTCGCTTCTGGAACAGTTAAAACATAATTCCAATTCTCAAGTTTAGCTCTATCGCCGGTATGTATGTACATTTCTATAATATTGGACCAAGTTAAAGATGATGGAAGCAGAGTGAAACAATGGTAGGGGAAATTTATTTCATAACCATTATAAATCTATCTCTTGTGTAAAGCTGTCTGGTGATTTTAGCTTAGCTTTTGAAATATGCGGTCATAAAGTCGATCTCTCAGCATACATTTTCAAGATAAATCTGTCGGTTCATAGTAAGGATCTGCGCTTGAGGAAAACGTGGTGGGCGTTTCTGATGGCAGAAGTGCTAAAATTTTCCCTCACCGAAAATTTTTGCATCTTACGCCATCGTGAAATTTCATTTCTTGTCGCCACTTAGGAAATTACAAGCAGCTACGAGTTCCCCTTGAGAAGGCTGTCACTAGGTGCATTCTAAAATTGGATTCACAGCCCACGATGACCTCGTTTCTTTTCGCCCCCATCCCCTCCTTCATGCAGAGTGGAGAAACAACACAAGCCCATCTGCATTTTGAAATATTAACTCTTACAATTCTGTTTTGTAAGTTTTAAGAGTAAAACCAGCCGAAATCAATTAGTTTCACTATATTATTCAATATGCGAATTTTTCTTTAAATGGGAAAACTAAGAACTAACTGCAGATCATTCGAAGTTTGCACTTTAGATAGTTTAACGTTCGCCTGCAAAGATTGTTAAAAATAAGATTTTAACCAACACTATAGACTTGTATACAGAGACTTTAAGATATAAAATATGTGTCATCAAAAAAATATTTTGCATTTAAGAAAGTGCCAGCCGTTTAGAGCTGGCCACTTTACGGATGAGCAAATTTCACTGAGTTTTTCAGCTGAAGTAAAAAATGATTTTCCTTTTCACCGCCGAAATAATCTTATAAAAATAGAAATATATTAAGACATATAGGTGCATGTATAGGCTGTTCACCATAAATGAACAATTTTGAAAGGCCAGTTTAACATCTACTTGTATGCACGTTGTGTATTCTTCCGCCTTATGTAAAATAAAGATCGTCATTGGCCTCATAACTTTATGAATGCGTCGGCCAAGTGAAACAGTGAAATTATTAGAAAAGTAAACATTTCATAAATCTACTAATTTTTACACACTGATGCTTTAAAAAACAGAAAGTGAAGTAAATAATTAAAATTATCACAAATAGTTACCTAACACTTTTTATTCGACGTTAAGATATGGAACTATTTCCCCTCTATGGTTACCAACTTAACCGGGTGCATGTCACTCAGAGCGCCCGTTGAAATATATGCAGGCATGAGCAGTGACTGTTTTCTAAAGGTGATTTCAAAAGTGCTCACTTTATCGCGAACAGCCTTTACTATCGACTTACCTCAGATCTGAGCTTTTCGCCACGTACACGTAAAGCCACTCGAGAACGTGTTTATCCTTCATGATTATTCACGGCTTCTAATTGATATGGCAAGTTTGCTTCATCATACACAAACCAGACTAGCGTTAGCAGTCAGAAAAGGCTTTCTACTCATGACATGCTAACGCCTGGTCTCAAACTAAGGCCCCCAAGTCAACAAAAGATCGTTCTGCCGACTGAGCATAGACATTTGGACTGTTAGGTGGTGGTCCCGGAACAGCCTTCTGAATTCATTGGAATCCATTTCGTAATAAATCCCAGTAATACGTAATAGCCACGTGCTGAGAACGTTTTGTCATACTCCCGACAGAACGTCTGCGAGGGAAGTGATTATTGGCAGAAAGGCAGTGGAACCCCCCAATGCCATTTTAAACAATTTTAACCTTGTAAATACTTGACGATATTCCTTTGTTACGCATTTTCATATGGTTTGTTGTACTTGTGTGAGTCACTGAAACTTCGCATGCTGGGAAAGGTCTGGAGATAAAAATCCCCTCCGTTTATACGGCGACGCAATGTATTTCGACGTGGCCCCAATGATATGAGCTGGAAAGTATTTCGATATACTACTCATGGGTGCTCTGAATGTAAGAAATGCCTTCAGCAGATGTGATGGTAAAGTCTATTAGCGGTTTCTTCGCACTTTTTGAATCGAACCTTCGAAAAATCACCCCATGAGTGACGGATTTGATGGTTTCCTAATTATTTTATATATTGCAGACGTATTATACTTGTGTTAAAATAAAATTACCTCGTTTTTGGTTAAATTGAACTTTCACTTATATTTTATCTATAAGTTATTGTATTTAATGTATAATTAGAATGAATAAAAATAGAAAGAAAAAAGGAATTGGTAATGCCTAGTTCGTATGCAAAATTGTATTACAGTGAGTGCATGCGAATGCGGTGCTTTATACATTTGGTGTAATTTTCTAGACTTGGTTAAGCTTTGTTTACATGAGGCGGAGAAATATCCTGGAAGCAGAACTTTAGCAGAACTTCGAGAAAATGTGAAGTAACCGTGAATGACCTATAGAATAACTCCAGATTAATCAAGAGTTTGTTGAGCGGTCTATTGTTGGAGCTACTGGAGGGACACTGCCCGGACTCTGTGTCTCTCAGACTCCCCGAACTCTACAGTAAAAGAACAAACGTGTAACACGGTATTCGATAAAGAGCTTACAGAGTTAACACTGTGAATTCAAAGAAAATTACATTTCTATACTAATAGGGTGTTTCCTGAAAATCATATTTCATTTTTTCGAAATCTGCGTCTACATTCCTTTGTTTTATTGTTTGTATGTATGTTTACATTAATTATAAAACAATTTAATTAAAGCTGAGACAATTTTCTGGTGACTAGCTGGTCTGCGGGGCAAAGTTGTTCAACACTAGCGCTCAGTACGGCAGTTATTTTCAGTAGAGGTATTTATGTGTAGAATAAGTCTCAATATGGTACAAGGTATTAGTTATTAGAGTAAGACTCAATATGGCGTGTTCAGTTTTGCTCTTTCTTTTAATAATATGGCTGTCTACACGGAATGCCTCTTCTGTTATTAAACAGGCCACTCATGACTGTTACACAAATGTAAAAATAATTTATCTCTCGCGAAGACAACACAAACAAAATATCTGACGAAGTGATCCACCTGAAATATTAAAGTAAAACTGGAGTGCTTCGTAAGTTCCATAGGCAAGTAACACTTGTTAAGTTTGAATGTGAGTTATTGTGCACAGGGTTAGATGCAAGTGTAGCTAAGGCGGCTTGCCTATCCCTTCTCCTTACCATTTCTGTAGAGCTTGAATTTACACTTGATAAAATGGGAGTTCTTGGAAGCTAGTACCTTGTAAATAATGCAGTATAAACATATACATTTGTATAATAAGATAACATTTAAAATTTATTTAAATAGCCCATCCTCAATGAACTAGCATTTTATGTCACATTAAAACACAATTCTTATTGGTAGACATGTGGTTTAAATTTAATGCACAGTAGTGTCATTCTTAAAGGGCTTGCAGATCCGCCACTAGTTTTTGCAAACTGGTGGATTGTGGCGTTGCAGGTGAATGTTGTTGTATAGGGAATTTTAACTTCCCCCGGTTTTATGCTTTAAAGCTTAGCAGGGGACAGCTTATAGACTAACTTATAACCTAACTTAAATTAACACCCATGACTTTTCCGTGATTCGAACACAGGGCCTCTTGGGCCTCAGATCGGTGGCGCACCAACTGACAGCGCCACGGGAGGTCGTCTGTAAGTGAATGTTGATGTAAATTAACTCAGTGGTGTAGATGTCGCGTAGGCTTGGTAACGCAATGTGGACACGCAGGTTGTGTGCGTAGGTTCCTGGAGCCGCGGGGGGCAGCAAGCTGGACCGCTTCCGCGACAAGCTGTCGGAGGTTCTGGGCGCCAGGAGGGACGACATACACGTGTTCAGCGTGCAGACGAGACGGGCCAGGCCCCTGCTGACGGACGTTCGTTTCGCCGCCCGCGGCCAGCACTACTACTCCCCCGTCAGACTGAACGGCCTGCTGCTCATGCACAGGGAGGCTGTGAGTACCGCTTGTCAGCTCCCTTCAGCATCAGTAGTCGTGACTTATACAGAATGTTTTCAGCACATACAGTATGTTCTCAGCACATACAGTGAGCTATTTTGAAATCAGTTGTTGGAGAATAATCGCCACCTTGTAACTACACTCTAAGAAATTATTCCCAAATTTATAACATCTGTGTATTCATATATAGCCTGTCCATGGCAAAATGAGCACTTTTGGAAGCCCTGCTTAATATCTACGTGTATATACGGTGTTTTGTATTCCTCCGTCTTTTGTTAAACTAACATTGCTATGTGCCTCATCACTTTATTCATGTGTCGGTCAAATGAAACTGTGAAATTATTAAGGAAATAAATACTTTACAAATCTGCTCATGTTTACACTTAGATTCATATAAAAAATATATTGAAATAATCATTTTTAAGTTATTACAAATGGTTACCTAAAACTTTTTATTCGACTTTATGATATGGAACTACTTTATATCCAGCGTTGCCAACTTTACTGGGCGAATATCACTCAGTGCGCCCATTAAAATATATACATGCAGGGGCAGTGACTTTTTTCTAAGGTTCATTTCTAAAGTGCTCACTTTACTGTGAACAGCCTTTAGTGAGTAATCGTGAATAGTAAGGTTGATTCCCATGCATCGATGGTAGCGTTCATACATTTGTTCAGGAAACAGTCAAATGCGTATGGAAGTTCCCAACTTTGTATAGTAGCGATGCTAAACATTCCTATATCTGTGACTTGATGTGTGGTATTATTTCCGTAAAGTGCATAGGTTAAAAATTTCCATTGCAGTTTAGGAAATTTACCAGAAAAATTTTTACAGTGTACATACATAACTGTTACTAGGTTTCCCACGGCCCAAGAGGGAGTATGGCATGAAAATACACTCTATCTACACAAAAGACCACGACAAACTTCACGAATGTATTTTCGTAATGCACCTGCTGTCTCAGTAAACATCCTTCACGTGCGACAAATTACAGGTGGTGCAAAACTCTTATCGAGGTGTATAAATGTTACCGTGCGCATTGACACGAGCGCATCCAGTTAGGTTGGCCACGAAGGAAATGAAAATAGTCTCAATACTCGGCGTTGTATTGCGAGGGTAAAGTAAAATCTGTAAGAAGAACCCTGACCACGTGATTTACTTATGTGATAAGTGTGGAAAGCAGATGTCACTAAAATTCAACTTGGACAGACACCACTAGTCATTCTGTCTGCCACCAGAACCAGTATTACAGTACCGATACATTGTTAGTAACAAACCAGCATACCTTAATATGTCTGTCCAAGTTAAATTTTAGCAACATTTTCTTTCCACGTTATCACATAAATGCATCACGTGGTCAGAGTTCTTCTTACGTGTCTTCGAGCAAGGTGCCATAATTTAAAAAGTTTGCCGCAGTAAATGCATTTATATGTCGTAAATGATAGCAAGTTCGGAGAGTTCACAGTCGCCATCGTCGTGACTGCCGGTGCAAACACAGTTGATTTATTGATCCCCATAACCATGATTCTTGTTGTGGTGCTAAGTGTGGTGAGTGCGGTGTTGATTGTGGTGCTGATTGCGAAAGATTAAGAAATATTGATGGAAAGATTCGAAAATTTATTGGAGGATTAGTAAATTGATCAAAAAGATTGCAGAAGTGATCGAAAGCCTGATAGAAAATTTGGAAGATTGTTTGATTGATGGATAGGTTGGACGATTAATGGGTTGGTGGTCAAGAGGAGCATGAAAGACAAGACTGTTTATCACCCTAGCTGCTCTCGTACATTTCAAGTCTTAAGAGCCGAGCACCATTGCATTTAAATTATTGTATGTATGCCTATAAAATAGTTGGTAGATGCTCATCCATACCGTGATTATAACATGACTTGAGCAGGAGGTCGCTACTTGTATGATAGGCTTGAATTGTTCACATATACATACTAAAATATATCCGAGTAGCATATTTATACCCAAGTAACAGTCGAGTCAATGAATAATGTGCAGATTCCGACATCGTGTAATAATTTTACTTGAATACAGAAGACTGGATGAAGACCGATGTCCAGAGTACGAATGCAGTGTACACATTACAGATTAGCGGGGTGCACATAGTCTCCCAGTTTGTTCTGCCATGGTTCAAAATGTCGGTGTGACGTTCTCCATTGAAATACTCGGACCACCAAGAAATCTTGTAGCTATCTGGTCTTCTGGGTTGTTATACAATTTTCTATTATCCCAAACGTGACGTAGGTATGCTTCTTTTGCTTGACTTATCAGCTCACTGGTAGTGCAGGGTAGATTCGAGTCTGGGTGGAGGTGGTACACCGGGCAGGTAATAAAGCAGCATGGTACTGGAACAAAGCTGAAAAAATAATCTTCATTCATGCTGACCCAATGTTCAATTACATTGCGGGCTTGTACTTGCTCGTGAATCCTGCCGACTCATTCTCTTTAGTTCACTCCAGCTACCAGACGCCGTGCAGGTGAAAGTCTGTGAAAATGCTATGTGCTAACTTAGGCTATCTAACACTATGCAGATTGTTAAAACAACGTGAAAGCATGTATGGGTGCAGACTCCAGTTACCTGACAGACACCGTGCAGGTGCAGGCTTGTGAAAATTGTAACCGCTCTTGCAATTGTTTTAAACTTTGACAAGGTCAGCTTCCCTGCATGTGTGTGATATATCAGTGCATGCATGCTATTGGTCAGCTGCAGGCACATGGCAGCACAGTGATTGGCTGACCAACGTCCGAACAATGTATTAATGGTGTAATATGATTGGCTCAAAGTCAATATGATGTCATAGGGCTTGCATACTCGTGTATTATAATAAGTATGGAGGTCAGCTAAGAGGATTAGTTTGAGCTAATAGCATCTACGGCCATGCCATCGACTTCTTCAGACGTGGCACCGACAGCACCATCGATCTCTTCGGATGGGCTGCCTACAGTAGAACCGCTGTCATCTGCTTTGGGGATGGTACCAATGCCCCCATAGACTTCTTCGAATGGGTCACCTACAACAGTGCTGCAATCGATGATTTCGTCAAGGCTTCGTTGCTGTTACTGTGCCAGACCCTTCAGTAAAAGTTGCAATGTCCGTTGGCATGATAAAACATCCTCTACGAAGATACCTTTTCGCGTTATGTAGCATTACGACAATGACCAGATACAGTTTATGCAAGGTGATACAATGAAGGAAAATACTGAGATAGGCAAGGATACATCTATTAAAAGCCAGCAAGTGATGTCGCCAATACATCCTGATACTTCAATGGGCACTGTTTCCGGAGTCAACTATGATGGGACAGTAAATACTTAAGACTAAGTGAGTGCAGTACAGATAGTATGTGTGAAATGTACACTCGCAAGACTTTCGTGTGATGTCGACGAACTTCAAAATAAACATTCGTCGGCTCTAACTGCAGATGAGCATACAACTCTTGCTACAAAGACAAGCAAATATAACATAGAATACAAAACAGGAAGTGAAGACGACCATGAAGAGAGTGATAGTGTTGAAGATGCTGCGAATGGTCGTTACATGTATACCGAAGACTCGAATGAACTTGTAGAAAGACTCGAATAATTACTTGAGCTTCTAGAACGTGGGGCTTACTCGAACATGAAAGAGTTGTTTTCGATCATCGAAGAACTTAAGAATCGGGGTTATATCAGAAGATGTGATGAACTGCTTTCTTCCGAAAATGTAATTATAAAATAATAATAAATTATTACTAAAAATTATTGTTTTTGTTTGTGTCGTATCCGTTTACCGCTCAGAACTTTAAAGGAGTTCTATGAGCACTTAACTACTGATGTACAGATTTACATACAGAATATTTAAGTATAAAAATGCGTACAATACACAAATTCCGTCGACATGTATAAATTTTGGAGACAGTTAGTTAATCGTTTTTTATATGTATAGATAGAGGCAGACCGCAAACCCATGGATTGATGGGAAGGTTATGAAATATTGATGGAAAACAAGTCTTAAAATAAGTTTTTTAATTTTGTTTTGGAATTTTATGAAAGTTTTTAGAATTTTTTTTGGGCGGTTCAAGGTCAAAGGTCCTAGGTTACGGTCAAAGGGCAATGTCACCTTGGTCCAAATGGCAGTTGGGTGATGTCATAACATGGTGGTTGGTATCAGTCGATTATGTTATGTTGACAGATGGTAAGGATTATTGTGATATGGGCTGGCCTTGAATATATGATTGCTTGGATAGACGTGATGGTGTGTGAATTTCTATTTAGTTATATTAGATTTTAAATATAATTCTTCTTCATCCGACTGTTCATTTGTAAGTGTGAGGTGAATAGTACATGAGTTTTAAATGCATTTAGTCCCATACTATTTTTACGTCGCACATTAACGAAAGTCACGGCTCGTGACCAACAGTTATCTGATTAAATTATTCACGCACACACACACACGCACGCACACACACTATATATATATATATATATATATATATATATATATATATATATATAAAGAGCAAACACTTTACTTAGCTCGTTTCCCAATTCAATCGAGCACCCAGAACAGCATATTTCATACACTTTAAAGCAATGTAAAAATCCATGCAACAAGAAAGATAAATATCACCTGCATCGTGAACGACAGTTACCATTACCTTCAGCACCCATACTAAATATATTTCCTTACAAACTTTTTAAACTGTCCGCCTTCTTATATCATGGACTTCATATTTTACAGGCAATAGACTTTATATTAAAATTACATAAACCTTACGCCCTAAAACCACTCTGAAATTTGGTAACGGTACATGAGTTAATGTAATCCACAAATCGCAAATTTCTAATTAGGAAAAATATTATTTGTAAAACTTGATTATAATAATTATTCTGGGATAGTCAAAATTTAATAAATAATTATGCCTATTAAAAAAAAACTTAAAATGTAAAACTTATTGCTTGTCTATAGAAGTCATCTGGGATTACTTGAACCATTGGTCAATATTCAGCTACAGTTGCTTAGTATCCCTGGGAGCGAATTTATATGCATGTTTTAGTAAATTTGTGTTATTTTTCCCTTTACTTAATATGAAATCAGTTGTTGGGCTGTGAGTTTGTTTTGAGTTTGAGTGTGTTGAGTTATTGTTTGGGAGTAAGTCGAATTGTGCCCCTGAGACCATTATGCTAAAAAAGTAATTATGACTAAAAGAAAATAATTCTTATTGCACGTATATATAAGTCTGGGATAGTAAAAAAATTATATGTAAAACTGAGTAATAAAAACTGTAATAAAAAACTTAGAAGAATACTTAAATAACAATATCTAAATACTATTGGTTTTTACAAAGTTCTGTCTGGAATGTACTTTACAATAATTATTATATACCTTCTCGTGTATGGAAAATTACATATTTTAATTCGAAAATAAATATGCACGCTAGCGAGATTGTATAGTGGTTGAGATGTTGGGCAACGGGTAGGGGCATACCTCTTAAATCCAGAACGGTGTTCCTGGATTTGGGTTACATAATCGATATGACATCCCGATCGTATGTGCCTTGAAAAGACTAATCGGGTGATACACGACACGTAATACCTGCGTATTAAAGAAATTGAATTAATAATATATTTAAATTTAAAAAAATAAATATTAAGTAATTTAACCTATTTCTCAGATACCTTATTTCGTGGGATAAAACATGGGAGTCTGAGATAAAGAACAGGGAATTTCCAAGATGTTGGAAGGCGATTTTCCAATCCCAGATCCCGGCCCTGGACCCTGTGCCACATCCTTCCATGGCCTACTACTTTCATGGCAGGTTTAACTTTCATAAAGTCAGTGCAAGATGGGATCCAAAACAGGTCACTGAAGAGCACAGGTGCAATCGTGTGACAATCTGTCGAAACTTACTGGACCGCCAAGCTATGGAACATGAGGCTTTTTTGAAACGAGTAGTCACTGGATGCGAAAAAAACGTAAAACGTGTATCCCCCATTTCGAAACAGAGAGAAAACGCCAGAGCATTGAATGAAACACCCCAAAGCTCCAGGAAAAAAAACAGCAACAACAACAACAACTCACTGATGTATTTCTTGGAGAAGGACTCAACAGTAAACAGTGCATGTTACAGTGAGATCTTGTGCTACGAACTGACGCCTGCAATTCGATCCAAACGTCGAGGTCTATTGTAGGAAGGTGTTCTTTTGTTTCATGAGAATGTGCGGCTTGCTGATAACCAAAAACATTTCTTTTTGGATGGTATTAGCAGGCATCTGCAACGGCAGAACAGGTGCATTGAAAAGCAAGGGGACTTTGTAAAAAATAAGGTAATTTTAAATATTGTACTGTTGTTTTAATAAAATATAAAATAAAAATTGTGTACGGATATTTTTTGAGTTAACCAGGTAGTTTGCAGAGGAAATATATTTGTTACAGTATCATTAACACTGAGAATTATCACTTCCACCATTGAATATTGATATCATTAAAAATGGAAAGAGGAATTCATTGCAAATAGTAGCAGCATTTTTTTCATTCTAACACTGCAATTGCTGGCACCATTGAACAGGCAAGCAATTTCTCTATCCCTTGTTGAGAAAGACAAATATATGCACCATCTGTGATCTCTTGGGTATAAGGAGGATATTCCTGGAAATTTAAGGAAAGAAGACATTACAAATATGCCTTGTGCCAAGTGTCAAAACACGGAAAATTTTTGTAATGGCTTCACACTTGGGTAAGCTTTATTTGCATATTTTTTTCATATCTCAAGCCTTTGTCCAATTAATTGCTTATAGCTATTTCATGGTTAAGAAAGCACTTCTGAAATCAACCTATGAAAAAAGTCCCTGCCAATAACTTAATACTTTTTAATGTAAAAACAAACTGCAGTTTACCTGGTGGCGTTGGTAGCGATATAGGTAAAATAATTATGGGCCAAACTTCGTATTGAAAGTGCTGCATTAACATATTATGGACACTGACACTAATGACTTTATGCAAAGTCTACCATAACATCGTTGATATGTAAGTGTATTAAAAAGGTCAATAACACTGACCAAGAAAGGAATCCCAATAATGAAAACACCTTCGTTCAAAAGTTCGTCCCGAGCACAGCAGGGCAGAAGACAGAAACATCCATGGACGAATTACATACAAGAAAAACATAGTCTTAAGTAGGGTATATGATGAACTCTGACTGCGATGCAGGATATGCACCGCTTCTTCATTCTCTGTATGAGATTGTCGATGAGCTCTTGAGGCACCATGGCCAATTCCTCTAGTAGCGCGGATCAAACCTGCGGAGTTGTTATAGGCGGCTAACAACATGCTGCCAGGCATTTTCCGACAACATGCGATATGCGTTCCACTGGATTTAAGTATGTAGACACTTCGGGCCAATCCATGCGATGAATATCTTCGCTTTACAATAACACAGCGACAGGCATTGCACAATGAGGTGTAGCATTGTTGCCCATTGAGAAGGAACTCAGGACCCGCAGGACCTCGGAAAAGATACATGTGAGAAAGCAAATCCTCGTTACAAAAATCGGGTCACCAATGATGGAACCTCCTGGGTACGGCCAACCAAGAATTATGCCTCCCCAAACGAGAACTCCGCCACCTGCAAACCGGTATCTTTCTACGATAATGAGCATTGCATATTTGTCATCTTCTCCTGATATGAATACGTCCGCAATCACTAGTGAGACGAAAATGGCGGTCATCTATAACGAGCACTTAGGCCCATAAATAGAGGTAGTGAAATTTCGCAAAAAGATTTCAAGACAAGTTATATTTAAAGACACTGTAGGGTAGTTTGCCTATCCTGCTTGGCTGAATGACTTTGTGGCATGTGTTAACTGTCTGCACACGAATCACTTAGAAACCGTGCCGTTGTTGTTGAATTCTGAGTGGCATGGTCAAATATAAAGACGCCTTCTCAAGCAGACAGCAACCAATGTCAATAGACAAGCTACTTTTGGGTGCTCATAGTATTAAATTATGTCATGTACCTGTATTTATTCGCGAACAATTACTAGCTCTACCCATTGATGAGCTCTCCAGTCCTTGTGTTTCCGGCACGACAGCTAACGTAATCTCTGATGAGTTGGAGCCATCATACGGTTTGCCGAGCGAACAGATCATCTATGTGTGCAGTCTCCTTCGGCCACCTTAAGACGCGACATTGGGAGTCCATTAGAGAATTGCACGTGTTTTACGATGTCACCTGCTGTCTGCAGTCGATCTCTCCTCGTCTGTAGGACATGATGTGGTCCTCCGTTACCTTGGTTGGTCGGGTCAACCACGACTAAACTTCAGTACAGCTCATCCTGTCGTTCGAAATGCCGCCCTAGCTTATACGACAATATGTTGTATGCGATCCCAAACACCTCGCCCACACTAGCTACATTTCGACCTTCTTACAACTTCCCAACGATTCTAACCAGGGTAAAGTAGTCCAGATGTTGTCTATTGGACTGTATTCGCGATATGAAACAGCAACTCAACGTCGTTCAACATGACGTGCACTGTTCAATAGCTCCTACTGCAATACTGATCATACAGCATCACGCTCGTGCTTTATAACATTCGCATACGCCTAGGGTACGCCATGCTGTATATACGGGCATGTCCTACCGAACCCCACCCTATGTGATCCGTTTTTCCTCTGCAATGTTGTATTACTTCCTCGGTTTCGTAATTAGTCTTTACTCGTCAATTTTTGCACTGCGTGTATTTACGCTCCTAACAGTTTACCAGTTCCACATGATCGGCACATGGTAGTGAACGGACCCATGACAGTGTTCATTTCAGATTTGTTGGAAGAATAAATCATGACCGAGAAGTACATAAATGGTATGCAGAGATTTCAAAAGTTCTGAGTTAACAGCTAAGATCCTATTTCAGCTTGTAGTCGTTTCTTATTGTATTCGCGAGATTGTGCAGACTGTGGAGAGTAGAGTGGAGAGATTTGGGTGGCTCTTTACATCGAGGTTTTGAGAGCCGACAAGGGTGAAGTGACGCGAGTATGGAGCAGCGCCGGAATGCGAGGATGGGGGAAATGGTATATCCCCGAGAAAACCCACCGACCAGTGGCATCATACGACTCGATGCGGGAGCGACCCCGCCAGAATCGAACCTGGTTCATCAAGTGGGTAAGTGAGTAGTCTGACCATGCGGTGCAGACTGTGAGGTGAGAGTTGAGAGAGAGAGAGAGAGTGTGTGTGTGTGTGTATGTGTGTGTGTTGGATAGGTGGGGAGGCACGCCGGCGTGAACATCACGATGGTGGGCATCAACGAGTGCCTGGTGGAGGGCCAGCCGTGCGCAGGCAGCTGCACCAACGTGCTGGCGGTGGGCGGCTCGCCGCACCTCGTCGACGCCAACAGGACGGCGCTGGTCGGTGTCACGGTCCGCCAGTCCGCCGAGTGTTACTGCGGCGCGAGGAACTTCACCAGCCGCGAGACCTGCCTCGCCAACCCTTGCCTCAACGGCGGGAACTGCTCGGAGGACACGTTTGGCATCAGGTGACCTTGCACTCTTCAGCAGTCGCGAGTTATTTTCACTTGAATACACCCTTAACCATTTTAAGGCTACGATCGAGTGTAGCTCGAAAAATTCGATTTGAAAAATGTACTTTTCCTTGAAAGAATAACTCACATGTATACAATATGTCGCAAAAATTCGTGTTAGTACTTCGCGGAAACAATCCTCGCGTTTAGAGGAAGAAAAAATGTTATTATAACATAGACCTCCCATTACATAATGTGCATTGTATGACCAACGGGCTGGATCATCTTTGTGTGGAATGCCATCGCAGCTGTCGTGTGCATGATACACCGTATACCACGATAATAAACATCAGAACATCTTTCTAACTACGCATGAATCGATTACACATATGTGAAAGCTAATCGACGGCACATTGCAGACTGACAGTTAATGTTAAGATGCCCCCCCCCCCCCAAGCACTGACATATGCGTCAACTCGCCGTTGCTTGGACTTCTGGATGCGTTGATGTATCTCTGGAGAATTCCTTATTATATGAATAGCCCATTCTTTAAATCTACCCATGTCCGACTGAAGCACACGCGACATTTATAGCTTCCAGCTCGATGCTTTATGCAACAGTGTGCTGCGTCCGATTAAACTATCGGTTCGACACTTTTGGAATGGGGCTGCCATCACACTACAGCTGTGATGGCATTCCACGGAAGCTTGTTCCATCCCGCAGTCATGCAGTGTACGTTGTGTAATGGGAGCTGTGGTAGAGAAACGAAGCGTTTCTGGGCCGAAGTTCATATAAAAAATTTTTCTTCCTCTAGACGTGAGGACTGTTTCGCCGAAATATTAACACGTATTTTTACAACATCATATATATATATATATAAATCATAATCCCTCTATCGTTTAGTGGGATATTACAACATTGCAGCTCAGCAACAATAATTTCCATTGCCAAAAAAATAAGTTTGTTGTAACCACTTAAAAGAGCACGATTGATGGTAAAACTTTTCACGATACAAGACATCTGATTGGGAAATAAATCTACGTCAGCCCATTGGTTGACGAGCAGACAGTAATGAACGTTTCATTGTACAGCAAGCTTGCCTGGTGCCATGTGGACCAGTATGGTGATGGCGAGAGGGAGTACAGAGACCAATAGAATAACCAGTGCCCCTTCATTATTGGATATAGTTGGCTCACTTCTAACTTGCCATGGAAGCCTGTAAATGTGTGCAGTTATCTAAGTGTTAAAAGCAGACCGACGCACGTACATAGGCGGACAATCCATAAGCCAGGCGAAGCGGCTGCTGCACCTTGAAGGGGGGCGGGGGTGGGTTGGTCCCTCAAATGACGTAGCGCAGATCGCGAAGTTATCACACTACGTTTTTTATAGTACTTTATGTAATGCTGAGAGAGACTCTTTATGCAACAAATATAATTTTGTTCCGTGTATATGTAAAGGCTGGTCACGTTAAAGTGAGTACTTTTAAAATGGACCTTAGAAAAATGTCACAGCCGCTGCCTGCATATATTTTAATGGGCGCACTGAGTGACATTTACCCAGTAAAGTTGGCAACGATGGATGGAAAGTAGTTCCAAGTTCTTAACGTCAAACAAAAAGTGTTAGGTAAACATTTTTGATAACTCAAATTATTTCTCTCGTTTTATGGTTATTCTTAATTCATCGAAGTGTAAAAATGAGCTGATCTGTAAAATATTTACTTTTCTAATAATTTCACTGTTTTGCTCCACCAACGTGTGAATAAAGTGATGAGGCTCATGGCAATGTTAATTTTACATGATGGGAAGAATATACAACGTGCATACAAATACCTCGTAAGCAGGGCTTTCAAAAGTGCTCATTTTAACGTGAATAGTCTTCACTTGTTCACTATACACACTACTGCAGTTCCAGAGAAAGGATGGATGAGTGGTTCGTCTAGCTGAACTACTCGTTATCCGCCACTAGATAAATGGGGCACCAGGACAGAAACGTCAATGTAACGTTTGCAGGGTGATCAATTCCGACACTGTTAACGTTGTGGCCGACAACACGATTGAAATGAATGCGATCTCGTTCGATCGGGTGTACAACTGTAATGGGAGCCTGCACGAGGCATGGGTGGAGGCCCGCGGTGACTGTGGGCTATTTTGGGCGTGGGAGAAAATTTCCGGGCAGCATATATCGGGACTCTATGGCGCTAGCAACCGAACGAGTTGGCGCAGTGGTAACTCACTGGGTTAGCATTCGGGAGGACCCGGGTTCGATTCCCTGTCCTATCATGCTGAATTCGGTTTTTCATGGTTTTCCGAAATCACTCCAGGCGAATGCTGGGATGGGTTCCTAACAAAGGCCATGGCCGATTCCTTCCCAATCCCTCTTCCCTGCACAACTTGCATTGTCTCTAATGACCTCGCTGTCGACGAGACGTTAAGCCCAACTACCTACCTACCTATGGTGCTAGTACGTTGATTTTGGTGCCAAACGAATGACTTTGTCTAGAGCTTTCAATTACAATCACGATAGCCAATTACAGCCATTCGTGTATTCTTCACACTTTTTATATCAAACCTTTGAAAAATCACCCCATGTAGGATGTGTTCGATTGTTTTCTAATTATTCTATATATCACAGGCGTTTTTTACTGTGTTAACGTAAAAAAATCTAAAAGTGCCTTATTTTTAGTTAAATAAAAATTTTATTTGTATTTTATTAGAAAACTGTAAATATTGAATTTCCTATTAATGCGAATAAAAACAGTCAGGAATTTGGTGTGTTGGTAATGTCCAAAAAAAAAACAGTTCTTATGCAGAATATTATTACACTGAGTGTGCGCGAATGCGGTGCGTTGTCCCTTTGGTATAATTATATAGACTCGATTAAGCTTTGTTTTCATGAGGCGAAAGAATATCCTGGAAGTAGAACACTAGTAGGGCTTCAGAAATGTTTGAAGTAACCATGAATGGAATATATAAAGAATTACTGATAAAATATTTTGTCCGCGGACCAGTGTACCGCTTGTGGCCCGCGAGCTACGAATTCAATAACACTGTGTAATCCTTCCACGGTTACTTCACATTTTTCTGAAGTCCTGCTGAAGTTACACTTCCAGGATATTCCTCCGCCTCTTGCAAACTAAGCTTAACTAAGTTTAGAAAATTACATGAAAGAACAACCCATCGAATTCGTGCGCACTCAGTTGTAATTATATTTTGCATGAGAACTTTTTCTTACTAGGCGCTACCAACACACGTGTTTTCTGGCTGTTTTTTTTTGTCATATTTACTATAAATGAAATACTATAAATTATAAAGAAAATTTAGTTAAACTACAATTTTAACGAAAACTAAGATACTTTTATTTTAACAGAGTTATAAAACGATTGTGATGCTTAGGAAATAACTAAACACGTCAGACATGGGGTAATTTTTCAAAGGTTTGATTGAAAAAGTGTGAAGAAACCTTGAATATACTATACATATATCTTCTGTAATGAACTTTTTTTCAGTTGTGCATGCCCTTCTGGTCTGGATGGACCCGCGTGCCAAGAAACAGCCCGCAGTTTCAATGGCGATGGATGGGCTTGGTTCCCTGCTTTGGAAATGTGTGACCATTCTCATCTCAGCTTCGAGTTCATCACCCGGAAATCAGATGGAGTGCTGCTTTATAATGGACCACTGGTTGCACCAGAAGAGGAGGAAATACTGATTTCAGGTTCTCTAACGTGTAGATGGAACTATTAATTTAAGAAATATCATTACACAAGCCACTTACTTGTTTTAAATTTAATTTTTCTTTTGTTTACATATATGTCAGGGTATTGTACTTTGTATGGAAAAAGAGATTTTTATTTATATGTCGACTTTCTTTTGCAGATTTTATTTCTGTCGAACTTGACAAAGGAATTCCAAGACTTCTTGTGGACTTTGGATCGGGAACTTTAGAGCTTAAAGTGAGGACTAAGAAGAGTCTAGAGGATGGAGAATGGCACCGCATCGATGTCTTCTGGGACACACAGGTTTTATTCAATCCTACTTTATTAAAATAGTATTACAGTACTTATTATTGTGTATTGCGTTTTTCTTTTCATACTACGTCGTCAAGAGGTAAAAACCATACAAATGAAATTTGGTATTTGAGAAATTTCCTTATACGTATTTAAAATTTGACTTTACAAACTATAGTAATGTTATAGTGTAATTTTCTCTACAATACTGTAAGCTAAGTTTGTTGCAATTAATTCTAAGTACTCTAAATACAATGCATAAAGACTGCACTAACCACTTATATTTAAACAATGAATTATTTTTGATGTGATACAATACATCTATTTTTTTCTCTACTCATTAAAGAAGTTTAAATAAAATTTATTGAACATCGTTATATTCCAAATTAAACGTGGCAAGTAATTGTTTACACAAGTTTACACATAGATGTAAAGACTGGCAAAAACCGAATTGCTTGCTGCATTTTAAAAAAATAAATCAAAATCGTATTTATAAGTAACTACTCTATGGGCAATCAATCATAAACATTAAGGGTGTAATTTATTGCCAATAAAATTAATCGGTACGTTAAATAGCATCTCTTAAATACACGTGAAACTTCCTGGTGTTCTGGGAACTTATACACAATCTGCACAAAAATATTGATCACCATGAGTCACGCGAAACAACGATGGTTACCACACAGTATCGTCATAGCCTGGCATGTGTCCCATTTGCGTTTAATGCGGTTTGCTTGCGCGGATGTACCACTAGGGGGCCTACGTGTCTTTCCATAATGCATAGCTGCAAGATACCGAATAAGGCCCTAGTAGCAGTGTGTGCAGTGTGAGCCACAGAGCTAAGTTCAGTGAACACGCAGAATACCTAGGCCATACAAGCCTTTCTCCAGCTAGATGAGTTTGAGAGAGGCCGCATCGTCGGCCTACGAGAGACAGGTTGGACCTTTCGGCGCATTACTCGCCACTTGAATCTTTCTTCCAGAACTGTCGGTGGGTGTTGGACGCAGCGGGAACAGAAGGAGACACATGCCCGCCGAGAAGGCTCAAGTTGAGCCCGGCGGACCGCCAGCACGGAGGATCGTTTCATCATGCGAAAGGCTGTAAGCAATCCACGGGTGTCGCTGCACGTCATCCAGGGACATGTCCCGACAGCTGGGTGTACGGCTGTGTCCACCGGTACCATATCCAGGAGGCTAGCGGAGTGCTATCTGTCGTATTGGTAGTGTCCCTTACGACGTGCACCATTACGACTTGAGCGCCGCCGAGCATGTGTGACCTTCTGCCGGGAACGGGCAGCATGGCAGCTTGGGTACTGGCGACGAGTGGTGGTCAGCGACGAATCACAGTTCAGTCTGGGTACAGACGACCGACGAATATCGAGTCTGGAGACGCTGTGGCCAGCGCTGTAATCCACGCGTTACTTTACAGAGGTACACCGCCCCAACGAGAGGTGCAATTGTATCGGATGCTATATCCAACGATCCCTGCACCCCACTGGTAGTGATTGAAGGAGCCCTGATGGTGTGACGATGCATTCAGGGAATTCTGCGACCATGTGCACCCTGCTTCCTGGTGCATCTTGACAACCCCATTTTCCAGCACGATAATGCCCAGCCTCTCACAGCACAGGCATCTCTGGCCTGCCTTCACGATGTCAACATGCTTCCTTGACCAGTAAAGTCCTCAGACCCCTCGCCCATCGAGAAAGTTTGGATCCAGATTGGACGGAAACTTCAGCCAGCAAAAATATGGCGGATTTGGAGCGTCAATTGCGCCAGTTGTGGTAGGATCATTCCCAGGAGAACATCCGATGTCTGTATGTTTCCATGCCCGAACTTATCACCGCCTGTCTCCGTGCTATGGGTAGTCCAACACCATATTAAGTACATCCTGCATGTGTTTGTCCCCTGCAATACATGCATGGTGTGGCACAACATTGTGATGTTTTCTGTATACATACTACCATGTCCTGTGCCCGTACCCACTTATGTGCCCCTGCGATGGCACCTTGAGGGTGACGAATTTTTTGCCAAATGAGTGTACTTCGAACAAATTTGAAATTACAGTTGTAGGCTGTAAAATAATTCAATAAAAATCTGCCGATCTCCCGTGCCGCAGTCGGTTGGTGCGCCACCGATCTGGGGTGCGGGAGGCTCTGGGTTAGAATCCCAGGTAAGACATAGGTGTAAATTTAGGTTAGGTTATATGTTAGTCTGTAAGCCATCCCCTGCTAAGCTTTGAAGCATAAAATCGGGGGACGTTAAAAAGCCCTTTACAATACAATACAATCAATATAAATCTCTGACCCTAATTGAAAGGAAATAATGCAGAGCGTACTCTATTTGTTTTTTAATGTAAAAAATATAAACAATTACGAAGTTGAGTTGAAAAGTTTTAACACTCTAAAGAGAGCATTAACTACAGAATACAACTTAGAAAACATTCGAGAGCTTATCACAACAGCCAACATACTCTTTATAAGAACTGCGTTTGTGTAGTGGTCAGATAACTCACGTAGACGTTGACGAACCGAGAAATAAACTCGTCATATGTCGGAAATCCCTCGAACGTCGCCACTGGCGGATCAGTTTTCGCAAAGTACTCCCATTTCTCCCACCACTTCATTTCGTTATTTTGCCATCCTCACCTGGCTTCATTCCTTCGGTACTGAATACATCGTCTGTTAAGTGTCACCCAGATCTCTCTCACTCGCTATTCTTTACTAGGCTGTCATCAGGTATTACAAACGAAATCATTTGGCATATCCAACCCATACACATTAAATGTCATTATTTCTAACGCACCCCTTCCATTAAATAACATTACTCATTAACAGACAGCTTGTAATAGTATATTTTCATAGTTTAAACAACGTTGTTAGTTTTAGAACATGCTGATTAATAGGGGGTAAAATAACAAATTTATTTAACGCCATAAACTAAAAATATATTTTCAAACGCTCTCGAATGGATAAAGGAACTTCCAAGTAAAAAATCAAACTATTTACCAAAATCGATATCACCGGTGAGCAAAGCAGTCCTTATCCAAGACATTGCTCTTTAAGATTTATTGAAGCTCATAAACAGCTTGGAACTGGATATAAAAATACAGCACTTCATTAACCCAACTCACATATCTCTAATCTTCTTCTTAATGAAGCTATGTATGTCCACACATATTTTAGTCGTTTGTGATTTTCAGTGTTCTTAGACAATCACTTGGACGCATGCTTGTCCTCGTAGCTCAACAATGACTACTCCGATCGGGAAGCAAGGTCATTCAATCATTCATTACTCCTTACTCAACGCATATATATGGTTGCAGAGTTGATTGTCATATATCGTATTCAACCTCCTTTGACTAGAGTGCCGCAGTAGGATGCGTCTCTCGGTACCCATCCTTGGACTTTAAAGATTAATCCTGATGTTGAATTTCTCCTCATCAGGTCACATCCCTAATCATGCAGCGTCCACATATTCTTTCATCTCTGAAACATCACTTGACACACGTAGACTAGTGATAGAACCAATTTGCTTCTGATATACTTCGAAATTTCCTTTAGTGATGTCCACAGCTATTCTGTCTCTGCGTGGAAGATCCCCGACAAAATCCGCCGACCAGAGGTAACTCGCGTTTGGTATCTGTTCAGAGTTCCAAGTGTCACAATAAAATCAGCCTTTGATATTATGGCAGCATACATCAGTAGTTAACATCAAGTTTATACCTCCAAATCTAATGTTTTGGGGTAACTTTCGATATTGTTAAGAATGGATCGACTGGAGACGCGAAATTTCTATGTGAACTTCTGATCTTCCATTTCAGAAACAATATTCTTATCTCCGAAATACATCTAGATCCAACATATGGCTTAACTCATCATTACAGTATGAAATATATTTCTTTGCTCACAACTATACAGCGCAAAACAGTTTTGCATCATTGGGAATTGAGAGATACTGTGTTGCTCACGACACGGAGGGGATGAAAATACACACTTCCTCTACAGAATACCACGCCTGACTTGACACAAGCCAACGACTACGAAAAACAAAATATGATCTGAGGCATCGTGCATCAAAATTAGAGGTGATGCGAAACTTTTTTGCCCAGTGTAAATTTGTTCCAAAAGCACACAGTTTCCCCATTAAACTGCACGTCTTCCTGGAGGAAGCAGCTGTCCGGTGACGATTTGTTTTGAGTTGAGTTCAGAAATTTGGGCGGCTCTTAACAATGAGGTCTTGAGAGCCGATGAGGGTGGAACGAGGTGAGAATGGAGCAGCGCCGGAATGCAAGGACGGGGAAACCGGGAGATCCCCGACAAAATCTGCGGTATAAGTACTGAGAAATCAACTGATGTTCTTGACCAATCTTCCACTTGAAAAAAATTAAGAGATTTTTATAACCATCTTGAAAAAGTCAGGTTAGATCGTGTGAATTGTGCAGTCTTACCAAATATTACTCAGCTATAATAATACCACCACTCTTCCATTTTTTCGTAATGTTCTTCATAGATGGCAAATTCTAGAAAATAAAGTCTTCCGAAACAGTGTTTGTTTATTTTGAGAATTAAAGATGTGTGTACTTCTGTCTTTAAAAATCTCCTGCAAGTAGTACTACAACAATGATGCCTACAGTCATGTACTGTTTTGTTGTGGTCTTCCTGGCATTGCAGCGATGGTTTAATCGCGTCGAAATAAGGGTGGTAACGAATTATTGGTTATTTCTGACTCGCAAGATACACACGACTGTAAATAGAAAATAAACACCTGATGCAATGTCACTTCACCCACACATTTTTCAGGATAGTGAGTTGTTGGGCCGTGGTATCGTTAGGTCAGACCCAAAGGCGCATGTTTTTATTAAGGTAGGAAATGTGGTTGCTTTCGACAGCAATGGAGGGGGTGGCATTAAGGGCTCTTCGATCTTATTCAATCGTCTTTTTTCATTAAAGTAATATAATTGAGGAATATAACAGTAGTTTACTCGTTAAACTTAACACCCAAAAAAACTTATACAGTCACATTCAACCCTGATTGAAAAACAGGACGTCTCGTACCAGATGCTGGATTTACAATATCAGCATGATCATGAAATCTCAGCCCAACACAACGTCAGGGTACAAGGATATTGTGTAGAATTATTTATTCAGTATTCACAATGTCCCAACAATATTTGTGCAAGTGTTGTAGTTGGCTGCTGGAAAAATCCTAAATAGGTAAGTAACTTATGTAACAACCGTTATTTACAGCATAAAACTCACGATAAATGAATGTTTCTTCGTTTTTGACAAAATTTAAATGCATACGAAATCGACATATTTAAAAGCAAACGGAAAGGTGATTTCGGCGCCAAGTTAAGTCCGTTTATTGTCTACTACAATAGGCAGATGTACAGGAATTTTTGTTTTGTAATGTCGTATTCACCTTCTTTGTGCACCTTGACGAACCCGACACGACGAAAAGTGTAAAGAGAATCTACTTTTGCCTTGCTGTCTAGACTGTGGTTTTGTCGGACTGACCTTGTTTCTTATTGGCTGTCGAAAATTTTTCGTCTTGTTGAGTCTGTCGTGTGGTGCTTGTTCTGTTGTGACTTCAGCATAAGTTGGCATCCTAGCCACGTGACGGAGGTGCAGTACCGCCCTCAAGGAGGGTCAAATGGGACAAGTTGTCCCAGATTCCCGACCCCAAGGAGCCACTTCAAGCCTGTTAACTTACAAAGTTTTTCACGCTTGATAGTTTACTGACACTGGGGTAAGATTATGCAAAACCACCTCACAAAAATAATGTGTTAAATCGAGAACACGCTTATGCAAAGCATTAGATAGTATAGGTATTGTATCAGGAGTCCATTTTAAACAGGGGTGTCACTGGTTCGGCTTGGTCCGATAGAATATGATACCGCACCGACCTGTCCTATCGAAAACATTTGGTTAGTACGTTCCAATCAGTCTGACTGCATTAAAAATCTGCGTGCAGGATATCTGAGTGACGTCGCAACGCTGCTGAAAGCAGTAGATGAGGGGCGGTGAATGTCGGTGACTAGCTATAGTAGTACGCACATTTGAAAACTTGTAGTCCTACCTTCAAGTTGAGGTTATTTTCTTCTTGTCGTCGCCTTTTATTAAGGACATTTCCAACAATCGCCAAGCATTCAGGTATCATGCCAATCACACGTACTTTGTTATTGCTGCGGTTTTCCTTTCGCTTTGCAAAATCATTTTTAACGAGGCACATGGGAAAAACGTGTTGTTTAATTACTGGCTTACGCAGCCATTGTCGCAGTCGACGATGTGCCGCTTTGTTGGGGTGGTGTAAGTATACTGATGTTTCGCCATACACTGCAGCAGGTATTTTCAGACCTCACCCCATTGGCTCTTGTGTAGGCCAATCACGGGAGACTTTTCCGCGTTGGCTCTTGCGTGGGCCAATCAGGGGAGATCTAATTTTCGATTAGCTTTTATGTTAACCAATCGTATTTACTCTCTTTATTGCGGTCGGTGTGTCTATGCATACGAATGAGTGGTGACCAGGTGTTAATCAGTTTATATCCATCTTATTTATTGATATTGTTTGTTTTTCCATATTTCTGTTGTTTCTCTTACTGCCCTCTTTCCGTAATCGCGTATGCTAGCTATGGTTTTGAATTTGTGCGGATATGATTGAATGTTTCACTATGGCTGATCTCGGACTTTCATGCTTGAAGTATCGAATGCGTTACTTGATTATGTTGTGATTTCTACCTGTCTGGCCTACGTGAACTTTTCCACGGGAACAGGATACTTTGTATATACCAACAAGTTGTTCAGCTGGACTTTTGTCTTTCACTGTGGGTAAAATTGTGTGTACTTTTCGTGAAGGTATTGTATTGCGTGAATTTCGTATTTCTTCAAGATTCGTGATAAACGGTCGGTTATTCCTTGAACATGTGGAAGTAGAGCTATTTTTCCCCCAAAAAATTGTCGGGTTTTCTTATATATTGACCTTTGTTTATGGCTAGTTGCATGTCTTTCTTTATGTATTTGTTACTGCTATAGTTAGATGTTTGATTTCTTCAGGGAGATTAGATTCTTATTTCTTCGCCTTGTTCACCAGAGTGGTGATGATTGTTTTCTTCTGAGCTGGTGGATAATGAAAGGCAGCATTTATATTTTGGTCAGAGTGAGTGGATTTGCAGTACACACTGTGTCCCAGCTGGCCGTACGATCTTTTGGAGACCATCGAATCCAGGAAAGGAATTTTCCCTTACTTTTCCAGTTCCATAGTAAATTTTATGTTTGGATGTATGCTGTTATGTCCTAAGAAATTAGTAAGATTATAATTGCCATGGCTCCATATGTTAAAAGTACGTCCGTATATCTGGATCAGCACTCGGGTTTGTGTGGACTAGACTGAATTGTTTTTTTCTTCCCCAAAATTTAACATGAATAATTATGCCTGTTAGCAATGGAGGCAAACGTGAGCCGGGAGTGCCTTCTGTCTGTATGCAGAAGTTCCTTCTGAAAATTAATACCACAGAAGCCATACAATATTTTACCAATTTTCTCGTTTCATCGCTAGCAAGGGTTTCTCCAAGATATGATCGAAGATACTGAAGTGTTTCTGGTATCGGGACTATGTTGAGATTTCTCATGGCTTGTATGAAGTAGGCTGAATCTTCGAAGTAAAACTTCGATGTTTGTATAATTGAAGTAATAAGTCTGTTTAGATGCCTGGCTAAGAGATGTGTTATTGTTATTGTAAAGGGCTTTCTAACGTCCCCCGGTTTTATGCACGAAAGCTTAGCAGGGGACGGTTTACAGACTAACTTGTAACCTAACTTAAATTAACACTCATGCCACACCCGGGATTCTAACCCAGAACCTCCCGCACCACAACTCAGTGGTGCACCAACCGACTGCGCGACGGGAGGTCGGCAAGAGATGTGTTAGTGATCTTGTTGCACTTACAATATGGCGAAGAAGAATATTTGGCTTGTGGAGTGGAGCGGAGAGATCTGTGCGACCTCTACACAGCGAGGTCTTGAGAACCGATGAGGGTGAAGTGAGGTGAAAATGGAGCAGCGCTGGAACACAAGGGTAGGGGAAACGGGAGATCGCCGAGGAAACCCGCCGACCAGCGGAATCGTATGGCACAATTCCCACATGCAAAAATCCGGGCGTAACCCCGCTGGGAATTGAACCATTTTCGCCTTGGTGGGAGGCGAGTAGCCTAACCACTACACCAATACGGCCTCTCATCTAGCTTTTGGATTTTCGGAAGGCCGTAGGCTTGGGTTCTGCTGTCTTTGACTAAAAATCTTCTACTTGACTTCTTCTGGGAATGAATACTTGAGGATGAGTTTCTTGGTTTAAATTTTAGCCTGCAAGATTAGATTGCGGTTGAACAACTTTGTACCCTGTTGAGTTTGATATGAACAGGATACTATTTCTTTCTTATAAAATACAAATATTAACTAAAGACCATTAATGGCAAAGTGATCACTTCTGAAATCAACCTCTGAAAAATTGCGCTTCTCATAAATGCACATATTTAAAGGGCACACTAACTGGCGTACTCCCATTAAAGTTGTTAATGACGGAGAGGACGTAGGTCCATGTATAAACGTTGAATTAAGAGTTAAATAAGCATTTGTGAATACTGAAATTATTTATGTTGCTTCCCGATTTGTAATACATGTAAGTGTACCTAATAACAAACATGAAAAAAAAATTAATTTTCTAGTCATGTGTTTTCTAATAATTTCACTTGTCCGACGTACGAATAAAGTGATGAGGCCTATGTCAATGTTAATTTTACATGGCGGAAGAATACACGATATTCTAACAGGGCTTTAAAAAGTGCTGTTTCCCGCGAATATCCTATAGTACGACAGCAAATGGTAATCCTGTTTCCAAGCAACAAGTTTTCTACTGATAACGTAGAATAAAAAAAGTAGTAAGTAATGTTCGAAGTACATTGTTGCATGTTAAACAGAGGGAACCAGAAAGAGCCCCAGGTTCCTGAAGTGCCCTGGGTGGCCCTGCGGGGGTTGACGATTGACCGGGGGGGGGGGGGAGTCAGGCACATCACTCTCAGAAATTATTCGTAGAATTACCATATCGTTGTATACGAATAGTGAGAAATTGCTAATGGTAAACTATTTCCCCATACATATATGGTACTGTTCCGACATTCGCTCACAAAACAGTCAAATGCATAGGAAAGTCCCCAACCTTGTATAGTAACGACGCTCAACATTCCTGTATTTGCAGTCTGGCATTTTTTTACGTGTTAGCAAGGTGTTTGTGGGAAAACACTTGGGGCAGGCGCACGTCACGTGGTTGCAGGACGTGCAGCTGGTGGTGGACCTGTGCCGCACGGCGGACGTCTCGGAGTCGGAGGACGAGCCGCTGCCGCAGTTCGAGGGCTCGAGCTGCCGGGCGCGCGGCGTCGTGCCGCCGTTCGACGAGTTCCTCGACGTGAGCGCGCCGTTGCAGGTGGGCGGCATGCACGTGGCGCGCTTCGACCCGCGCCTCTACCGCTGGCGGTCCGCGCCACGCGGCCAGCCCTTCCACGGCTGCGTCAGGAACCTTGTGCACAACAGCAAGGTATGCTTTAGACATTTCCACACAGGCCAGAGCTGAGGAATATACAGAATGTTGCAAAATTGCATGTCAATATTTCGGGAAACGCGCCTCACATCTGGAGGATGAAAAGATGACATATGAACATAGGTCCGCAAATGCTCCGTTTCTTTACTACAGCCCGTAATACACAATGTAAAGCCCGCAGGCTTGACCATCTTACTGTGGAATGTCATCGCGAAGTGCACTTTGAATTCTGACTGACAGGATCGGGGCGTCTTCTCCGGAAACTAGAATGGCAGTTTCGTCCGCATATTGCAGCACTGTGGCGTCTGGGATGGTGGTAATGTAAGCGGCATAAATGGAGAACAGTGTAGGGTTGAGCAATGCGCCTTACGGCACTCCTACGTGGATGGAGAATTGTCGAGACTGGGTGTCAGATACTCGGACACAATAAATGCTTTTGGACATAAAACTGTGAATAATGGAAATGAGGCGTTCAGAGATGTTAAAGTGATGTAATGTTTGAAGTAGTGCTGCATGATGAAATGAGTCGAAAGCTTTGACTATATATAGTGAAATTAATACAGAGTGTTTGTGGTTATTGAAACCAGCGGTGATTTTGTCAGTGGCTGAGACGATGGCGTGAAGTGAGGAGTGTTTTTTGCGAAATTCAAATTGGGTATCAGGAAGTATGTGAAGTTGGTCAATTGACTGTGTAAGTCGAACCAGTATGATGCATTCTGCGATTTTGGAAATAACTGATAGTAATGCGATTGGGCGATATGAGGTGATTTGTTCAATTGTTTTGTACACATCCCCAAAGATATCGCATCACTGTAGACAAATAAAGAGTTGAACATTGTCGAGGTAATATTAGCAATAAGAGAGCTAATGTTTACGATGATAATCATGTGAAATGCATGAATATTGATGTATATTTATAATCTATTGTTTTATAAAGACCTACATTGGTTACAAAGGTACCACTGTACTTCCAATTGTACAGATTCGAGATTTTCCATGCAGATGTGTGTGTGCAAAGAAGTTTTCCGATTATCAAAAAGACGAAATCTTTAAGAATTTTAATGAACTAGAAAGTCATGAGCAACAAAATGATACCTGTAACAGAAAACAGGTAGATGCAGTACTGTAGTTAATAGCACAGGGGCCTGTTGCATAAAACTCTGTCAAATATTAGTATAAACAAATAGACCTAAGTTAGACTACGTACTAATTAAAAAAAACTATCTTCACGCCAATAGCTGCATAAAATAATATAAATGTAGAACAATTAATATTTAGGGATTTGGTTTAGTAGTGTTGTAATAATGTTTAAACACTGACATTTTACACATAATATTTTTCACTCTATTGTACCGGTTACTAGGAACTAACGCACTGTCGATTACTACTATTTCTAAAACAGTATTTATATTTAACCAGGTATTAGGTTACAGTGTAAGCCTATCTTAATTAAAACTATGCACCTCTGCAGGTTCAGACTAGATGTCCTCGCAAGCCGAATGCCAAACTGAGGGAAACTTCTTACCAGTATTACATCACATGTGGAGCTCTCCAACATAGCATGTATGAAGGCATCTGATGATGTTCGGATTTAGATTGAACACATTACTCTGCCAGAGAGTACTACGTTCTATGACTCGATCTCGTATGGAAGTGATGTGGACGATGTCGTAGTGGAAATGGAATAATGTATTATTAAATTAAAGGTCATACAATGGATCTGTGATACATTTTTACTGCAGTAAAGTGAAAAACCCTAATAATTAAGGGTCAGAAGTTGTTAAATCATGTGACTTAATGTTTGAGTTGTTTTATGTACTCAATTTTTAAGTCGTGAGTTGACAATTTGGTGCCACACGTGCTGTATGACACTTGCAAGAGCCATGTTGCACCACGTGTTCATATACCTCGCTACCAACATACAAAAAAAGTTCTTACATTTATATTTTTTTATTTCAAAAGATTATTGAAAATTTCTCAAGTTCTCCTGTAAAATTTATAAATATTGACTTGGCAACTTTCGATTCTGAGTGTCTCATTTTATACATCTAAAATGTTAATTTCCTTTGGATTATGTGATCTTTCGTTCCTAGAATAGAAATAATGTGAAAGTTTTTTTAAGTCTTTTTAATGTATATTACTATTAGTTAACATTTCAACTTTAAAAGAAACACAACAGAGAATGTCTGGTAAAGTGTAAAAGAAAACTTTTGTTAACATTAGAACATTTTCCTAATTTGTAAAAATGCAAAAAATTATTTAGTTTTATATTTCCAAATATTAAACTGACGTGCAAAAATTAAGGACGAGACAGGTTCTCACACGTAATGTCGTGCAACAGTAATTCAAATAGGTACAAAGCATACCATAACACCATCGAGATATAAGAGCATGGGAAAGATGAACAGCACTGACCAAGAAGGAATTTAAAAAATGCAAAGGACCTTTATTTAAATATGGGTTCTGAGCACACCAACACACAAGAAGAATCGCCCATGTGACAGGCGGTAGGCAAGAAAAATGCAGTCCTCAGTACGGTATATGATTGCCCCTGGCCATCTGTTCGTGCTCAGTACCAAATAGTCGAAGACATCTGGAGGCATCACGGTTCATTCCTCTTGTAGTGCAGATGACAGCTGCGGAGCCATTGCTGGTGGCTGGCGACAGGTTTGCAGGTATCTCCCAACAATATCTCACACATAATACATTGTATTTAGGTCAGGGAACCGTGCAGTGAATGTATTCATTCTCCAACAGCTCAGCGACAGAAACTGTGTTATGCGATGTAGTATTCTTGTCCATGAAGAGGAACTCAGGGAACACAGCATCCAGTAAACGATACACATGAGGAAGGAGAACATCCGTACCACAACAGCCACCAGTGACTAAACCTCCTGGGAAGATGTGGCTCTCCATACAACCACCAAGTATTATGTCTCCCCAAAAGAGAACTCCGCAACCTACAAACCGCTGCCTTTCGAAGATACTGGAGAGGTGAGAGTATGTTCCCCGCTCCTCCAGATGAACAGACGTCTGGAGTCACTAGTGAATAAATCGGTTCTCATACAGGAAGAGTAGTTGACCCCATTGCTGAGTTCCCCAGTTCCTGTGTTTCCGGCACCACAGCAAATGCCATCTCCGATAAGTAGGGATCAATAGCTCACACCATACTGGTCGCAACCACCTGTGAGCACTCTCCTGGCTGTAATGACACATGGTATCGTGCATCCAGTAGTGTGTCTCATGTGTCTTGCAGTTTCACCTACTCCATGCCATCGATCTCTCCATGCCTGTAGGAGAATATACCAATCCTCTGTAGGCGTGGCCCCTCTTGGAAGATCAATACTATATATTCCTTCATCTGTTCATGTCATTGGAAATGCTGTCCAAGCTCCTGACATGATGGTGTATGCAATCCCGAACTCCTCGACTACAACTTCACAAATATTCAAGCTCGGGTAAAATCGTCCAGATGTTGTCAACGGGACTGTCTGTTAACCATTTGAGACACCAGACAGCAACTCGACATCGTTCGACCTGACGTGCTCAGTGCAATAGCATCCACTGTAATGGCCATGCATACTCCACACTCAAGCACATGGATAAAGTACGTCGTGCTTCGTATATACGCTTGTCCTACCGCACCGGAACTAGGCGATCACATGGTTGGTATATCAGTTGGTTCTACCTATTCAGTCTTCTGTTGTGTTAATTTCTCCATTTCGTCCTTAATTGTTGCTCTCCAGTTTACTTAGAGATGGTAGCCTGATGGCAGGCAGTGTGGCTTGTGGCTTGCTTGTTGGTGGCACTGAGTGAACGTGCGCAGCTGTACGACATGCGGCGGCCCGGGCTGTGGCGTTCCAGCGAGGCTGGATGCTCGAGCATGACTCGCGCGTGCAACTCGCAGTGCCTGAGGCATGGCTCGTGCGAGGGGGGCTTGGCGGCGCCACGTTGCCACTGCGCCCCGGGCTGGACCGGAGCCGGCTGCACTTCGCCCACCATACCTGCCACCTTCAAGCACCTCAGCTACGTCAAGTACGCCCTCTCCTTCGAGCCCGACCGATTCCTGTCGCGCGCCCAGCTGCGCTTCCGCACCCGCGAGCTAGCCGGAGAACTGCTGCGCCTCAGCGACCAGCACGGCAAGGAGTACGCCGTGCTCGAGGTATGTCCTCCCTCGCCTCTCACTGCCCCTTCATCACTACTCCTCCATGTCCGCTTCCCCTCACTCCAAACCTTTCACTTCGTCTACTACAAATTTGGACTCCCATTCGTTAGGACCTGATTTTGAATCCTGGTCCGGCCATCCTGATTTCGATTTTCCATAATTTCCCGAGATCGCTCCAGGTGAATGCTGGGATAGTTCCTTACTGCAGGCCAAGGCTGGTTTCCTCCCCTGTTCCTGCTCCTCTGAGCAACTTGCTCCTTCTCTAATGACCTCGCTGTTGACGAGATGTTAAGAACCATATACCTTCCTACCAGACTACACTTCCCTCCTCTTACTCTGACTTCTCACATGCCTTTGATTTTTCGGTAAATTATCACATACGATGTCTATTCGCATTAAAAAGTTAGAGACTCTATTCAGGTGCCTGGGTATAATTCCCGCAACAGCAGTAATCAGTTTGCTGAGATTTTCTCTTAATACAAAAAGTGTCCGAGGAAGGGGCATGACCTAAGTGCATCTCAAGACTGAGTCCCATACATCTATTAGGAAGATAAGTCTTGCAAGGAGTCGTGCATCGCTGCAGAGTGTCGTTGGGCGACTATAGCCGCGATTGGGGGCAAGGCTACATCCTAGAAATGTGAAAGTAGAGGGAAAAGCCAGCATGGATACCGTAAAACCCCTCTCAGCAAAATATAAGTTAAAAATGTTCATGCATTGATAGAAAATGCTGTAGGAGTAAGATAGGTGGGAACCATGCTCCTTATTAATAAGGGGAGTTGGGTAGAGGGTCGTAAAGCTAGTAGGAGCGAAGGATGCAGTTCCTTAATTTGTTAGGTATGGTTGAACTAGGGTGATGTTATAAGGTTACTAAGGTATATTGTTTGCGCTCGAAACATATTTGCAGCAGGAATAGATGTTGCTTCGCAAATGTATTCCACAACAGCTACCAAAATTTTTCCAATACTAAAAGTTGCTGAAGTATTTAGGTAATTAGAACCCATATGAGTAAAAATTAACTTATATATCACCATGTAGGATATGCTTCAATAGGTTGTGACGGTTTTCCCTTCATCACGGCCACCACAACTTCCCCTCCCAACCTCCACCAAACTCCTGCAAATTATAAAAAGGAGGAGGAAGCAGTAATTCCACATAATTAACTTCATCGGGTTAGGGCAAATTTGACTACACTTCCAGAGTGGTGGGGGTGTAATCACAAATGAACAACATACAAATCTGGATATCTCTGAACATGATTGTGGCATTACTATATGTTTTCTTTTTTCAGGATGCCACTTTTAGTTTTGTGTACAATACTGATATGTTGAACATAGTAACAACCAACCTTTTTTCTGATTATTCGACAATATGCAAATACAACCAACACTCTTCCCTTATTACCATATAACCACTCTTTACACCCAATGTGCATCGCCTGCCAAGGTCCTTGACTTTAAATGGGAGGCTCTCCCATCAACACAAAATGCGACCAATGAAACCACGAAAAATTCTACTCCTTCCTTCTGTCCTCTATGCAAAACATCATTCAGTGCAATCAAGCATTGAGCAGATAGTATTCCTCTCATCTTACACCCGAAAGTGCAGGTATTGCTTCTCCACACCACACCGGTCAAAGCAAAGCTGGGGATACTCTCCCCACAAACATAGTGCTCGCTCTGACACACAGCATGCAGGGCCGATAATCACAGCATCATTCATCCACACTGTCACACAGGCTCCTCGTCCTTTCTATTATGGACGACCGTAACCTCACTTCTTCCTCTAGACACTTCCAACATGCCCCGAGTCCCTTCACTTTGAGCTTCCGAGTAGGTTTTCCCATTTCCATACTTCGTAGCCCCTTCCCCCACTAGGGTAAATGCGGAGCAATCATCGACTCTTACCAACATTCTGTCTAGGGAACTGATCTCTAAGTCCCACTCGTTTTCTAAGTCCACTCTCAAGCAGGAAAATGTTATACCTCTCAGAGTAAATCTTCGCCAAAACCTAAGTCCACGGTTCCAGCCAGAAAATGCAAAGTCTCAACTCACTACTGCCAATATTTTTGTTTACTTCGGCAGAACATTTCTAAGTTCCAACTTATTTCTACCAAAAACTAAGTCCATTACTACAGCCGAATTTTTTTTCTAAGTACCGACTTACTGCTGCTAAGAACTAAGTCCATTACTTTGTTCGGCTGAAGTTAAAGCTCGTGTTGGCGACAGGATAAACTAAATCCCGAAGTCCGCGCAGTTCCTCCTCGAGCCGCAGACCGAGTCCCTGGAAACTCGGCGACGATCTATGGAATAAAACAAATGTGGTGAAGCATGGGAACTAATAACTTTGGTATGCTCAAAATGTATTACAAACAATGTTCTATCTACATGGGGCCACGGTGTCTGAGAAGTTATCCTGCTCGCCTCCCACCAAGGCGAACTGGGTTCAATCCCCACCCTGGTCACTCCGAATGTTCGTATGTGGGAATCGTGCCGGACGATGCCGTTGATCGGCGTGTTTACTCGGGGATCTCCCGTTTCCTCCGCCCTTTCAATCGGTGATGCTCCATACTAATCTCACTTCACCCTCGTCGTCTCTCAAGAAATCGCTGTTAAGAGCAACCTAAATCTCTTCACTCAGTTCTGACTATATTTATAGTTTTCCACATTATCATTATTAATAATGTGGCAAGCACCAGCATTCTTAGCGTGATTACTATAGCTCACTACTCAGTCGGATCTAACCTTATTATATCTGCGCTTGCTATCTACCAGTTTGGTAGACGAAACTCCCTGTCGCTTCGTTGATGTGGACCATCCCCCAGTAAACGAAATGCCTCTTGTAGCCGTTGATCTGGATCTCGGGTGTGATCCTTGTCGCCAGCTGCAGATGGTTGTTGAACGCACCCACGGCCAGCCTCATACCTATAAAATTCCCAACCAACCCCAGTCGAATGTTCCCATATCTTTTGCGATCACCTACCCTCGCCGTTTTAAGGTTTTCTTCCATTAAATTAGTTAAAGAAACTTTACGAAAAGTTTACTTGAGGGGTCTATCATGCTTTTACTGAATAAATACTAAATAACAGAAAATTATCTTCGCAAATTTAAGCTCCCCATTCAAGCAACAGATCGCTAATATGACACTCAGTACTAATTTTCATCCTTACTATTAGTAGTAATAGGTTTAGTCCATTATCCACAGTCCTAAGCACGAACAATCTAGTAGCAATTCAGTGTATCCCAATACATACCATTTGCAAGCAAGTTGTAGCGCGGATTAAATACGATGGCAATAGTAACATTGTTGATGATCTTCCGCGTCCTTACAGCACCCAGTAATAAGTCTTGAAGAACTCTTCCGATAGTAACTCGCTGGTGCTGGCGATGCCGAACCTCGCTCCTTAATTGCCTGTAAATATCTTCCCTCTCTGGCACGACTCCTCCTTAGGCTTAAAAACAATTGCGCAGTAGCACACCAGTGTTATTTGCAACACACAAAAAAAAAGCACGATTGTGCAACTCTGCAAGTAGTAAGTTTTTGGAGCTGATATTGCTTTTGGATCTCGGAGATTATCAGAGACTCAGGACTTTTCACACATGGTATACATGCATTTTAATTTGTACGTGAAAAGAAAATAAATACACGAACATCGTAGCCTAAAAACTCAGCAGTAAAATGGAGCAGTCATATTACGATAGCATGTAAACTACCAGCATTAGAATCCTGCAAAAAAAAAACGCCATTGCTGTTCTATTTTTTTTTTCAGCTTTAATTTCTTGATGTAAAATTGCATTATTGCATTTGAAAAAAATATTAAGTTTGTTCAAGAAATACTTATTCTAATACTTATTAAAATCTGTATATTCGTCTATAAATTGTAATTTAAAATAATTGCATATTCTTTTTTCTTGTAGTTGTTATAAAACTATGCGTAAAGGAAATATTAACTTTTCTTTCATTATTTAACGTTCACATATGTATTTAAAAATTGTTTGTTTGTTCAATTTAAAATTAGCATGATATGTTGTGCGGCAGCATATAATTTTTCTTGTCTAACAAGCGCATGTTTCAGATTACAGGTGGGCACCTTCACTTCCGCTACAACCTGAATAGCATCAGAGTGGAGGAGCAAGACCTCTCCCTCAGTGCCATATCCATTCACGATGGCAAATGGCACACAGTCAAGGTATTGTTATTATAAACAACTGAGTGTGCTACACACTATCTGTAGATCAAGTGACTTCTTGGACTTCAGTGTATGCGGCTTGTTTAGATGTAATTGTGAGGTTAGTATGTCGCCTTGAAAGGGTTCCATAAATTAAGTGATACCAGTAACCAAACTAAAACATATTCCATGGTCATTATTTTGGAACATTTACTCAAAATCCTTCACGATATTTCGTTATAACCTTATGCCTAGCCTCTTGAGCATCTTCAGCTAATTGGCAACAAGGCGGGAGATATTACTTTGGGTCCGTGAAGTAATAATTTATGCATTGTTGTTGGCATGGAATACCATGAATATTGTTTAACGAATATCCTTGCAGTTTCAATATAATAATCTTGAAAACTATTGACATTAATTTCGTGACCATTTGAAATGGCTTGTGAGATTACGTGGAATATTTTTATTAAATTTACGTATACACCTGTAACTGGTACAATCTCTTCTGAGTTTTCAAAAACCTCGAGCAGTATTCCCATCATTTGTGCTGCCGTATCCAGGCTTCGGACAGTCGACAATCAGCCCTAACTTAGACTTCAATTTATCTTGAATCAATTTTTGTCGCTCACCGACAATTATTTTTTCTTCCTCAGAATGTGCTTGCCACTTTCCAATAGTCAATTTGTATGACAAATTCGAAATACATTCAAATAAACGAATCCACATATGCAATGTAGACATACCAAATCCAAGAAGGAATACGTTTATTTCCTTCTATAGTACCGTTTCAGTGTCGTTAAAATTCTTGAACGTTACTCCACAAAAATAGCAACGCAACGAAGATGTCATTGACGACACTACGTTACACAGTTTACCCATCTGTCATGACAAACAAGTAGAATGAAAAGGGGAGTTGGGCACATTGGCGTCTGGCGGGGAGCGTCAGAGTTGTTCATGCTCTGTCATTTTGGCCCCGGCGGCCATCTTGTCCACCATGTTGTATGTCGGTGACATTGTCCTTTTACCTTGACCCTGTGACTTTGACCTTGAAAACCACAAAAATAACAACATATCTTTTTTTAATTTATTATTATTTATAAAAAGTTATTAAAAATTTATTGAAATTTTTATTTAAAAAACTCATAAAATTAGAATTTAGAATGTTTGTGCTCAGAGGGGATGGGGAGCCAGAGCCAATCGGCTGCCATGTTGTGATGTCACCCAACCGCTATGTTCGATGTTGGTGACCTTTCCCTTTGACCTTGACTCCATGACCATGACCTTGGGGACCTTGAACCCAAAATTCGCCCAATAGTTTTAGAATTTTCTAGAAAATTATAAAACTGCTAAAAATTATTATATTTTAAATATTGTTTTTTATAAATTTATTAAAAAATTTTATAAAAAAATTAGAGTTTCGAATGTTTTGGCTTAGAGGGGATGAGGAACCGGAACCGACCTCCTGCCATGTTATGACGTCACCCAACTGCCATGTTGGACCCAGGTGACGACCTATACCCATGACCTTGAACCTATAATCATGACCTAGGCCGACCTTGAACCCAAAAAATCATTAAAAATTAATTCTAAGGTATATAAAAATATAAAAAATTATTTAAATTATAAAAAATTAATAAAAAGTTATAAAACATATTATTATAAATTATTTTTAAAACGCTTACATTCCCGGAGGTTCCCAATGCCATCAAGTTAAGCAAACGACTGACACCCTCCAATCAATCATATTGTGTTAACATCCCCCTCCCTAGACCCTCACCAGAGCTCATTCTGTCGAATGCACTCCACCCGCCATATTGGTGTTTTCATTTGTCATTTGTTTACATTTTCAACATCTAGATGACACTGATGACTCCGACCAACATGTTAAATCAGAATGACCTTCACCTTGACCTCACATATGTGACCTTGACCCCATGCTCATTACCTTGGATAACCTTGAACCCAAAAATAAACCATAAAAACTTTTATAAAATCCAAATAATTCCAAACAAAAAGTTATTTAGAAAATTAAAGTAACTAATTAGATACTTGTTTTTTCATCAATATTTTGATCAGTCTCACAATATTTCCATCAATCAGCATCACAATCAGCACCACAAACAGTACCACAATTACCACTGCAATCAGCACCACAATCAGAAATCAACATCAATCTGCACCAATCCAAGCACTAATCCACACCAATTTACACATGAATGCACACACAGATCAACACCACTCCACACCTTTAAACACACCAATCAACACACCTATCCACACCAATCGGCACCAATCTACACCAATCCAAATCACTCGTTCGCAATCCTCCTCCACAATCCTCAGCAATCTAGGACAATATTTTGCAATCCACTCCGCAATCTTCTCCGCAACCATCCTCAACTATAAACAGCAACCCAGGCCAATAATTCGATCAAGCCCAATCTTTTGATCAATCCCAATACTTCGATCATTCCCACGCCTTCGATCAATCCTTCGGTTTGTCCCCCACCCATATGTATATAAATTACATTCGTTCGCCAACTGTCTCCAAATTTGTACATGTCGATAGAATTAATGTTTTTTTTTTGTATGCAGTCTACTATCCATGCACCTTTATACTAAAGTCTTTATAATCATTCTATATGGAGATATTTCTGTTAATAGTCGAGTGCTCATAACACCACCTTAAAGTTCTGAGGAAAAAAGGGACACGACACACAAAAATAAACAAAAATACTCATTTTTTATAATAATAATATATTATTATATTGCAATATTTACCTCCTATTTTGCATTATATATTAAATTTGCTTTTCTTTGCAGCAGTAATTGTATGCTCATTAGTATTTAGAGCTAAATACCACTTATTTTAAAGAGCGTTGACTTTACGCGAAAGTCTTGAAGTGCACAGTCCACAAAACCTATTCTACTGAACACATTCCGTCTTTAGCATTAACTGCCTCATCATAATTGCCTGTCGAATCGGTACCATTCGATGCAGCAAGAGGTATTGCCGGTAACACTTGCTGACTCCCAGTAGACGAATCCTAGTAGATCTCAGTATTTTCTTTCAATGCACAAACTGCATGGTACTAATGTCATAATGCTTCATCGCGCGAAAAGGACTCTTCGTACAGACCTTTGTCTGATAACGATGAGCATTTCGGCCATAGGTGATCGCAGAATCGGCACTGGCGACAACCAGTTAGCGATGATGCAGGTCGCGGCTCCATGGGTGTTGAGGTCAAAGGTAGGCCCTTGTATACGCAATTAACTTTTGTGGTATGACGAGAGAGCGCTTCCAAATCGATGTTCACCTCATGGTGTCAGAACGTCAACTGTCATTTCTTTTCTATATAAATGCAGTTCTTTTAACTCTACAGAGCCTAGCTTGTGCCTACAAAAGGCCTTCCACCATGAAATTTATATGTAAAAAAATATGGGACCACTATGAGAAAACCCACATACTCGTTCGCCCCAGAAGAAAACACGCATGTGTATATAAATATATAAATATTAGATAGTTTTAAATTTATTTAATACATAATTTTGTGTAGGTATACAAATATGAAAATACAAAATTATTTTTTAATTTATTGTATACATAATTATGTGCATATAAATATAGGAATATAAAATTATTTTAAATTTATATTTTCATATTTACATATGCCTACAAACACATTTTAATTTCATATTGTTATATAAGTATCTGCGTGTAAACCCGTCAGTTGTTTCGAGCCAGAAATCATGCAGCAGTGTCATCAGTGAAACAACAGTGTCTTGCTACATGGGTGTGTGCTTATTCACTGTGTGCTGTAGGTGACGCGGTACGGCTCGGCGGCCATGCTGGAGTTGGACGGTGGCGAAGGGCGCAGGTTCAACGAGACACTGCTCTCTATCGGTCATCAGTGGCTGCTCGTGGACAAGCAGGAGGGCGTTTACGTCGGCGGCAAGGCAGAGTTCACCGGCGTGCGCACCTTCGAGGTCTACTCTGACTACAACCAAGGTTCCTTTCCCACCCCCTGCTTCGTGCACGTTCACTTGTGCGTTCACTTTACTCACGCTCATTATAAATATATTTGACGATGATGACAGCTGACGCTAACACTTGTCTACGTGTATGTTGCATAATTTGCAATGACTGTGGTTGGGTAATGAAGTGTTTCACAGTAATTCCTCAGCTTTACAGACTGAATGGCTATATCTGGAACCGAGTGGATAATAATTCATCACAATAGACACAGATTTACAGCTTACAAGAGCATTTACCCATGTTCCACCTTTCCACCTGGGATTCGAACCCAGAATACATTGAACCTTGAGGAGGTACCTCGAAATAATTACGTCATACTGGTTGGGAAGCTGCAAAATAAAACATTGAAACAAGTAACTATAGCATAATTAATCTATAATTTTTCTTGGCTAGAGTATGTTAATAAATAACGTGTATTTCAGTTCACACTTACTCTGAAAATTTACCGGATGATTCATTTTGTATCTTGCAATTGTGCTAAGGCTGCGCAAAGAGGTCGCGGACTTAACAGATTTTTCGATAAAAATCTTCAAAGCGCAAAAACAGAAAAATGGCCCACCGCCAACAGTAGTGCTTTTATTGGCAGGTTTTAAATGTGCCTCAACTTCCACTTTATCCCTTGGAAGAATGCAGGGTTTTAAATGTGCCTCAACTTCCACTTTATCCCTTGGAAGAATGCAGGGTTTTAAAACCTGCTGTGCAACTATTGTGACCTTGTCATCAAAGCAGTTGCTGAAAGTGGAGGCCACCAAACTCGCAACAGAAAATGCAGAGGCGCAGTGAGCCAGTCGTCTGCATATACCGTCCCATAAGCATATGGTCAAGCAGCCGTAATTACACTAAATGCCAGCAATAGCAGCGGTGTGCTCTGTCAGCATACGCTTAGCCGTTTGAGGGCGTCGGTAACCCGGCGGTTAACACGTTATACCCTAACATCTATGATCCTGATTTTAACAGGCATCATTAGAGCCTGGCTTTTCCACATCTAGGAAAAGAACTGAGGTTTCCCAGTTCGTAGGTTTTCTTGCGACACTCCCATTTCATCCACCAATGAATTCCGTATTTTCTTCACTAAGGGTAAAATTCCGTTGGGGGTTAAAAACACAGTTATGGGTCTCTCATTTCAAGGGCAGTTACTATGGCATGTATAAGAAGGCCACTGGCAACTTTATTTGTTAAAAATCAGACCGTGTAAGGAAGAGTGATCGGCTTGGTACAATACATCTTTATGACACCTTGTTCAATTGCGGAAGTAACCATGAGATCTTCCGAGGTTACTGGTGGCGGCTACAGGAGTAGAAAAATAACCTAAATGGCGTAATGATTATTCTCCCAGTAACACGTTTCTTGCTGTGTCAGACATGTTCTAAATAGTTCTCATTGTTTTAAAAAATATCCATGCATCGTACATCTGAGTAAGGAATACAGATATCTTATGTAACGAATATCTCAATTCTGTTTACATGCTGAAATCGATATAATGGCGCTGTTAACTATGTGGTCAGCATGTTTGGGAACGATATATAGAATGATCGGAAACTCAGTGCCCAAAGTCTGGATGTAGTTTCCTTAATTGTGTTCAACGTTGCGGCGTACACCACCTGCTTAACAGGGTGATATGTTCGTGCATGTAGGAAAAATCAAGCAGGTCGTAGGCGCGCGCCACTAAGGCCGTGTCGCAACTCACTCTCACTCGCCACTCTCAATCTGGCACACTCTGGCTCACTCTAGCGAATTGAGACTTGTGCCCTTCGGCATTATTTCTCTGACAGAAAATAAATAGTGAAAAATAAAATATTACTGGCCTTTCACTTTCCTCGAATAAATGTACTGTGTATTATGAAATAGTAATGTATTTTAATTTTTTCATTTCTGCATGATCAAAAACATAATTGTTATGTGTAAAGCACAGTATTTACTAATATGCACACCATTAACCTAAATGAAATGTGAACATAATAACATTCTAATTTTTTATTTTCCAAATCAAACCGAATATTGTTGATATTACACGTTACACAATCGCAATGAATAAGTAAAGTCATTAAAATATTTCTATAATTGCTTTAGAAACAAAATAATATATGTCTGTATATTTGGGCTTAGACTTGAAAACAACATGGCTGCCAGAGAGGGGGCGTGAGTAAGAACTAAGTGTACATCGTCGTTCACTCTCCCTCTCTGTCTCGCTCTCTCCTCCGAGTTGGGACTGGGACAGCAGAGAGGACTCTCTGCGACATCAAGAGTGGGCGAGAGAGTACTCTCTCAGCGAATTGGGACACAGCCTACATTATCATGTACGCAGCGTCGGGCGCCTAATTCCTATGCAACTTATCCTACATATAATTGATTCACGATAACGTCGGCATTTTCTGAAGCCCTGCAAGATTTCTACTTTTGGTTACTGATTGCGTATCATTCCGCTACACGTAAACATAAACACTGCCATGTGACTTCAATTTTTATAACTGTCAAATGCGATGGTTGCTGTTTACAGCTGTTCAAAGAATTACGTCATATTGCAGAAACCATTTCCTACGAACGCTCACTATTTAAGCCTATAACAATATTTAGATCAGCTTTATAACCATTTTTTTCACACGATATAGGACGTTAGACATAATACACGATATTTTGCCACTGCGGTGTTTGTTGCAACTGTGGCGGAAACAACACTAATATTTAACCTGTTGTTATTAATATGTGTTTAGAAAAAAAATTAAAACGAAGGGGCGACCAGTCCAACGAAATGACACAGTAAATTCAAGCACGCAATTCGTGTTGCTTATTTATTGTACTACGTATTATCGACAAACGTAAAAGATAGTGGTTAACATGCAAACACATAGGACTACCATAACATTTATTCCGCTAATATTTACATGGATTGGTACCGTACTTACTGGTTTGTAGAATTATTTTATTATTTATTTTAATTTATCTGGGTGGGCCTAGTTTTTCGTTGGGATTGTGGCAAGCATTCAAATCACAGAAACGTAAGCTCGTTACACAACTGTGTTTCAAACACCTAGCGCGAAGGTACGACATTATGATAAACAGACGTGAATATAAATAATTAACTTCATCATAACATAAGTTCGTGGTTAAAACGTATAAACTTTGAACATATTTGAAATCCACAGGCCTGGGTAACGATTACAATGCAGCCACCATAGACGGAAATGGCGGCTACGCCATTGCACACGCAGAGATCACAACACTCGTTACAGTATATTAATAAATCCTGCCGTGCCGTGGAAACATATTAATCACAACATTGTAACTTCCTTAGGATGTTTCAAAAATACGAGTACGAACTTGACGTTTCATTCAGAAACACGCCGTGTCATTGTATGTCACCACACCACTGCCAGTCGTAATGCACTGGGTATAATCGCCCACCGCCGCCATATTGGGAACGCTTTCCACACCACGTCTGCCAACCTGCTGGATTTGCAAGTGTCGCGCAACGAGCTGTGTCACGTTATTGCATCTAAAATATGTCATTGCATCAAAATAACATAATAGGTATTTAGACAATAAAATCTCGTTTCAGTTGTAAATTACACTCTTAAACATCATTATTGTTGCTGTAATTAGTATGAAATGTGCTGAAATTATAAATAAAATGTATACCTTTCCCACATAGGTGGTACGATCTTCCCGAGAGAGAGAGAGAACGAGAGAGAGCGCCACGCTCTGCTTCGCTCATTGAACCTTTATTCTGGACGGAAAAAAGAAACACCAGCCTACACACGGAAATTTGCGCGGATATTTTTAACTGAAGCAATGAAATTTGTTTCCGTCAGTGTTTCCGTCAGTGTTTCCGTCAGATACAAATATATCAATTTTCAACGTTTAACTTAAAAATAGTATACATGAAAACGAGTTAAAAAAATATTGTAACTGTGAACTATTTCTTACCGGCCATTGCCAACACGTCGCTGCCCTCGCTGTTGTTAATTCATATTTAATACTAAATAAACATGTATTACAAATTATAGAAGATACTAAGGTAAAGTTTCATTTATTCAATTTATTCAATAATACAGTACTCTAAAATCAATCACAGTGATAAATATTTGTGGAATACAAGTTATTGGAAAAACAGGTTGACGTAATATGCCTACGGTGATTTTTCAAAGGTTCGATTCCAAAAGGCCGACGAAATATATTTATTCTTATGTTGCAAGTTTGTTAACTTGAAACATAAAGTTTTAATTTAGATATGTGCAAAGTGACATTTCAATATTGCGTTTGAATAGATTTTGTTGAAAATTGGCTATGAAAGGGTTAAGTACAATAGATCTGCCTAATTTGTTTAAATTACAATAGTAGATCAGTTGATTGCTATAAAAACAGGAGATCTACTGCGAAATTAGTAGACCTAGCAACACTGAGTTTTTTTTTTCTTTTTCGTGGCCAGCCAAAGTCCGGTCAAGCATTTTTCTTAACCCCTCCGTACCTGTGCCCTTTCTGGGTAATACAGGGGTATGGGATATTCCCTTTTTATTGTTTTTTTTTTTTTGGTGATTTATTTCCCCATTGCAGCCATTTTGGATAACAATTTTATAAAATATTACAACCATCTACACCAAGTTGCCTGGAAGGTGAGAGTGGCTCGGTTTTCCTGTATTCCACCCTGACTCCCCTAACACCTTGGGGGTCAATTTCTGGACATTCTATTCTATTGACGATTACACACTGTCTACCAAAAAGTAATTGGGCACCTGTCCACAATGTTTGTTCGGTGGTTGTCACCCCGTTATAATCTCTCGCAGCTATAACAGCAGCCAACCTGTCTGGCATGCTCTCTGCGAGTGTTTTCAGGACGTCCACGGGGATTCGTCGCCATTCCTCTTGCAACCATTCCATGAGTTGAGCAATGGATTTTGACCGCGCCTGACGAGCCCTCACCCGGCGATCCAATTTGTCCCAAGGATGTTCTATAGGGTTGAGGTCGGGGCTCTGGGCGGGCCAGTCCAATCGACGAACATTGCTGTCGGCCTCCCACTGCATAGTAGCCCTTCAAACATGGCACCTGACAATGTCATCCTGGAAGTAACACGGGTCCATTCCCTAAAAACGCCACAACATTGGGAGCATTTAATTACCCAGAATGTTACAACAGGCCTCTGTGTTCATGCTACCACGGATAAACACCAGCGGTCCTACACCGAAGGCCGTGAAACACAAGTCAACTGATGTACTGAATTACCTATCTGAAACAAGTGCCTAATTACTTTTTGGTACATAGTGTATTAAGCCTATATTGCGGCACTAAGCTTCTACTACTTAGATTATATGTGTTTCAATTCCAGCTATCAGTTGTGGGGTGGAACTCCCAGAGGGGAGGGGGGTTTTTTTCGATCCCCCTCCCCACGTAGTCCGGTCCTTTAATCTGGAACGTTGTGATACCATTACTCTAGGCAACACTGATGCTGTGCGCAGGCTGCGTGGACGACATTCGAGTGGACGGCAAGCAGCTGCCTCTGCCCCCAGCCTCCAACGGTACGCAATGGGGGCAGGCGACCATGGCGCGCAACCTGGAGCGAGGTTGCGTCTCCAACAAGCCGTGCGACGCCGTCGCGTGCCCGGAGCCCTTCCGCTGCGTCGACCTGTGGAACGAGCACGAGTGCGCGTGAGTCTCGCACGTACACCCCACATCTCCTATAGGCTGTCAACGGTAAAACTGATCACTTTTGAAAGCCCAGCTCAAGATCTACTTGAATGCATGTTGCATATTGCTCCGCCTTATGTAAAATTAACATTGCCATGGTCCTCATCACTTTATTCGTGAGTCGGTCAAGTTAAACTGTAAAATAATTAGAAGAGGAAATATTTAACATATCTACTAATTTTTAAACTTTTCTGGAATATAAAAACAGAAAGCGAAAGAAAAATTATAACTGATTACAAATGGATACGTAACAATTTGTATTCAACGTTAAAATACTTTACATCCATCGTTACCTACTTTACTGGGCGAATGTCACTCAGTGCGTCCATTAAAATATATGCATGCAAGGGCAGTGATATTTTTCGAAGGTTGATTTCAAAAGTGGTCACTTTATCCCGAACAGCCTTTAAAACGCTATTCATTCTCAAGTCCTGCCAAAGTTATGCTTACAGGATATCGCTCCGCTTCGCGCAGACAAAGCTTAACCGAGTCTAGAAAATTACACCAAAGAGACAACGCACCTCATTCCTGGGCACTCAGTTTAATAATGATTTCCACAATAACTATTTTTACTATAGGCCATTCACGGTAAAGTGAGCACTTCTTAAGGCCCTCACAACAGGCATTAAACACTAATAAATATATTTCATCACTGCCTCGGACGTTAACTTTATATATTTAATCATATGTCATGTATCATATATAAAGGTGAGTTTTGCGCAAGAGTGGCATAAGATATTTTTTTTGTTTGGTGGTAATCTTGTCTCGTAAACGGTGTTGGTAAGTAGGCGACTTGGATTGTTAGTATTATTCCAAATGAATAACAGCGTTTCACGAGAGAAATTCTGAGAGTTTAAACTAGTTCTACATATGATTAAATAACACAGAGAGACATATAACTACCTCCTTGTATCATAAAGAAACAAGTGCAATTATGTGAGTCTTCAGTATGAAATTATTACCTAATGAAATCATTTACATGATTTTATTACCCCGAGCTGTATGTTAGAAATATCATTTACACGAGAGAAGTATAACAAACGAATACATCTACGTGAATAACATCTGGTGTCGACAACTACTTGGCTATCACAATTATGTCAGTGTGCAGTATGGAATTAACGAAGCACAAAACATTTCCCTATAAATTAAACTGCTAACCAACACAATAACAAGATATATGTGACACTACTTGATGCAACTCGCACATACCTTACATGATACACGTTCGTCTGCCTGCGAGACTGGTGAGAAGGAACTATAGAAACGTAATCGACACATTAAAAGAAATTAATTTATTAACACGCGTAATGAAATCGCACCTCTCCCAAAACACGTCTGTCCGGCTCGGAGGCTGGTGAATAAATTATGTCAGTGTATGACGTGAGCCAACTTATATACCTGGAGCTAGCGGGCGAGTTAAAATTACGGCAAAAAACCGAGAATACGATTGACTAAACGATTTACACACTATACATATGTATCCTGAATTATATGTAGAAAAAAATGTATCCCGCAAGCACTGCGTGCAATTTAAACAATGAAATGCACAGACAATGATTTAGCACTTCCAGTTAACACGGACAAATAAATATTTCCAAACTCGCATTTTGAATTTTAAACAGACACAATAGCGTGAGAGAAATACACGTAATGAAATCGCACCTCTCCCAAAATACATCCGTCTGCCTCGGAAGCTGGTGATTGAATGAAGCGATCTCATGTCGAGAGTCGGACTATATATAAGTGGAGAGCATATGAGTTGAAGTTTACGACGGACAGAACCTATTTACCTACCAAGCTACTATCAACGAGTTGATTACACTATTCATCCAACAACCACTTGAATGTATAAAAAATAACACTACTTGATAAAAGTGAATTATTTAAAAATAACGGACTTACTACAAATTTCCGTAAAGTCAGTAAAATTCACTGCACTTAGTAACAAAACCGCGAGTTGAAAATGCTACGAAGTTTCATCCACTGAATACAGAAAACACGATAAACACACTATCACATGAAAATTTATATTTTTTACCCCGATAGATTAAAGACTCATAAAAAAATTTTTCGTGCTGTAGTTTACAAAGACTGTGAACGATATCTGAACCCCGGAGCATATAATATCGCCTAACGTAAACCGCAGCTATCACACTCTGAAGCCCGGTGAGGTCGCGTCTATGCAGGAGGAGGCTTGGCGAAGAACTAACATGGCAGAAACCGGCGAGAAGCCTCCGCATCGCTCCTGCCCAATGCCAACCACACCCTCCCCTTACACCGGCCAAGAATGAGTTTTCGGAGGGATGCTCTGTCCATGCAGCCCCGGCACCCCTCCACCACAGAGTTCGTTTTCGCCCTTTCCAAATCTCCGGGCCACGCATACTGGTATCGATACAACACTGCAAAAACCTGTTTAGCTGCAAACACCCCCTCCACCTACACTAGCCAAGAACTGCCCCTTCCAATGCCGCGCTTCGCAAAACCTGCCCTCGTCAATGTCAGAAATCATTTTTCGGATGACTGCCCCCTGTCCACGGAGAGCGCTGCTAAGCTTTCGCTGTCGATTCAAGGTTACGCACCTCCTTCCTTACACCACTCAAGAACGTGTTTCTGGATAAATGCCCGGTCCCCCTCCCTTCACCACAGAGCGATGCCTCGGCGAAGAATGGAGGCTTGCTTCAAGGCCAAAGCAACGCTTTCCCTAGGATTTTGAACTGACATGTGCCAACTGCGTTCCCCTCTCCCCTCCGGTCAACAAACTGCTATTTTCACTGTAACATTGAAGCTTCCTCCTATTTTTCGAGACACAAGAGCCTGGCGTATTCCCAGCGAAAAAAAAGATTTCACAACTCCCACCGATAAAACAATAAACTCAATTAAAATATAAACCGTTTTCCACCAAACTTCTTTCCATTTTCCAGCAAACTTTTAACTAAAAATTAATTAGTTTTCATACCAACACAACTTTAAGATATGTTTTTTAAGTAATGAAAAACACACATATTTCCACTTACACAAGTTAAACTTAGATCACCATTATTATATTTAATCAAATACTCAAAAATTAAATTTTATTTTCAAACATTTAAAATGTGCGTTAAACAAACTTGTTCGAACTGTTTTATTTTTACTTTCAATCTGTTTTTTCTAAAAATACTTATACATGTTTTTACGTGTAGTTTTCCCACTCCAGAATTTCTTACATAAAATGCATATATATTTTTACTTTTTACAAATAGTTTTCCCCTAGAAAGTAAATTTTCGGCTTGGTATTACTTAAATAGCACATATCCAGGTATTATCGAAGCTGAAATCTGCTAAATTTCATGATATTTCAACTGATTTTCCTAAAAGAGCAAATTTAACGCAAATTTAAAGGAAAATAGCAGCCATTGTGTATCCATTTACTATATAAGGAGGGATAAATTCATATTTTTAAGAAGATTTTAATTATGTTTTCTGACATTGTATAAAGTATGGGTGTGTTTTTGCTAGGAAACGTCTCCGTGTTGAATCTTCAGCTGCAACAGTTGTAATCTTGCTGCTGTGAAAAAAAAAAAAACATATATTTTTATTTTAAAGGTTGGCTGGACTCTTCCAGTTGTAGGTCAGCGGGGAAACATTGTGTTGTGACGCTAAGGGCTCTTTCTACCTGCCTGGCCCTGAAAAAGTTTTTGTTTGACTTTCAGTTTTGCTAAATTCCCTAGGGTTCTTGAATTTGAACAGCAGCTCGGCGAAGTTTTCTCGAGATATCCAATTCTGTTCCTTCCGTTTCAAAATTCATTCCGACGTGTTCGATTCTCTCCAACATTTTTTGTAAGTTCTCCTCAGCTCTTCAGAATGTGCTTGTTTTATTACATTTTAGTTGAAGTGTTAGTTTTTCTCCCTCATCAAATTGTAAGCAAAAAACTTGTAAAATTTATTTGTGAAAGTGAGCAAACAAATAACCTGGCTTTAAAATCTTTCCAACTTCCATACCTCAAACAACTTACCAACGCCTACTCGCCTCAAGAACCTTTTTTCCATTTAATATACAAGTACATATGACTCATCCAATTACTCACAAAGTAGTAGCACTGGGAAAATTTTCAAACTAACAAATAACAAGTCACAGCATTCAATTTTAATATATAAAAATTTTCTTCAAAATTATAATTTGTTTAAATTATAAAACAAATTCTTTACATATTCACATCAAACATGTTCATATATTAAAACTTTAAAAATGTTACTATTGTAAACCTTATAAGCTTTAAAAAAATTTCGCTACCTCATGCTACATCGCAAACAATACAATTAATTACAAACATTTATCAACATATTACCACTGAAAGCCATTCTGGCTCTTTTTTTTTAACCAAAACACCATCTTACGCCATAAAACTGTAAAAATCTTCACAACAGCGTATGTTACGACTGAAAATCATTAAACATTACATGTATAGGTCATTCTGGCCTTATTTTTAACCAAAAAATCGTCTTACGTCATAAAACTGGGGGAAAATCACAACAATTCCTGTTAAGACTGAAAAAACTCTCCAACATTTTATGATTGAAATAATAAAGTTTATTAAAACTTTCCAACATTTTACGCCATAAATCTTTAACTTTCTTAGCAAATTGTTATTCTTTTACCGGTTTTTTGATAAACTTTCCTTAAAATTGTTAAACATTTTAATGAATGGTTTATAACTTGAATAATGTTTCTTTAAAATTGTTAACAAAGTCTTTACAACTTGTATGAATTTCGTTAAACTTTTAACAAATTGAATGAAATTTTTATTCAATCATTAAACAAGTCTTTAGAATTTGAAAGAAATTTTAATCAATCGTTAAAACTTGAATTATGTTTCTTTAAAATCGGTAAACAAGTCTTTAGAATTTGAAAGGAATTTCAATTAACCATTAAAACTTGAATTATGTTTCTTCAAAATCGTTAAACAAGTCTTTAAAATTTGAAAAAATTGTAATCAATTGTTAAAACTTGATTTATGTTCCTTCAAAATCGTTAAACAAGTCTTTAGAATTAAAAAAAAATTATAAACATTTAACTTATTCATTAAAACTTGAATGATGTTTCTTTAAAATTGTTAGGGAAACAAGTCTTTCGAATTTGAAAGAAATTTTATGAATTTTAATGAATAGTTTAAACTTTTGACAAACTTAATGATGTTTCTTTAAAATCGTTCCAACTTTATACATTCAATCATTAAAACTGTAAAAACTCCTGAGCCTATTATCAGTGAAAATCATTAAATTTATTTTAAACAATTTCACATCATATAATGCGTGAAAACTATGTCACCATATTACATTTGAATATACTTACAATTGTAAAACTTAAAAAAAATATTAAATTACATTGGATCAGAAAGCCTCACTGAAAGTTTTAATTTTTTCATTTAAATTTCCATTTAAAGTTAAGAGATAAGCTGAATTTGTGTGTTTTTTTTACCGGAACAACCGGTGGTGGTGATATTGGTGATGATATAGGAGTATAAATAATTTCCTGTGGTAAAGGTATGAAAGGAGGAGGAGGTGGGGAAATTAATTTATGCTGCAGTGATAACAATAATTCAGGAGATCGTAAACTTGACTCAGGTGAAAACACAAAATTAAACTCTAAAAACTCTTCCAAATTTTGGTATAACTGATTTTTTGACACATCTTCCCGCACATTATTTGAGGTTAAATCTAATGGAGTGCAACACAAATACATTGGTGGTTTTTGTATATGTGCCTCACCTGACTTGATAACTGATGATAAATAAAAAGTTCCAATCTCGAAGTCATTGACATCGAAGGCATTGATGTTGAAGGCATCTACCTCGACGCTGTAGGCATCGTTGTAGATCTCGATGCCGGAGGTGTCGCTGTAGCTCTCAATGTTGTTGTAGATCTCGACGTCGCAAGTGGCGTTGCAGACCTCGATGCCATAGGTATCGCTGTAGACCTCGATGCTGGAGGCATTGCTGTAGCTCTCAACTTTGTTGTAGACCTCGATGCTGGAGGCATCGCCATAGACCTCGACATTGGAGGTGTCGCTGTAGACCTCGACGTGGAAAGCATGACTGTCCGTCTCATTAGTGCAGCTCTCAATATACTTTGTTTCGACGCCAAAGGCGTCACTGTTGGATTTGTCACTGTAACTGTTCTTAACGTTGAAGGCCTTGACAATAGCAATGGTTGTAGAGTAGATCCACTTTCTTCGTCATCATCCAAAAAAATCGAATAAATTTTTTTTCCAACTATCTTGTCTGTTCAATAGATCATTGAAATAATCCCAGTTCGTTTTTAAAATCTTGGATAGATAAGCCTAGAAAATAATATTCATGCAAGCACAACATGCTAAGGCGAACCAAACTGACAAACAACTGGGAATATTGGAAGGGGGCATAGATACTAAAGCCCTATTTACAAAAATTTCAAATTCCCAGGTAAACGTTCGAGAAGCCTGATTTCTCTCCTCCAGCTAGAAGTCAGAAGTCCAAACACCCAGCCCCCTCCCTTCCATCATGCCCATACTTTCAAATATCCTCAAGCCAACACCTCAACCTCTGAGACAAATAGCTCTGCTAAATTTCTTCCTCGAAGAAATGAATAACTTTTATTTATCACTAAAATAACATCTGCTTCATAACAAATTAATTCTGTTTAGTAAGCAATTAGAAGGATAAGCAATGCAATAGAGATGAACACAGACAATAAAGCGATGTATAATTTATTAAAAAAACAATGTATTATATTACATAATTACCATTCATGCTTGCTATTATCCCTCTTTTTTCTTTTTTAAGAATACTGTAATCTTTTAAATGTTTTATTATTCATTAATTTTTGTTATCGAAACTTTAAATGTAATTGCTTTTTAATAGAATGAAGTTTTGTGTTTCATAATATTATGACACCACTCAGTATTTCAGCAAACCTGAAATTTTTCCTAAAATATATTTTTTTAATTAAAAATATATTGTATCTTATTTTAATAAAGAAACATGTTATGCTGTACTATCATAATTTTATATATATATATATATATATATTCCCATTTCTTATTCCATATATTGTTAATCATATTTACACTAAACATATATGGATATTTTTTTCGGTTAATGTGCCGGAACGTGTTTTCAATTTAGTTAGAATTCTATTTTATAAGATATTTTAAAAATTTTTGGCAGCAATTAGTGTGTCTGGTTAAGTAAAAGGTAATTCATAAATTCTTTTTAATTTTTATATATGTCTTCTGTATTTTTTTGTTTATTTATATTTTTCTGTGTAATGAAGCTTGCAAGGTGAATATTAATTTTTATCAAGTACAAAACATAATATTTTGCTCGAGAATTTTTAAACAGCTTGGAGGATGTTTTGACATTGCTATCCTTGATGGTTAAAATCGTTGGCCTGAAGTCTCCTCCCCTCCAGGATGGACCTTGGCAGTTTACTTTGTGAAAAGAGACACTTTCCCTAGGGTATAATGAAACTGAAATGTGTTCTATGGGGGGTTGTTGAATTTAGGCTGGCAACTCTGAGATCTGAGGTTTTGTAGTTGGTACTATTGGAAAAAACATTGAAACTTAACTTTGAAGGTTTGCATATATGGGGAAACTCGCAAGTCACACTGATAAGGTCATACATCTCTAAACATTACAGTTTTTTCACATCTGGGGACATTGGCAAATGCTACATGTCTAAGATTTCGAAGTGAGTATATTTTTGGTAGCTAATAATGTTTGATCGGAAAAATTCCACGGGATTCATTTCAGTTTAAATATCTATAAAATTGAGCATATCTAGCTTTATTGCATGCAGGAACAAATTTATATATTTATTTATATTATGTGTTTCATTCATTATGCCATTTATTATTATATGACCAGTGGCTTAAAAACTAACAATTATCAAGTGTATCTTACCCAATATGGTAAATACTATTGTTAGTTATGGAAAAGTGGTTGGAGTGCTCACTTCCAGAACTTTTCTCTCCCTCTCTTTCTCTCTCTCTCACTCTCACTCTCTCTGTTGAGAAACTATTTTTATTACAAAAACAATTTCAGTTTTAATAATGAATAAGTTAAATAAAAGTAAAAAAAAATAACACTGAAGCAGCATAGTATGTTCAAAACATACACAAGTAAACACAGGATTTTCCGAAACATAACATCTAACAAAACACACAAACAAATATAGGTGGTCACACAATTATTTCTTTCCAAAACAAAGTCGAAAGGGTTTGCTCCAGTGTGCTTATATCTTGCTGATATTCAATTTACATTTGGATTTCTGTATACATGAGCATGTGATTTCGTTCTCTTTATCCATCTTTACAAACTAGTGAATATCATACAAGCAAATATGTTTTTTATTAAATTCCACTCACCCTAAATAATACCATATCACTCAAATAATATCCACAGGTGATTCGGGAGGAGAATCAGCATAGCCTGTTTCACCCCAGTCAGACATCATTGCCCAAGTTAGTATTAATTTTGAGTTTACCTTTGCAGAGAATAATGTCGAATTAGATCCATATGTTTTACACAATTGTTTGAACAAGGGAAAATGTATTCTTTTTGAATGTCTATTGCTTTCCTGTTATACACAATTTCTAAAAATATATTTTTGCCTAGCTCCACGTACATATATTTCACAATTATTTAGGTAATGTTTGCAAATATCTTGAATATTCTCATACTCTACACACCCACTTTCCCAGGTTAAACCATGGTGATGCTTACTAGCCCATCTATTTGTTTTCTTGTGTTTGTGAGTTAGATATTTCCAGTCAAATTGTGGTTTGGAGCTTAATACAGTTGCATGTTATTCCATGTCAGCAATAGCTAATTCTTTAGTTAAATTTTTTTCTGAAGATTGAAATCCTTGCATATAGCAAAACATCTCATCATAGCCATGTTTCATCATCTACTAACTCAATTCATTACTTTTACTAACTTATCTCTTACATTGAAACTCACTAATCTATTGTGTCGAATTGGTGTATTTGCAATAATTTCAAATTGTGAATCAATCATGCTATTTGTAATCATGTCATCTTGTTTGCTTACATCAAACACAAATAATGCTCCTCTATTTTTAAATGTTTCAGATTCTAGGATAGGTGAACTGATTTTGTTATAATACATTACCTGAAACTTTGTATACATATAATAGGAAATACGGAATTCGCCATTAGCAAAGTTCATATTTAAATCCACATATGGGTAAGCTTGACTGTTTAGATACAGTTTAATATTTGTAAAATCACAACTATCGAATAATGATCTATCAGCTATTAATCTGTTTGAAAATATATGACAACAAATCTCAGTTTTTCCAATGAAAAACTTGATTTCACACTCCACACTTTTTTTTGAGCTAATGGTAGAGTTGGAAAAACCTCTAAACCCCACAATCTGAAAGCAATATCTAAATTCTTCCCTATTTCGATAAATTTAAAAACTTGACTTGTTCATGAATGTTAATTTCAATATGCGGTATCAACCATTCCACATTGCTTAATTCAAAAGTTACACCTTCCTCGTTATTAGCTGTATCATATATGACATTCCAATGTGTATTGCCGAATAGAATAACTAATTCTTGTTTAGTATTTAATATGACATGTTTGTAGACTTCAGTAAAGCCCAAAACTGTACTTAATGGTAAAACAACTTAATTTTTTCCACCTGGGTTTATTTGTAGTGATTAATCACTAGCATTGCTCCACCCAGCCATAAGTCCTATATAAATATCGTTTACAGTTCCTAAGAGATAGTTCTTTATCGTGGAAGTAATTCCAACATCTTGTGTTTGATCGATTTCCACTCCATTTAGCAGACATGCAATTCTTTCGATTAAATGAAGTATTCAATTTCTTAATATTTTTGTAGTTGCTGGATTACTTGCATTGGCTGTCTTTTTAATTGTTCCTCCTAACCTTAAACTTGATTTCGATGGTATTGTGTAAATATAGTGATTTTGTATTGAAATCCATATTTTGGAAGGAAACGTATATGGACTAACTCGGGATGGTTCATACTCATGTATTTCCAAATTGGTGAATGCATTTTCATACCTGATTGGTTCTTCAACATTAAGTATGTCTTCCATTTCTATTAACCATATATCCTAATTCCTTTAAAAACAATTTGTTGGCGCTTGTTAACTTCACGGGTAGCTTATTTGAAGTGAGAATTGTATGCTTGCATTTATGTCTTTTTTATCCTTCCTTTCTTCGAAATGCATTCCTTAGTGACATAGTTCTTAAAAGAACCATCTACTTTACATCCGAATTTAATATTGTATATAATACCCATTATGATTGTAATGTGCAACATATGCAACTGTTTATATAGTTTTGTGTAAATGTAAATGGATCGTAATTTCTTAGTTTCTAAAATTAATAATTTTACTGTCTTTATCGACAATTGTAACAACTATTTCATCAACACAATTTGCATGTTTATTAAATAATTACGTATTTCAATTGGAGGATATAAATCGCTAAAACTGTCGTAAGACAAGGAATGATTTACGTTCTTAATTAATGCAACCCAATGCGTTCCTTCATTTTGTATCGAATCTAAATTAACTATCATGCATTCACGAAGATTTGGTTTCTTTGGTAAATCGTCTCTCATACACACATCAGAAATAGGGAATATCCAGTTTCTTTACAAATTCATTAATATCTTTGTTTCCTAATATATGTTTTGGAAGACTATTTAGGACTTTCTACATTTTTTCCACATTTGGAGTTTTTCATCCTTGTCCAACTAGAAATGGTTTCAAATACATTCCTTTACCTTTTGTTTTAACTGCTCTACTAATTGCCAAAATCCCTTTGAGGATTGATCCAAGTGATGTTAATGCTGGAAATAGCAATGGAATGATTCCTCCTTTCTTTGTTTTTTGTTTGGTTTTACATGTTATGCCTATGCCTATCTTCAGCTTGCGCACATAATTTTATCAACAACATAAGCTCCAAGCTTTTTACCTGTAGATGTGGTCGTGTTCTTCCTTATATTTGCAGCTATATCAGCTATAATTGTATCTGCTATATGTCTTTTTTCCAAATAGTTTGTTAGATCGTAAACTATATTGTGTTCTTTACATGCACTATCCAAAGAGCTTATTCCTTGATTGTTCTGTGCCAAATGTTTGGCAAGTTTAGTACCTGATCGGCAATAATTGCATTCCAGTAAATGCAATTCAAATGGTAATTTATTAATCAATGTATTCAACACACAGCATCCTTTTTTTAATATGTTTAGTACGAGCCATTGTTTTCAACTGAATGTGAGACTGTATATAGACCTACATTTATAGTTTCATATTAGTACGTTATGTAATACTGTGTAATTGTGTATAAATTAAGGTTATAAAACAAAATGAACATCTGTCAGTAACTATAAATATGAAAGAAAATGTAACCGAACAGAAACATAGTATTCTTTTACCATCCAATATATGTTGTATAATAAGCAGTCCTTCTTCTTGTGGAAAATCTTGTGTTATTATGTCGCTATTGGAACATCCAAATGGGCTTAAATTTGAAAACATATGTAATTTCTAAAACAATACAACAAGAGAAATATCAACGATTAGCGACCATTTTGTCATTAATTGAATGAATGCTATATTTCCCTTTTACAGATAAAGAAGATATAGGGCCTCTGAATGTGGCATTACCCAATTCCATATTTATTTTTGACAATGTTTGGTGTGAACCGAAGGTTAAAATACAGCAATATTTCAGTTTTGGTCGACATTCAAACAATTGTTTTTATGTATCACAATGTTACGCACATATACCAAAACATAAGTGATAATGTGAATATGGTAATTGTGTTTTAAAATGGATAATATGAATCTGCAACATATTTAATATGATCATGTTCTAGGCGATATGACATCTACAAAGTTTAAAGATGTGTGTTTTTACTGTTGGAAAGATAAATACTTTTTTTTGTAATTATACCAACACTTCCCCTATATAGGCAGATATAGGTCTGGTTTTGGCAGTTTTTTACTTCCAGGCGAAGAACAATGAGTATTTAAAAGTTTGGACATAGTGATATAAAACACAATCATTAATAGCGGTTTAACAAAAAATCGCGATGGGAATTTTGATTTGAACGGATATATATTACGAAATATTGGTATGACTGTGAAAGAATGCGATGTGGTAAATAAATGTTACATGGGAGACTTAAATGCTATTATGCTAAACGTATTTCAATCACAATCAAACTATATTAATAAAATTATTGAATTTGAATGATAATGTTTATAAAAACATGAGTGCAATTGAACAAATTTTAAATGGAAGAGTTAACAGAATATGGTTATATTACCAATGACATTTATTAAGATTGCTCAAGAGCTTTATGCCCTTGCAAGGATAAGATATCCTAGAAGAAGAGTTATAAATCATGGTTTAAATGATTTTTTTCAAGCTTATTTGTGTGAAATGACATTGCTTTCCAAATACAATAAGGAATACAAGTATAATTTAACCATAACAGACGTTTATTCAAAGTATGGTTGGGCTATACCTTTGGAAAACAAAACTGGGAAACAGGTTACAGATGCAATGAAGATTATTTTGAAAGAGAGAAACCCAAATTCGCTCCAAACTGATAGAGGAACAGAATTTTTTTTCTACACCTTTCTGGAAACGAATGACAAATGTGGTATTAATCACTATGCAGCATATTCGGAGCTTAAAGCCAGTGTTGTGGGCAGTTACAACAAATCGATTAAGCAGTTAATATATAAACATTTCACATCGAGGGGGACTTACAAATGGGTTGACATTTTGCCTGAAATAGTTAATTTTTATAATTCCAGATATCATAGAACTATCAATATGGTGCCCAAAGAAGTTATGCATAGTAGTTTAATAAAAACTATTTATAATAATGTTAAAGTCCTCGATGAAAGAAAAACCAAAATTCAAAGTTCGCGAATTTATACATATCTCGAAGTAGACAGGAATCTTTGAAAAAAATTTATGATTAATTGGTTTAATGAAATATTTAAAATTATTTCAATTAGACAAACACATCCCAGACTGTATTACCTAGAAACATATGAAGGATAACCAATAAAAGGCTGATTTTACGAACATGAACTGCAAAAAGTCAGTTCTCCAAATGAATATTTGATTGATAAAATCATTAAAAGGAAGAAAGATGTGTCCTTGGTTCGATGGAGGGGTTTCTTAAAAGCACACGACTCCTGGGTTAAGAATCAATATCTTAAAAGATTGTAATACAATGTTTGTAAAATAATTCTGATAGTATTAAAATATTTTTATATTATATTTTATATGTATTTTTTATTTATTAATAAACCTGTAGATAGATGATGAATTTAGTATTTATTCTGCATCCAATCCCCTTGTTTATTGGATTACCGTTTCATTGGATTAACATTTGAGCTATAATCCTGTGTGTTTAAATCATCTTAATTAAACATTTTTGCTTAAAATATTCCAAACTTATTTATTTCATAACTTAGCTTTTTTTTCCTGAAAAGAAGTCTTTGTGGGGAGATTGTTATGTTTTCCATAAGCGCTGACTATTACAAAGGAAAGAGAATATTAATCATGTGTTAATGGTCGTATTCAAGGATGTAATAGAGAGAGGATAAAAGAACGAGATAGATAGAACTAAACCTGGGTTGATGTTTATCGCATGTTCCTAACAACACTTTCATCTAGTTTCTCTTAAACATCCAGAATGGGTTTAGACATCCTACCCATAAGCTTGGGTTACTGTGATATAAATGTAATTAATTTACTTCATATCATTACATCCACTAATAATAATGGAAAAAATTAAAATTACTTTTCGGAAAATTTTCATCAAAGATTTATAAAAAAAAATTTACTTCGCCATGCATGAGTTGATAGGTTTCGATAGAAGAATTATAAAAAAAAAAATAATTTTATCGTGATAGCGAATGTTATTCGGAAACAAACTACAGTTCCATAAATACAGTTACATATCTACTGCTAATATTTTTTAATGTAGTTATTAATGTTAGGGGAATATTTTTTCAGCAAAAGTTGTTAAATATTTATTCGATGGAAATAAAGGTTCAGACACTTCAGACTCCAAATGCGAGAATTTTTCAACATCTCCTGGTACAAAGATTTGAAGGCTGTTGAACAGCTCTAGGTATGGCGAGTCAGGGTAAGGGGTGGATGGGGAATTATCATTCCTTTTACAGAACCGGACAATTATTTTCGGGAGATTTTCGATAGAGTTCACAATTCATGGGTAAAGTGTAGTTTTGCAAACAAATAAACACATTCGGAAGAGTACAAACTTCGCTGCAAGAGGGTGCATGACATTGGATCGACAGGGAGGGGGACCGGGGATGCGTGGACCGAGCAATTCTCGAGATATCCGAAAAATGCGTTCTGGGCTGGTGGCGAAGGGAGGGGGGGGGGTCGGGTTGTATGGCATTGGATCGACAGCGAGGGTGCAGCGCCTCCGTGGGCAGGGGTCAGTCCTCCAGAAACTAACTCTGTGTTGGAGGGGACCGGGGCTCAATGGACAGAGCATCCCTCCAAAAACTCGTTCTTGGCCTATGTAAGGGGAGGGGGTGGTTGGCCTTGGGCAGGAGCAACACAGAAGCTTCTCGCCGGTTTCCGCCATGTTAGTTCTTCGCCAAGCCTCCTCCTGCATAGATGCTACTTCACCGGGCTTCGGAGTGTTATAGCTGCGATTTTCGATAGGCGATATAAAATGCTCCGGGTTCAGATCTCGTTCACAGTCTTCGTAAACTATCATGTGAAATATTTTTTATAAGTCTTTAATTTATTGGGGGAAAAATATAAATTTTCGTGTGATAGTGCGTTTATCGTGTAAACCTCGTTTCTGTGTTCAGTAGACAAAACTTCGTAGCATTATCAACTCACATTTTTGTTACCAAGTGCCATGAATTTCACATACTTGACGGAAATTTGTAGTACATCCGTTATTTTTAAATAATTTACTTGTATCAAGTAGTGTTATTTTTATACATTCACGTAGTTGTTGGACGAATAGTGTAATCAACTCGTTAACAGTAGCTTGGTAGGTAAAAAGGTTCTGTCAGTCGTAAACTTTAACTCATATGCTCTCCAAGTATATATAGTCTGACTCTCGACGTAAGATCGCTTCATTCAATCACCAGCTTCCGAGGCGGAAGGATGTGTTTTGAGAGAGGTGCGATTTCATTACGTGTATTTCTCTCACGCTATTGTGTCTGTTTAAAATTCGAAATGTGAGTTTGGAAATCTTTATTTGTCTGTGTTAACTGTAAGTACTAAATCATTGTATGTGCGTTTCTCTATTTTAATTGCACGCAGTGTTAGTAGGGATACATTTCTTCTAGATATAATTCAGGATGCGTATGAGTAGTGTGTAAATCGTTTATTCAATCGTATTCTCGGTTTTTGCAGTAATTTCATCTCGCCCGCTAGCTCCAGGTATATAAGTTGGTGCACGTCATACACTGACATAATTTCTTCACCAGCCTCCGAGCCGGACAAACATGTTTTGGGAGAAGTGCGATTTCATTACACATGTTAATAAATTAATTTCTTTAATGTGTGGATTACGTTTCTATAGTTCCTTCTCACCAGTCTCGCAGGCAGACGAACGTGTATCATGTAAGGTATGTGCGAGTTGCATCAAGTAGTGTCACATATATCTTGTTATTGTGTTGGTTAGCAGTTTAATTTATAGGGAAATGTTTTTTGCTTCGTTAATTCCATACTGCACACTGACATAATTGTGATAGCCAAGTAGTTGTCGACACCAGATGTTATTCACGTAGTTGTATTCGTTTGTTATACTTCTCTCGTGTAAATGATATTTCTAACATACAGCCCGGGGTAGTAGAAGAATCACGTAACTGATTTTCACTAGGTAATAATTACATACTGGAGACTCGCGTAATAGCACTTGTTTCTTTATAAGACAAGGAGGTAGTTATCTCTCTCGCTCTCGCTCTCGCTCTCGCTCTCTCGCGCTCTCTCGCGCGCTCTCCTCTCTCTCTCTCTCTCTCTCTCTCTCTACATGGAACTCGTTTAAACACGCTGATTTTCTCTCGTGCAACGCTGTTATTCATTTGGAATAATACCAACATTCAAAGTCACCTATCTCCCAACACTGTCTACGAGCATGATCACTACCAAACAAAAAAAAAATACACTTATGCCATTCTTGCACAAAATTCACTATATATATATATATATACATACCCCCTCCCCAACACGCCACACCTCATCCGAATGCTAGTCGTGCTGACATCATGTATCAGAGCTGCTCCCCAACCCACAGAAAGAAAGAAGGAAACTAATAAATTTGACCCTTTGTACACTCTTGCATCAAACACGCAATTGAAAAAAATTGATCCGATTAAAAATCAACCCTTTCATTTCACTTATCCCTTTCAATAAATTTAATCCTTTCATTTCACTTATCCCTTTCAATAAATTTAATCCTTTCAATCCTCTGAACCCTCTCATATTTTTGATTAACCCTTTCATTTTTATTAGTATTAAGATCGGATTAAGGATTAATCCAATCACTCAAATCGATAATCCATAAATCTATCCCAATTAATCCCAGGAAAGTTGTACCCCCCCCCCCCCCGGCTTCTACTACTTACACGCTGTTTATTAGTCACATGTTAACGTTTATTTTGAAAAGCGGCGGAAATATGAAAATTGGTTGGAAGGAAACATTTAGCAGGGCCTTAAAAAGTGCCCACTTTATCGTGAATAGCCTATAGGCATTACCAACGTAGCTACTTCACCCCTGTTTTTATTCATATTAAGTACAAATTTAGTATTGTAACGTATATTTGAAATATAAGTAAAAGTTCAATTTAAATAAAAATAATATTATTTTATGTTAACACAAGTATAACACTCTTGCGTATTTAGGAAACAACGAAGCAGGCCATAGGTGACGTGATTTCTCAAATGTTTGATTTTAAAAAAAAGTGTGAAGAGACAACGGGATAGTCTATACACGGATTTTTCGTCTTCTGTGCAAGTATCCAGCATTAACCACACCAATACGACTGTCAGTCACGTGGTCGCGTGGTTTCCAAAAACAAGCCGTTTTATATGAATAAAATACTTTAACAAATTTGAAATTCATATAATTGCATAACGCTCTAAATTCGAATCAGGGGAAAATCACGGATTATTCCAGTGAGAAATTTTCACTGACTGAATTAGTGACGTGAAACAATTTCACAGATTGAATTAGTGACGGCCGACTGCAGTGGCTAATTAAATATTGTTTTTTTTTTTTTTTCATTTTGCCAAGTAATCACGTGAAATAAACAAATTCACGATAGTTACTATTTATATTGCGAAATTAACCGTAATTTAAAAAGTAAAAAAACTCACGTAGGTGCCTAGGATTGAACTAACAAACCTTTTCCACTTCGCTTTAAGGCTGCTACCTTACCATCTGCGCTACCCAGTCATGTCAGAAATAGAAAGAAGAAAATATTTATTTTACTTCTTATCGAGATTGTAAAGATTTAAATTGTATACCTTTACTTTTCGTTTTTGGTTTAATTGATGCCGTTAGAATCGTTAAAACCAATAGTATATATATGAGTGAACTCTGTTCACAACATTATACGCAGTTTAAACCTTCAAACAGAGAGTTGCGATGATTACATGAACACGAAGTGAAAGACGTAAAACGGAACGAAAGGCTGAACGTTCACATTACTTCGTAAACTGGTGTTTTGAAAGACGAAACACGTTTTAGAAAGTATTTTTTATTGGTTTTATTCGTTTATTGCGTTGTGATTCAGCTTCATGCACGTTTAACAGCCATTTTTAAACGTTGTTTGACGGCCATATTACATACTGTTTAACTGATACATCAGTCAAAAAACAAACCATTGATAAACAGTGGGAAAAATGACTGAAGAATCAGTGGAAAATGCCACTGAATCAATAAATGAAGGGAATCTGGCATTTTCCCACTGATTTACGAGTTAAATTCACTGAAGTGGCTGTTGAATCAGTCGGGCACTTTTGGCAGATTGAAACAATTAAATTCTCACTGATTCAGATTTAGAGTGTAGGAATTCGTTAGAGGAAGTTTACTTGTTTACTTGTTTACATCAACCGTGTACTAACCTTAAAATCCTATACACATCGTTTATGATAGTCGTGTTGGAAAAAAATGCAGTCTTATGTCGAGATACGGGAAGTGATTCTGCGCAACTATCGTAATCAGTCTACCCCATGCTCACTCTACGGTGGGTACCTCCATCTCCTGCACTGATTCACTGCATCTTCCCCAAACACTGGCTCGCCGTCGCAAGCAGAACAGTCAGATACACCTGATCAGTACAGACCCTATAACACTTTGCGTTTTAACCCGTTCAAACCCAGTGCACACAGTTGTGTACACAATGCACGGGAAGGCTATCTTTCTCGTCACTGTGCAGTTTCCGAACAACGTTAACTACTTAGGAGGGGGCACGCGCATTTAGGGACTGAACGTTGTTGAACCCCCTCCCCCCCCCCCCAACAATTTCCCAAATCCAAGTTTGACACCCCACAAGGTTTTGCTGTTAATGTGGTGGACAGCAGTCGACGTTTTCCAAGTCTTTCAAAGAGAGGGGGAAATTCCGGAAATAAGTAACAGCGGCTCTGTAGTAAACTAGTGCTTCAGATCCAAATTAAAAAATGTGTACCGCCCTCAGAATTCACTTTATACCAAAGGTCGCATATATGTTTTCAACTTCTTCTTTTTTTTCGTGATTAACATGCAGCCGAAGTTTGTCGGTAGAATTTAGATACGCTCTGTATAGGTTTTATGTACATAATGTTGCAAAATTGCATGACAATACTTCGGGGAAACATTCCTCACATCTGGTGGACATAGGTCCGCAAACGCTTCGTCTCTTTACTACAGATCGTAATACATAACGTACAGGGTATGTCCAGCGGGCTAGATCATGTTCCTGTGGAATTCCATCGCAGCTATAATTGGCAGCCCCATAGCCAGCCCCCGAGGAGCCTTGATTTAAATCCACTGGACTTTTATTTGTGGTGACATTTAAAAGCACTTGTGTACGCAACCCCAGTGGTTGATGTGGGCATCCTCTGTAACCGTATTGTGGTAGGGCGAAACAATCAGGAATTTTTCAGGGAATCATCAACGAATCCAGGTGTCCATACAACGGTGGGTTGGTGCATGTGTTCGTGCTGATGCAGGGTATTTTTAACATTTCCTTTAGTGCCGACGATAAGCTCTCACACAAGTATAACTAATTCCTGTGCAGTTCCTACTGTTCTAGGTGTAGTGTAGCAGTGTGAGGTGTAGCGTATCATGCAAACGAATGCTGTGATGGCATTCCACAGTAACATGATCCAGCTCGCAAGCCATACACTTTACATTATATATTACGGGCTGTAGTAAAGAAACGAAGCTTTTGCGAACCTATGTTCATATGACTTTTTTTCATCCTCCAGATGCGAGAAAAGTTTCCCCGGAGTATTGTCATGCAATTTTGCAACATCCGATATACCTATTCTAATTATTCAGACTGTCCCATAATACCTATGAATAGAAATATATTTAGAGGAAATTTACTGACATCTTGTACTTAACGGGTTGTTTTGTTAGACAACGTAGTTACTGCTTTCCCTGGAACCGTTCTAAATGTTGACGGCGATCACTGTGGAGCTGGTTCGCTGCGACAGCAGATACCTTACAAGTAGCTGTGCTTTACTCTGACACGCAGGTGCGGCGAAGGTCACGTGATGGCGTCGAACGGCGAGAGCTGCGTGGACCGGAACGAGTGCCTGGATAAGCCGTGCCACAACGGAGGTATCTGCATCAACCAGAACCCGCCGCTCGGCTACCGCTGCCTCTGCCCGCAGCGCTTCTGGGGCAGCAACTGCGAGCTGGTGCAGGACGCCCAGACTCTCAAGCTCAGTATTGGTTTCCTCGCCGCCATCTTGGTCTGCCTTCTCATTATCATCGGTGGGTACTGCTCCTGTTGTACAAACTACCTTCCCTTTGGCCGCAGCTCACCGTTTACTTCTTATAGGCTGTTCACGGTAAAACGAGCAATTTTAAAAGCCCGGCTTAACAACAGACTAAAGATGAGGTAGACCGCTTACTTGTCTTCTGCGCATGTACCTAACATTGATCTACCTCAAAGGAATACAACTGTCAAAGTCGCATGATCAGCACTAATAAACGTGTTTGTTTATATCTTAATTTTTAAATGACAAGCACTTTTGTATAAGTAAAATACTTTCACCAGTTTGAATGTAATTAAGAATCATTATAAATTGGTTAGAGGAAGTATAAAAACATCTCAAAAGCACTTGTTTGCTAAACAGTGTTCTAACCTCAAACATAATCCACGCCGTTTTTGCTAGATGTGTTGGCATAAAAGCAGTTCAGTGTTGGGAGACGGAGATCGGTTGTACGGAGCCAGCGATATCGCTCTACCTCATCTTTAGTCTATTGACTTAACATCTACTTGTATACACGTTGTGTGTTCTTCCGCCTTATTTAAAATTAACATTGCCAAGGGCCTCATCACTTTATACATGCGTCGGTCAAGTGAAACTGAAATTATTAAAAAAGTAAATATTGTACAAATCTGCTTTTTTACAATTCTATGTGTTAAAAAATGCAGAAATTGAGAGATATAATTTATCACAAATGGTTACCGAACACTTTTCGTATGGCGTTAATATATGAAACGGCTTTCCCCTCCCCCATTTCCAACTTTACTGGACACATGTCACTGATTGCGCGTCTTAAAATACATGCAGGTAGGGGAAGTGACTTTTTTTTAAGGTTGATTTCAAAAGTGCTCACTTTATCGTGAACAGTCTGTAGCTGTTAGAAATGAAATATACTTGTTTATTATTCTCCTGTCAGAAACAAACATATTTACACAATAACAAAAATTAAATAATATTGGACCAAACCTTGGCAACTTCCATTGCATTTTCCGAGGCCTGATATGTCATCTTCCTTGCAGAAGATTGGACACAATCAACACCGTAGCATGTGTTGGACCAGATTTGCTCACTTCAATTTCGCTTAGCAGTGACAGCATTGGATTGCCCGTTTCTCAACCACGCCGCTATTTACCTTTTTTTTATTGTCAATCTGCTGCCTTTTTTTATACGTTCTAACCATAAAAATTTAAAGTAGGGCAATGAGTTAATCTGATTGTTAATTTAGTTGAAGTTAAAATCATAGACAGCATGCCAAACATTCCGTAGTGTTATTTATATACGAGACAATCAAGGTTGTTTTTAAATCTTAATTGGTGATATTACTTCGAAATACCGATCTTTTAGTCTGCGTAATCAAACCAAAGGAATATTCACTATCGTTTCATTCCTCTAAAGAAATGCGCATTTAGCCCATACGTGATGGTCGGTCACAGCTCAGGTTTAGCTAAAGACGCGTGTGGTTAGGATTTATTTGGTAACCACAAGTGAGAATTGGGTTTTTCTGGAAAATATAAGTTATTACTTGTTTGAAAATTAAAGGCGTATGGAATATTGCAAATGACAGCTACTCGTATTTTTTCTTACCATTTATACTATAGAATGTAAATTATACACACACGTTTTTACCTTTAATGTCCACGTTAAAATGCGGAAGACTACCATAAAAATTGAATTGTTGTATGCAACAAGCAACCTGGAACCGCTACGCTCATCTGACTGACGATTTCACATTGTCAGCTACACATACTACAGGTATGACACTGTAAGTGAGATCTTGAAACAGAACGTGGTGAAAGCCACTGTAGTATTAAACTGCCTCGCTTATACCAAAGTCATTAACTGTGCTCGTAAATTTGCCTGTTTATAAAATACTAATAATATGTGCATACTAATATACAGCGTGTATAGGAAACATGTGTACAAACTCGGGCACGTGATTCGTGATCGGAAAAGAGGAAGATTGATATAGGACACCCATGCTTCATCTCAAATACATAATAAGGGCTGCAGCAGCCCCTAAAGTCGGTGGGTGACAAGGACATTTTGTGGCATATTAGGCAAAGTACTTGCGTTAGAATAACACAAATTGGTATACGGAGCAAGTAAACCAATATATTTGATACACGGTAGGTATGGTCCGTCGTACACACCCCCCATCATATAAATAATAGAGGTTGGCACCCTTTGATTGCATGCAACACGTACACCGTGAGGTTAAATTGATTGTGGATACCATGGGATGAAGCAAGGCGGCCTAGGTAGCAAATAATCCCCCCCCCCCCGTTTTTTGTTGCAACTATGTAGGACCCACCGTTTCCGGTTAAATCGCAAACGAAAGGTACAGTGGTATCAATAGCACGGCCTAGTGAGTAGGCAACCAATCTCGCACTCGGAGGAACTTAGCGGGGAGTCCCCGACGAATGTGTGAAGAGAGAGTGGTGATAACAGCGAGGTCTTGATAGCCGATTAGGGTGATTGAGTTGAGTATGTAGGTGCGGCGGAATGAAAGGGCAGTGTAAACGGGAGAACCCCGAGAGATCCCGCCTAGCAGCGGCATCGTCCGGCACGATGTGTAACATCGTGCATCGTACCACCAACATGTGTTTAAGCATGGTGCATTACGGGTGGCCTACTCACCAGGCCATGGCCATGCTACCACTGCACCCTTCGTTTGCGATATAAACGGAAACAGTGGGTCCTAGAGAGTTGCAACAAGGGTGCTTATTTGCTACTTACGTCGTCCTGCTTCATCCCATGGTATCCACTATCAATTTAATCTCGCGGTGTACGTGTTGCATGCGATCAAAGGGTGCCAACCCTTATTATATACATGATGGAGGTGTGTAGGACGAACCATACCTACCGTGTATACAATACCTTGGTTTACTTGCTCCGTATACAAATGTGTGTTCTTCTAACGTGCGTACTTTGCCTAATATGCCACATAATGTCCTTGTCACCCAACGCCTTTGGGGGCTGCTACAGCCCTTATTATTTGAGATGGACCATGGGTGTCCTATATCAATTTTCCTCTTTTCCAATCACGAATCACGTGCCCGAGTTTGTAAACATGTTTCCTACACACGCTGTATAAACGTTACGTATTTTGTTTCAGTTCTAGTGTTTGTTTTCGTGTTGTACAACCGTCGACGACGGTCGCGAGCCAAATACCCGAAGCCGGACGAAGATGTGCGAGAAAATATCATCAGCTATGATGACGAGGGAGGTGGGGAGGACGACATGACGGCTTTTGACATAAAGCCGCTGCAGATTCCAGTTGAAGGTGCGGCTGCGCCCGAGGGGCCTTCGAAAGAAACAGGTTAGTGTAACGTTTTAATGCTGATGACACATTGCACAAGTAGAGAGTATTCCGAAGTGGTGGAGTACTAGCCTCCAAGCAAAGGGAGCTGGCGATGTGTTTTAATGTATAGCTTAGCAGCCAGAGTTCGTTTTCTTCTGGCGTGAGTAAGTACTGCCACTTCATTTTATGTTAAGTTAGCTACGAGTAGGTATATCATGTTACCATTAGTTGGTAGACCATTCTTTGTGTGTCATGTGTAAAGAATTGAAGCAGGAATTGATTTATAATAAAATTAAAATTAAATATACTCGCCGCAATCATGCAACAAATAAACAGTTAGTAAAGTAGCGCATTAAAATCACTGCAGTGGAGCATAGTTTTGTGGGTATTTGAAGACACCTTAAAAATAAAATATCAGTTTTGACGTTTGTCGCAAATAATTAGCTTATAGTCTACTTTTTTTTTAATGTAAGACACGAAATCTAAAATGCAAGAGGGTTATTATAATAGTTCCTCTTGGGATAGGAACAGCTGAGGTACAGAAGTGCCATCCGCCGTCTTGGGTGGTGTCACAGTCGCCATCTTGGATAACGTCACCCCCAGTGACGTCACCACTGGAACTTTAATAGTGGCAACACTGCCGTAGACACGTCACCCCAAATGACATGACCGCTGGAACTTCAATAGTGGCAACACTGCTGTAGAGACGCCATACGATAGAAACAAACAATGTCGCTAGCTATGTGCTGTCCGTACCTCAGAGATAATGACCTTTCCCTTACCACTTCACACGCTTGTGCAGTGTCGGGATGACTACAGCCGCGTAGTAGCGGGCGGTCTAGTGTAGTACTGACACGATGTTTGCGAAAAACCATCAGCGTAATCGGATAAATAGTGAATCATAGGCGTGGTCAGAGCTGGCCAGTGGTTTAACAGCAGATGGTCCCACAAAGAAACACATGCAGTGTGGACAAAGCTAGCTAGCACTGATGTAGCTGAGAAGTTTCTTTCATGTATGTTGGAGTCCATTTTTCTCCAGCACAATGAAACGAACAAATAAAATTAAAAATATTTCGAGATTTTCTATATCATGTATTTAGGGTTTGATAAGCCACAGCGTGGAACACTAGCACAGAGTAAATAATTACACATTGACTAAATGGCGTGGCGGTTACTTTTATGTGAGCGTAGCCATTCCGTGATTGGCTAAGCGATTCCCTGAGATCGTGACTCGTGTCTGGATTCGTTATTACATGTTTCGAAATGTTCCCTATCGGCCAGGCTGCCGGCTGAATAGTATGTGCAAAGCGCTAATTGGCAAGTGATGTTGGTCAGCGACGTAATTTTACTGACATGGGTGGCCCGAGTGAGTGAAGTGAGTGAAGAGAATTGGGTGGCTCTAAACTTCGAGGTCTTGAGAGCCGATGAGGGTGATTGAGGTGAGTATGGAGCGGCGCCGGAATGAAGGGGCGGGGGAAACGGGAGATCACAGAGAAAACCCGCCGGCCGACGGCATCCTCCTGCACGATTCCCACTTGCGAAAATCCGGTGACCCGGCCGGGGATTGAACCCGGTTCGCATTGGTGGGAGGTGAGCAGGCTAACCACTCAGCCACCGTTGCTTCATGTAAGCAGCTGGAGTTCGTGGAGTAAGAGGCTGTTCCACCTCTGAATTCTTATTTACTCTGTGGCACTAGTGTGCTTTAAAATGTGTTAGACTGGTCACGATAAAGTGAGCACTTTAGAAATGAACCTTAGAAAAAAATTCACTGCTCCTGTATGCACATATTTTAATGGGCGCACTGGGTTACATTCGCCCAGTAAAGTTGGTAACGATGGAGGGAAAATAGTTTCATATCTTAACGTCGAATAAAAAGTTCTAGGTAACAATTTGTGATAACTTGAAATGATTTCTTTCGCTTTTTTTTTTTTTATGCATCGAAGCGAAATAAATGAGCATATTTGTAAAGTATTTACCTCCTTAATAATTTCACAGTTTCATTTGACTGGCGCATGAATAAAGTGATGAGACCCATGGCAATGTTAATTTCACATAAGGCGGAAGAATACACGACGTGTATATAAGTAGATCTTAAGCAGAGTATTCGAAAGTGCTCATTTTACCGTGAACAGTCTATAAAATATGTTCCTTTGCATACCTGTTCCAACCAGTGGTTACGTGTATGGATTTAATGTGCCAGAGGCCGTACATCACGACAATGACATCAAGGCCTGAAAGAAGCCAGCGGGGAATTTGCATTGTCTTTCAGAACAGTAACAATGTGGGTAGAAGTTTTCAATGAGGTACGCCTAAGTGCGCGCCTCAACCAGGTAGTACTAATGCAGAAGATTATTGCTTAGCTTACAACTAGAACTTCACATTGTGAAAGGACGTCTCGGCATAGGAAAAACTGCATCACGATGGGTTCGGCATGAATATGCGGAAATACAATAATGGCTACGATATGATGCTGTTCGTAACCACTTGGAGAACGGTAAGTTCTAAGATGAGGTTTTCTGGGCCACATCACTATGCTAAATGAGACACGGGCATAATTATACGAGCCTCGATCGAAACTCCAATCGATTCGTCAGACGATCAGTAGTGGTAAAGTCATGGTTATTCTCGTAAAAGATTCTGATTGTGTGACCAACCAAAAACATACCATATCTTGAGGGTAGACCGTCAGTGTGTAAGGTCTACTGTTATTGTAAATTTTTGGGGCGCAACCTGCGACCAGCTTTGAGAAACAAGTGACAACATTTTATTCACAACCCACCCATTATTTTAAAGGATAGTTGTCGGGCGCACGCAGCGCAAATTTTGTCTGATTTGTTTTGACATGAATACGTCTTTAAATTTGTAAACATAGCGAGAGGCAGTCCAGAAAATCCGATGAAAACAAAATCGGGGAATAGAGTTATTGCAGCTTGAAATCTATCTTCTACATTCAAAATTCAATTACACCACTCGATTTCCAAAGGATCAAATAATATGCTACGTTGAGTGAGGGCTGCGAAGCATAGTGCGCTTTTGAGGGGGGGGGGGGGCGCAATTTTGAGTTCGTTTCGCCACGTCTCATAACTTCCGCGTAGTATAACTTTTGACTAGGAGAAGCTACGACGCTCCTTTGAGTTTCAATCGAGACATCTCTCGTCAAGATCAATCGATTGCGTGTATAAAAACATTTGTGTGGCGTGGTTATGGTGAAATTGTATGCGTTTAATGTAAAAAATTAAGAAAACGTAACACAATTTCGGCCTATACCCGTCAAAAAGCCAAGACGAAGTACATAAATCGTATACGGTTGTAAAGAGCATCTCAAAAGCAATCCAGTTATACCCATAAAACCCCATATGATCGAGTGAAGCGGTGCCGGGAACGTAAAATAAACATCAAGGCGTCCGAGTGCGTCAACGTAGACGTATTCACGCAAAACAAACTGGCGTGTCCCCAACAAAGCCGAACCCAAATTATATCGATGGGGTTGGGAAGCGCTACACAAAACACCATACTCCCCGGAATTAAGCTTGCCGCCGGCGACACAGACCGTGCTGCCATCTAGTATCCTGCAAGGAAGCTCGCAATTAAATGACAAAGGCCAAGGGAAATCAGCAAAATTTTTTGGCATGTAGTCAGTAAAATTGTTCTTTTTAGTGATATAGGCTACACTTTTTTTAATAAAACTATATTAAAATAAGATATTATGTTTTAGAACATGAATTCTTCAGGCATCGGGAAACATTATCATTTGGTTTTTCTAAAGTTAAGAAATATCTATACATATTTGGAATTTAATTATTATCTTGGCAAACCATTTATTAAGCACATTTCCATTAGTCCTTTACCTCAGTTTCTCGCCAGTTAATTTATTATGAAGAACAGAAATGTTATTCTTCTTATTCCCCGTCGCTGGTGACGAGCGTCAAAGCCAATGTTCGTCGCTCGTGCAATGTTCTCGACACTCGACGCTAGCGTCAAGGCTCTGATTGGCTGATGCTCGTCGCGTCGCGTCGCAACACCTATTGTGAAAACCGCTTAATATAAGAGGTACTGCTGCAGGTATCCTACAACTTCCACGCCGCTGGGAATGTGTTGTACACAATACTGGGGACTACTTTGAAGGACAGTAAAACTTTTAAACATGTATCGATTTTGTAACCATTATAGATATATAGTTGTCACTATTAAAGTTCCAGCCCTTGTATTATCGATGAATTTCAGTCGCACCTTTAGGTGATTTGTCAAAGGGTGTTTCAGTCAGTAACTTCCCATCATTTTAGACATATTTCTGAGATGGACACTTGTTTACGGAAGTTACACAGACTTGGTTTATTCTTTCCCCATTTTATAGAAGTCGAAAATATACATGTAATTACATTATTATATATGATAAACTTGTCTATTTATCAGTTTTGTTGACCGTTTTAATGACTTCTATTTCGAAATAATTTGAAATTTTACTTTCTGTGACATATTCAAAATGTAGTATGATACTTAAAATGCATTTTATAAATAAATATTTAAAAATTATGGTGGTACTTTTTCAGATATTATGCTGGAAAAAATCACAGATATTTCAGCAGCTATCGAGCAGCACAGGAAAACAGCCGATGCAGATCAAAACGCGCCACCTTTCGACGACCTCCGTAACTTTGCCTTCGAGGGCGGTGGCAGCACGTCGGGATCGTTATCTTCACTAGCTACAGGTAAGGACCATGTCATACCGCTTCCTCGCAAACTATAATAATTTGGCCTAACTGAGTACCATTAAGGGTAACTTTAATACTACGAATTTTCGTTTAAAATTAAAGCTTTAGAGCCACTCCTCCCCCCATCCACATTAATGTACACTTCCTGTTTGAAATGTTTATTTATAAAGAACGATGTAAGTAGAATGATTTAGCATGTTTTGGCGCTAGGGCGTGGGGGTGCGCAGCGTCGGAGATGTCCATGCTCTATCATTCCCGTCGCCCGGTGGCCATATTGTCCGCCATGTTTGATGTCGGTGACCTTGACATTTGACCTTGAGCCGGTGTCATTTAACATTGAAAACTCAAAAAATCCCAAAAGATTTATACGAAATGTCATAAAAGAAATTATAAAAAAAATATTTATAAATTATGTTAAACATTATCAAAATTAATATAACCAATAAAATTATCATTAAAAGTTACCAAAAAACTTACATTTTTGAAGGTCATCCCAGCACCATGTCCAGCAGACGACTGACAAACTCCCCCCCCCCCCCCAAAAACAATTACACTGTCTTAATATTCTCTTTCCCACCCTTTCACCCATACTCATTTTATCGTATGCAGCCATCTTGGTTTTTTCGTTTGTCATTTGTTTATACATTGCTAGGGGCCGCCATCTTGGATTTCATATGTTTGCTTTTACATCTCCTAGGTGGCGCTAGTGAATTAATAGTCGATATCGCCACTAAGCGAGCTGTCAATTTAGCTACCAGTGGCAGCCATATTTGTTTGTTTCTTTATCGTATAGGTGATAATGTCGGCTCCCTCCATAATTCCAAATCAATACACAGCGTCCGAAGTCATATCTGACGGTCAGCATCATGGTTACGTCAGCCATCTTAGCCGCCATATTGGACCCAGGTGACTTTGGCCTTTGAAGTTAACTCGATTTCTTAAATTACATTGAACTCAAAAATTTCGATAAATTCTTAAATTCCGAAAAATATATAAAACTTCTAAAAAAAATTTTTTAAATCTTTATAAAGAATTTATTTTAAAATATGTAAAATTAAAACATTGAATGTTCGGGCTCAGAGCAGACGAAGGACCAGAGACGACCAACCACTATGTTATGATATTACCCGGCCACTATATTGATTCAAAATGACCTTGAACTTTATTTTTGACCTTGACCCTTGTGACCTGTTACCATAATCCTCAGGTATCACGAAATTCTTAAAAATCCCCAAAATATTAAGAAAAAATTTAAAATATGTATAAATTATTAAACATTTATTAAAAATTTATTTCAAAAACTTACAAAGACATTTATTTAAAAAAAAACTTTACATTTACGGAGGTTCTCCTGCACCACGTCAAGCATACGACTGACCCTCGTCTATGTTTCTCATTGGTAAATCAGTCAGTTCTTCACCACTCCCTCCACTTATGTTTCTCATTCGCTGATTACTTGTGTTCGCTTCACCCCTCAACAGTCTTTTTATTAGTTAATTTCTCACACTCATTCGACCTGCCACCAATGTTTCTCAATATAGTAACCTTCCTCTTCCCTAACCCCTCATCACTGCTCAATCTGTCGAATGCACTCCACCCACTCTATATATATATATATAGATATAGTTTGAAATTTGTTTAATTTTTCATCACCTAGGTGATAATAGTGTATTAAGTATCAATTTCGCCGCCAGAGGAGCTGTCGATTTATCCACTATGTTGGATGTTGTTGACCTTGACCTTGACGTCAATGACCTTTAAATCGAGAAAAATCACAATCCGTATAATTTTCCATTACTAGTTGGTCATAACAAGGTGCCATACCAACTGATCATACTAAACAAAGACTGACTCCGCCCAAGACTGACTCCGCCCAAGACTAACTCCGCCCAAGACTGGTTCCTGGCGAGACTGAGCACAAGACTTGCTCCTGACGAGATCAGTTCCTGCAAAACTCGCTACACCAACCGACAGTACTAACCAGCCATTCCACCCACCTAACCAAACGATGATGGACAAGCTCATAAAAAGTCTCTAATAATAGTCTCATAGCTAACCCCTTCGCACAAAATCCTCGCTAAATTTCCGCAAAACATTGCTACCACAGCTGACCATACCAAAGGGCCATGCTAACTTACAAAGCCAACTGACCAGGCCAAACAACTAGTTGCGAAACATTCCTCAAAAATATTCCCCTCATTTCATTCGTTCGCATATAGGCCATATCCATTTTAAACGACCCAAGTAGGACATAATACTTCATATCAAATCATAGCCTTCCTCCTGTACACGCTCAAACAAATGTTATCCAAAAAATAAACTCTCACAATCGATTGTTTACACCACCGAATTAGTAAACCTTTCATAGAATTAGAAGGGACTATATAAGAAATTAAACACACACTACTGTGTATATATTAATTTAATTAATTTTCTTATTAAATATATTTTATGTTTCTAATTATTTTCAGATGTTTACAGAGCATGAATAGTAGCCAACAGTCTCACCTTATATAACCACCGATCCTTCAGTTCATCGATGACTGAAGATATCTCAACAATGCGTGAGAGATCCCCGCCATTTTGCAGGTCGATTAAATATCTGATTCTATCAAAAAGTTCATTTGGGTCTTCGGGAAATATGTGAAGAGCGATCTTGACACCTTCTGCCTTCTTCGCATCACTTGTCGAAGGAAACTGGTTGGCGAAACGTGTGGGAACGTTGAGAGAATCATCATCCAACTCAACAGATACTTCATCAGCACTGTTGTCATAGTCATTATCAATGCTGTCTTCATGATCGTCTTCACCTCCTATTTCATCCTCAATATCATGTTTACTTCTATTTGTAGGAGTCGCTTCGTCATCGTCAGCGTTTGGAGCCGACGACCGTTTGTTCCGAAGTTGGTCGACTTCATGCAAATGTCTTGCAAGTGTACATTCCGCACATACTGACTCTACCACGCCTTCTAGGTTTCTCATTCCGTCATTAGGATTAACTGTCTCATCATAATCGTCTGCGTAATCAGTACCCATCGATGCAGCAGGAGGTACTGGCGACATCACTTGCTGGCTCTCAAGAAGCGAATCCTTGCAGAACCTGGCATGGTTCTTCAATGTATCACCTTGCATAAATTGCATTTGCCCATTATCGTAATGCTTCATCATGTAAGTTCCCTTTTCGTCTACGAACATTTTATGTAGTGTATTAACAGGAGGTAACGAAGTCAATGCATGTTGTCTCGAGTCAAGCAAAGGTGTGTTTCCTTTATACGTACCAGTGTGTCGCTTTCAATTATCGCTTCTACAAAATGTTGCGCCGCACATATCGCCTGTTAGTATTCTGGAGGTCGGTTTCTTTGAAAATTCGCTCTTTTCATGGCGTCGTGCTTTACAACTTTTACTGGAGATCTTGGCACAGTACCAAAATTTGTTTTCCATGTAATTGTCAAGCAATAAAACTTTAGTAACGATTTTTAAAATTATTTTTTTAATAATTTGAAGTATATATTTATACATCGTTAATAAATTTCTGTATAAATCTTTTGGAATTTTTTGAGTTTTTAAGGTCAAATGTCACCGGTTCAAGGTCAAAGGTCGAGGTTAAGGTCGCCGACCTCTAACATGGCAGATAAGATGGCCGCCGGGTGACCGGAATGACAATGCATAAATAGTTTCGACGCTCCGCGCCCCTACACCCTTGCGCCGAAACATACTAAATCATTCTACTGATGTAATGTGAAAAATATTCGAGATTTCATTTGGAATTTAACGAGGCATGTGATAAAAGTTGCTCTGGCTGGTACAATGTTACGCTAATTGGTTGTATTCATAACTTATAAGCTATTCCGTAAATTTTTACGAGCACGTTCACTAGAACTATAAGGTCCTCTCGTCTTAATCCTTTTACAGCGTTACCGTATGACATAATGCCATCACTTCTATCAAATATTTTCACTAGCTTTTTTGGCACAGATAAGCAAGCGTAAGACTTCAATTCTACAAAAATAAATCCTAATTATTATTTATCTTTATAACATGAGGTGCCAGATAAATTTAAAAAATTTGCGAGCGCCATGTTCTTTGCAAGCACACTTGAATTGCATGTGGCGATAAGCAGTTAAAATGTGCAAAAATGCCGAAATAATCGCCTCTTCTGGCTTATATAAACGCACATCTTGGTGAGCCCCATAATGCTAGCGTTCTTTCAAATATAACACAAATATGTAACACTTAGGTTTATTATTATTGTTATTATTATTCGGCGATCGGCACTCATCAAGTGAAGATGTGTTCTACCTCTGCTACTCTAAGGCCTTCGTTTAAAAGTGTTTAAAGTGTCTGAAGAATCGGAAATCTTGGACTATAGGGGTTTTCATATGCCCCCAAGTTCGGACTTGTGTAATATTTGTGGGAAACCTTTCTATGGAAAATACAAATTCGTAAGGTGTTCCTGTCCGTGTGCAACACGATTTCACACACAGTGCGTGGCATCGACTTGTGAACCTGAAGATTACCTTTGCGATAAACTGATAAATGTAGTGATGTGTCTACAATGTTCGGCTTTTCACCTAAAAAGCGTTCAAAAACTAACAGTGCAGTAGGAAAAAAAACGACTAATTCTGGTCAGAAAAATTACGCATTGAAAGTGACGTTAGTCCACAGCGAGTCAGTTGATCAAGAAGAATCTGCTAAGAAAATATGTGAAAATATGGATCCTAGCATAAATTCACTGTTCGAGGTACTCTGTAATAAAATATATGTTTTAACTGAGGAGGTCCGTGACCAGAAAGAAGACAGTATAATGTTACGAGCCATGTTTCAAAGTGCTCAAAGTTCTAGAGGTAACAGTAGAAATGCGTGTTCACTGTGTTTAGAGAGCGGAATTTCAGGGGGCGTTGAAGTCCGTTCATCTGTTAAAAAATCTTATAGTCAGATAGTAAGCAAAATCCAGGAAACTAACTCTGCAATTCCACAAAGATGTGAAACATATAGAAAGGACACGTCGCAACCACGTACGAGCAAAACTCAGGAACAGCTTGTCTCATCCAAACATCTGGCCGCTGACTCAAGCGGCTTTATTGAAACACGTAGACGCAGCACAAAGACCTCAAGGGAAAGTTGGTCACTGCTTCCGAAACCGGGCGTGGCGCGTAAACAAGTACAGCTTGGTGTAAGGAACAATGTAAATATCAAAAAGGTCCCTAAAGTGATCAAATCCCGAATGAAAGCATTATTTGTTTCTCGTTTTGCGCCAGATGTTGAAGCAAATAACATTGTAAATTATATTAATCAGGAATTAAAAGTTTCTAACTTGAAAGTTGCAAAGTTAGAAACTAAATATGACTCCATGACTCTTACTCCTCATTTTACGTTTCTGTGGAAGAATCTGATTTTGACAGAATCTTCAATACTTTTTTTTTTTTGTTTTTTTTTTTTTTTCCGGCTGTCTCATCAGTCCATTCTAGGGTAGACTTCAAAATGAGCAACTATGCAGTGCTTCGAACGCTGTCAAGTCCACAATCGATGTTCAACCTCCTCAAAATACTACTACAACTACTGGGGGAGCTGATGATGTACTATTCTAATCTATGTTGGGGCAAACGGAGGTGTCTACTCTTCGAGTCAATGGCTTCAAGGAAAGATGACTTCTTTTAACTATCAAAACGTTAGGGGTCTTCGAATTAAATCTTTATTTTTTTCAAAAAATATTTACACTTTTGATTATCCTGTAATGTGTTTAACTGAAAAATGGTTTAATTGTAATAGTATTGATTCCCATTACTTTTATGATAGTTATTATTTTTACCGCAAAGGTAGAGATTCTAAATTATCAAACCTTAATAGAGGTGGCGGTGTTTTAACCGTAGTAAATGCTTTCAAATTTACACATACTGTCCAGAAATATGATTTTCGTAAGGAAAATATGCTGTTTGGGTATAAATCACCAGTGTTAAAAACAAAAAAAAATTCGTGGGCAACTTTTATCTTTCTCCGTATTTATCCGTTGCTGAAACTAAAGAGTATTTAACATTTTTAGAGTCTAAATTGGCTACCTGTTCTGATCAAGTCGTAATAGTTGGTGATTTTAATATACCTGGCATAGATTGGAACTCCAATAATACTCAGAATATTGTCCACTTTTATATCAAACTTAAAGGTCAATTTCTTTTACACCTAACGAGTTTACTCAATCTTGATCAATGATATTTCACTAAACCTTTTTCAGAAACTTTAGATTTGATTTTTTCCAATTTTCATATAAATGTTGGAAGATCTATTGATCCTTTGGTTGAAGAAGATAATCACCATTCTTCATTACTTTGCCATAGTAGCATAGATTTCGAGTATTTTAAAGGTATTAATAATTTTATATTATTAGTAATTATAAAAAGGGTGATTATTTATCTTTGTGTACTGAATTTAATTCCTTCGATTGGAGTCCAATTTTTCAAATGAATGATGTTGAAGTAATGGTATAGAGTATTTAACAAAAAAACTCAAATATTAATATATAAGTTTATACCTAAGGTAAAAGTTGATAAAAGTAATTATCCAATTTGGTTTGCAAAGGATTTGATTAGATTACTAAAACAGAAAGAACATTTTTTTTTAGAATGTATAAAAAAAAAGCAAGATTGACGATAATTATTTTCGTTTTTCTCAATATAGAAGATTAGTTAAAGAGAAAACTAAAACTGACAAACTAAAGTGGCAAGCAAACACCAACAATAATTTAAAAAACAATCCTAGTAAATTTTGGAATTTTGTCAAATTAATGAAAAAATGCTATACGGAAAAAAAATTTCATCTAATAATGGAATAGTTCAAGATCCTGAAACACTTGCCAACATGTTTGCCAAACATTTTTCTGAAGTGTATGTACAAAAAACACAACTTACTAACCCGCAATGCAATTATTCAAATAATAACCTACTATCTCCAAAAATAACTCAAAGCTTGGTCCTATGGGCTATAAAAAGCTTAAAAGTAGTAAAGCCACTTGCATAGATAAAATTCCAAATTTCATAATCAAAGGCTGTGCAAAAGTTTTTATTCCGTTACGAACCCATATTTTTAATTTTTGTCTATCTAGAAATATGTACCCTAGCTTATGGAAACAAGCCATTGTATTACCTATTCATAGAAAAGAAACAAACAGGACATAAACAACTATAGACACATATCACTATTATGTAGCTTAGTTTTTCCAAAGATATTTGATAAGATAATTCATAGACATCTTAATTTTTGTACAAACAAATTTAATTACAAATTGCCAAAATGGTTTTCTGATAGTTAAAAACACTACAACTTATCTTTTTAATTTTGTAAATGATCTTTATGACAATGTTACAACTAGGAATCAAATTGATGTTATTTATTTTGACATACAAAAAACTTTCGATGCTTGTCAGCATACGGTAATTTTGGACAAACTACTTGCAATAGGGTTAGATAATTCATACGTTCGATGGTTCTCAAATTACTTAAATGATAAGATATTTATTGTAAAGGTTGATAATTCTTTATTATCTCCCTTTCATGTTTCTTTAGGGGTACCGCAAGGTGGAACTCTCTCTCTCCATTGCTTTTTAATATTTTTATTAATGATATAGTTAGTGTCTTAGATCATTCTTGTGCTCTTTTGTTTGCCGCCGATCTTCAGATTTATAATAATATTAAAGAAATTCATGACTGTGTTCTTCTGCAAGATGATATTACTTCAATACTTAATTGGTGTAATGCTAACTGCATGTCTTTTAATTTAATAAAATAGTACAAATATATTTTACTAGGAAAACAAATCCTGTAAAATATAAATATTTTGTAAATAACCTAGTGATAAAAAAAGTGGATTTTGTACGTGACTTAGGGTTATACTTGATTCTAAATAATATTTTCATTATCATGTTGATTATTTAATAAGTAATGATAGTCGACCTCTTGGATTAATTAAATTTATATCTTATACTGCTTGTTCGTCGGATTCACTGCTATGTTTGTAATACGCTTTAGTCAGATCTAGACTTGTTTATTGTTCTGTAATTTGGAGTTTTATATCTTCTACTGATGCAAAGAGGTTAGGAAATATTGAAAAAAATAATCAACTTGTATTTACCAGATTTCCAGTTAACCAGGGATATCTAGATTCAACACTCTAACCCTTAATGTTCGGAGTGATATCTATGATGCACTATTTCCAGTTAACCAGGGATATCTAGATTCAACACTCTAACCCTTAATGTTCGGCGTGATATCTATGATGCACTATTTTTAGTTAATGGATTTTTGTCTCGTATAAATTGTTCAGTTATTATAAAATTAGTTGGCCTTAAGATCCTTAGCTATAGTCATAGAATAAGGAATACTTTTGAAACTTTGTCATCCAAAAAGATCTTGTTAACAGTTGTCTGCTACATTATAATAAATATTTTTTTTAAATTTGATCCCTTTTTAGGTAAAAAGTTACCTTTTCCTGAGATGTTCGAACATTATAGTCAGTTGTAAATTTTAAAGTGACGCCTAATTAATCAATTTGTTTTGTTTTTCTCATGTTTGCCTAAGTATTCTTTTTCTATGTTATGTGTTGTTTTGTCTGGTGAGGGCTTTTGTCTGTTGTGTGTTTCTGTATTGTCTTGTTTGTATTATATGTCTGTGTTACCCAGTGATTGGTAGTCAACTGTTGGGTGGCACACAAAGAATCAAATAAATAAAGAATATATATTATTATTATTTTAGTAATTGAGTTTGTGAAATGATTTCCCTCTATGTCTAAACTTCCAAACCCATACTTGGCACCTTGTTGCAGGAACTGACGATAACGACCAAGACTTCGAGTACCTGAGTGCGTGGGGCCCTCGTTTCGGCAAACTTTCGAGCATGTACGGAGACGAAGAAGTGAGCGAAGAAACTCAGTGACAAATCAGCACACGCTGTGTACGCTGTTGAATGTTCGAAACTGCGAGGCAAAGAGGGTACGCGTGCGACGGAATAGAAGCAGTGCGTGCATCTCTCATGTGTTTCCTATTGGATATCGGATCCCAGTGGGGGTGGGGGGGGGGAATAACTAACCGCGTTTATCCCCATTCTTACGGACTTCCTAGCAAAGAAGGGATAACGTAGTTCAAGAAGATATGCCTTACTTTTAAATGGAGTTGAGTAAAAACGATGTGTAACCTACTGTATGTAGTGTTATCTGCTTAAGACATCCGATGAACTTTCACAAATGATGTTAGATAATACTTCTTGTGATAAGGTTTTTAATGCTGTTATCTGCGCTCTCTGCGCTAAAATTGTTTCGTGTTTTAATGTATGAAAGTGCACAATGAACATTCATGATTTCCCTCGTAAATGATAATCAGAAATATATTGATTTCCTGCCTCGATAAATGGACCAGACGAACAAACACTTTTAATTCAGCTATGCGCAAATATTGACGTAAGTACAAACTGAGGACTACAAATTTATTTTATGTAATCTCATACTCGAAGAAACGTATTCCACTAAATGCATTTATGGTGTCTTTGTTTTGAGAAAGTAAAAGCTGAAGTTATATTGCTTTGAATGAAGCTGTGAATTGTTGTACCGTTTAAAAGTGTGACTGAAACAAAGTGAATCTAACATGTTTAATTTTTTAAGTTTTATGCATGTTATACTCTGATTTAAATGTACAATGTGCATCAAAAATTATTTTTTTGCCAGATGTCATGTATATCGAGTTTTATATTAAAATATTGAAATATGTGATTGTTTTTAATTTTTTGTGAAGCGTGTCGTCGAAATATGATGGCCAGATTGTAAACAAACATGAATTATACAAGTATTACAATAAATACCCTCACGGTAGCCAACAAGCACAAATAATCCCACACACCTTCTCAGTCCCACAAAGTGCTTACTCCATAGTATGTATACTTCATAGAAAGAAAAACTTAAAATATCACGTAAGGTTTATTTATTGCTCAATTAATAATTCAGAAGTTAGTAAGAATTTTATCAAATTTAACGTACTAAGGAGGAATAGTGAAAAGCAGTAAATTTTTTTCTCGAAATTAATAAGTACATTTGAAACGAAAGAGGATTTCTCGTGGTGGGTGTTGTTATTAAACATGGCCTTACATTTACATGGTATGGAAATAAATATTTTTTAATACGAATGCAGTGCTATACGGAGTTATAATTTTGCAGCATATACTGTACTTTTACGTTATGAATAACAGTGAACGGCTTGGTTGTATTAATTACAAACATTCATAACACGCATCCTGTCCTCCTTAAATATTGTTCACAATATATTTCTCATTAATTTAAATTTTAATAAATTTACAAATGCATACATGTACAATACGTCCCTAGAAATATTAATTGAATAGATTATTACTGTCTTTGTGCATAGTAGTCGTACTATGTATGCGGTTGCCTCGCAACATGAGTTTAAAAGCTTGGGTGATTATTTTACTTACTGTAAAACTGGAGGTTTTATAATATTTTAAGATCGAAACTCCACGCCGCGTTTTCTTTTCTCGTTTACATATGTCTAATACGAATGTGTGTTGCTTTTTAATAACAAAAAATGTTTAAAGGGCAGATTATGCATACTTGCAAATTAATGCCTAGTCCAGTGTTGGGAAAATTAGGGTATTGTGTACAGCTGTGTTTTCGTCCCTAATAGCGTACAGTTTGAAATTTTTCTTGGCTGACTCAGAAAAATTGAAATTATTTAGTGAATTGTGGTAGGCCTAACACCTAATTATAACTGAAGAACATACTTATTAAATTATAATATTACTAATACATTCTGCGGTAATTAGTATTATGTATATATCCATCCACAAAGTACCAACAATTCATTTAATGAATTCCTTAAAAAATAGTCATAAAATTAGCTAACTTACTTTGGAGCCAAAGTTAATATCACAAATGTACTGGAAAGTGTTCATAAATAAACTTTTTTTTTGTACAACGAAATATTGTTTACATCGAAGGGCTATTAACGTACTTATTAAAGTCATGTAGACAGTATTTGTACAAAAGTCAAGGTGCATAATTAAAGCGTACAGAAAATCATACAGTAAAGATATAATAACCACTGCCATGTACTGAGTACATTTCTAAAGCCCTAACAAATCCGAAGTTCTTCGTGAGCAAACGATGTCTTTCAGTCCCATACATGCCCTTATACTGACACGTTAACGGATGATGAGACCTCCTTTATAGCATCTTGCTTATATTTAGCTCACCTGATGCCCTTACCATTGATGACACTTACACAATATTAATATTTTATATATATATATATATAATATATATATATATATAATATATATATATATATAGTGTTGTGAGTACGTTTACCCAGTGTTAATCTCTAATTCTTCTAATATTTAAAAATCCAAATTATATTTGAAATATCTGCGAGATGTTTCCCTCTTTTAAAGCAAAAGCAACAAGTTTTCTAAACTTTTATAAATAGGAATGAAGTGACTATTTAGGGGTTTACTTAAAGTTTGCATTTTATCATAAAATGAAAGTTTTCATTTCTCATAGACAAGGCATGTTATGAATATCTAAGCAACATTTCCACGATAACACAGTAAGCTAACCCAGTACGTTTAACACGTTCTCTGACTAGCAAACACTCGGCTTTCTATTTCGTAGTTATAATGTACACTGTAAAGGCGTTCAGGGTACTGTGCATGTGTATGAACCATATAAACAACGTGTTTTTAAAACATTGGGACATGGGGACAAACTTTCGGTTCGGTAGTGTATTCCTGAAAAAGACATAAGACTAGAATATAAGTACCACTTTCCTTGTCAAATGATTATTAAGGTAGCTGTGCGCCCCTCAAAATCCTTATTTAAATTACCTTGCTTTGAACTGTGGTTAGCCTACCTGGTATGTAACACACCTTCTTGTTTAAATGTTCAACGTGAACTATCTTACAAACGGTTCCCATGAGAATGTTACGACAAGAATACTTTTTTTTTTATTTAGGTATGTGCTGATTCACAGGTTGTCTTTAAAAATGACTTACAACGCAGTGTTACAAAGTTTGATTCAAACATAAGGTGCCAACAGCCATTTCCAAAAGGAAGGGGGATTATTACCGACCGAGTTTTTAGAGGTGCAATATCTCCTTTATGCAAATCACCATTCACCGATTGGTTGCTTAACCAACTAAACGCATATTAATACTCAAACTTTGGATGCGCATATCTCCCTTAATAATCACTTCTGTGGATAAGTTGTACATACATTTTCGTCGTATATTTTCGTGGTGAATTGCCTGCCGAAGTTCGTCCCCAAGTTTTAGAAACATCTGGTATATGTACAGCAGATGTTTCACGGCGAAACGGGCATGCCTATGGACCATTCTGAAGGGAAACCATCAATAAACATGTGCTTTATTCACAAAGGTGTCCGAGATACATCTGTGAAGAGACCCAAATTCTCTTAGTGTGTCAAAGACCCTCGACAACACTGTTCGATGCGGTATTCTACGTTCAGGAACCATCGTCGGTACAGCAGCCTCGCATTTCCATTGAAATGGCCAACGTTGAAATACTCTAAAAGTGTAATTACTAGGGATAGGAACATCTCGCTAGTTCATTTCGGGACAAGATAAACGTTAAACACATACACAGTGAAGTCACCTTCGTAATCGGATCACAGTTTATTAGACCCACCCTGCACGCCTCTGAGCCAATAGCAGACTCGCGAGGAAACACCTGGCGAATCCCATAACCGCCAGGTGTGGGGCAATAGCCAATGTGCAAACAGCAGAGGCTCCAATACGCCGAGGACTGAGGAGTCTAGCCTACAGTTCATTGAACTCGGGAAATTTTTTCCTATTCCCTAGTACTTACTCGTGGCATCACAGCACGGAATGCGAACTCCACTAGTCAAGTGCTCCAACCGAACTGCGACAATCCAGGCCGGTACGACCCAGCATGCCATCCCTTTGCGCAGGTGGTGTGCGCATCTCTGCGCAAGTGAAGTGCACATACAAGTGGCCAACATTGCAAACGCCGTGTCACATAGTTGTTATCTAGGACACCATTGCAAACAGAGCATATTTTTAATAGATTTTTCCCGTCAGAATGGTATGTCCGTTCCCTCCTTGAAACACATGGTATACAAGATGTTTTGATGTGAATACGTCTTTAAATTTGCGACCATAGTGGCAGGCAATCCAGAAAACCTGATGATAACAGAATCGGAGGATAGATACAGTTTGGCATTGCAGCTCCCAATCTATCGCCTACACTCAAAATTCAATTACACCACTGGATTGCCAAAGGATCAAAAAATATGTTACGTTAAGTGAGGACTGCGAAGCATCGCGCGCGGCCGTAGAAAAAAAAAAAGGGGGGGGGGTGCCGCAATTTTGAGTTCGTTTCGCCGCGTCTCATAACTTCCGCGTAGTATAACTTTTGACTAGGAGAAGCTACGATATTCGTTTAATTTCAGTCGACAGCTATCGTCTATTGCGTGTATAAAAATATTTGTGTGGCGTAGTTATGGTGAAATTGTGTGAGTTAAATTAAAACATTAAGAAAACTTAACACAATTACGGTCTATACTCGTCAAAAAGCCAAGTCGAAATACAGAAATCGTAAACGGTTGGAAAGAGCATCTCAAAAGTAATCCAGTGATATCCATAAAACCCGGGAACGTAAAGAATCATCAAGGCATCCGAACGCGTCAACGTAACGTATTCACGCAAAACAAGTGGTCGTGTCCCCAAGATCGCCACACGTCATTTTTTAAACTACATGTCTAAATTAAAAAAACAGCATCTGTGGGCTAATATAAACAGTAAATCCTAATAGAAAAATGTTTGGTTAGTTCATTAAGTATTTTTTAATTGAAACTAATAATGGCAATACAGCGCTGGAAGTCCACGACTCCCCGCACCTGCGTTCATGACCAGTTGCATACCTCGAAGGCGAACGGAACTAGAACATCATGCGGCAGTCACCTGTACATAGACCAATATGAAATGCGTACAGACCTTTCATCGCCTATACTGCCGTTTGAGTATTGTTAGAAATAAAATCCAATCACTTCTGGAAGCCTTTACTATTCAATTGCTAATCCCCCATCGTGCATGTAGTTTGACATATATGTACTAATAAGTAATCACTAGCAGCGCCCACGTATCTTGAGTATATGGTGTCCTACATGCAGACGCTCTCCGCATGGCGCGCTGGTTTAGTTATCCTTCGTGCTATCCAACTTGTTATGCATGCAGGTAAGTGATGTTGCAGACTCCTGCAACTGTTTTGCTAGCGTCATTTTTAATTTTAAAATACTATATGAATGTTCTAAACATTTTACTAGAGTGTTTTCTTGTTTATATTACCCCATAGATACCAAGCTTTAAATTTCAATATGTAGTTCCAAAACACCTTCTATCCGCACTAAGAATAAAATTAATTAGCAACAAAATACTTAAAGACTATAAAAACTTAGTATCATTAAACTTTTAAATATTCTTTAGCTCTTAGGGTCACGGTGGCTGAGCGGTTAGCCTGCTCGCCTCCCACCATGGAGCACCGTGGTCAATCCCCGGCTGGTCGCTCCGTATTTTCGTAAATGGAAATCGTGCCGGACGATGCCGCTGGTCGACGGTTTTCTCGTGGATCTCCCGTTTCCCCCACCCCTTCATTCCAGCGCTGCTCAATACTCACCTCACTTCACCCTCATCAGCTCTAAAGACCTCAATGTTAAGAGTCACCTAAACTTCTTCACTCACTCACTAACTTTAGTTCTTTCCATCCTGTGTAAGTAAAAGTAAATCTTCTTTCTCTCAAACTTTCAAAAATACATTTCCCATTCATTTGTAAATATGTCTGGTAAATAAACTTTAAGCTATTTATCTAAAACACAAATAATGCAAATTGAGTTCAAGTATTCAGTAGCTCGAATAGTAGTTGCTTTGAAGTTTTTACTACAATCACATTTGTTTAGCGTTTAAATAGATCAGTTTTTAGATATGTTACAAGTTATTATTCTCACATCCTATGAAAATATAATTAAACAAATTATTGTAAGACATAAAGTATAAAGATTATACTTTTATAAACTGTACTATAATTTAAATTAAAATAAAATACCAAATTTGTTTTACTAAAAATTATAATAACTAAAAATGGAAAATCAAGAGAATATGATAATATGTTACAATAGTGGTATGTAATTGTGGGAAATACAATGGATAACATTATTTTCCTAGATATTCCCAATTATAAAAGGCTAGTGAACAAACTTTCCCATTAACAAAATAACATAACATAATATAAGTTTTGTAAAGATGTCACATATTTAATTGTTTATGGTCATATTAATACTATAAATTAGCATTTGCATTTTTGTAACGAATGCACAAATGAAATCAGAAACTGCCCCATTAATAGCTTTAAAAATCTATTTGTAAACATGATAATGTGCAGATCAATAATACCACGGAAGTATTAAGAAAAATGTTTACACATAAATCAAAACATATTAACTTTGCAAAGAAATAAAATACTACTTTTAAGGCAAATAACATTAATTATAGTACACTGAATATGTTTTAGATTAATAATCAGATAATCCAATGCAAATATAAAATTCTAAAAAATTTTAATAATGAAATATTTTTTAATAAAATCATTACCAAAAAATGTTTGAAAAACTGAAAAATTCAATAAGAATCTTTCATAAGAGAATTGTTATAAAAATGTTAAAACAAATTACTATTTCCCCTTTTCAGAAGTAGACAACAATAAATTAATTGAATGATAAAATAGTAGAAGAGCAGTAACGGTCTTCAAATCGAGAATTCTAGTACATATATGGAATCGAAAACAACGAATGTTTAAGAAATACTTTTAAAAAATAAGATCGGTGTGTATCTGTACACACTCTGTGGTAACGTGATGTAACGTATGTGGCGTAAAATACTAGAAATATGTCGCCAAGAAACATGCATCAAAACTCATAAAACAGAGAAAAACATAAACATTTTAATACAATAATTACAAAACCACAAATAAACACTAGAGAGAAAAATCTTATACTGCCCGTAATGAAGTTGGTTAATATTAATCCACCTTATACAGCACGTAACTACTATAGGAAGGTACTTTCTACTAAAATAGACTGATTTAAGCTGGGCGCCGTGAAAAACATGCTTTAGTCGAAGATGGCAGGACACAATAAATCTTATACTGCCCGTAATGAAGTTGATTAATATTAATCCACCTTATACAGCACGTAACTACTATAGGAAGGTACTTTCTACTAAAATAGACTGATTTAAGCTGGGCGCCGTGAAAAACATGCTTTAGTCGAAGATGGCAGGACACAATAAATCCTGATTCAAATTTTTATTTAAAATTTGACTAGCAAGACATGATAGCTAACTTAGTTTCCGCTGGGTAGCGATTAAGATAGAAAAATGGTCAATTTTCGTTCAAATTTGAAAAAATCTCCGAAATTAAATTTTAGTATCAGAGGTTCACATGTTAGAGAATATGATATTTGAGCCGATGTACGTCTCACGTGCCAAGTCGAACCACGGAGATGGATGCCGTCCCTTCGCCATGCTGCTGCCATCACCATCGAAGCTTGCCGTAGAAACACTCAAATATCTACTTATCTTAGCGTTTCAGAGCCTCTTCCATACGTGCCCACGCTTTCACAAGACTAATTAACATTTCTTTCGACGTTGCTGATCTAAAACTTACGACGGCGCAGCATTTCCAAATCTCAGTTCTCGGAACACTAAAACTTGCGTCGTGCTGCGATTAAAGGATAGCCGAAAGTCATTCAGAATTGTTTGATACATACCAAAATATTCTACAGGGATAGTAATATTTACAAAAGAGAATAAAATATGCTACAATTACTCTCATAACAGAAGGCTTTATCAGCTATAAAACGTTTCTATATAAAATAATTTAAACTACATTTAACATATCTACGCTATTAAAAAACTAATATGCTGAAGTTTTAAAATGACAATGCCGTAATATAATATAATTGGAATACCTTAACAATTCATTCTTATCTCTCTAAAGAAAAATAAAGTCAATGAGAATTCTAGAAATATAAATCAGTTGGGGCTTAATTTAAAGAGTCTTTCCAGTCCAAATAAAGTCACATAAAAATTAAAATTATAAAAGAATAAAGCATTATTACTTTATATGTTAATAACATAGAAATGCCCCTTCATGTTCATACTGTGAAATTATAACTTGAAGAAAGGAACAGAATCATGAATTAAATAAATTACTGAGTACACATATAGTGATAACCAGTCGTGATTGTGGAGGAATTTAATTCACATAGTAAACAAAGTTAAACAGTAGAAACAACATTTGAAAATGAATAGAGTCCTACTGTAAGGCAATAAATTGAAACACATAAGCATAGGAATATAATAAACATATATCATTATTATTAATATTCAAATAGAAAATCAAATCAATTCTTTTGGGAAAAAAATGCAAACATTCAAACATTAACGTTTGAAAATCAAAAAGTTGCGCAGAACACAACTACGGTGGTTGCGTAGCTGTCCGATATGACGTCTTAGAGTGAGAGCCAGGAAACAAATAGGAGCGAGCAGGTGGTCAGCCACCAAACTACTGTTGGATGCTTCGTAACTGCTTTCTCAAGTCTCGGTGTACTGCTCAGGCGATTCTCTGCTGTCGTCGACACGCACCTAAGGAACTGCCAACGTTCACCCTTGCACACACACACACTAGTACGCACGGCTACCCAGGTATTGCGCAACGTTCACCCTTGCACACACACTAGTACGCACGGCTACCCAGGTATTGCGCGACGTAGACACAAAGACAGTCAATTTACGTATCTGCTATAGAGCGTCTCCCCTTAAGATTGCAGTGTGCGGTGTAATGTACATTCTCTCTCTCTCTCTCTCTCTCTTTTCTCTCTCCTCTCTCTCTCTCTCCCCTCATGCGCGTTATCTGTCGTTGACGCTGTCCTTGTTCCTGCGGGCGCTGTTGCCTGATAAGATATATTTTTTTGCAACTTTGAAAGAGAAAACTACCTAAGTTGCGTGCGCGCCGTCCAATCACAATTATAGTGTTTCTCACAGGCTTAAGTTTCAAAGGAGCATCTTGCTTTGCGTCGCAGGATGGAGTTCCTTTACGAGTTGGCAGGGAGGTAAACGTATATAAATTATCTTAATCAGGCCGTTTCCTTCACCGCCCATTTGTTTCTCTGCTTGCCAGTTACGTCACAAAGCTGAAGCAATCTGGCAACAGTGAGAGCCATAAGCCCTGTACTGCAATCTAAGCGTGAAATGGACTATAGCGCTGATTTAATATAGTTAATAGTTAATATTGTTAGACTTCATACATTACAATTTCCGCTAATGGTCATGTTTATTTTGTATATGTGTTTTTTATTAATGTATTTGCTCTCGACGTAACAGTAAATTATTACACTGGGTTGATACATTTCCAGCCCCTCTAAACTTTGCTATTTCTGGGCGAACGTGAGTAATTTCTATCAGTGGCGTCATCATAAGTTGTACACTGCCTTTTACGAGTGTAACAAGATGGATTAAATATTATTATAATCGTTCCTTATCGGCTGCAGGTGACTAACCAAAAAAAAAATCATCATTAAACTTTGATAGTTAAAGATGACTTTAGCAATGGATTTAGCTTTTACAATTTCATAGTAGAACCTGGTAAAGAATCAGTAGATAACATGTAGCAATAATTATGATAAACGTGTAAATATTTCCAGTTTTTACCACATACTTCAAGCAGTGGAATTTCAATAGTGGCGAAACGTAGTCAAACACACACATTAAGCAGAAACGTAGTAACACATACATTATGACATACATCTACAAAATACACTGACATGCCCTTTCAAGTAACAACAGGAAACAATTGTAAAGACTACCAAACAATACGACATACCAATAGATGTGTAGAGCATCATTTGGAAATAAATGAGTGAAAGTAAGCGCAACAACAAGGAAACTTGGTAGAAGAGTAAACTAACTTCACAATTAAGTGTAAGAAAGCAATTCAGCAGATCCCCAATCAGAAGGATAATTCTTGTATGGTAAGTCAACAAGTGTAAGGGATAGCTGGGGTTCCGCCTGGTTTTTCGGTCTCTTTGGGATTGAGTGGTCTGATAGGTTTTATCTGCTGCTTTATGATGGTTGGATAGCCTGGAGTTCTTTTTTTTTTATTTGACTGTGTTCATCCACAGTAGATTTTTTTTGTTTGAGCAGATAATTTCAGCTCGGTTAGCTAGTGTACGAATATGCCAGTTTTAGTGATTTTTGGGTGTTTGGAGGCAAACTCAAGGTATTGGCCAGTATGTGTTGGTTTCCTGTATACTTTTGTTGCAAGACTACTGTTTTCTCTACTGACTAGGACATCCAGGAAAGCAATACTGCCATTTGTTTCTGTTTCATAGGTGAATTTTATTGATGGCCTCAGTGAGTCAAAGAAGTTGGCAAATTCCTCCAGGGTTTCGGGTCCATATTGCCAGGCAAGAAACGTGTCATCCACATAATGAAGCCAGCCTTTAGGTGGACTACTGCTTTTGCTGAGTGCCTCCTGCACAAACAATTCCATTAATATGTTGGCCATGAATGGTGAGAGTGACAATCCCATTGCCATGCCATCAGTTTGTTTGTAGAAACTGTCCTTAAACTGGAAATATGTTGCGTTGACACAGAGAGTAATCATTCCCATTATGTATGGGATTGGTAGACTCGTTCTGTATTTTAAAGTTGGGTCGACTTCCAACTTGGCCTTGACAATGGCGAGTGTTTCACCTACAGGAACATTGGTAAAAAGGCTCTGGGCATCGAAACTCACTAGGACGTCGGAGCTTGCTAATCCAATGTTTTGGCCATGGAAATTAAATGACCAGAGTCTTTGACAAAAGTTGGTGTCTGGCCTATGAAAAGTTCAACAATTTTTAGTAGATATTTGGACAGTTTCTGACATGGAGAATTGCAGGAGCTGACGATCGGTTGCAAAGGCATTTCTGGTTTATGGATTTTTAGAAGACCATTTATGCGAGGTGGCTTGCTGCTATGATGTGTGAGCTATGTTATTGTTTTATCCAGGATATGACTTTGATGTTTTTTCAAAATTTGGTATACCTTGCGTTCAATGCTGGCAGTGGAATATTTATACAGATTTATGTATTTGTCAGTGGTGATGAGATCTGTGATTTTGACTTCGTAGTCTGCTTTGTCTAGGATGACAGTGGCATGACCTTTGTCTGCAGCGAGAATTACAATACTAGGTATGAATTTCAGTTGTTTTGATTACTTTGAGTTCATCAGAAGAAATTTTTGGTTTCAGTGGGCCAGCTGAGGTAATCGCTGTTCGCACAGTCCAGCGAAATTCATCTTGTTTAGCAGCAAGAAATTTGTAAATGGCACTCTCAACAGATGAAACTATGTCTAGTACAGGAATGTGTTGTGGAGCAATGCTAAAGTTTAGGCCTTCTTGTAAGACATTCTTCTCGCAGGTTGACAGTTTTTTTTGGAAAATACATTAATTACTGTATCAATGCTCTGGGATGTGGTAGGTATTTAAGTTTTTACCTCTCTCGTCAACCTGGGCAGTTTATCTTCTTGCTTTTCTTTGCTCTTTAGAGATTTTTTCTGGACAAGATTCGGGATAGATTTATATATCCTATTGAAGTCTTTGTAACTGATCATGGACTGGATTTCAAGCTGTATGGCTGATATTTCATTGTTAAACTACAATTTTTGATAGTCGCACGTATAACTTCTTTCGTTCAGAAGACTTTGGCTGACTTTCTGAGCTATTTTTTTGTACGTGTTTGCTATTCACTGGAGATTTGACTTTGTCCCTTTGGAATGACTCCCTCACTACGACACTTGCAGAGAAAGTTTAAGTTGTTGGAACATTGTGATAGAGCAATCAATTTCCTTGCCAGTTGACGTGATCTTTGAATGAATAGTGCAATTGGGGGGGGGGGGTGAATGACAAGATGTAGATTTTTGGACATTTGCCATTGCGATTCAAATGCCTGTCGTGGAAAAAACAGGACCGAGCACGAAAAAATATTTTAAAAAGACAAGCATCCTATGGATGATAAAATAAATATATGTATACAAAACTGGAAAATTCCAAGAAGGAATAGTCAAAAAACACAACAGCAACTAATTACGAAAAATATATGTACATGACCAACAGATAAAACATATAAACACACCTAAAGAGACAAGGTCGCGGAAGTGGAGTGCCGCCACGCAATCAGGACACGAGCCGCGGAAGTTATGACAACAGTCGGAAGGTTATCAAACAGTTGATATTTAAGGACTGAAAACAGCTGAGAGACCCCCAATGGTGTCAAAAAGGGATTTGGGTTGGTTCCAGTGAAAAGGTTAAAGTATTTGTCGTTGCCTTTGCATTTATATAATCATTTGCATAATTTACAAAACTCCCCCCCCCCCCAAATAACACAATACATAATTATATATATAAAAATATAAACTTCCAATTTTCCCACTGTTTAAATTTGGTATAAAAATAGTTATTTTTCCCAAGTATCTACTTGATATAAAAATATGCCTTTGCCAAAATTTACATTATATATAAAAATATGGCTTTACCAATTATTTATATGTTATTTAACTTATACAAAATGGCAGCAAGCCACCCCCCCCCCCCCCATCCTTTTAAAATTTTGATGGAACAGCAGTTCCTGCCCAAGTAAATACCCTGTGCTGTCTCCCCGAATCTGGGCGAGACACCTGTATTTATATTTTAATTAAAACCATCTAGAACAATACAACATGATCTTCACTCCGTCGATAACCGGAAGTCCTGGAAGGGCACCCTGGTGGTACGTGACTGGCTGGCGTCACGTGGTCAAGGTGACGTACAAGGGAGGGGAAGGCAGCCTAAGTTTTCACGGGTGGCAGCAGCCCCGCGGAGCCCACACTTTCAGACCAGCAGGCCCGCCCAACGGACGTGAAGTGTGGCGCTCGTCAAACACCCCCCCCCCCCCCCCGTTGCAGCGAACGTAAGCCGTCCCAAACGGCCAACATTTTCTCAACTTCAATATGGCTCCATTGGTTTTAACTATCGTTCGATGTGCAGGGATAGCCGTCACATCCCTCCTCCCCTGAAGAAGACCCACGAAGTCTGTGTCAAACACGCGTCCAGAACTGAAGGCGTAGGCTGGCCAGGCCCTTACCCCAGGCTCCTTTCCGCATGGCACACGGGTCACGTTGTTAGCAGCAACCATAAAACAGACAGGCACCAGGGCTCATTCGACGAAGACGTAAACAGATCATAACTCTTTTTCAAAATTAGACTTTGGGTAGGCTTGCTTAATTTTTTAACAATTTTTCCATTTATAAATCAAATCTCTAATACTTCACTCATTATATACATGTATCCATTTAAATATTTATGACTTAACATATTCGTACATTTTTATCTATGTACTCATTTAACTTTTGAGTAGAATATAGTTGCTTTTACAATATTAATACTCTCCCTTAAATTTTTCTCCGATATACGCTGGAAAACTAATATATCTGAAAAAAAAAATACAATAACCTTAAAATCTTAGGATGCTTAATAAAACAGCTTGACATCCTTCAATGAAGACAGTATGGATTTCACAAAGGGAAGGGCAAATTAGGACGACAAAGTCCTTACTACTTTTACAGCCTGAAGGGCTCTACATATTGAGTTGAAACACTTAGCTTATTTTCCATGGCAGTCCCCAGCAACCGAAGTCTCTCACGACCAAGGCTTCTGCTGGGGTATTTATACTTAAATCTAGGAAAGGTCACAGCAAGTAGAGGGGGCGATGAATTAATTTTCAACCAATAACATATAATGGCATGTTCTGGACATATTTATTTCTTGGAGTTAGGTGCTCTGAACACGCTCTTTTTGTCGCGCGACATCTATGTGCGTAGCGACCCAAGCGCTCCACTGCGAGCCGGGCAGGAACTGCAGAGCTCCATGCTGCCGGACTAGCACCATGGGGGTATAACTCAATAGGACGAAACTGGAACCGTGTTCTAGTTCGCGCCACCGTCACATAATACTAGTGCTGCTTTGTTAGAGTGAGAAAGAAAGCTTGCTTCAGCTTTCGGATCGGTAGCCATGTTTGTTTAGATCGTGTTTTGGCGCAAAATGTGGTTATGACTGGGCGTGGGCGTGCTTATTGTGACGGGAACAGTAAGAAACAGATTCCCAGTTTATTGAGGAATGTTTATTTCGCGAATGGGTGAAGATAGTGGCGGATGAGAATCTGATTGTATTGGACAGCCTAAAAAGTTACAATAATTACTTTGTTTGCGATAAATACTCGTCCAACGATTGCAGAAGTCTTGGAACGAAGAGGCTTAACAGGCTTTCTTTACCGACACTACATATGACAAGTAAGTGCATTGTAGAGTTTAGTACGCTTCGATATTTCATGTATAAGATAGCTTTCTTTAAGCGCACATGTATGTATAGGCTGTTGACGGTAAAAGAGCACTTCTGGAAGCCCTCTCATTTGGAACAATTGCCAATAAAATACATTTTATTTTAGCCTAAGATGTTAACTTCCGAATGCCGTGTAATATACGCACTTTGTTTATTACTTACATGGCAATATCTATTTTAAAATTTGGTTAATGAATACAAAATGGCTGAATGAAAAAGGTAACTATAGGGCCTCGCAAAAAGTGCTCGTTTTGCTGTGAACAGCCTTATATTACTACAGCTCAATTTTAGGTTCACATTCTTGTGCTAATTTTACCCTGCCCAACTATGTCAGTCGCGATGCTGATGAATAACCCTGATTGGTCTTGCAAATAAAATACCTAGATCACACACACCACTTCCTGTTCCACCTGTGATATTGCTGTAAGCCTAATTTGTTTTTTTATTAAACAAATGGGTTTTACCGCATGGTTCTCAAAACATTAATACTGTCGCCTGGGTGTTTTAACAAACTATGTTGGGCACTCTTAACCTAGGTCTACCGATGGTTCTCTGAAAACACAAGAAGCCCAGAAATATTTATTGTTGTTTCATATTGGGAGAGTGTAGAACATTTGAATGATCTTACCTGATGATATACTAGGGGCAATAGTGTATTGGGTTATGAAAATCAGGGAATGCAGAAGGTAATGTTAGAAAAAAATAATTGTACAAAAATTGGAGAGCAATGAAAGTAGTTAAATTCCCATAAAGGGTGATTTTAGTACCCAATAGGTGACTATGATCATATCAGGTGTGTGTAGTAGATATCTTGATACTAGCTTAATGCATAAATTGGAGGTTCCATAGGAAATTGCAGTGATGCTAGCAACATTTAATTAGCCTAACAGGGATTCATTTGTAAACGAGTTTGGTTTCTGCAAGTTTGCCTTTGCTGATGAACATCTTGTTATAACTCTCTAGGTACATGTATATATAAGCTGTTTATGGTCATTTGAGCACATGTGACATCAACCTTTGAAAACTGTTATTGCCGCTACCCACGCATATTTCAACGGGCTCACTGACTGGCTTGCGTTCAATAAAGTTTGTAACGCCTGAGAATATCCTAAGTACTTGCATGTCTTAACATTGAATTTATAATTCAAAGTACATATTTTGTGAATACTAAATAAATTTATTTTGCTTTTTATTTGTCAATGCATTTTTAAGTGCAAGATATAGTATTACATGTTTATATTTGTACAATGTATAAATTTCTAATAATTTCATATTCACTTGGTTAACATATGGTGAAATAATACACAATGTGCAGAAATTAGATCTTAGCAGGTCTTTCAAATGTGCCGAGTTTACTGTGAACGACACATAGCGTTGTTTTGTTAGGTTCAGTGTTAAGATTATCAAAGTGTCTGTAATTTTCTTTAGAAAATAGCATTTCAAAATTTAACAAAAGACTGGACCTTCAGCACCTATGTAACTTCTGTTTTTGCTAGGTGCTTGGCTTTACAATGGGACACTGGAATGTATCAAAATTGGTAGTAACATGTGCAACTTTATATATAAAATAGGTTCACCACCACAGTTCTGACCAATGTGGTTATTACATTTATTTAAACTAAAATAATTGAAATAAGCTTATAACAATATCGCAGGTGGAACAGAAGGGATGATTTAAGTGTTGTGCGATCTGAGTCTTTTCTTTACAAGACCACTCTGGCTACATAGGACAGGTCAGGGTACAACAAGAATCTGAACATAAAAATTGAGCTGTAGTATAAACTATACATGTGTGTGTATATATATATGTATATAAACTAATTATACCTTTCATGAAAGATATCTTGGACATAACAATCAAAGCGTACATAAAATTTACAATGAACTTTTCAGATGTAGTGTTGGCAAAGAAGCCTGTTAAGCCTCTTCGTTCCAAGACTTCTGCAATCGTTGGAAAAGTTGTTATCACTTACAAAATAATTATTGTACATTTATAAATTGTCTAAGGCAACAAGTTTATTATCTGCCACACTCTTCACCCATTCGCAAAATAAAACATTACCAATAAATCTGTGTTTTACTGTTCCATTCACATGAACACACCCAATAACACAGTATTTCCAATTAGGCATCCTGATTGAATAAAAAATAAACATGAAAATACGAAACTCACCAAACCAAAACTATATGTCTTCCATTAAGTAAATTATGTCTCAATATGTCCCATTGAGGTGATTCCCCAGGGTGTATATTACAACATGTATTTTGAAATAATATAAATGATTAATTCCTGCAATTGAAAATAAATTAAACACGCGTGAATATTTTTTTAAATTATAACCATTATATCATTAAAATATATTAATCACACATTTAAGTAGTGTGTTTAACATGTACACACACAGATCTTGCGCTGCATACAGCATTTACATAAATTTAAATTTCATCATAGATTTGAGTAGAAGTTGGCAGTATGAATTCAAACTTCCCGCCTATGCGTATGTAGTTCACGCCATTGCCACCGAACACTAGGATAACGGGTTCAGATGGCCTGCTGGGAGTTGACTGTCTATAACTAATCTCTTTTCTATGACTAGCACGCTCTGCCTTACGGTCCGGTCACCCGCGATCGCCTTGCTGACAAACTTTACGCGACATCACGCACTCGTTCGCATTCGTCGATATCACACTGCAAGTCTACATAAGGTAAGAAAACACTTCTTTTTTTATTAAATTTTAAAGTCCAGTATATGTGATTTCAGGTAAAAATGCTGTGAAATATTTCTTGCGTCGCACATATGTAGCGGTTGGCAGGTTTTCAGCTAGCATGTAGTGGAAAGTTTCGAGCGAGGCCAGTCAAACAGGGGCGTGTAGAAGTATTGTGTTGTACATGAGACATCCAAAAGTCTCAAGCTTTAAAACAAGTTATAATAAGCCATAATGGCTTACTTAAAATAAGCAGCTTCTACATTTACTTTCTTTGAAGTTTTAATATTTGACTGCTTAATGGTTTCGGGCGTATTCTTGAAGGCTTATCAATAAAGTATGTCACTAATCGTGCTTCTTTGTCCAAAATACGTTTAAGATATTTATAAATTACTACGTAACTGGGTTTTTCTTTATCACACTGGCAATACTTGAAACATTCTACGAATAGAGGTACAATAAACACGTTTAGCTTCTTCACCGCATGTTAGTGCCCTAAATAATTCAAGACAGTGCATGCAAATTCCAATATTGTTCTGAGAAAAAAAAAACACAAACCCTCTTGATGGGTAGCGCAGAGCTCCTCGATCTTGCATTTTTATTAAGCACAGCAATTGGATGTCGCAGTTACGAGCTGAAATTCCGTCCAGAAAAAATGCGTAACTAGTATATTCTTCCGCAACCCTTACTAAATATCCAGCAATTATTGCCAGTAATGTGATCTCCAAAGTTACTGGAACCTTTGCAAAGCACAAAAGTAAGTATAGAAAACTCTGCACGATTCCCTTTTAAATGGAATGTCGTAAGTAAACCACAAATGAGTGTAAATTAACTTGCCTTCTGTTGGTTCACTGAGAATTGTGAAAGCTTCTCTTGGAACAACACTAATGGCTTGATCAACATTGCTATTCCTTTTTTGTATAACTGTACCTAGTGTCCTGAAAGTTTGTCATTCTACATTTGATGAACCTGAAGGGTGTATTAAGCAAGTTTTCTATGTCGTCAAGTGCGTACACACCGACCTTACATCCATCATGTCATTGAAACCACCTTTTCTTCTTAAATTGACTGAAAAGAGGCTCAAGATAAAATGAAAGCTAACTGATATCAAGAGTCGGTGGGAGTCATTTTGCCTCCATTTACCACCAATGTTAATATTTACTAGCAAATTGCAAGAGAATTATACGCTCTTTTGAAACGCAGTTTTCTGGAAATGCAAAAGGAACTTAAAACCTTCAATTATCATTTTAAATATTAATTTTCGCCACTTAAAATACGCAGTTTTTTTTTTTTGCACAGACATGTTATACGAGAAAAACTGTCTTTCCTATCAAAAACTAATCAATGTTTTTATCTAGTTGGGTAAATGATTTTATTTGTGATTCAATACTGCATTCACCATTGGCTTAATGTTAATACTTTTTAATTAAATTAACAAAATCTGTTTTAATGTATAATACTGCAAAGTACATTTTGGACATAGGCATGTTTTGAACTACAGAGTATTTCACGTTGTCTGAAACTTCTCAGGTCGCTTGACATAGGTAAGTGGGCTTGCTGTCTAGTCGACAGCGATGCCATTAGAGATGGTGCAAGTTGCACAGGGTAGACGGAGTGGGGAGCGGCCACAGAAGCCTGCGAAGAGTATTTGCAGTTCAGGAGGCCTATGCTGAAAAAACCACGCGTTAGTATACAAGTTGTTTCTCCCATCGGACTTTATTTTCGCGGTGACTAGCCAATCAGACAAGTGGGTTATGTTGATTTGAAATATGCGGCAACTCTTTTGTTGTATCCAACATGGCAGTGGCAGAGTTTAGGTTTCAGATATTAAAATTGTTGAGTAAATCTTCCAACTACATTACAGATAATCAACTTGAATAGTAGGTCATACCTACGCCGAAGCCGAAAACGTAACTAATAAAATTACGAGTTTATTATTTCTAAAGGGATATTTTAGTGCTACTTGAATAAATCGACATTTGAAAATGAGGCACAGAAAAATCTGAATATAAGTACGATTCCATTAATACTCTTTGAATACATTTGATTATACTTGCGTAATATGCTTAATGTTAACTAAACAACAATTTCTTTTAATGTGGGCATTTAGTAAACCTTTCTGTATTTTATATACTAATAAGTATACATTTAAATAATTTACACTTACATAAAAATAAGATTCTTTAATAATGAATATAATTTATCAATTTTTGACGCTATCGAGTTATTTCCAACCTAACTGTTATTGCTGTATACGAATTACACGTGTTTGCGATACGAAACTGTATGTAGAACTACTATATAATCGTATATCTAGTGTTCCAAGTTCCATAAATATATTCTCTTAACATGAATGATTGAATTAGTAGCCCCAAAATAATTGAAAAAATTAATTACTGGAGTTCGCTCGCTCTCGACAACACGGACAAATCTCGTATACGAAGACCACGTTGGTGTTCAAGCATACCAAAACTGCAATCCACTCAGTGCGGCGGGCAGTTGGTATACGATTGAGAACTCCAGCACAGGCCCCCAGACGTGGAAATCATTAGTGTTGCCTCATTTCAAGTGTTGGCACTGTAATATAAACAAATAATGTAGCGCCCATACAGTACGAAGGGAAGTGGGAAGTGAAGTGCTCAGCCAAATAAAAAAAAAGCTGAAACATTTGCACGAATACTGCAGTAGAAAAGGTAACAATACGTTTAGTAAGTAATATACATATTTTCCATTCACGCTTTCTTCGGCCTTTTGGAATCGAACCTTTGAAAAATCACCCTAGTGGTATTATCTGAACCTGTTTTTCCAATAACTTGTATTCCACAAATATTTAACACTGTGATTAATTTTAGAGTACCGTATTATTGAATAAATGAAACTTTACCTTAGTATCTTCTATAACTTGTAATACATATTTATTTCGTATTAAATATGGATTAACAACAGCGAGGGCCGCGACATGTTGGCAATGGCCGGTAAGAAATAGTTCACAGTTACAATATTTTTTAAACTCGTTTTCATGTATACTATTTTTAAGTTAAGCGTTGCAGATTGATATATTTGTGTTGTTGAATAGCACTGACGGAAACACATTTCATTGCTTCAGTTAAAAATATCCGCGCAAATTTCCGTGTGTAGGCTGGTGTTTTTTTTTCCAGTCCGGAATAAAGGTTCAATAAGCGAAGCAGAGCGTGGCGCGCCGCTCGCTCGCTCTCTCGCTCCTCTCTCTCTCTCTCTCTCTCCGGGAAGATCGTACCACCTGTGTGGGAAAGGTATACATTTTATTTCTAATTTCAGCACATTTCATACTAATTACAGCAACAATAATGATGTTTAAGAGTGTAATTTACAACTGAAACGAGATTTTATTGTCTTAATACCTATTATACGTTATTTAGATGCAATGACATATTTTAGATGCAATGGCGTGACACAGCTCGTTGCGCGACACTTGCAAATCCAGCAGGTTGGCAGACGTGGTGTGGAAAGAGTTCCCAATATGGCGGCGGTGGGCGATTATACCCAGTGCATTACGACTGGCAGTGGTGTGGTGACATACAATGACACGGCGTGTTTCTGAATGAAACGTCAAGTTCGTACTCGTATTTTTGAAACATCCCAAGGAAGTTACAATGTTGTGATTAATATGTTTCCACGGCACGGCAGGATTTATTAATATACTGTAACGAGTGTTGTGATCTCTGCGTGTGCAATGGCGTAGCCGCCATTTCCGTCTATGGTGGCTGCATTGTAATCGTTACCCAGGCCTGTGGATTTCAAATATGTTCAAAGTTTATACGTTTTAACCACGAACTTATGTTATGATGAAGTTAATTATTTATATTCACGTCTGTTTATCACAATGTCGTACCTTCGCGCTAGGTGTTTGAAACACAGTTGTGTAACGAGCTTACGTTTGTGATTTGAATGCTTGCCACAATCCCAACGAAAAACTAGGCCCGCCCAGATAAATTAAAATAAATAATTCTACAAACCAGTAAGTACGGTACCAATCCATGTAAATATTTTCGGATATAAATGTTATGGTAGTCCTATGTGTTTGCATGTTAACCACTATCTTTTACGTTTGTCGATGATACGTAGTACAATAAATAAGCGACACGAATTGCGTGCTTGAATTAACTGTGTCGTTTCGTTGGACTAGTTGTCCCTAGGTTTTCATTTATATTCCAAACACACACATTAATAACAACAGGTTAAATACTACTATTGTTTCCGCCACAGTGGTAACAAACACCGCCGTGGCAAAATATTGTGTATTATGTGTAACGTGGTATATCGTGTGTAACAAATAGTTATAAAGCTGACTTATATATTTTTATAGGCCGAAATAGTGAACATTCGTAGGAAATTGTTTCTGCAATATGACGTAATTCTTTGAACAGCTGTAAACTGCAACTAACGCATTTGACAGTTATAAAAGTAGAAGTCACATGGCAGTGTTTATGTTTACGCGTAGCGGAAGGATACGTAATCAGTAACCAAAAGTATAAATTTGGCAGGGCTTCAGAAAAGGCTGAAGATATCGTGAATCAACTATAGTTCGAAGTATCATAACTTTAAATACACGTGTTAAAACTTTACACGATTAACCTGATTTTTCTTATCTTACAATGGGTAACTACGTTTATCGTTGATTCCAATTTTCATTTCCCGGACGCACTTTTTACCTTTGGAAACTGGTGTTTACGAATAGTTTATTTCATTAATAGAAAGAAAATACTTTTATTCATATTTATAGTTTCCAATGAATATATGTTATATTACTATACAAAAAAATTTGTTTCGACGAGGTTCGCTTAGTTCGTGGTAACATTTTTTGAAGTTCTGTGAAAAAGTGTGTGTGTTTTCAATATAATATTAGTTGAAATATTGAAATTCAGTCTTTCACTCTAACCGAAATTAACACCTGCGAACCACACACAATCAGTGGCCAGACCTAGGGGTACTAAAGGCTTCTGGCATTCGGTAGTTTTTTTATTTTTATAGTCCTCTATATCATAATATAAATAGACACAATGTTTTATTCTCGGTCAATTTATTAATCATTGGAGAATTACTTACTCTAATTTTCTCTATAAATAATTCCCAATAAATTCTGCGATTATAGACAACCTCGCCGAACTCCCGTGCCGCAGTCGGTTGATGCGCCGCCGGTCTGTGGTGCAGGAGGTTCTGGGTTTGAATCCCAGGTATAGCATGGGTGTTAGTGTAAGTTAGGTCATCAGTTACTTTGTAAGCCATCCCCTGATAAGCCTTCAGGCATAACACTGGGGGATGTTAATAGGCCCAATCCAATAGACCACATCGTCTTGTTTAATTTATCGTTAATTTTAACGCATGTCTCAAACTGTAGAATTCAAGAAGGTACATCAATAAAATTTTGCTTGTTACATTTTGTAGTTGCAATATGTCTTGTTTGGTGTTGAAAATGTGTAATTAAAAAGGGGATGTTATTAGGAAACTATAAGTCATGTAGTTATGTGTAAAGTGATTATGACGTAATAGGAAACAAGAAGACACATTTTGCACTTTGCATAACACACTTTCAGCTCATGAAAAGCTCTCGTAGAATCTGGAACTCTGAAATATTTGTAGAAAAAAAACTCGTGCACATGCCACCAAATAAAGGCAGAAAAATGAACACGTCGTGGGATAAAATAGACTTAATTAGTTTGACGCCGAACTATAAATAATTACTATAATTTAAAATTAAATCGTCTGAAAACAAACTTTAATAAGATAAAAAATTGTGTGGAATTCAAGTTAAATTAAGCGTAATAAGAAAATAAAATCAATTACTGTTAATTGCAAGTAGGATTACTGTAAATTGGAACTATAGCACCATCCTCACAAGATAAAACTTAATGAAGATAATGGAATTAATTAAAAAATAAAATAATCAAACTGTTGCAATAAAGATAAATTTAAAAAGTAAGATAAATTTAGGTTAGTGTTTCCCAGAACTTGTTCTTTATTTTGTGCCTTTTTCCTCCTGACACGAGTTTACTGAGCTCCATGTTACGGTAGTGCAAAATATCTGTCTCAAATCTCGTAATAAAAACTATCTCAAACTTCCTCTAGAACACACTAGAATTTCAAATAAAGTTGATGTGATGTCAAAGTTCAAACTGATTAAAGCTGGGTCTTTCAATTAAAATTTGCTCCGTTGCTTAGCTAGTTGGTAGTGCTGGACTACTGGGTACTACCGCCATTAAACATATTAATTACCACTTGAGAGTACTGAAAATATGCAATCTTAGACGAAGAAAAGTTTAGGTTTCTGGAGATCACTTGAATTTATCCTATATAATTAGGCGATCTCTCACTGTATGTCTGTCTGTCTATCTGTCTGTCAGTCCGTCTTTAATACCTCTAAGTCCCTTGAAACTCAGTTCTTAAAATTTTGCAGAGCGAATCCTCTGGGTAAAATACAGGTTAAGTTCGAATTTCAGCAAGATCAGATTACGCAATCATTACCTTTTACCATAAAAACGATTTTTTTAGTTACTTTTTCCTTATGAAAAGTTTTTTATTGATGCATAGAGAATATTGCATAGAGATATGAAGGGAATAAAATATATATATTTTTTTTTTACTTTAAATGTCTCGCTTCAATGTTGAGTTAATTAAGTGGGGCCACAGTGGCTAAGTGGATAGAGCGATTCCAAGTGGGACCGCAGTGCCACAGTGGATAGAACTATATCAAGTGGGGCTGCAGTGGCCAAGTGGATAGATATATATCAAATGGGGCCTTAGTAGCTCAGTGGATAGAGAGATTCCAAGTGGGACTACAATGGCTCAGTGGATAGAGTGATTCCAAGTGGGGCCGCAATGGCTCAGTAGATAGAGCGATTCCAAGTGGGGCCTTAGTGGCTCAGTGGATAGAATTATGTTAAATGATGCCGCAGTGGTTTAGTGGATAGAAGTATATCAAGTGGGGCCGCAGAGGATAGAGCGATTCCAAGTGGGGCCTTAGTGGCTCAGTGGATAGAACTATGTTAAGTGGGACCGCAGTGGCTAAGTGGATAGATAAATATTAAATGGGACCGCAGTCGCTTCAATGTTGAGTTAAGCTCAAATAATTTCATTATTACCTACATATATCTATGCAATATTTTTTTCGATATATGTAAGATAACCAAATTTTTTAACATAACTGTTCTAGTCCCGTAACACAAAAAAGTCATGGGCTGGGTCCCCTAGTCAATAAATAATCAGCTGGCTGCTGAATGACTAAAGCGTAACTAGACTGCGAGCTATACCAAAAGCCTGTGACATGGCGTCACTGAAGTACCTCGGCGCCTTCTTAGGCCGGTCATCGCTAATAAATTAACTAATAGGCTCTAAAACTCTAAACTATGACATCTGGGGATAAAAACCTCAACTAAACTTATGTTGATGCTGGAGATTCTCCTATCGAAAATCCCAGCGAGTAAATAATCTCGCCCTTTCACTTCCTGCAACTTTCTTAAAACCCGATCTAATTGGCGAGAAACTACTTCCGGTCAAACGAAACGAAAATAAAATTAAAACACTAATTCTCTTCCAAATAACAAATAAAAGAAATAATTATGTTTTAATATATTATAAAATAATTATACAATCACGCAAATAAACAAGTCGAAATTAACATATATCACAAAATCATCTCAGAATTCATATCAGCATGCCATAGAATAACACAAATAATAATAAAAATTAAAATTAAATTAAATTAGGATTAGTGGTCTACAAATAAAAATATTGCGTGTTTTTAATAAAATAGTTGTGAACCTAGGAAGAATTTAAATAATTAACGTTATACAACATAATATGTAAATAGGCGTGAGCTGGTGTCCAAAACACATATGTAAATAATCGTGTGATATTATGTCCAAGCACATATGTGCACAATTAACATAACTGTACACATACATAAATACGTGTTCAACTTGAAACTGTTATAATGTTTGTCGTTTCTGATTGTTTCCCATTGGATGAAATCAAGTTGGCTCGTAGCGAGCGAGATGTCCGTTTTTAAATAATTATATTCTGATAGCATATGCTACAGTACATATATGTGAGTAGAATGCCTAATCGGTCATGTCTTAGTATCAAATGTACTGTAGTAACAAAATAAATCACATAGGCTTATGTCGTAAATGTTACGCTATGTAAATTAAAAAACAATAGCCAAAATTCTTTCGGTGTTTCAGTATTGTTAATATGATTTTAAAAAATCAGAAGTGAATCGAATGAGAGATTTCGCCTGTGTATATAAACTAGAAATAGTATGTCGAAACTAAATATACAGTATAGTTTAATGATGAAGAAGGGATTTCATACCAAGAAAAAATGTTGTTGAGAAGACTTTGCCATTTTTTTAGTCAATAATACCATTATTTGCATCACTATTATATATAGTGCAAAATATCGATAACGTGATTATTGTTTCTGTTCAGGAATATTGATAGTAAAATTATGAATAACTTTTTTTGTGATACAAAAAAAATAATATGGTCAATTACAAATGGCCAAAAATCAAGTTTTTCATCACTGAGAAAAAAATTCCTGTAATTAATATGGCTATATTATCTTGATTTTCTCCGAGATCCCTCTGTCCCACTCTTGAACGCTCCACCAATACGTAAAATTTATACACGCTATTCAAATACAAATAAGCTATTAAAATGTTTTTCGATTAAACTAGATTTATATACTAAAGTAATATTATATTAAAATTAATTATCTGTACTAAAGTAATTAAAAATTGAAAAATAAAAGTTTATCTTATGTATATATTGCACAAAATTTTTCGTAGTACATTAGTACACGGTCTAATATATTTCATAATTAATTTGAAAGAATTTAAAAACCGTTTAGATGGAAATGCTCCGTTTTACACTATTCCCACTGAAGGTAGCTGTACTCGAATGGACGTTATATTGTGCCGTGATTATTATTGTTAGTTTTGAAAACGTTTAGTAGCATACAATATACAATTAACAAACGTGTTTTACAATAGAAATTACAATTCAAATGTTGTGTTCCACACTGCAGTTGTAATTAAAATAACGTATCAAAAGTACACGTGTATAAATATAGGATCGGTGAAGAGCAGAAAAGAAAATGTGTTTCAGCTATACCATGGGAAAATGTCTAGCCCAGTCAGCAGTCAATAGTAAGTTTGATTTTACTTAGAAAATAAACAATGTAGCCTAATAAATCAAAATCGTAAAATTAAAGTTTTACAGGGGTATATGTATTATAACTTTTACGCGACTATGAAAAGATTGCGGAAATTTGATGATCACACTAATGGTCTTACTTTTGACGGGTACTGTACATACTAAGTGTGCAATCAGGATTTAAATTTTTAAAAAGTCTTAGGAAAAATTAATTTGGCACAGTAGGCCCTGTTAAGTAAACTAAATAGTACATTGCAAATTATGCAATATATAGGCTTACCAACGCCGAGCATGGCGTCGTGGTACGCTGCAATAATCTCCTGGGCAAAACATGTTGATATTAGAGTAAGCCATTTTTCCCCACCGGGGTGATGATCTTCAAAAAAAATCTCCCCATTGACCGCTATTCCATATCTCCTAGCTAATTTTAAATACCTAGGCTCGGCCTTCTGCGGGTCAGTGAGAGCTATTTAAAGTTTTGCAATATGGGGATCATTTTCATATTCTCCCATAAATGGGGAGGGGTGGTTGTCCAAAAGAAATAAATGCAATAACGTATCATCATCTATTTTAATATAATCTTTTTCATATGCGAAAACTGGCAAATAGTTAATTTCCTCAGTTCCTGGGATTATAAGTATTTGACAGAGCAATAGTAGGTCAATAGAAGTAGTGTGGATTTTTTGTGAATGGTTTTCCATAATAATATCTACATTAACTTGGAAAGTTAGTGATTTGATTTTAGCTATGGCAAATGCCGGAATGTATTCTTCATTCAAAATACTCTTACTAACTATGGATTTGTATTTGATACTTATTTCCGTCTTTATATATGGTTTGGCCTCTTTCCAATGATTAACAACATATTTCGAAATTATATTTTTGATCTCACTTTCCTTATTGGGATTCTGATACAGTCTCTGCGAGCGACCTGTATAAACTGGTACACCTTAACATGCCCTTTTTAACTGTATTAGGGGTATTATTTACGATTACTGGGCGTTTATCTGCTGAACGGTATGTCGATATACGGCTCATGGCATCGGCTGAAACATTTTGTTTACCTGTTACGATTTTTGCCTCAAAGTCGTATTCCGCTAAGGCGATTACCATTTTCTGAATATGCAAGTTATGGTCTGCCATGGTGCATAAGTAGCGAAGGCTAGAATGGTCTGATTCTAGAACAAAATGGGGGTCCATAAAGGTACTGTCGGAAGTAATTGCAGAAGTATATGATTGAACCAAGTTCTCTCTCGGTCGTGGACCAATTTGTTTCTGGTATGGAGAGTTTTTTTGGACGCATAAGCAATGACCTGGCGAGTATTTGCTATAGTGTCTTCCTGCATAAGAACGGCTCCAATCGCCAGGCATCACGTGCCAAAATGGTGGGCTTGTCATCGTCAAACTTATGTAGTATTGGTGCCTTCTGTATAGCATGTTTGAATTTAGAAAATGCCTGTTATTCGTGACGCCATTTGTACTGTGTGGTTTGCTTGGTTAATTTGATCAGAGGTGCAGCTATTGTAGCATAGTTCTGTATGTAACAGCAGAGATCGGACGCCATTCCCAGAAATGTACGTAATTGCTTAATATCACTCGGTGGTGCCATCTGTTGGATGACGCGAACTTTATCTGGGTCAGTAGAAACGCCGTTAGGTGTGATATAATATCCCAATATCTTTATTCCTTGTTCCCCAAAATTACATTTCTTACCTTGCCGTTGGATTCCCGTAACATTTTAAATAATTTGCGAATATTTTCTAGGTGTTCTTCAAAAGAGTTACCAATGATGAAAATATCGTCTATATAAGCTATGGCTGAATGCTAACAGAGAGGACCTAATATGTCGATAAACTGCTGGAAGTGAGGTGAGCTACTACTGAGGCCCATTGGTATACGGAGGTACTCGAAGATACCAACACCGTCAATTGAAAACGCTAGCTTATGTCTATCTTCCTTTTTAATAGGCAAACTATAAAAACCGGAAAACAGGTCTAAGCTAGTAATGGAATTTGAATTTTGTAAAGCATTTAGTATGTCTTCTGTGCGAGGAAGAGGATACTGAATTCTAGTGATGTATTGATTCAGCTTGCGAAAGTCAGTAAGAAGCCTAAGGCCCCCATATCGTTTATGAATAACCAAAGATGGCGCCGAAAATGCTGAATTCGACGGCTCTATAATTCTGGAAAACTTCATATCGTTTATTTGTTGTAATAATTCTTTTCCGATATTTACACTGATGTGATATGGCCTACACGCTATAGGCGTTGGTGAGGTTAAGTCTATTTTCACCTGATAACCCCTTGCTTCAGTCAGTTGTAGGATATGTTGTGCAAATCTATCTTGAAATTCGGTAAAAGTGCCTTAATTCCTTGCATTTGGTTTGGTGGTAGTTTGGTGTTAAATGTAGGAAAATTATCTTCTACCTGACAGGTTTCTATAGATTCTAAACTATTGATACAGTATTTAATACTGTCAACTTGCTTCTGATCGATAACAGAAGAATAAATGGGCACTCAGAGAATTTTATCTGTGTCATAGCCATTAATGAATAAAATGTTAGGCTTCAGAAAGGGTATAACATCGTATTTCTTCATCAAATCTATCCCTAAAATGATATTCAACTTTAGGTTCTCAATTACTAACAATTGCTGGGGATAGGAGTGGCCTGAAATCCTTAACTTTATATCTGTCTTAAATCGGGGTGGGTTCTATTTCATCTGTGGCCCCAACTAACGTAAATTTCTCAGTGATACATACTAATTTCTGCTTTGTTACTAATTTTGAGGCGATACAAGATTTTGAACAGCCAGTATCGATAAGTGCGTAATAATCCTTTCTGCATATTTTCACTTTAATTCGGGGAGTAGTTGTACGAACAAAAGCCTGCTGACAGTCTAATCTCGCTCCTCGACGAGGAACGCCACAGCACATTTCGCAAATGCGTATCATTGCCGTCCTTACGTCCCCCTAACTTCACTTCCTGGTTCATGTGATGCTGTCAGACATTCACACTGACATGCAGTTTGGTGTGTCCTATACCAAAAGTATTTTTAAAATTCCTGAATCCTCCTCTTTCTTTTAAAATATTCTCCGCTTCGGAGGTGTCTAATAAAAGTGTCCTGACTAGTTTCTTTAAAAGAAGATGGTGCGGTCTTACTCCTAGTGTTCATGAAATTTTTTTGAGTGATTTCAGTGCACACTGTGTAAAATACTATGTGTACCCGCACTTCGTCACTTAAAGCTATAGACAACACTACAGCAACACTATGTGCTCGTCTACAGCACTAGCTACACTACTACAATTAAATAGGAGACTTTTAGCTCTACACAAAGCACCAAAGAGCGGTACTGAAATACATGCATTTAACCCAACTACAACAAATATTAACTATTCTACTACTACAGTAAATCACAGTGCAGGCACGTGCTCGCTGGCTCACGTCCGGAGGTGCAAGCTAATCACATCGCGAACTGTTGACTACAGGCTACGCTGGCGCAACTGCTAGTGTAAGTACTCTGTCGGTTTCAATGCCTTGCGCTTATGCTGCATGCTGTACACTTTGCAGAATAACCACTTACCCTATGCTTGATTCTAAGATGAAACTGTACTATCATATACAATTAACGCTACAATATAATGCGCGAAAAATAACAATAACTAAACTGAACAGTGAGAAAAATTAACAAAAAACTTATTAATCCTATGCTGGCTGCTAAAGGGTGGAAAGTCTGGTGCCTCCACCATTGTTCTAGTCCCTCAACAAGACTCTAAACCACTTTCAGTAACTATGCGAATACCTGGGTAGCGAGCTGGTAGATTTACACATGATAATCTGTTAGTATAAAACTATGTTTATTTTCAGCTTGTTTACGATTGTATATAGAATACAATAATGTCCTAGTAGCTGAACTACTAAATAGTCTTAACATTACCGAGCTTCAAACTATGGCGTACAACCCCGAATGCAATGGTCTAGTGGAATCTCTGAACCGAGTCCTAGGAACCCAGCCAGCTGCTTTTGCATACGACGAACCCGCGAATTGGGACCAATATTTACCGTTCATTACTTTTTATTATAATTGTTCTCCCAACTCAAGTACAAAATTTTCCCCTTTCTATCTCCTTCATGGTACGGAAGCCATACAACCAAATCAAGTTGTTGCGAATCACTTTTCAGAAAGAGGCCACCAGTGGTGCGTGAATTTAGCCCGAGACAGAGAACAAACTAAAATCGATCTTAAAGAACGCGCAAAAGGCTCAAAAAGTTAAATTTGGAGACTGGATGTGGCTGCACAACCATGCGAGACGAAATGTGCTCGCATACAAGTAAAAAGGCCTATTTTGTGTTGTCAGTGTTCGTGGCCCATCGACAATACAAACTCAATTAAATAAGACAGGCACTCCAAAACTTGATGTCAGTATGTGCAATGTGAAAATTGCGCATTGCAAATGAGAGTTTTATGTGTTTGGCAATAATTCAATTTCATGGATAAAATGTTCCTAATATTTTGCAGTATGTGTTTGTGCTACTCTGAAAGTGTGACTCTGCCAGTGTCTCAAGTGAGGACCAGCGCCCAGTGAAGATGCGATGGCGACAGCTGCTGGGTTGTATCCCCTCTACCGCTCCCAGGCGTGGGTGTGGACAGAGGATGGCACGCGGTGGCCACAGCCACGGTGCGGCCCATGAGAGCTGCAACACTCACTCTTCTGGTGTGCCTCCAGCTGGCGCCACCAGGCGACGCCACCCTCCTCATGCTAGCGGGTGTTCTTGGTGTCCCCTTGACGTCAATTTGGTGTACAGAAAGTTTCAGTGTTCCACTATGTCACAGTATTATTTCTCTATCGCACGTTCATGCTATCCAGCTGGACCAACCAAACTTACAGGCATGGATTTATACACTGTACATGGATGTACTGGCCAGCAAACATTACACGAACACAATTGATACATTCTCACTGCAATACTTATATCTTCCACTGCCCCTTGGCGCATTTTCAGGGTAGTACCAGTTCCATTGCGATTTCCGAACGAATTATGTGCAATTAAGGTGCCTACACAACTAGATGCTATCGATGATTATGTAGATCCAATCAACGAATTACCAGACTCGAGCGAGATTATTACACCACCTTGCCAACCAGTACCGCCTTTTATTACCTTGACCAAGGCACATTCAATTGCATTTCAGGCAGTACTTTGATAATACTTTTGAATGTATTGTTTATCAAACTGTTACAGCTCTCATTATTAATGAATAAAATTGCTAGAGAGAACTAATGTGAGTTTTCGTTTGTATCAAGCCGGCTCCAGCCGGGCCTTAGGGCTTGCTGCCTTCCTCTTGTCTAGGCGAGCCTATTTCCAGCTGGGTCTTCTCTGTCCAGCTGTAACTGTTATTATCTTTATATTTTAGTGTTCACTATGTTTATGTCAAGTGTTGGTTCTGTAATTTTCTTAAGTTTGTACAGACGTGTGATGATGCATCCACGTGCCTTCACGGACGCTCAACCCAAGGGTTCACCGTGGCTTACCCTTGCACCGAAACGGGACTACTTTATGATATGACCAGAATTATTGACCCTTGCGATATGCAAATAAGTAAATAGACAAATTACAAATATTATAAATAATCCTGCTATATAAACACTGATGAAATGATATTTTAATCAGAGCAACAAAATAGTCTTTAGTTAGGCCGTAACATTTTAGTTCAGTTTAATTGGCCTTTTGTTGTCTCCTTCCGTGGCATCCCTCATTCCCATGACAACCACCAGCTACAATGCGCCGGCATGTCCTGCTCTTGCTCTGCACCTTGGAGGGGGGGGGGAGGTTTAGGGGGGCTAAGCTCGAACTGCACTCGTATTCGAAATCTTCGAATTGTGGCTGTAACTCGCACGATTTTAGAAAAAGGTATGATTGAACCATATGAGAGCCATCGTATACGTCTCGACTGTGCGAGTGGCCACTCTCTCGATTATCGCCGTGCGAGATGTGGAGTCGTAGATGAGTAACGCATCAAAACAAACAAAATACTAGACATAAGATGACTGTTGATGCTGTGCGAATTCGATTTACGTATCATTTATGCTGTGCCGAATGTATAATTGTATGCAAATTAAGAACATGTTGAATGGACAAGAAGTAAAATTTGTATTGAGGGTGGAAATGGGGTTATGAGTGTAAGTGTAATTTACATAGGCCTACTACTCATGTTCATTATTGTTCAGTGACTCATAGTTGTGTGGTTATATGTCATAAGTTGTTATTTAGTCAGTCTCGCATATAAAACTCTGTAAATAATATATGTTATTATTATTGCACAAAATTGTTGTTAATATAGACCACATCCAAGTATAAGTCCTACTTAGGTTAACCTATAACAGGCAGTAGCCTAGATACTCATTTGGTAAGTAATTGAACAGTGTAGCATTTGATAAGTAGCCTAAATAACATCAGTCGCATATTTCATTTATTATGACCAAAGAATGGGTGCATAATGAAAATTAATTAAACTCTCACCTTTCGTCAATATTTCCAAGATTTCGTTGCCTCAGAACACGAATTCAATTTCACATAAACTTCTTCCCACAACCGACTGGCATCCTTGGCTGTCCAGTCAGCTGTCAGTTTGCCTTGGGCAAGTTTCTTGTTTCCTACAATTTTTTAACAGTGTAAATTAATTAAATTCAATAGCACTTCAGACTACTAGCCAAAAACTACAGCCCACTACCCAAAATAACTGATACCTATAATCTAAGTCTGCAATATTATTACACTGAAAGTATCTATAGACTTCACAGTTGCTCTTACTCAAACACGGTGTCTATCAGTGTCATGTAGCTGTTAATACTCTCCAAACTATGGGCAACATAACATATATATTCACATTTCATTATTTATAATGCAATGCTAACATTATGGCACTGTATTATACACAACTGTGTTCTATTAAATTATATGTTATTTCCACAGGGAAGAATTTTACTGACCAATCCCTGCCATGTAAACTATTTGAAAGACAGAAAACAAATCTGCTGTTCCATGTGGCATTTTATGCTCCATATTATTAGCTGTAAGGCATATAAATATTGCATCAAGTCATGCCACTAACAAAGTAAATAACCTAATTTCGTTTATATTTCCAGCGTACGTAGAGGTTAAGTAAGGACTACACGAGATTTTATTTTCACAATTAATTCTCTGTAAACATCATAGATGAACAGCACAACACCATATATCCAATTACATATGTTACACTTACCCTCTACGAATTCGAGAAGAATAAGTTTCGGTGGTTTGAGCTTAGAACAATTGTTCTCGTATACGTTGTGGTCTGTGCGAGACGTCTCGTATACGTTGTGGTCTGTGCGAGACGTCTCGTATACGTTGTGGTCTGTGCGAGACGTCTCATATACGTTGCGATCTGTGCGAGACGTCTCGTATACTAACTGCACTCGAACGATCTCGAAATTAGGCTCCCTTATCGCTCCGGCGACTGGGCGTACACTCGACCCATCAGTAGAGTGCGCAGCCTCGCTGCGGTAAGGTTTCAGGTTACGACCGAACACACGGTCTTAACGGGTAGAGGCACATAGCACAAGTCCACTCACAGGGCCTCTGGGGCCCTATTTAATATATATATGTCTTTGTCTAAAAGGAAGGCTGTACCTTTCTAACAGTAAAAGAATGATAAGTATCTGCCATATACTTTTGGTAGAGCATTCTTAGAAAGCAGCCAAGTAGCTCATTTTTCTCCGACTTGGTTTACAAATTGTGAAATTTCTCAATGATTTTTTTTTTAAATTGAACTTAGCCTGGGACCAATGCGGAAGAATGTAATTTTATTAATAGTGAAATAATTAGAATCTTCCATGTAGTTTCCGAGGTTACCCAAGACCTATAAAGAAATAAACGAATTTACATTACCTCTTTATAATATAAGTACAGATTTAATAAAAGTTTCGCAGTCAGCAGGTTTCGATAAATTTATGTCCTTGAATAAATATTTTTTATATTATTAAAAGATATCTCTACGTAATTTGACGCTTTAGAATCTATTGACAGGAGGTCTTCGAGCCGTGCGTAATCTATGCTCTTCGAAAATGGCTGCGTTCATGCATAAATGTTTGTTAATATTAGGATTATTGTCATTGTTCCATGCAGCTTATTCAGCTGCTCAACGTAAGTACATCATATGCATAATATCATAAATATCTCATTTTTCTCGATTATGTGCGCTAATACGTGCAGTTTTTGGTTTACCTTCAAAAAGTGTGACCCTAACCTAAGTGTTTCTAAAAATTCTTTTGGTATATCTACGAATTGTGTTGATGGAGTAACTTTCCAATAATTAGTTATCATTGGTACTTAAAATCTTTTACCAAACAAAATTAGTTTATTTTTTTTGCCATTCAATAAACTGCTTAGAAAGTAAAAAGCATTTTCCTGTTTACGAGTCAGATTATTACTACTATTTTTAAAATTACTATTAATTTTTATTTAAAGTAGTTAAGGAATCCAAATGACAATTAATTTAAATATATTTTGCCCCACAATTTCCCTGATCTTCCTAGTTCTCCCAGCTATCGTAGTGATAATATGTTAATGCCCCTAGTAAATTCGTGTTCTGTGTAATTAGTAGAGTTGAATTATACAATCTTCTGTGAATTTTTCTTTTCTTTTTGGAAAAGTCAGTATTCTTTATAAACCATAAAATTTAGTTTGAAATCGTAAAATGTCGCAACTGACTACTTTCTATGGTATTGCAAACATGATAATGGTGATATTGTAAACAAAAATCCAAAGTGTGTTAGTAAGAGGTAATAAATATCTGCAGATGTAAGTAAAATTAATGGGTTATTGATTATTTTGAACATAAGGCTAAAGACTAAGGGAACTTCAAAAAATGTTTTTAAGAAATAAATTATTTTTTGCAAGTGTGTGCGAAAAATAATACACTGTAATCACAGCACAAATAAGCAGGCAGACTCTATGCTTCACCTTCAAGTTGAGACAGCTTAGTTCTTATGTAAGTGGTAACAAAATTGTGATTGTTAATGTTCCAGCTCCGTGGTAACTGCCAATCATTCTTAAGTGCTGATGAACTTCAGGAACAACAATTTGCTGAAAAAAAAAAAAATCTAGATTTAAAAACCTTCTGGCAACTGTTGTTCAGTTTTATCCAAGCGTCGGTAAGCTTCTGACTAACAATGATCTGGAGATCCTAGGTGACAAGTTTCGTGACTTCTAATCCAAAACCTTCCAGGGTTGCAGAAACTTAATCAAGCTAGTGAATGTTATAAAATGTATAATATTCATGACAACTGAACTCAGACCAGTTTTTGTCTAAACGCTGATTAACTTGTGACTTAGTATGAGATTACAATTTTTGGAGATAAGTTTAGGGCCTTTTAGAAAACCTTGAAGTGTTACAGAAAATTTGACACCGCATTTCTAATCAGAACTGGTGTATCTGATATTTACTACATTTGAACTCCGGTTTTTGTCAAGTGCAGACTAACTTGTGACATAGAGCTAGATGGCAATTCTGGGAGACAAGTTTTAGCATCTTCTAGATTAAAAATCTTTCCATTGTAGCAGGAAATTTTACACTATGCAATGGACCAGATTGATGGTAACTGAGCTCCAGTTTTTGTCTAGAAACACCAATAAACTTGCAGTTAAGAATGAGAGTACAAGTTTAGCGCCTTCTAAGATTCAAATCCTTCCAATGTAGTAGAAAAATTTGCCCTGAATTCTAATCACAACTAGTGTATGAACTATAAAATAAATTAAATTTGTGGCGACTGAGCTCCAGTTTGACTTAGAATGTGATAGTGATTCTGGGAGATAAGTTTGGGACGTTGTAGAGTCAAAACCTTCCTGTGTTGCAGGAAAAGTACCTCCTCCCATTTTTCAGATACTTCTCATCACCAATTTTCTAAGAAATTTCCCGGCCATCATTTTCCAATATCTAACCCCTTCTCAAAATTTCCAAAACTAGGTACTCCAATTTCAAATATTCCAGAAGCTATACCATCTGTCACTTTCCAAAAATTACCTTTCTCCGATTTTTGAGAAAATTCTTACATCTCCCATTTTCCATGAATTATCTTTCATTTTCTACAAACTACCCCATAACTCATTTTCTCAATCTTCCCTGCTTTTCCCAATTTTCCAGAGATTACGCCCATTTTCAATTTTCCAAAAAACTCCATCACATTTTTCCAGAATCTTCCCTTATATCCCATTCCAATTTTCCATGATTTATGCCAAGGATAATGCGTATAGTAAACTTCTGGAGAGGCCCTATTCGAGGTGGTGATGAAGCCAGTTCAGGGAGGACAAGGTTGAAAGAGTATCGGAGAAAAGCACGGTAGCCAATAGGAAGTGGGTTTCCTCGAAGGCCTCCGCAAGCATGACGACTTCCTGCAGTGCGTACAACAATGGTATGCAGCAGTAACCGCTGAAACAAAAAACCTGTAAATGAACCATTTTGTTGGAAAGTATGATTACGGCATTAGCTACTTCACTGTGTATAGCCTCGTCTTAAATTTATATTTAAACAAAAGTGATCAAAATTTCTCTAGCGAGCAGAAAGCCATTTTATTCCAACAATAATAACAAATTGTATTTCAGATCTTTGTTTAAATATTGATATTGTATTTTTTTATGTAGGCTATAAAATTTAATCTTAACTTTACTGAGCATTTCAAACCTCTCATTTAGCATCTATAAACTGAAGTGAAGTTAGCTTTGAATCCCAGATTCAAAGCTGTGGAAATAGATTTTTCCTGGTTACAACCAACCTTTGAAATAATTACTAGAAATTGCACATGTTATAAAACACGTTAATAACACTGAACTGGAGTAATAATATATTAAGGTAGAGTCTCATAATTTCCTTTATACAGCGCCACTGTAAAAAATACAGACCATATACATGTTGCTCAAAAATGCCTTTAGTAACATGATATGCAGAAAAGTCTGGGTTCCGAGATTTCATTTTAATACTGCGAGCCTTTGAACTTTGCTTGGACAGTCATTTTCCACAGGCGTGAGTCATAGTAACTTTTTTTCAGCAGGGGTTGGCAATAAAGTTTCGAAGCTGGGATTCGAAGCTAACTTCACTGCAGTCATCTACAATTATTTTGGACTTCTCCCTTTTAAAGTTTTCTGAAATATTTATAGGCTCACTGTATTTTTTTTTTACTTTCCATTAAAATTATATTTTGATTTTCATTGCATTATCAATTTAACGTGTCAAGAGTTACAATTTAATTTGTGAAATTAATATACACAATAATTATCAATTAACTGAGTGATCATTTTCTGCTTAACTATAAAGTAGTTTTTTCTAACCAAAATTTTTTATGTAACAGATAATTGCCATGTCGTAGTATTCAACTATGAATTATTTCATCTTTCAGAATATACTTTCTCCTCTGTTGAAGCCAACTCACATTGTCAATTGCACTTATTTGCATACCTACAGTAAGCCTATACGTAAAGTAGTTATTAGGCCTATATTCAATCAAATGATGCTGCTATCAAAATGCTTGCTTAAAGGCTGTTCATGATAGTGTGCACTTCAGAAATTAACCTTAGAATAAAATAACTGTCCCCTGCATGCATGTATTTTAATGGGTGCACTGAGTGACATATGCCCAGTAAAGTTGGTATCGATGGAGGAGAAAGTAGTTCTATATCTTAACCTTGAACGTAAAGTGTTACGTAACCATTTGCGATAACTTAAAACAATTTCCTTCTGCCCCCTCCCCCCCATTTGACTGACATATGAATAAAGTGATGATGCCTACTGCAATGTTATTTTTGCATAAGGCGGAACAATACACAACTTGTATACAAGTAGATCTTAAGCAGGGCTTTCAAAAGTGCTCATTTTAATGTGAACAGCTTACACAAACTTACGTTACATCTAGACTACTTACAGATTCAGTTCAGTTTTCTAGCAATTTTTAAAATTCTTGTTGCTGCAGAGAATTGAACACACACCAACTGATAGTGTTCAGTGTTGTTGGGCTGATAATTTTGGAACAAAAAGAGGATTCCAACATTTATTTTCTTTGCTATATGTCTACTGTTGAATATGTATAATGTGTCTGCTGTAGTGTTTAAACTAGATGCCAGATAATTCACTTTGGTCATAGAATTCTCTAAACTTATTAGTCTGTTATATAAAAACAAGGCCACTTGGAACATTTCTGTAACCTTTGCATAAAATTCCATTCCTTTGTCCACATTTTATGTTCTTTCATCCCTCATCTATTTGTTCAAACAAAATACTTTAAATTAACGCCTCTTATTTTTACTTTTCCAGAATTTTGTGTAAATGTTTTTTTGTAAAATTTTCTTACATTATTATAAAAAGTAACCTGTCTAGTTTTGGCAAGGAAGAAACTGTGTGTTAACACCTAATTATGTAACATTTAGAATGAGTGGTTTCGAAGAGAAAACGTGATGATTTTAGGTCTGTCACACACTTGGAGCATCATTTTCCTCTCGCCGGTTCTTCCTTCAGTATTAAGTCAGGGAATAAGTTTTGCTTCAGCTGGCACTATCTTTTCTAGGCAATTACCACATAACGTTTTTTCCTGGTATTACCACAATCTACTGTTTTCTACCACAATCTAGTGTTTTTGAGAAACTACTGCCAGCCCACATCTATAGCCTACTAATACTATAAAGAGGTAAAGTGAGTTTCTTTATATGTCTCGGGTAATCTCTGAAACTGCATGGCTGATTCTTGTAATTCTTTCACTATTAGAAAGCTACATTCCTCCAGATGGCCATAGGCTATGTTTAATTTCAAAGAAAAAAAAGTCCTTGGGAAATTTTAAAGCTTGCAAACCAAGTCTGAGAAAAATATGCTACTTGGCCGCTTTCTAAGCATGCTCTACCAAAACTACAGATGGACATAAGCGTATATCAAGTAGGGCCACAGAGGCCCAGTGGCTAGATAGAGCAATTCCAAGTGGGGCCGCAGTGGCTCAGTGGATAGAGCAATCCCAAGTTGGGCCGCAGTGGCCCAGTGGCTTCAGCGATCCCAAGTGGGGAAGCAGTGTCCCAGTTGCTAGAGCGATCCCAAGTGGGGAAGCAGTGTCCCAGTTGCTAGAGCGATCCCAAGTGGGGAAGCAGTGTCCCAGTGGCTTGAGCGATCCCAAGTAGGGCTGCAGTGGCTAAAGCGATCCCAAGTGGAGATGCAGTGGCCCAGTGGCTAGAGCGATCCCAAGTGAGGCTGCAGTGATTAGAGTGATCCCAAGTTGGGCCGCAGTGGTCCAGTGGCTAGAGTGATCCCAAGTGGAACCGCAGCGGCTCAGTGCCAGTGCAAAATATGGGGTCTGAAATGTAGAAGAATGACAAATGGTAGTCATCTCTCTAACAGCAAACTTTTGCTTGTTTTCATTACCTGGACCCCTTATGTGTTGGTCTCAGCCAAGATTTAAGCCTAGTACATCTGAATCACTCGTGTATTTTATAATTCAGTGGGCACTTGTCAAGGATCATCAAGGTTGACTGTGTGTTTTGTGGGTGACATGGCAGTGTAACCAAAGCCAGTGAATAGTGTTTAGCTCAGTGTTTCTAGCCACTCATGCTTTTATCCATTCAGCACCAATGGCATGAAAATGTGAGAGTGTAGTTTAGAGGTACAAATTAAATATTTCATATTCTGCCATAATGTGAGTGGGAAATTTATAAAAGCAAACTATGCATAAATTAACGTATTTAAATTGAAACTGCATGTTTAAAGTATGTATGTAATACATTCTTGATCCATAATTTATGAAGTGAAAAGCAATGTTGTAAATTAGTTGACATTCTGGTTTCAGTAGAAAGTAAATATGCTGAGTTTTCTTTTTACAGATCGTGCTTACCTTAGGATAACAGAACAGGAATTTGTTTCTCTACCAGTTGATGTGAGTACTTATTGCGTCTGTATTCCAAATTTTGTTGAATTATACAAAATCATTATAATGTACTATAATAGTAGATAATGTATGCACTTTTCTTTAGGACTACCTGCTATTTAAGAAGTGATGTTGTTTTATTTTATTACTGGTATGTGTATAATAAAATGTTGTTTGTTGTAAATGTAGAAATTTTTTGTTGTACTGAACAGAATTTTTACATTAAGTTTGTGCGGCTAACACACAAACCATTCTTTACTCATTTTCGCACAAGTAGTTTTGTTTTTATGGAATCACTTTTTATTCATATTTACGCCTAGATAGTCTGCTGTGTAGTTGAGCATAATGTTGATGGACCCGGAAGTAACTGAAAACCTGAGTCACCTGACTTGGGCATCAAAAATAACAAAGTGAAATACTTTTTCATCCATAAATGATTCTCTTGCTTTTAAGGGTAGGTAGCAGGTGTCTGTGCCAGCCATAATGCCATCTTACCATTGTTTTGTTTCCAGATCAATTTGATAGAAACCTTATAGAATAGCACTTGAATACCCTTTCTTCGTTGTAATTATAGTTTCCTTCTTCAATTCAGTCTCCAATTTACAGTCTTATAAAATTAAAACTTGACTAGAACAGGGTTTTATCACAATAATTTTTAAGAGAGATACTTTGCTACAGGAATATTTAAAGTAGTACAAAGACGTGCATTACAGATATTTATGTTCCTTTTATTACACATTTATGTACTGGTAAATTTGACATAAACAGTAGTATTCTACGTGTAATTGATTTTTCAGTTTTGGGTAGAGGTGTTGGGTATCATCGGACAATTTTGAGATCAATATCATTTCAAACAGTCACTTTTAAACAGCTAGGAGAAATCACTTTCTCAGGATAGGTTGGGCTCTGCTGTACCCAGTGCATCCTCCTGTATTTGGACCCCGGTTTCCTTTAAAGAAATAGGCTCATGTATGTTTATGGAGGAAAGTAAAAACAGAACTCCCCTGTAGTATTACCTCCAGGCCAAACCAGTGGAAATATGGAATGAAGAACGTGAAACGGGGATCTGGTTGTATGTGGGGTAAACCATAGGGTTTTAAATGAACTCTCCCCATTTTGTTCATAAAATGGTGGTTTTCTAAGCCAAACACAATTTCAATTTTCAATTTTTATTCATCCAAAAGACCATACATAATTGTATATGACATTTCAAACAAATACGTAAAATTGAATAAGTTGCTAAACTATGAAAATTATTAATAATTTACAGAATAATTTCTATTTATAATACTTAGACAAGTTAAACAAGCTATAAAAATTATGAAAAATTTCAGAACAATTTCTATATATAAAGACAGGTAGGTAGCAGTGAAAATAAATAAAATACACACAAGTTTTTTTTTTTAAGAAATACAAATGAATCACATTACTAGTATTAATAGAATACACCGAGAAACTGCAATTTTATTCATTAAGATATTCAGGTGTTGTGTAATAACATTTCTTTCTTAGAAAGTTTAAAAAGCTATGCTTGAAATTGTTGAGACTCTTTATTTCTTTGATAATTTGTTTAAAAAAAACTACCTCCTTTAACTGTTTGGACTAATTGTTTTTGTTGAGCATCATGTATATGGATCTGTGACTTTTGTGTAAAAGAATTGGGTCTAGTGTACAATACGATCCCACAGGTTTGTATATATGCATGATGTAGTTAATGACGTCAAGACATTGGCCGTATAGTAGAATAGGTTGATAGTAGGTCCAATGAGAAAAGCAATAATTTAAAACAGCTGAGGGTTTTAGTTTTCGTAAGTTGTACAATAGTTAAAAATTTACGCCCCTAGTTGTTCTTGTCCGCTTGTTCCGTACGTATAGTAAAAAAGGCAGTAGTTTACGTTATTGAGAGTCTTCAAAGTCAGTTTTAATACGCATCAGTGTGTCATAAAATGGATATGTACCATATACAGTGGTAAAATAGTATGCGTTATATAAAATAAAGTGGTATAGAATAGTATACGAAGTTAATATAAAAATAAGTGGTGAATTATTGTGTTGTGTACAATGTATAATTATATATATGCCGTAGTGCAAACGATGTGAGCGTAGTGGAATAATGAGGATGAGTGTGGCATTACATGTTGTCAGAAAATGGATATGTTTGGTACAGGTAAGTGGTAAAATGTTTAATTACTAATGTGTGTATCTGGTGCAATTGACAGTGTTGGAGGTAGTTAATGTTAGTTCAGAATTCTGTAACAGGTACCTAGTCTTTACCATTTGTAATTAATTATTAGATATGTTTGTTTGTAGTGACACATAGAATTAGGTTGTTGTGGGTAAGCCCTGTTAGGATAGGGGTAGTATATTTAGGCGGTATTCAATACAGCGAAGCGTTTAATATAGCAGAAATTGTATTTAACTAAACGGGAAATGTGATTGTGTGTGGCAATACTCCTTTTCAAGTGGTTGAAATATGCACCCATTACAGTAATTCATCCATACGCGACCCGTGATAAACAAGGTGTGGCTGAACTACCCAAAAATTATGATTATCTTTTACAGACATACGTTAATTTAGGTGGCAAGTTAGTAAATTATTGACTATGTTTGTTCAAAATATGCATCCATTACAGTGAATCGCCCACACATGACTAGTGATAAACAAGATGTGGCTGATGTACTGATAAATGTGATTCGTCATTTACAAATAGATTGGTTTAGGCGGCTAATTAATTTATTGTCTATATTTGTTCGAAATATACACCCAATACAGTGATTCACCCATACACGACCCATGATAAACAAGGTGTGGCTGAAGTACCAAAAATTGTGATTCGTGGTTTACAAATATATTGCGGCTGGGGGGTGGGGTAGTAATAATTTGAGAGGTAGTAAAAATTGTGAGTTAAGTACGTGGGAAAAAATCTAAATGTTAGAAAGTGGAAATTTAATTTTTAAATAAATAAAATAAAGGGAATATAAGAGGAAAGACTCATCACAAACTCTTATAAACATAACTTTTACTATTTCTCGGCATCGTCAATAAATGTAACAGCTAGGAAATGGGGTTTGGAATAAGAGCTAATCACATCTAACAACATCTTGTGACTCTTGCATTGTTGTCGTCTAACCTCAAAAAATTAAAAAAGAAAAAAGAAAAACTAACTTCTCAATCTGATCAGCAAAACACATCTTGGCTCATTGTAGCGTCTGCACTCTTACGTCAAAATGAACAACTCGTCATCATCAGCGGCAACAGACGTTAGCGTCAAACAAGTTAATAACCAAACAAACAACCAATGCCTGAAAAACTTAAGGGGAGTAGTTTTCCACCACAAGGCTTTTAGGTAGGCCACCTTGAAGCCTTTAACTAAACACACTTAAACTTTGTAGAGCCTTCTCAGAGATAAAAGACACTAGCTTGGCCTGCAAAAGAGGTATATGAGGGAATATTTAAGGGCAGGTTCTGATGCAGTAGAAAATAATTATAAAAGAATAATTCAATTAATCTAAACAGAATGATTAATTAATAACAGGGGGTTTTCCACGAACGAATACTAAATAAAACAAATAGACTTCTTCTCATTAATTTACCATATCGAAATTAATCTTTACCAAAAAAAAAAAAAAATATATATATATATATATATATAACGTTAATAACAATCATTTAAAAATCTTACGATTTTGAACATTAAGGCTTGGTTTTTGATATAAAAATAAAGTAGAAAATAAACAAAGTCTTGGATACGTTGATTTTTAGAACAAAACTTTACAGGTAGTCTTTTATTTCTGTTACTTATAGTTATTCAAAAAATAGAACTAATAAAATGTCTATTTATAAATGCATTATAAATTTAACTGCAAATTCTAGGTTTGACTTTTCATATCCAAATTTCATCTTTTAGCAACTGGACACAACTGTTTTCTTTAACATAAAGGTATTATCTTTTATACGGCTTCCCATTTACAGCTCAGGATTATCGGCTCACAAATCTATCGACGGGAAGAAGACATCTGTTAACCAAAATAAAATATCTCAATAGATTCACTTAACAGCAATAAAGGCCCTGACCTACCAACCCAACAGGGCCAAACTTATGTCAATGTCAACTATAAGCGTCACATACCAAAAAAAACATGAAAGTTCCTCATCACCGAAGTTACAATCAATTTCAAAGAGACTTCTAAACTTTTAACTCCTAAAACAAACATAAAAACTTAATGCCACCTACTGGAGCCCTTAACTGTAATTTACATCAAACTACAACTACAGAACAAAAGGGTACTTATCTTAAAGTTATACATATTGAACATCCAGCCCAGGCTCCTCCAGCCTGCCTTCACTCAAACCTTGCAGCATTTGTCTACGTCTTCTCGACTATGACACTTCTATGCGTCCGTTCAGTCACAACTCCAGATGAAGACTCCTCTTTAACAATGAAGTGGCCCACCTTATCAGGCCACATTCCTCTCGCCACCTGGGCATCAGCCAATTGGAACAGTCCACGCACACGTGCAACAGCTAATAACCATTGGATCAGAACCAACTCATTCACTTTTCCCCTGAGTGCCCTACGCTTTATCTGTTGGCCGCAACACGAAACCGTCACTCTTCTCCTGACAGCGCCTACAAACTCACAGCTGCCAATGCCAAAAGTCCCTGTCAGTAAAGCTCCCAGAAAACAAAGCGACACAAAAACAATTCATGAAAAAATGTGATCAAAAGCAATGGTGAATTAAAACATTCACAGCTGTAGGCGGCACAAAGGAAATGCTGAGGCTGAGCTCAGCAAGGAAAGTTTGACAAACAGTTCCAGCACCAGCTCTCTAGAAGTCTCTACAGCAAAACAGTAAACCTATGGACTATTCCCGTGAAGACAAACTGAACAACCTTAAAAAAATAATTTAAAATCATGGGAAAAGAATAAATTACAAGACCTTAACCTATCATAACAAAAACATAAAGGCCTTCCAAATCTAAAAAAAAAAAAAATTAAAAATTTTGAAAAGACACTACGAGTTAAAATCCAAATTTAAAAAACAGCTATCAAGTCAAGGCCAAAAAAGTTCTAAGCACATAACACTAAAAAAAAATAAAACTGAGCAACTCCTGAAAAAAAAAATTATAATCAAAACCTGACAAAATAAAATAATTAAAACCACACCAAAACACACAAAAAATGACTCGCTTCCTAACAAAAAAGACAGCAAATGACTGAACCACGACTGGGACTGATCTGCACAATAAATTAAACTAAAAAAAAAAGATCACTTCGTAACATCTTCCTGGTCATTGATAAATTTGTGTCCTCACTAATTCTTTTACTCTATCTTATTCATCAATTGTTTTTTTTTTCTCAAAGGCTTGTATTTGACTTTTTTTTTAACTACAATCATTTACTTACAATGTGACTTTCTGTTTAAAGAAAGCACCTTCGCAGCAAATTATTTGAAAAAGTTACATTTAGAAACAGAATGTTGTTCCATTACTTTATCAGTTGTTACAAGTTGACATTAGGTCATTTAAACAATGAACAAATATTTATCTTTCAGGTTATACAAAAAAAATTCTTTTTCAACAGACAAATAGTTTTATGTTGCGGCTTAGTTCATACCTTAATCATAATGTTCATATAGGCGGAAAGTCTCTCATATCAAGGCACTTAAATTTTCTTCCTGTATTAATGGAAAAAAATTTATTGACATAACGACAATGAAGTAATCATCTTATATGAACATCTGGGAGCAACTCGATTAACTACTTCACATCTAGTGCCTTGAAGCATGCCGAGGTTAAGGGGGTCGTCACCATCACATTTGAGCTGACCTTCCAGCAACAATCTCCATGTTCGGCCCCCTGAACAGCCAACGCCTTCCAACAGCATTCAGGCGTCAAGTCAGCCCAGGACCTCTCCTGTCACATGATGGACATCTAAGACAAAGCATCCACAGGACAGCAAAACAGTTGACAAACAAACACCAATGAATAGATGACTTCTGGTTCTAATACATAACTTTTGTTCCAATGTGACATTAAAAATTTTTTACTTTAACAAACTTCAAAACAACAGAACATCAGTAAGCAACAAATTATCACTTCTAGAAATGAAAGGATGAGACATTGTACTTCAGGTCCTCCTAAAATTAACAACAAAGTTAGACCAATTCATGACAACAAAAAAAACAGCCTACCATAAAAGAGCTTAATCTGCTAACTGCAGACCTTAACAAATAGGAATCAAAGAACTTTTAAGATGTTTGGGATTTAGCGACTAAAAAAGGGGAAAATTATGAAAGGGAGTGGGGATACTGTCCATACGATGAGGTTGTGGCCAACAAACACCTTGTATCCGACAGTTCATCCACACGCCTGGTGCCTCAGCCATGAATTTGTCTTCCATCAGCAGTCCTTCTTGGGCTCGACCTATTGTTGGTGGATTCCTTTGGTCAGCTGGTCACATCAGGCAAGGAGGGCAGATGCCTTGGAAAAGACCCCCTTGCTGGAATAGCCAGGAATCCAACCACCTTGTGCTTCCTTGTCCCATCGTCAGCATTATACGACAGACTTATCACCCACACACTTCTATGTCATGCATCGGAGATAATCAGAGGGTAACCAATCCCCCCTCCGCACGTGGTGCCATCATTCTTCACCGTGCACATGGAGATAATTGGTGGGTACACAAGCTCCCTTCTGCACACTGTGCCATTCCCACATGGGCTGAGATAATCAGAGGGTACCCAGTCCCCTCTTCGCCTGTGAGGCATCTAGTGCCAAGGCAAGACAGCCAGTCAAGGCACCCGCAAGTGTTCCGGACAGCCAGTCATCATTTACAGTTTTGCACTTCCCTCCCCCTCCTTCATCTTGTCAGCTGCAAGTGACTCTCTGGGACTTTGATGCACTGTCAACTCTGTCAGGGCGGTTTGCGGTGGTGTCCATTGCAGGCAAGGGGGTGACGCACTGGGGCAACGCCACAGCAGGAACGTCATCGCCGGTTGAGGGGTCACCTCCAGGTGGTAAACCTCCCCAGGTCACTGCCAGCCCGGATTGCTGCCGGAGGTAGTTGAGGCGGTGGAGTGTCAGCAGCACGAGTGACAGTGGGAGCGAGGACAGCAGCGACACAACCAGCTCACCTCCGACTCGCCATTTGTAATGACCACAACGCAGAGTAATGTGGGCGTGTCTGGCCTGCAGTGACATCATCTCATCACCCACTGCAGCCGACTGCCAGCACCCAACCAGCAAGGAGTTCTACTGCATCCATGATAGCATCAAAACGCTGCACAACCTGCGGCCTAGGTGACACCGGACAGCGGGCTGCTCCTGCTGTGCCTAGTGGCGCAGACGGTTTCTGCAAGGGGGGGGGAGGGGATTTGACGAAGGTCGGCGTCCTGCACTCTAGACCGTTTGCCATGCTGTGCGCCCCACATCAGCATGCAATGCATGCACAAGTGCAGGATGCCCTCATGCAGAGTCAGTGTGTGATGTAGTGCAAGTGCGGGAGAAGAGAAGGGAGGTGCAGAAATGTTTTTACAACAAAAGTTGCTAGGCAAATAAAAGCCAATTTATTTTGATTTCAAAGAGATTCAGGGATGCATAAAAAATGTGAGACGATCCCCCCTCCCCCTCAGTATTTTCAGTTTTTATTAATGTAGATTTCAGTTTCTTGAGTCCACCTCATGATGTCACCCTCTTTTCACCCCACCATTTGATTATTATTGCTAATGTGTATATGTTCATAAATTTTATTGTTATATTATTTTCAGAAGTGTTTTTGCAAGCGCAAGTATGTATATTCTTTGTTCATGTAGCACACAAATAATTATGATGTGTAGTTTGCCGCCAAGCTGCGGCTGCATGCACCCACCATAGTTATTCATCATCCAGCAGTCAGAGGGTTCTGCACTCATCACACTCCGGGTGTATTCAGATTTTCGCACAAATCATATACCTAGCAATAAGCTTAGTGGATTACCAAAACCTTTTGATTTTCGCACTCTGATTAACATTGCCCAGGGAAGCTTACTGTTCACCTAATTTTTCACCACGCATTCCCACGTTTTTCAACAGTTAAGCCCATCTGGTGGGTGTGCGGTCCAAGTCTGCAAGACTTCACTTTGTCATGAATTTAGTGTACCATGCAAGGATAAATATGCGGCAGTTTGCAGACGTCGTGTGATTCATTTCGGGGCATGGGTCCCCCACATCTCGTAATATAATTCAGGTTCAAAACCACCTAAGTATGTACAACTTATCTAATTCAGCGCTCATCACAGTTTGACATGCGAGTCAGCCTTAATAGGCCCACTTCATCCAGACGTAAGTACTAGGCATGAGGAAGTCTGCCTTCTTCAGCGCCATTAGGGGTGTGTTCAACAATGCATCTACCGAGGGAATGGCGTATGTCCGGGCGGTCTGCCGCACAACCCTGAGAGTACCAACAACTTCACCTCTACACCAACAGCAGACGGTTTCTGGCGCCCAGTCGGATAACCTTTCCCAACAATCACTCCTTCACAGCCCCTGCAACAGCGTTAAATTGATATAACAACTATCAAATATTTGATATTGTCAAATATCACCATAACCCTTAATTGTGTTGTGTTTTTTGAAAAACTCTTAAGTTATGTAAATAGAATATCTGTGCATGCAAACACTTGACATTTATTGTTTTGTACAATTTCTTTTTACTAAGGATCACTATTATCAATTATTATGAACGTGCTTAAGTTTTACCTATAGAAACAAAAATTTATTCCTTATCACTGCAACACATCAGCCAAAAAAAAAAGAATGTATTGAAATAAATTCTTAACAACTGCAAGTGCCAGAAATTCATACTGCATTTGTCTATTCTCACAACTATCAGCAAGTACAAAGTCTACTTTTTTAATGTCATTTTTGAATGGTGTTCTAGCAATACACTATACGGTAGTCAGTTGCATGCAATAAGTAGACATAATGATCATTACACTTTAATAATTCAGTTAATCTAAACTTCTGGCTGTGGAAGATTTGCTCATAAATGACAATACACTTTAACTAGTTTTGTTGCTTCATCAACTCCAAACAATTGCATAACTTGCTTCAAACCATTCCAGATCTAGAGAAGTATATCTCAATTGAAGCAGAAGAAGTTGGTGCTAAATGCAAGCAGAAGAAAAAGTGACCTAACCCAAAGGGCAACTTAGAGATTCTTTTATTCTTTTTTGCCATGATCTGCCAACATTTTTTGCGAGGAAAACTTTTGTATAACATTTTCATGCATCATAGAAGCAGGATAATAGTCGGGATTACTTACGTGGAAGACCATGATGCCTGGCAGGAATGCAGGATGGTGTTCAGTTAACCACGTTTCTGCAAAGTGTTCTTGTTCTTCACTTAAATGCTGCCCTTTGGATTTTGGATCCATAAGATTTGTGAGACTATGTGGTGGTAAGATTGCCTGTTGAAATCTTTTCTTGATGTGATGATGGCAGTGGCGAGGCGTGAGATTTTAAGAAGGGGAAGCAATTTGTGCAAAACAGAAAAGGTACATTTTGTGAAAATTCTGAAAGTAACAACCATTATTTAAATATAGACTAATTTAACTTGTTGGTTTAATGATTTTCTCCTTACGTCAGTATACTATAGGCTGTTCACAGTTAAATGAGTACTTTTGAAAGCCCTGCTTGAAATCTACATGTATACACTTTATGTATGTTTCCGCCTTAAATTAATGTTGTAATGGGCCACATCACTTTATTCATGCGTCAGTCAGGTGATACTGTGGAATTATTGGAAAAGTAAATATGTTACAAATCTGGTCAATTTTACACTCTGATTCATTAGAAAAAAACAGGAAGCGAAAGAAATAATTTAAGTTATCACAAATGGTTACCTCGTACTTTTTTTCGTCGTTATGATATGGAACTACTTTCCATCCATCATTACCAACTTTACTCGGCACATGTCAGTCAGTGCGCCCGTTAAAATATATGGAGGTAGGGGCAGTGACTTTTTCTAATGTTGATTTCAAGAGTGCTCACTTTATCGTCAATAGTCTTTACTTGCGAACATTATATGCGGCCGATATTCAACACCAAGTAAGTTGGTGTATTGTCGTTTGAATTAATAACAAAACAACATTTAATAAAGTCCCAATAAAATTTTAAAACCAAAATTAATATAGAGTTAAACACTTTTGTCTTGGAAAAGCTAGCGAACAGCACGAAACCAAATAACAGGCTAACATTAAAAACATTCACATCTTATCTGTGACACTGCCTAACCCACGTAAGGCACACATGCTGACAATGTCATAAGTTTACAGATGTGCATTGATTTAAAACTAAAACCACATAAGCTTATATAACACATGTTTTAAAACATCCTGTTTCCCAGTCAACTGCATACACTTAGGCCTATATAAAAACAAACAAATTAACACAAAAAATTAAATATAAGATTACTTACTGAACGAGTCTATTGATGAACATGTTATTTGCAGGTAATACTTCAATTACGTCATCATGAAATCCATCCTGTGCTCGCAGCTTATTAAGAAGTTGTTTTTCGACACTGGGTATGGACAGAGAAGACAGTCGTCCTTCACCTTGTGAGTTTCGCAAATAAGTTTTAATGCGTTTCAAGGTGAAGAAGGATCATTCTGCTGATGCATTCATAACTGGAATAGTGAAAATAAGACTAGATAGTGTATAGACGTGGGGAAAAACCTTGTAGAGATCTGCTGACTTCAGAAAATGATGAAGTTCTGCAAAGATCTTAACAGCAAACTGATTAGTTTTGTAAACATCCGTTAATTCACTTCGCAACCTGGGAAAATCGAAATGGCGGCCATAAATTTCTTTCAGACATCTAAGGCATTCTTCAGGAAAAACATTCTTAAATGTTTCGAATCTTGTAGGGTCCAACAGTTCTAAAAATCTGAGTTTTTTGATTGCACAAAATCTGGACTTTATATTTGATATTATTACATCAATGATTTCAAAGTACAGCCTTCTGTATGGTGCCTTTCTATCTTCCTCATCAATATGACTGATTCGCAATCTTTCGTTTTGGTGTGCCTCTGTTACGCTTTTATGCTCACTAACTTTTTGCTAGATTGAATCAAAATTATGTCTTTGTTTTTGGAGATAGTCCTTGAACTCGTTTATTTTCAAGATGCAAAACTTAATGTCAAACGTTTTCGTTTGCAAAACTTGAAAAAGTACATTTGTCATCGGGGAAGCTAAATAATATCCCGCGAGCACTTAGCAGAGTTTCACTATCCCATTTGTCAGCATTTTCAATCATTAGTTCCAACATGTTTTCTATTTCAGCTTTGTATTCACTGACCATTTCAACAAGCCTACTGTTGAAATTCCAACGAGTGGGAGAGGCACTAGGAAATTACTACTTAACTTCTTGATCTAAAGCATATGTTCTCTTTGAAGAAAGTTCCAAATCCTGCAAGTGTCATGAAAAACCTTCGGCACTGATTGATGTGGCCGACTGAATCTGATAAAACCAAATTTAGTCTATGCGCATAACAATGTACAAAAATGGCCTCCCTGCATTTCATTCTTACGAGTGACTGAAGTCCATTTACTTCACTTGCCATGACTGCAGCACCATCATATGTTTGTGCTACTAATTTGTCAAAACATTTGAAATCACTTAAAACACGATCACAACTAATATCACTAAAGCCAAGAAAACGTTTTAACTGCCCCTTGTGAATAAACGTATCGCAAAAGAGTGGTTATCTGAGATTTTTTATTCACGTCTGTTGGTTCATCCAATATTATTCCTACAAACAAGGTTTTCTCGATTTGCATCTACATCGCAAACAGACTGAATCAAATCATTTTCTATGTCACTTGACAGGCCAGAAAAAATCTGTGGAGTTTTCTAAATGACTTTTCAATTGACTTTCCATATCTCCAAAAGCATAAACAAGTTCAACAAAATTTCCTTTATTTAGAGAATTCAAAGTCTCGTCATGTCCCTTAAAAGCTAATTCCTGCTTGGCTAAGAAACAGGTAACATCAAACGACCCACAATTTGTCTATTCTTATTTACTGAGTTCATGCCTTTTAACTGATTTATGAAAGTTGTTCAAATCACTAAACCCGGATTGCATCCACACACTTTTTTCAGAGGAAAATATTAAACATGGCCAACAGTATAACTTCTGAAATTTCTTGCACCCAGTAAGCCAAGCTGTCTCGTAAAAACTAGCATTAAAATGTCACACACACTGTTTTGTTTTTGTATGTATGTTGAGATCAGGAGTTGGTTTCCCTTGGCGGATTATATCTTTTTTAATTTTGTATGGTAAAGAGCTAAATGAGTGTTGTAAAACTTTTTCTACAGCGCACTTAGTCAGTCACTTCTGCAGAACTTGACGGAACATCATCTGAACTGTTCATTTTGTAGACTATAAACTAAATAGAAAGAAAAAATAACTTCATGTATCCCTCAATTAAAAAACGCCCCGTCTCGTTCTGGTTATATTTTTTTTGTGTTTTGACATTGTGGATGATGTAATTACCAAAACAAACTGTTTCAAAGAGTATTTTAGAATACAAACAATAAGTTTTAAGGTACATGTCCCAACAAAATTTAAAAAAGTTGATTTGTACTGTCATGGGTTTGAGGATTCAAATTTTGTTTTTATCCCGAGAATCTACTGTAATTTTGGAGTAGTGATGGAGACATTTTTTACGCAGCCAAGAGAGTGGTATGGTAGCGAACTGAAATTTAACTAAAACATACAAGCACTTTCTGCACTTACCTTAAATATGTTCCAATTGAAATAATCCAAGGCATTTTTTTTCATAACTTCTTAACGAATAACAGCTGGTAGTTGAATGTTGCAGTCATGCATATTCCCATAAATAACCACTCACACGTTCAGTTGTATCACAGGTATTTTCAGTAAAAGAAAAGTTGAGAAGCTATGTTTCTGATTAAGAAGGAACAAAATCAAAATATGAATTCACGAATTGTTCACCCAGACATGCCTTAGTTAACACATTTTATGTATAAGTATCCAATACGCGCGCAAAAACGACATAGTTGGTTGTTGTACAAACCAGACAAAAAGGTCGATATTTTGACTGTTTGTAGAACTTTGGTCGCCACTCGGCTAACATCATGCTGTATGCAGATCGCCTCATTGCTTCCACGGCTCCCTAATTCCCCTGCCCCATGACAGATAGCACGATTGGTTCTATCGCTGCGCTGACCTTCAGCAGTCGTAGGCTCGTAGCACTCTAAAAGCAACCAAGAGGATTGCTTCCACTGCACACAGAGAACGCCTGGAGCCATGAAAGTCTTGAGCATGTTCAAGAGCGATTTCCTCGGACCTGTGATAATTGGTCACGAATTATTTTACACAGTCAGGGTGAGAGTTTCATTGTGTTTCATTTGGAAACTGTAGCATCATACAATAGTTCTCAAGAAGCCACTCTTGTGCTTGATGAATATTTCGAAAATACTTTTTTCATTTGATGTGTTCCTGGAATCTCAGATATTTTTAAATGTCTTTTACTATATTTTTCAAAATGTTGTTTTTTTACTAGCATACCACACTTGATACACTGATTGCAAACACAATGTGAGTTTTAATTTACTTAATGGAGTGTAAACTTTTTTAGTTGCTAGGTAACACCACTACACTTCCCATCCAAGCTATGATAATTCCTTGTAGTGAACTGAATTATCCATTATATTTCAATATTCGTATCAACTCTTTTGACACTTAAGTAGAAAACAGTTTGTTGGTAGCTGCCACATTACTATGTATCTAACCAGATATTCACAACTAGAGTTTACAGAGTGGAATTCCCTGCATATCTACTGCCTAACCAATCAGCTTCATTTGTATAACTGGAAAGGGGAACGGCTTGGTATAGACTACTCCTCAGGGTGACATTCCAAAATGTTACTCTGCTATTAAACTTTTCTCTTTGGCTGTCCCAAAACTGCAGAGTAATTACTCTGACCATATTGCCAGAGAAAAACTTTTACACACGCTATTTCTGCGAGTAATGAAGGAGAAACTGAAAATGGTGACAAGTTTAGTAAAATTAAATAAAACTGAAAGGAAATGTGGACATTCTGGTTATACACACACACAGAAAAATTACAATTGATAAGTGATAAAATTAATTTTTTATTTAGAATTTAACTGGTCTAAATGTTGCATTTTTAGACATAATATTTATGATTAACTTATCTTAAGTAATGTTGTTTATGTATATAACAAATTTTTTTTTTGGTTGCTGCTCAGTGCAGATGACTCACCTATTTCTTGTTTACAGTGAGTCAAACTATTTTAGGAATAAAATCAAATTGAATCAACATGTCAAAATATTTTATACAGAAAGAAAAATTTCAAAGCTTCAAAAATCCATTTGATGCATTAAGTGGGTTTTTTAAAGTGGGATCACTCAAAACCATCCCACATTGGTGAATAAAATATATTAATAAAATATATTAATTAAAATCTCATCAGTATTCATTGAAAGGCACACACTGCCTTTCCCTGCAGTTAGGTTTATCAGATGGCATAAACATCCTATCACAATAAGGGCATCTTGTTTATATTTTAAGAATGCTGACACTCCATTTTTGTGACCTAACACAACAGTAGTTTTGACAACAGAGAATCTGAGGTACTTTCAGTGGCTCAAGTTTATCCAGCAACAACTTTGCATCAGAATCGTTAATGCCATCAGTAGATAGAGAAAATGGTTCACTTTGTAAGTGCTGCTCAATTCATTATCTTGCCTGCATAGCCATTTCTTCTATGATTGCAGTGGTTTTTATTCTCCCACAAGCATATTTCTTGGCCCCTTCCGATTTTGGAAACATTCTGAATAAGGGTCCTGCATGGTCTGCTACACTCGTGAGGAGGTTGTGTTCACCCAAAAAGAACTAAACAAACACTCAGCTCATATGACTCTATCTACAGATGTACTGTTAACCAAAAAAACTGTTTATCTTAGCACTGTTTTCAACACGTTTTACACAGTTCACATGCGTTTGGGACCTTTGTTTTAGAATACCATTACCATGAACAATGTTTATACCACAACGACAAAGGCTACAAAATGCATATTTGTTTCCTCTCTCAGATTTTAATATAAAGACAAACTCCTGTGAGTGCACATCACGAAGCATCTGGAAATTATATTCATCTGTTTTTTTTTTTTTGCTCGTGATTCAGATAGTAAACCTATACTACAGACCAACAATACAATGACAAATGTACTTTATCTGCCGTAGAAACGTTTATTCATGCCATAGAAACTTGTTTTTGTTGCAGTCGTGGAATTGATTATAAAAACAATGTTAAACGTTCGTGAACTTCATAAACCGAAACCCATAACCGTGAAGCACTTCCAAAACACAAAAAAGTGAACAGGCATTAAAGCAGCAAGCACAATTATATGGTTGCTCACTTTCAACCATTTTGAACAAACTAAAGAAAATATGTGGTTTTCTGAGGGTAGCCAATAAGAAAAAAGATTCCTAAATAAATACGTGACAGGCAAATTTTCATTGTTCAATTACGTTAGTAACAAGCTGGTCAGAAGCGTTTGCAATTAAACGTTTGCACTTTGCATATCCAAGAAAGTGCAAAAACACACTTTACTAGCATTTAAAAGATGGCTAGCTTCAGCCAATTCTTCTATGGCCATGGGAAAATAAGTGGACATATGGCAAATACTGGCAAACTGTTCATAGTATGTTAGCAAACAGTAGAGTAACTGTAGGCACAAGAGCTGGAAAACCGAGTTTACAGAATCTTCTACTGACTCAACTGCAAAAACATGTCAACAAAAATATGTCAACAATGTTTTACTTGCAAATCAAAATTGTAAAATATTGGACGCATGCCTAAAATCACAAAAGAGCACAGTTTTTTGCACATTTTACACCAGAATCGTAAAAGTTGGCTAGTACAAATGTACCAAAAAATTCTTTCTTTTGAAGGAAACATTTAGAAGAAATAAAAATTTGATAATTTGAGCACACAAAGAGTATCTGAGCTTTCGTAGATAGAATACAATATCCTCTTGTACCCTCTGATCTTGATAAAATTATTATTAGTATATCTGTTTTAAATAAAAGACAAAAAAAAAAGTGCTTTCGTGTACTTCCCATTGACCATGCAGTCTTTGTACAGCTATGAGCTAACATATTTTACAAAGTTGTGTGAAGGGATTTTGAGTTCCTCTTGAAATATCCTGTAATATTCTTTTCTTCCAAGCCAGCATTAAAGAATTCATGAATAGTACATTCAAGTTCAAATACACCCACCCCTGATTCCTGCAAGCCAGCTAAAAAAAGCATGCATGCCATATGAATATTACATGTCCCAATCTTACAAGGAGGAGTTACCCTCTATAACATATCAAGTCTTTGCTGATAAGCCGTTCAACCTTCTTTTTGAAAATTGGACTGCAACTTCCTATTATTAAAAGCTTGTGTCATGGTAAACAAGCATAATAAATGGCTGCATTAATTTTTTTAACAAGTTCTTCTGAAGTAGCACTGCCAATAAATAAAAAATGTCTGCAAGTGCTGAGAGGTGGCCAGACCAATATTTCACACCTGTCTGTACTGTTGGTGGTTTCATAACAACATAATAAGCTTCACTCAACTCACTCAACAAAGCCCACCTAAAATATGGAGCCATATGTCAGAAAGAAATTTGCTGTTTCATACTGAGTGAAGTCATCAGGAACACCAACATTAAACATACTTACCAAATGCTCCTCTATACCATCAAATGATGATGCTGAGCAGTTGGAAATTATATAAATCACCCAATGAAGCTCTGCAGCTGTAGCCTTGTCTCTCCACACTATACATATTTGCACAGTTCCCACAGTAGTTTTATTTTTATCGCTGGCAGATGATGAAAGGCCTATTGCAGACAGCACAAATGTTGTAGCATCAGGGCAGAATGATCTGTCTCTGGGAAACTGGTTTATCACACCTTGGCATTTTGTCTAGTACAGGATATGCTGCTACGACAGTGTTGCACGTGTAGAATCAGTAGAGAGAAGAGGCAGCGACGAGTGGGTACTGGACTATGCAATGAGACCACAGTGTGGGAAGACTGCCATCTTGTCCGCATGGCTGTACAACCTCGTCCATAGTGTTGGTTCAATACTGGAGCACTGTAACCAGTGTGAATCTGTTTGCGTCGATATATCTTTCAATATATTGCTGCAGCACATCTATGACGTATACAAATTAGATCTGAGGATATGTTTATGTTTTAAGAGGAACAAATAAATTTGAATGTGAAAATCCCTAGCATATCTTTGTCGGAAAATAAACAAAAAATATGTTTTAAAGGCAAAAATAAGTGACAGTAGTGACCTATTCTCTAAAATGGCCAGGGACTGACATAAAAATGTAACTATAAGTAATAAAAGTGACTGCCTAGAAGCCCTGCGGGTAAGGCACGTGTGTATTTGTAATTGTCTCACTACTGCTGCATGTGTTTCTGGTTCCATCTCTAATGACACTGCTGTCAATGTGATGTCAAGGCCTACCTACCACGTAAGATTTTAAGAACTCCATAAAATTATTTGCATCTGTATAGAGGAAAGTAGGCTTAATAATTATATTAGCAATTTCTTATTTTTAGCATAGTTTCCGGAGGAAAGGCTTAATGAGATCACTGTCGCACATGTGAGCATCCCCTTTAAATTTTTGAATGCGTTAACTGAATTTCACCAAACTTGGTACACATATAGTACTTAGTAAGGACACCTGACTTATTGCTTTGACTGCGCTGCATACTAACTTTCAAAAGGGTGGCTATTTTAATATTTAGTGTTATGTCATATGTTGGGAACCATTCATCCAATTTAAACCCAATTTTGTATGCTGGCAGAGCATTTGAAAAGCATTAAATTTTGAGATGGATACTGTTGTTTGTCTGCCATTTTGTAAGATAGTGCTAAATGAAAAAAAATTGATGTCATATTTTCAAAACTATTATACCAATTCTCACCTAATTTGGCATGTAACTAAAACTATGATAGGCTACATAAACATAAGTAATTTAACTAAATTAGGTACTTGTTTTCGAAATCATGGCAATTCAAATATTTTAGGTTGATTTGGTATGTTTACGATAACATTTAACCAATTTCAACCAAATTTTGTAAATTGAAGGTATATATTACAAGCATAATATATGTAAACACACAACCACTTTTATGTGCCATTTTGTAAGATAGTGCCACACTAATAAATAAAATTTTTATAACATATCTTGGTAAACAATTTACTGATTCATACCTAATTTAGCAAAAAGTAGTACTGCTGCAGATGTTAAATGTTGTGTTTTAAGTATGTCTGACACTTATTTTCAAAATGGTGGCTATACAGTAAACTTAGCTTAGAATACTATATAATCAAAACCATGTAATCAATTCCAACTTAACGTTGTATGCGGGCAGTACATATTACAGCTATTGACTGTATCTGCACGAAGCATCTTTTGTCCCCAATTTTGTAAAATAGCACCACTTGAATAAATTAATTTTTGTATCATACCTTTGGAAACAATTGACAAGATTCCCACCAGATTTTGTGAATGAGTAGTAAGCCTACTGTAGTATTGCAGCAGATTATGTAAAATGGTATGGTTTAGGCATATTTCAAATTGACTGCCATATAGCTAGCTTAGCTTAGTGATATATTGTTGAAACCATGTGATCAGATTCAACCTAACTTATTGTGCTGGCAGTACATATTACAAATATTACTTTATCTGCAGAAAGGATCTTTTCCTGCCATTTTGTAAGATAGTGACAGATGAATAATTAAAGTTTGTATGTAATATCTCTGAAAACAATCAACAATTTTGTATGAAATTTGGCAAACAAATAATACTGCGACAGATGGTGTAATTTGGTATATTTCAAGAAGACCAAACACATTTTCAAAATGGCGGTCTTATAGCAATTTTAGTTTAGTATGCTTTGTTGTAGAAACCATGTAATAAATTCCAACTTAATTTATATGCTGGTAGTGTATATTACAACTATCAAATGCATTTACATAGAGCATCTTGTCTCCCCCATTTTGTTATAAATACCACGTGAAAAAAATAAAGTTTTTATGTAATATCTCAGGAAACAGTTGACCCATTCTTACCAAATTTGGCAAAGAAGCTGTACTGTGGTAGGCCATATTAATATATGCATTTTTTAAGTACGGGGGAAAACAGTGGTGACGAGGGTGACAGATTATAACAATTAAAATATGCCAGCATGTTGATCAACCCAGCTGTAGTGAACTGACAACATCTGACAAATGATGGCCAAATGTTGATTGCCACTCTGAAAAGGGTAAAATTGTGGTAATATATGAAAATAAAATGTGTGATAATGAAAACCACAAGGACAAAATAAGAATTAATTACTTTCATATGGTGGGCGTTTTTCAGCAATTCTTGGGCCTGTATGATTATATGCTTGGGCAACAGAAGAATGATTTTACATAGCACACTTTTGCACATTTCATGTCAAACACAGAATAAAATAGGACTGTGATTAAAATTGCAGAACACATTAAAATAACATTCAATTAATAGGATTATTCTAATGGATTTTACTAACACCTCTGTAAATTCAAACATAACGCAAACACTGCAATAATCATTCAATAAATTAATAATTAGACTATGCTAGAACATTGAAAGTTATTGCTGTCAGTTATTTTAAATTATTAAAGGAATTCTAAGTTTGAACGAATGTAATAGAATCTAAACAAATACTGTTAATATTTTGAATGACTGTGAAGTTTGCATAAAGCTGATAGGCATGTAATTCTGTAAAGTCTCTTCTGTTTCAAAATTACTAAAATGCTCCGGGTTAGCTTACAGTTCGTAGTGCAGACAAACTCATTCTTTTTACCCCACTTCTGCCCTAACTTGATTACTATTTACGAAAAACGGTTCATTTCACTTTCCAACAACACATATGCAAATTCAAAAGAAATATTTTAGTATGTAAATCAAGTAAAAGAAATTTTAAATAAATATTGGGTATCCTTTGGTAAGGCACTTCCTTACAACACACACTTATTTTTAGAATTGTGGCTATAAAATTATTTTAGCTTAGTGGGCTATAACTATGTTAATATGTATTTAATCAATTTTAACTTAACTTTGTATACTCGCAGTACACAATCTTCGAATGTGCTAATAAAGTACATAATTTTTTTTTTGTCACATTAAAAATATGGAGGTTTTATGCCGTATCTCAAAGACCAATCAACCAATTTCCACCAAATGTTACATTATGCTATGTAAACAGACATGTTTCAGGTTGAACAGTTCTTTTTTTTAATGGTGTTAATATAAATAATTAATTTTAGTATGTGTGTATCTATAAACAATTCAACCAAATTTTATACCCTAATAGTATTCATTAGCATCAATTATGCTTACTGAAATCCAATCTTTCCAATACATTTGCAAAGTAGTTCCAGTTGAAAAAATTTAACATTTTACCATATTTTTGTAACAGTTCAATTAGGTAATTTCCACCAAATTGTGCCCACCATAATAGCTACAGGAGACCATAAACTTGCATGATTTAAATGAGTCAAACAACCATGTTCAAAATGGCGGCTTCATAAATAATCTAGATGTTTTCCACATCTATTAAACTATTTGATCAAATTCAACCAAACTTTGAATGTTGACAGTATATATTAAAAAGTATCATATACAAAATGTCTTTTTGTTAATTTTGTACAAAAGCACCAAATAAGAAAATTAATTTTTATGACATCTGAGACCAATTAACTAATTTACACCAAATTCTTCACACAAATAACACAATAGGCAATATAAACATGTTTTAAGTGGCTCAGACACTATTTTCAAAATGATTGCCCTGTAAATATTTTAGGTCAGTAAACCGTATCATTTGGAACATTAGACTGGTTAAATCCGAACTTGATGCTCAAAATCCGACCTTAGTAATGCAGTTGATTTCATGCTAGCTTATGGTACACGTGTGTATTTTTTATTGTGTCACTACCATTGCATGTGTTTCTGGTTTCATATCTAATGATATTGCTTCCAGTGAGAGTCTAGTCCTACCCATCATGTCTGATTTAAGAACTTTTTAAACTAAATTGTAATACTTAGTTACCGACTGTAATTGATAGCTGTTTATTTTGCTAAGGAGGGTGTCTACTTAAGACCAGGAACATTTCATTTTACAGATTTGTATGCAAGTTTATATCTTCTAAGCATCAAAAATTGAGGTATTTTGTAGAAAATATAACTGTTTGTTTATAATAGTTTACTATTATTTGTGTATACAAAGAACTATTTTAATGTTTCTGCAAACATAATTTTTTTTTGTGTCAACTTATTATGGATCCCCCCTCCCTCCCCCTTTACGCATTGATGCATGCCAGCCTGTTGCTCTACCGAGATGCCCATCTGAGTGCGCCAAGTGCAGAGCAAAATTAAAATTCATTGGCCGTTGAGAATTGGGAATAATAATATTAAAAGACAACATGCATTAGGTAGTCAACGTAATTGAACTGCACGTCTGGAATTATGATCTTCCACATCCAATCAAGAAGGAACATGCCACAGCAACCCCAACGAAGAAATAATATTATTTATTTAATTATACTACAATATCTTACCTGGCCAAGAAGTTACCAACAACCCTCAAGATAGCAGCACCCCTGTGACCTTCTGATGTCACTGCCCGCTTGCCTCAGTCCGGGGTGCATGAAAATGTCATCGCCTCCGCCAGGGGCGATAAGAAATTGAGCGGTGCTCCCGTAGCAGATACACCAACCCCTGTGTTGGAAGGCTACGCTACCCCCCGCACTCAGAGAATCGCTGTCACAGGGCGACTTTAGTATAAATAGAAGTGCAGCCTGCCACAAGGTTCACGAGCTCTCCTGCAGTCTGCAGAAGACTCTCTACCTCTCCTCTGCAGCCTGCCCAGGGCTTAACCTCCTTCACCACAGCAGCTCGAGGCAGGAATCAAATCACTACCTCCAGCCAGCAGCTTGCAGAAGGCCGCCATGCGCTCGAGCCCCAGCTTGGAAAAGGCTTCCTTCAGCTGACCGCCCATGGACAGCTCTCTATGTTTAGTAAATCCCACACCTAAACCTTACCTCAGTCAACTTCCCTTAATTCCCATGGTAACAAGTTGTGTAATTTACGTCCCCCTGGAGAGCCCTCTTGTTACGTTCAAACTGAAAATAGCGTACATTGGTTTTATTAGTAATTAGGATTTTTGTAGGAATTAATTTTATTAGATTAATTATTCCCAGACTTGCTTTCGCCTGTTGATTGAGATCTATATATTTTACTGAGCTTTAATTACATTAGTCGGGTCTTGCTATAGTGTGATTTTAAATGTAATAAAATATTACGTTACAAACTTAACCCCCTTGTGTATCACTACCGTAATTTTAATTTTAGAACCTATGTCATTTTCTGTGCTTTATTATTTTGTCAATTACAGTGTTGTGTGTTCATTCAGTTGCACAGTAATTCTAATTAACCTCACGTGTCTATCTGACTGTGTAGTGTACTGTATCCCTCAGGAGGCAGGGCCTGATAAAGGAACGAATACCTGAGATTCCAGGGCACCCGCCGCCGATACGGGACACAAGGTCCAGTTACTTGGGTGGCCCTTATGAACAGCAGGTCCGCAGAAGTGACTGCAGATTTTGCCCCGCCCAGCACTGCTAATCTGCAATCCCTGGTGACAGCCGTATATTTATTTGTTGTATTGCACTGCTCAATGCGCAAACAGCATGGAGGTACCGGTAGCCTTCAGAGGCGACGCAAGAGGCTTGCCACCCAGTGAACATGTTGATTATAGCATCATACACCCCCTGACCATGAAACCCAGTTAAAGCACATGCTAAGTTGGTGTAAACTGGACAAAGAATCCGACACGGAGGAAACCCCAGTCCAACCAACCCCTACACAGACATTGAACTCTAATATAGATGCACAGAATCCCTCTAGCCAATCCAATATCATAAGATTAAAATCTAGCAGGATTCTTCAGGCTGGACACCTGAGAACAGAAGTACTCCCCAACTTCTGCACAATAACGTTGGCTTCCAGAAGGATGATCAGGGTTCGAATCCCTCCCAAGGTAGTTCCCCAAATGCAGCCGGAACAATCCATAGCCAACTTCATCCCCGCTCAACAGCCAATGAGGTTGCAGCAGATAAACCCTGTCAGTGTAAGTCTGATCACTGACCACCACTCACCCTTATTGGGACAGCTGGCAGCCCGTGTATTGAAATCCCTGGTGGTACGGAGAATAAGGCTGCCTGGAAGGGACAGCTTAACCGTTGGATTCACCCTGGGGTTTGACTCTCCTCTACCTCGTACAGTCCGAGAGGGCAGTCAGTGCCCTAACCACTTATTACCCAAGAAGAGGAGCACGCATCAACATGAATGATCACAAATGGAAACTATTTAATAACATATTCATTTATATAATGCAGTAACTTGTAGGTTTCTGTAGAAATGTTACAAGAGAGGTATTGTTAGTCTGGTGCCTTTACCAACGAAAACCAGTATTTTTTTAATTATAATTTTTCCTGAAATATTTCACGTATTTACACATCTCAAACGATTGCAGTCAGGCAAAATGGAATCATAGCATACTTTGTTGTAGTTAATTTTTTTTTTTTTTTTTCTGTCTTCAGATACTCACTCAAGCCATCATCAGTCTGTTAGTGACAATGTACGGCATTATGTACATTGCTGGGGACTTCAAGGAGATACGAGCAACTGTTGATTTAGAGAATAAGTCCTGGGAAACAATGAGGAATATTCCATCATTCTACGTCTTCAACCACCGAGGAAAAGCACTCTCTCCCAATTACATTCCTACTGTGGAAGAAATAATTACATAGGTGTACGTCTTTGGGCTTTAATGTTTTTATGTTGAAGTTTTTTTTTAATTGACTGCTGACTGACTTGTAGAAGTGCAGTGCATTAAATGTACATAACACAATTGTATGGAAAAAAAAAAAACTTTTTCATTGTGTATCTACGTAGTGTTTTGACACTTGTTGCCCTGTTTCCTTCCTTTGTTTCATATTTTAATATGTTAGAACTAGGGATGGGTTGGATCATGTTTTGGGTTGAATTCTTTAAAAGATCTCCGAATGTCAAATCTATACCACCACATTATGGATGTTTTTAAACAAAAAATATGTGTGTTTATTTACACACACACACACACACACACACACTCCAGTGAAGAAAATAAGCTGTGGTAACAGTTACAGATAACCCTAATAGTACCTAAATTCACAATGTAAAGAAATAAGATTGTTCAACATTTGAAATACTAATGTATGAAAAAAAAAAATTAATATGGCGGCACAATGTAAAAGTTTTCCTGAACCTTTTTGTATTACTCCATATACCTAACAAAAAATTTTTTTGACCCAGACTGTAGAAACATGATTCAAAATTTAATTCATTCACACAATAAAACAGATTGAAGACACTTAAATTTAAATAACTACTCTCATAAAAATATTATACAAATTTATATTTATTTTGTCTATATATGACTGCTGTGGCAAATCCATAGATAATGTAATAAATTACAGTGCATACTTTCTTGTAAATAGTCTTGTTATACATGTAACATTGCAGTTTTTCAGGTGTTATATTTAACTTTGGTTGCAGATATTGTAATTTTCATATGATTACAGAGTATTTGCTCATGCTGACAATTATTTTAATACAAATTTCCAAATTAAGCTTTATTATCTGATTTAAATGAAGTGCAGTGTAAATTTTGGTTATTTTTGTAGTTTGTCGACAGAGACAATTAGTAGTTTATGTTTCATTTGTTGTTAGAGGGGATACAGTCGACTCTCATATAAAAAATGCATGTACCGATTAACCGTATCCACAGTAAATTTTTAGTGGCCCGGGCAAAACTCCTATATAAATATTAATCGTTTATAAGATGTTGCATCCATCAAAATCTGTTTTGGGTCCCGTTACCTAAGATTTCCCACAATGAATGTTTTTAACCTGGTCGTTTATGCAAAGTCTAGTAACTAGATGTGAAATGTCACGCGCACTTCCGTTTATCACAACTCTGCAGTGCGTTGTCTCTATTCCCAACACGTCTGCAGTGTCGTGCGACGAGTCTAGCTTGCTACTTCCCCTTACATGTCTGATAAGAGGGGAAGTGGTTACCTAGTAACCAGCATTGACGACCTAGCATCCTCTCCCCCCCCCCCCCCCCCCCAACTGTCTCACTTCGTGCACTTTCCTTCCTCCCCTTACATGCCTTTGAGAGGGTAAGTTGTCTAGCAAAAGAAAATACACCTGCCTATAATCACTTGTATTTCAAAGCAAATGGTTTTGCCTGAAAATGTTGCACAATACATTTTAACTAGGAATTATTATTGTAAAAATGTTTTCTTCTGTTATCAGAGGTTGTTTTTTCCCCCATAAGGTTGGTGTAACATTGTATCTGGCATAAAATCACATGTTTTTAAAACATAATATTTTAACTCCAGGGACAGTATCTTAGTGTTTAAAATTATATGCCCAGAAACATATACTTGACCTCCCTTTGACACCAAAAATTGTTTGAACATCGAGCAACTTGTGTTACCAAGCATAAAGTTCATTTTCAGTAACTTCTTGCAAGGAAATCTGAGTATTTATATTAATTTATTTCAATAGACATGCATTTTTTGAATAAACTGTTAAAAAATGTAAGGGTTTACACGACACTTTTGCCCGTCTAATAATGGGTAAGCTAAACACCAAGCCTGAGTGCAGTGTAACTTGCGACAGGGAAAATCAGAGCACGTGGTTTTGAATGATTAATTATTGAAGACAGTGAAGCACTCTATTATAATCGCCTTATTTATTAATTTCTGACTCAAAATTATAAGTTTTAATTTTTGCAATATATAATTAATTTCTTTAAAAGACAGACATTTGCCACAGTTACAAGGTGTTTGCACTCTCCAACAAGCTTACGTCGGGGGTCACACATGCTGTAATGGGACGGTGCTTTACCTGCTGTTCACAAGGCAGCAGTCACTTGCTCTTCTTCTCAGAGTGGTTTTCTGGGGCGGCCTGCTGTGGAACAGCAGCTGAAGAGGGCTCTCGCTGCTCGCAGGTCCTTGTGGTAAATGAGAAGTGGTAGTGTGGGGATCATACCCCAGTATGTTGGTTTGAAGAAGAACTATTAATAGATGTTCTAATGGTATTCTGCCTACTTCTCTAGTAGGCGGTGTAAAAAGAGAATCACTGTGTTGTATCTGTGGAATTAAATTATTTCTCTCTCTTTCCAAATCTGCTCTAAATGTAACTTCTGACAACTCCTATGGGTTTGAAGCATAAGACCGAATTAATATAACTGTTAACCCACGTAAGACAAAGCTGCTCTAGTGTGTGCTCCTAAGAGGACAGCTGAGTGCTAGCACTGTCAGCTTTCGCAGCCAGGTTGGGTGACGTGTCCTGCCTCCATTACAGTTTTTACTTGGGAGTGACCAGCGCCTTAGAGAAAGCGCACAAATAATTGACTATGCCCATTCTCAGATGGCTACTCTCTAAGTGCAAAATGCATCATATGTCTAAACTAGTGTACAGTCGAATCTCAATGTATTGTTACAGCATGTATCGATATACCACGTCCACCAATTTTTTTTATTGTTCCGGCGAAATCCGTATGTATATAATAACATATACCGCTTGTATTGTTTATCACACGTTGTATCAAAGTATATTTTGGGTCTCTTCACCTAATACTTTCCACAACTATCGTTTTTAAGCTGATTGTTAATGCAAACATCTAGTAACTGGATGTGAAATGTGTCACGTGCACTGCCGTTTATAACTGCTCTGCAGCGCGCTGTCTAGTATCTTGTCTTCCCAACACGTGACACTGCGGCAAGCGAGTCTGGCTTGCTACTTCTCCTACACGCCTGATGAGAGGGGAAGTGGTTACCTATAGCAATGAGTGTAGCGACTTAGTGTCCTCTCTCAGCCACACCCCTTCAAGATGGGAAGTAGTTGTCTAGTAAAAGAAAAAGCGCATTCTCTCTCTGTACCATGCTTGCTTAAAACATTTTAGCGAGAAATTATTTGCAATAATGTTTTCTTTAGTGATGGAAGATTGGTGTTTCTTTGTATCCGGCATAAAATTAGTAAGGGCTAAGTTTTACATAGACAGAAAACCGTGGATAATAGAAACTAGTACCGCCGTTGGGGAAAAACGCCTACAAAACAAATCCGCGCATAACTGAAACCGCGGTTGGCGAGGGATTACGGCGGTCACAGGGGTGCTGGGGTTTGTTAGCCTTATATCGCAGGAGTTTGATATTACAGGGTAGTGGGCTGCGCTACACATTTATTATCTCCCTGTCTGGTGGCTGTTGACATTTACTGCCTCTCCATAAGGCTTGGGCAGCAGTGACATCTGCCGCAGGAGTGTTGCTCTCACAGCATCCCTGTTAAATATCTTCTCTCGCTCTGCCATGTCCTTGGCTTGGTGGGTATAACAAGCTTCGACTGGGGGGGGGGGGGGTGGCAACCGCGTCTCATTTTTTTTTGGGTGGGCAGTACAATCTCATTAATTTCCCACGTCTGTAGTTGTCCAAACTGCATGGATCAACCCTGTAACCACGGGATTGACTGCCAGCATTATTACTTCCAGTGCTTGATGGGGCGATGTAGAAAAGTAGAGAGCACAGGCTTGCTGCACAGTAGTGGCATGCCATCAGTACATTAGGGTGAAAATGCATGTTTTGCAGGAGGCCTAACCAAGGGTTGAAAATTCTAAAATTATCGTTTGAGATAATTAACTGAACATATTGGATGTATAAACACTACAAGGGTACAACTTGTTTCATTGAACCCCACGTAGAATTGGGACAAAACCCAAAAATAAGTTTCACCTTAAGGTACCTGTTCTTAGAACACATCACATACGTACTGTATTTCCACTTTTTTTTTCTCGTGCACTCTAAATCCATAAAGTGTAGTCTAAGATGTCTATTAAATTCTTTGTTCATAAAGTACGAGTAAGTGCGACAAAATCATCAACAGGTTATTTTGGAAGTGGTAAATAAGACTAAATGCAGGGCAACAAGATGTAAGCAAAAACAATGTGTGTTGAAAGTGTATTTGATTAATGTTATCTATTAGTATTACTTGTACTAGTACAGTTGATACTTGTACTTTTTTGCTAAGTAATTTTCAGAGATGATACAGAAATTGTTTGATCGATATAGTAAAAAAATAACTTTTCAGTTAGGCAGAAATAGATTTTTTAAAAGCATCATTTACATCAGAATCTTGTCAGGTCCACAGAAAATTCTCTGTAACCACAGACTTTCGGTCCAACTGTGTTAGGTGGTTCAAGTTTCCAGTGTATATAGCCCATGTCTGATCTGACACATTTAAAACATTGCCCGGCCATAGCATCAGTCGCCCGACATCACATACTATAATTGTTAAAAATTTGTTTCAATTTACCTATAGCATAGTTACTTTATAGATTAGTAAGTAAAACTATGAGAAGTGTTCAAAATTCATAGTGAAATACATTTTAATAATCATGACAGCATTTAAATATTCTCTTGATACATAAAAATCACTTATGTTGATTAGTATAGAATATTGCCAGATTGGTATTAGTTCAGCCCTAGTTGTAATTCAAGAATGTGGTTATTCCCAGGTCATAAAGTCCGGAGCTGACTATATTACTTACTATTGGCTTGGCCCCTCCATATTTATGTATAAAGATGGGCGACTTCAAATGTGTTAATATTGTACATTAAACTAAACAATAACATAAATTATACTTGCCATAAAAAATACAACAAATTATGTGCAACAATAGACAAGCTTTATTTGAACTAGGGGGGGGGGGGGGGAAATTGAGGCCATCTTAATTAGTAATGACGGCACTTTGATACCAACAAGGCAATGAATAAGAACAGCCTACAATGCTGTTAGAAAATAATACAGTTCTGTCAATTTAAGTACTATCAACACAACCAAAAATTTTTTACTCGCACATTGTGATCATAATTTAGGTAGGAAAACTGTACTGTCTTGTACAATGACAGTCAGTCTACATTTGTAAGCAAAATTTAACTTAAATAATGTGTCATTTGTAAAAGTGTATGAGGTACTTGTGAAGTTACCTGACTTTCCAAGTGGAATGAGTTGCACTTAACGTGCAAGACATGGAGGAATGATAGAAGTGATCAAAATTACCATTTCTGTTGAAGTACCTCATATTATTTATATACTGTATTTGTGAGTGTATAGGCCGACTTATATACAAGATATTGATGTGCGTAATTTTTTCCCCCCAAAAAATAGTTTAAACATTAAACTGTACTGTATGTGTATATATCCGTAAACATAACACAAATTTTCTGTCAAATGTTTTGTAGGGGAGAAATTAAGTCGAAATTTATTATGTTTGAACGGAATTGTGACTTTTAACAATATTTATATGAATACAAGAATTCAGTGCAGACTAGCTAGACTTGAAATACAGTGAAATCCCGTACCTACAAGAGTTCATAAAAGTGTGAAAAACTGACTTAATTACGAGTACTAGTAACATCAGATTCACCACAAAAAAATTAATTATTAATTTTATGTAAAACGTAGGGTGACTCGGCTGATATAAATGTGGTAATTACAAATATAGCTGGATTAATTGTTCTATCACTTATATAGTAATAAATAACCGATTCTGAATTTATAATTAAAACATGATTTTGATGTTAAAATATGTACATATGCAATTTATATTCAGATGTGATAGCGAGGGACATCATTACAGCAGCAAAAAGTTACTACTGTATACCGTACTTACTGGCCTTATTCTCGTACCTTTTTTTTATAGCAAAAATTATGGTACGTGAATTATACAAGGAATCACCAAGACATGTGCATGTAAACATTAAAATGAGATCTACTGTACTTGCATGTTGTGGCTGATTGGTAGCTGCTCCTCTACATCAGTTGAAATAATTACAGGAACAAAATAAAGGGCAATCATAGTATTACTGCACATTGTTTTTATTTTACTGTGCAGCTAAATGTAGAAAAAGGCGTGTGTAAAGATCTGTAATGCAACTGTTTTCAACATGACGGCTTAGTAGGGTGGGGGGGGGGGGAGGAGGGAAACATTTAAGCTACGTATATCTCAAAACATCCCGCAAGACGAAAAGATGATAAAAATGTGTGTATTTATGTAAACATTATTAGCAAATTTAACTCCACACGTAAACCAGCAATTTATAAACTTTTATCGATAACTAAACCTGAACCGTACGCCGCAGAGTCTTTGTTCTAACTAAATGCCAGTGCCCCTATTATACCGGCCATCTTGGGAAACCTAAACAGCACGCCACAGTTTCTTCCACATAATTTCAACCAATCATCTTCTCACACTCGTATTGATTCTGTGGGAGCGCAGGTCGGACAAAGCGTGCATCATTGCAACATTTACTGCACTGCAACGTTGCCACTTCTCATGGAGTGTAGCTTATGCACGTTTTACAAGATTGCTTAAATTATGCCTATAGTATAATTAATTTCAATTTAAAATTGTTAGAAAAGACAAATGCAATTAATCAAAATGCATTTGAATCACTTGTAAAAACTGAAATACAAAATAAACCCTCACTCGCTGTAACCAGATAAATTTAACCTTGATAGTATAGTACTATATGACATTGTATTTAAAAACTGCTGTAAGTACGGAATTCTCGTAATAGGCCATACTTCTAGGTACGGAATTTCACTGTATTAATTATCCCAAATTTTTCATCAAAAACTTCTGATGTGGCCTATACATGCCAAAATACAATATATTGTGGAAAGCAGTTTCATGGATGAAACTAAATTACCTAAATCTATACCACACATTTTGAAACAAAATTATCTTTATAAATAATTGCCATGAAACAAAGTATGCAAAAAATAATGTAGTAGTAAAAATAATTATTTGTAAGTACCAGGCAATGACACATTAAATACCACAGCAATAAAACACTGCCTCTAAAAAATATATGTAATATAAATGTTACAAAACAAGGAATGATAAATTACCAGTTTTTTTTTTTGTTAGGCTGACTGACCATAGCAGCACTAGAGCGCCTACAAATGCTCTTGGAAAAAAAATATAATTTATTTCCAATGAATAAACACGGGCAAATGCTTCCCCAGAAAATAGTTTGGCTTTTTTTATACTGGTCAAAAACATCTTCAAGTATAAGCAGCACACAAAATATAAATGGTACTCGCACCTCTTCATAACGCCCTCAGTGTTAAATTACCTCTCTCTATGTGTACTGGACACAAAACTAAAAATTACAGTCTCTTTGGCATGTAGTAAGACTAGCTAACTTAAGTATGACAGACAATAAGTATCTCTTGAATTTCATTGGTAGACTCTATCAACTGTCTTCCATGTGTTGCACATTGTGTAAACATACATTAAATACATAAAAAAAATAATATATATATCAAGAAAAATGTTGCTATCACATAAGCAGTTTGCACACCACTTCAAAAGTACCAGATAAATATATGCCCACACTGTTCAATACAACATACAATATATTCAGGTATATACTGCATGATGGTGCCATGACATTTAGAAATAAATAGTGTCTATAATTTACACTGTCAAACAATGAAATACTGTAGAGCGAGAAATGAAGACGTGCTGGAACAAGTGTTTGCATGGTATCAGATCTTTCAACTCTTCTCAATCCAGCACACTTCAATACAGTTTCTTCAATTGCTCATAAGTCACGAAAAAGATGATGTTCCACGGTCCCATGCGAAACCACGTAGGGATAAAACCCTTGTATAGTGCTACAACACCTTCATTCTTTACAGTCTGCAACAAAAAAAATTACATACAACTAATTCTACCATGTGGATCTAAATGAGTAATGCTTATAGTCTTAACAATTACTTTACTACTTTTCTGAAGCCCTGCTAAAGTTCTACTTCAGGTACCCCATTATGTATCCTGCTATACATAAACAAAGACACTGCCATGAGCCTTCCAGGCATATGTTATTCAGCTCAGCAAAAAAGTATACATATCAATATTCATGATTTATGGCATTTATGTTGGCTTTACAACTTAACAGTATGTGCATCTGTTATAAAGGTTCATAATGGAAGTCATTTTACAAATAATTACAATATTTGTATTGTTAATAATATAGTACATTATGTTTATCACTAGGGCCCCACATTTGTGGTAAACAAAATGAGCTGATTGTCATTAAAATTTCACCATTTTGTCAAATAAATTTTATTGCGAAAATGCCTATGCTTATTGTCAGTGTGTGAATCAAACCTAATCAGTACACATTTCACAACAACAATGACAGAACCACCATAATTGATCACTTAACAAACAGTCACTTTTGTATGATTATGTACTTCATCAAAATAATTAAATTGCCAAAGAACACACACACACTAGCATCTAGGCCATTCAGGGTTACTTCAGAAGTATAGAGGAAAGGTAATTTGATATATGTACAGTTAAAACACATTAAATTCACAATCTCCAGCAATTAACTCTAGTGGGTCAAAAACCATGTAACATTTGCATGTAGGACAACAGTTGCAGCCACCAGTCTACATATGATTTTCCTCAGAAGACATATTAATTTACCTTTGAAAATATTTGGCAGGTGTAATTTAAATAACTGCAAGGTAAAACTGCACTGACATTATAGCCAGTATTAGTGGACCGTATTATTTTTTTTATTTATTTTCACTTTTGTTAACATGACCAACAATATAAAACAAAAAAAGAAAAACATAACCATTCTACAATTCTGTTTACATTGACGCGTGACATATTTCCGCTCATTCAGCATGTGCACTCTACTCAAGACTTCATCGAGCACCAGCGCTCATATGGGCAAGTCATACTCCCAATAATACAATACAGTAAAACCTCTCTATTATGACCCCTTATGTTTCCAGAGAATAGGGTCGAGAAGGTCCTAATAAAAAATTTGGAGAATTAAGGGCTGATTTTGACCCACCCCTAACCCCCATGCCCCCAAACTTGCAATTTTTTTTGCACAAAGTTTATGTTTATTTTAATAGCTGGACCATCCTTCTGATTAATTTGATACCCAAGAAAGTCATATTGGACCAACTCCTATCGTAAAAAAAAAAAAGGCCTAAACACCATATGACATGGCCATTGAAAGTGTGTGAAAAGATTAATAATTTCATATTGTAATTATACATAGTCTAAAGACCCATTATGCAGGTCTCGTGGGCTATGTGGTACGTAGCGATCAAAAAGTGTTGCGCAATATGTGTGTGTGCGCAACGTGCTCTCACTTTGGTCTGGCCATGTACGTAGCTAGGCAAGCATCTAGATCCTCTGCAGTACGGCCAGCCATGGCGGTTTGCTGCTGAAGCTCGGCAGCTGTCGGGCGGTCGCTACAAGATTGGGCCCTCCCGCCGCCACTACTGTCGTTACAGGGCCGGTTCACTTTGTACCAGCTTGCGTAACAGCATCCCGGCATGGGGAAAACATGCTGATAGATGCAATTCACATCAATGTGTTGAATTTATACGAAATGTAAGTGGCATGTTGGCCTCTGCACTGGCACGATGAGGCTCAGCAATGTTTACAGGAATATAAATATTTAGTGCAGTCTAGGCCTACTTGAAATATTAACTATCCCGGGTTTTTCATCAAAAACTTTTGACGCATATACACGCACATGGCCTCATTCACCATAATATGGTACCGGTAACATATGAGCATATTTTATTTGCACACACTTATCTTCATTCACTTTACACATAAAATTGACTTCACACGGGGAGGTGCGGGGGGGGGGGGGGGAAATTGCCCACCATAACAAATTAGCATATTATGTAGGCTTGGGCGCACACAAATTTAAAAATAATCATTAAGAAAAGAGCATTGAATTAAATTTGAGTTATCATACACACACACTGATTAAGAAACTAGTCTGTGCGATGTGCCACTGTTTTTACAGCAAAAGGGGAGGGATAATGGAAGCAAAAAAAGATGGGGAGGGTAAGGCAGAGGCGGCAGCATGTGACTATGGAAGCGAAAAAAGACGGGGAGGGTACGGCATGTGACTAAGACAAAGAATTCTTACTGACCCGGCCTGAAATGCCCCCCCCCCCGCCCCCCAATGCTTCCACGGACAATACACCAGTGTCCCCTTCTGGCATTAAGTAATTTATTGCTTCACGCTGCTTGGGACAACAAATGTCAAAATCTTAGATGGTAGCTTGAGAAATGGGTGACCACTAACATCAGTAAGGGATAGTTTTCCATAGACTGAAAACCGTGGATAATAGAACTAGTACCGTGGTTGGAGAAAAGGTCGACAAAATAAATCAGCATAACAGAAAACCTACGTTCAAGATATAGTGGTTGGCGAGGGATTACTGCATCTATTTTTAGACATGCCTCAAATTTTCGACTTTTCCGACCCATACGTTTCACGTTTCCTCGGGATTGGGTCGTAATAGAGGGGTTTTACTGTAATCATGTGCCTACAGGGTCCGTAGACTGCATGTCACGCGCAACTAGACACGTCATTGGAAAAAATTGTACTGTTTGCTCAAAGCCATCACGTGGTCGCCCTAACCCCAGCACGGGATTTTACTGTTCGACAGGCCGTCAACAGCACCCCAAAGATAATTAAGTTCCAAAGATCACTGCAAGAGTGCAGCAGTCATTCCACTGGAAAATCACAGCCTCCAGAGTATTGTGTCATGGCAATAACATATGTCAACACCTCCGACACAGAAAATACGAAAAGGGTAGTGCTGTCACCAAGTCAGAATAAACTACCAGTGTGGAGAGATGCTAGCCACCATCGCACCCCTCACAGAGCTTACAAGCTAGAAATTTTGATATATGAGGTGACATTCCTTGGCTCAGGGCAGTTGTCATGCCCTACAGCTTGGAAAGGCTGAGGGCATAGGAAGAGGTACGTGGAAACCACCCTACTGTCTCCGTCTGCAGAGACCAGAGTTCTTTCTGAATAAGGGTTCTGACCACTAGACCAGCTGCGCACGCCAAATTTATTAGTCCTAAGTCTCCGGGGTACTTGGTTCATCTCCCCTCCCAGTCAGCAAAAGACTGGAAGCCTAACAGGGAACCAACCACTTGACCTATCTGCGATGTGAGCCGGGAAAAAGGTCTCAGAAGACAGCACCGCAGCAGCCACTCTGAAGACATCACTGCTGGACACCTACAGATATATGAAGACATCCCCTTGTCTTCCACCTAGAAATCACTCCAGTACCCCCTCACCCGGTACTAGCAGGTCATGACATCCCTTCTGTACACCTCTTTTTCTATAGATTTTAATTAATTTCTTGATAGAATCTGCATAGGTTCCTTTGGAACATCCCTTCTTAAATTCAAGTTGATTTGATGTTAAATCTTTAGATTTCACTTAGTATTGCGCAGGTCGCCTTCGTCTACTTTACAAATTATTAGCTTCCAGCTATTAATTTAGGAGTTACAGTTGACTGTCAATGTATTGTTACCGCATCATCGATAAACTACATCCACCAACAATTTTTTTGTGGCCATGGCAAAATCCCTATGTAAATAATGTTAACATAAACCTTTTGTATCGGTTTTCGCATGGAGCATCGATCAAAGTATATTTTGGGTCCCTTCACCTAATATTTCCCAAAATGCACACATTCTCACACATATTTTGCTTTACATATAGCACAAGGATACACTACTGGTACCTAAAAGGAGAACTTTAGTGGGGCTTCAGGAAAATATGAACTTACACTACATAAACTACAGGCTCTTTCCACTACAAAACTTTTCTGAGACCAACAATACTCTGCAGTATTTCCTATTATGCCCAAATAGTTATACAGAATGTAAAATATAATAAATGGAATAAAAAATGGTCCATTATTTGCCTGGAGAGGGTAGAGAAAATTGCACACTTTGATGCTGGCAATATCCAATACGTAAACTTTAAAACAGAATGTCCGGAAATTAAATGCCCAAACTGCAGGAGTTGATTCCTTATGAAAAATAAAGTAGAAAATATGGAGGACACTACATACCTAAACGGAGTATTAAAGGAGATACGATTCTGTGAAAATTGGATATTGAAAACATATTTTCGCTGAATGCCTTCTACTTTCTGCCAGCGGTAGGGTTGGTGGCGATTTACCCACAGTATGTCCTACACAGTTGAATGGGAACACCCATTTGGTGTGCTATGGAGAGTGTACTAGTGGAGGGTATGTCGATGGGTTGACGTATCACTTCCTTAAGCAGAACAATGTACACAGATCGAGGACGGTCAGCATTACGCATGTATGCAACATGGAAGCATAAGTCACCTTTTTGCTGCAGACTTTGCAGGCGTTGTACAAAGCATTCGGCAAAAATTAATTTAAAAACCTGATTTCCATAAGCTCTTATCTCCTATAATATTTTGTTTAGGAATACGGGGTCCTGTATATTTTTGACTTTATTTTACATAAGGAATCACCTCCCGTAGTTTGGGCATTTAATTTCCGAGCATCCTGGATATGAATGACATTGATTTAATAATACCTATGAAACACTTATACGACGACCTATTGAAGTGGAGAGTTGGTAAAGATCTATTTTAAACAGTTTTTTGGTAATAGGAATAATCAATCTTCTACTCTTAAAACAGACTTAAAATACAAACTACCAGTTCTGCATAGTGTTGCCGGCAACAGGGAGGTTAAACTGGGGAAATGGGTAAATGCAGGGTCCCTAGCAACACAAAACACATGTGCACACACACATGTAAACATGCATGCAAGATGTCTGCAGCACTGACCTGCACAAGGCAATCCATGCTCCCTGTGTAGATGTGCAGGGAGGAGGCTCCAACAGCAGTTGTCTTTAACTTCCTCTGGTTCATCAGCCTTGTCTGAAAAAACAAGGAATTTATATCATGAAAATCTCAAATGAGACTGCATTGCAGATCCACGAGGTATATAAAGTAATGCAAAATTCAAAATCTTCTATGATAGGGCTTTCATTTCCAACAAATACAGTAAAAACCTGATTTTGCGACAACATTCTTGGGAACCATCAAATAAAAAATACCGCATTTACTCACATATAGCGCGAAACATAATTTTTGCAAAAGTTCCAGAGAATTTTGTTTTAAAAATAAAATTGCACCAACAAATTGTGACATCTTGTTAGTAAGTATGTAACAAATTATTCTATCTTTACATTAATGTGTGGTGGTGATTGTGATATGTTTGGAAATTACTTTAATTAAATAACTCATGGCACTAAAAGCCAAAACATTGTGGCATGCTGTAGGATCATGGTAAAATACACTCGTTAAAGAAAAATGTCAACTGCAGTGGGCAGCAGACTTCCTTTTTGCGCTTCTGTTATGCTGGTGGCATTGTTATTTCTTTTAGCAGTCTTTTCTTTGCAGTGCTAGAATGGGGCACTCTTCTAAAAAAAAACTTGTTTCCAAGGGGGAGGATATAGCGATTGGCAACATCTGGAGGGGGAGGGGAAATGCATCAACACGCGGAAGTTCTTCCTTTTCCTTTGTGGTGAGACAGAATGCAAGCTTTATGAATGGGGGAAACGGGGCTGTGACCTGCATGTAAGCTTTACACGAGGACTGAACAGTAATGTAGTTTCTGCATGCAGTTCAAGTTACATTACTGAATGTAAACTTTTTTTTAAGGGCAAACAATGTGAAATGCTGCAAGCTGCTTGTACGAATTAAACACCAATAATGCATTATCACTGTTAAGAGAAATATTTACTTTCAAGTTATAATTATTTTACGTAAATGATGTCAGATTTTTTTCTCAATAAAAATAAAAATAGTCACAGCTACTGGAACTGGAAAAAATATTTAGTACTGAATTTGATATATTTTACCCCACTCAAAGCCTGGGAAAAAAAGAAACAATACAACATTTGCGAAAATGGTAAAAATAACTGTAATAGTTCCTAACAACACACAACAGTATCTACAAAAGCTTTTCCTTACAAACAACATGATAGAAACAATGGACCACAAGTCACACCATTATTAGTGGATGAAAAAAAAAATGTCAGTTACCACATGCACTTTCGGAGGACATATTTTATGACTTACAGCTTAAAACGCACAATGTAAGAAGCACATGAACTACCGGCATTCATCATTATACATTTATTGCCCGTGTGTGTAAGCACTGCCATGAAGCAATGGGAACAGGGGGGGCTGCATTAGCATTGATGGTTACGGAGGAGGGCTGAAGGGGGCGTTGAGAGAGAATGAAGGGAGAGGAGTGATGTAAGAGCGATAGATGAGATGACAGTTCCACTACACTTCCCTCTTAACATTTCCAGACAATTTTTTTTCTGTGTATAGTGCACACCCCAGAAATGTGTTTCTCTATTACCCCAAGAATAGGGTCATAATAGTGGGGGGGGGGGGGGGGGGTCCTAATTAAAAATTTGGAAAACTTTGGGCCAATTTTGACCCATCCCTAACCCCTATGCCCCAAAGTTGCCATTTTTTACATGAAGTTCATGTTCAATCGTCTCTAGCGCATAAAAAACCACCTTTTTAATTAAATATAAATATGTATGTATATTTTAATAGCTGGACGTCTCCTGATTCATTTGATACCCAAGAAAGGCATAATGGACCATCCCTTGTCGTACAAAAAAAGCCTAAACACAGTATGACATGGCCATTGAATGTGTGAAAAGATTAAGACTATGTATCATTAAAATATAACTAAACACTGTTGGAGATTCCATATGTTTGAAGCAAAACACAGAACTTTATTTATTGATAATATATATGAAGGTACATTGGATCAGTCGTGTGCTGGGGCTAGCAGCGAATACAGTAGTCCCATCACAGCGAGATGTCATGGTTCCAGGTTCGATCCTCGCTATAACAGTGTCCTCGCTGTCCCCGAATTAGACCAATTTTGATCCCCAGTAGGGCCTAATACTTAAAAATCGCCCTAAAATTGCTTTTTAAATTGTGTTCAAACCACCATAACGTAAAAATATCCTGTTATATGAAAACTAATTGCATGAAAATGACCGGAAAATCTGTCCACACTACATAAGTATAGCCGCTCTGCCAGCAATCAGTTGCTCGGCCTACGCAGCATTTCCCGCTATCACTTACTCAGCCGCCGAAGCATTGCCCTGCAAGCGATAACTAGCCCGTCACATACATGACCGCCTCAAACCAAATACCTGTATTTGTCATAATTCTCGCACCTATTTTACAGGATTTTAGTGCAAACAATTAGGGTGGGTGAATTATGCACGGAATCACCAAGACACGTGCATGTAAACATTAAAATGGGGTCTACTGTAAGTAATCCCTCGCCAACCGCGGGGGGATACGTTTTTTAAAAACACTGCACTTCATTTATTGATAATAGATATGAAGATACATCTTCAAAATTAAATCACTCATGTGCTGAGGCTAGCAGCGAAAACATGCCATGTGCACGTAGCTGGGCGAGCGCCTAGATTCGCTGCAGCGTGGCCGGGCAGCTTTCCACTGTTACTCGGCCTTAGATCGTCGAGCGAGGCAGCTGTCGGTCGGTAGCTACACGATTATTCTGGCTAGGCAGCGGCCGCCCGCCACGGCCGTCGTTACGGGTCGGGTTTACTAAGTTACAGCGGCCCAGTATTGGGAAAACATGACATGCACGTTAAAAATCAGAAACAATTAATTTTCTGCCCACTCCTCTATTGCCAAGTTCCTCTGCATACGCAATTACCTGAAGTGTTTGACTGGTATTTTACCCATTATGCATTCGTACTAAACAAAAATTAATATAAATGTAAACTACTGCCTTTGCATTAAAAAAACCACCCGCATACAAATAAACTCCAAGACTGATTGTGTTTACATGTTTCCAGCACAGGTGCGGCAGCCAGAAATCGATAAGGGGACCAGCGACCTTGAAGTGCCAGCAATCTGGCACAGTCGAAAAAAGTGCGCGGCGCAGGCCCATTAGCATTACATGCCTCGTCGAGAGAAATATGCTGCGTGAAATATGCAAGGAAAAGTTTTCCCCCCTAATTCGGGACCCTAAAAACGGAGATTTGAATTGTGCCAGTACAAGAATTATACCAGTAAATACAGTAGTCACTGGATAATTATAAGTTTTCAACTAACAAAACCAGCATGGTGCAAGACTTACTTAAAACCAGCAAAAATTCACGAAAACTTTATAAAAATGGATTAAAATTAAGTTCAATATAGCACAGTGATAAAATGTAGTAGTAGTTGTGTTGCTATCTTTAATTGGTATGCCACAACATGGAAAAAAAAAACCCGGCGAAAATCTGTTAATATGTAGCTGTATTCGATTCCAGCTATCGCTTGTACTGTTATGTTAAAATGAAATTTATTTTCACTAACAATAACGTTCGACTCACATACGCCAAGTAGTTTGAAACCAAACACAGTTGACATCACAATGACAGTGAGTGACTACAGAAAAGCAGAACTAGTTCATGAAAACAGTGTCAAGGTAGAAAGGGTGGGATTCTATTTATAGAACAATGCGCTTGGGGAGAGAGGCACAAGGTACATACGGAAACGAGGTGTCGGGCGAGGGAGTGGAGTTACGGAAAACTGATAACTAATGTACGCTTCACATGGTTACAAGTCCCACCGCAAGCCTGCTTCACATGATCTCACTGCACAGTTTTAACTCATAACATTACAATTTTTGATGGAATATTTTTGGGGGCGACGGAGTGGAGTTATGGAATACAAATAACCAAAGCGCGCTTCACACGGTTACGAGTCCCGCCGCAAACCTGCTTCACACTATCTCGTCGCACAGTTTCAACTCTTAAAATTACAATTTTTTATGGAATATTTTGCGATTTTTTGATGGTTCCTCAAAAAGACTTCGTTATACCCATGTTCTCGCCGTTACCATGCTCGCTACAATGGGATTCTACTGTACATTGCAGTGCACTAATAGCTGGGTGAGCGCCTAGATCCTCTGCAGCACGGCTGGACGTGGCGACTCACATCTGTCGATCGGTCCTAGATCCTCGGGGCTGGGCAGCTGTCGGTCACTACAAGCTCGCGGACGGTTGGCCAGTCTGCCACCGCTCGCTACAAGATTATTCTGGTGGGCAGCGGCTAGCCGGCCGCCACCAGTACCGTCGTTACATGTACGGTTTGCTTCGTAACAGAAGCCCGGTGTTGACAAAACATGTTGATAGATGCAATTCACATCAATGTGTTGAATTTATACTAAATGTAGGCGGCGTGTTGGCCTATGCACTGACGTGATGAGGCCCTGCAATGTTTACGGGAATAAAAAAATTTAGTGCAGTCTACTTGAAATATTAATTATTCAGAATTTTTCATCAAAAACTTCTTACGTGATATACACACACACACGCCCTTGCTCATCAAAATAGGGTAAGATTAGAACACATTTTATTTGCACACACCTACCTTTATTCACTATACACATAAAATAGACTTCACAAGAAATTTCCACCAAAAAATCAGCATATTACATAGGCATGGGCACACACAAACTTAACAAAAAAAATTCTTTAATGGACATTGAATTAAATTTGAAGTTATACATACACTGATGAAGAAACTAGTCTGTAATGTGCCACTGTTTTTACAGCAAAAGAGGAGGGATAATGGAAGTGAAAAATGACAGGGAGGGTAAGGCAGAGGCGGCGCCATGTGACTAGGACAAAGATTTCTTACTGACCCAGCCTGCCACTCCCTACCCCCCCCCCCTTGCCATGGACAATACATCAGTGTCCCCTTCTGGGATTTAGTAATTTATTGTGTCATGCTGCTTGGGACAACAAATATCAAAGTCTATGATGGTAGCTTGAGAAATGGGTGACCACTAACATCAGTAAGGGCTAGTTCTCCATAGACTGAAAACCATGGATAATAGAAACTCGTACTGCTTGGAGAAAAGGGCTACAAAAACAAATCCATGCATAACTGAAACAGCAGTTCAAAAAAAACCACGGTTGGCGAGGGATTACTGTATCTATTTTTAGACATACCTCAAATTTTCAACTTTTTTCAACTGAAACTTTTCACAGTTCCTCAAGATTGGGTCATAATAGAGGGGCTTTATTGTATTGCGAGAATACAAAATAATAGGTAAAAATTGAAGTTTACCAAAATTTCCCTTAAAAAATTTCATCTGTTAAGAGGGCACGGGACATAAATTAATGTTATTGAGGTTTATCGTATTTTACAAGTTTTATGGAAGCAGATAGAGAAAACAAAGAAAGGGCAATCATAGAGAATAGTTCTTACTAACTATGAGAGCAAATATTTTACCTGAGTGACATCATTCTGTCGAGATATTTCCGACGCCATCAATTTTTGTGTGTTTTCGTGGTGCAAGATATTATGCGAAATTGATACAGTAATACTGCAAAAATACTTGGTCGTTAAGTTGGCAAAACCTATTATTTAAGATTGCCATTTTTTGCTATTTTCTATGTTGGCTTTCAAAAACCAGTACACATCAATTTACGTATGTGGTGTTAATTTTTGTCCCACGCTCCCTTAAGGTGAGGTATCATGGTAAAACTTTACATGGCAAAGTCATATGCTTTACACACACTATAGGCCGATGCCGATACCTGCCGTTCTTATTCTAAGAACTAAACTGACAGACTGGCACTTAACGAGGAAGGGTGGTGGTAAAACTACCCTGCTGAGAGAATCATCTACAGGAAGTGAAAGGGAGAGAGAGATGCTGTTCCCACCCCACTGTGGCCCCCTGCTGTGACAGGCGCTGTAAGAGATAATCGTCAACAGCCTGTATTGTGGATCGCCGAAGAATAGTGATTCATATGGTTGGAATGGCTGTTTTCTAAGCATGCTCTACCGAAAATACAGGGCCGATTCTCATAACTCTTGAACTGTTAGAAAGCTGAATTCTTCCAGGTGGACATAGGCACATATCAAGTGGGTCCACAGAGGCCCAGTGGCTCGAGTGATTCCACAGCATGAGACAGCATAGACAGGGAAAGTTGTAATTAGCTACCTAGTCGAAACTGCCCACAGTTAGTCTTGAAACCATGTCCCTTTCACCTGGACAGCATAGTTTACTACTTCCAGTCAGCTCGAGGTAGACAGGAGATAGTACGGGCCACAGTGTTTTATTCCTCTCAGAATAAACACGCTCTAATCCTATCTTTTCTCTCATTTTCTCTTGAGTACTTCCATAATTCCATAGTAAACACCTACATCCTGAAAGTGTGGAGCAGGGAACCAGGTTGAATATACCAGTTTGCTGCCTAGTGCCTCCTCTCAGGGAACTCTTACGTCAAGAAAACACACTTTTGACGGCCACCAGTTCACTGAACCACGTGTGTACCAAATGGTAGAGCCACAACCACTAGTCATACCCATACTAGAGAGGATAGGTCGCCAGACCAGCTTACACCCGTCCACTGCACTGTTTATGTTGCCGGTTGGGGAATAAGATTATATTCAGCACTGGTCCAGTGTGCCTAGACGGCAGAACACTATTGGATAGAAAACACACGTCACCTGATGCTATCTCCCAAAATATTATTCTAACACCTGATGCTCTTCACCAAGAGAGGTGGGAAGGATTTGAAGGAGAGGAAGGCTACCACTACCTACCAGTCTACCTGGAGCTGCACCAGTCCAGTAAGGCACTTTGCCAAAAGTCACCCCGGGAACGAACTTAAGCTGCCTGCAAGTCGGCAGGGCTTCACCCTCCTCCGGTCCCCTTCCCTTTCTGTTTCAGCCACCCTGGAAGGCTCCTGGGACACTGTATGAGGTAGCAGCCTTCAGACAGAGAGAGAGGTGCCAGTAGGGTTGACGTACCCTTGGTTCTCCACACGTCGTTACCCCAACCCACCGAGCACTACCATCAGCAGTCCTTGGAGCAGCAGCAGTTACTTCAGCAGGCGTAACACCACCAGTAAACCCGCCACGCCGACCAACAGACCTAGCATCGGAGTAAATAAGCCTCTGGCCCCAAAGCCAGCAGCCCGACCAGCAGCCAAAGCAACAGTGGACTTTGTGCCCAGCCGCCAACCAACAAGGCCCACCTTATACTCAGGACAGGCTCCAGTACGCACGTAAAGTCAGTCCAAATCGCCCGTAGTAAGTGCACTCAGCCTGTACTAACAAAGTCACTGCTTCAGATATTGAAACTCATTGCCCAGACCCAGATAGCATCATGCGTCAACCATTTAAAATTTTACTTGTCTATGGAAAAAATGAACTTTACTTCAAATGTGGACTGCTTGCCTGCCGGACTGGTTGCATTCTTACAAATCTGCCTGAAAGCCACTTACTCCAACTCGCTAACAGTTATCTGCTTCATTTCTACAAATGCTGTAGCTGACACCAGTCTTGCTTAAGCCATGCACTTGTCTACAGGAGGGTAAAGCAGTCTATATTATGACAACCCAACTAGTTCCAGTCCATTTATTCTTCTCCAAAAACTTAACCTGAAAAGACCTGCATCCCCACATTTCAAATTTGTTATGAGAAAAAATGTGCAGATGGTCATAGGTAAATACTGTTTCTCTGGAACCATGGACAGTTTCAAAATACATAGTGTAACCAAGGAAGTTCTACTGGCTTAGATTGTAAAAGATTTGCATGAAAATCTTGAACATAAAATATATCTCAATAGTGTTACGCTACACTTACCCTTATGACATCTATGGGCGTAGATGCTACGGCACTGCCTAGACTTGCAATGAAGCTGGAACTATAAAACAAAACAATATGACAGTTTAGAATCTGACATGCTTCTCAAGGTACTGTTAGATACCTTGAAAAGAATGATAGAATGAGGAAATGACCCACTATGGAATGCCACTGAAAATAATATGTGGAAAGCACAAAAAGATGCATATGCAAAACTGCCTCACAGCTGGAAAGCCACTGAAAAGAAAAGGTAGAATCCTGGGGAAATCTGTTGGAAATAATATGTGTTATAATGAGGAATGTATATTCTCTTTTTGTGTGTAATAATCATGTGAGTAGTGTGACACAGAGATGAACACGTTATAGGTATACGTAGAAAGACTTACTCTTGTAGACAGGAATTTATTGGCACTGAATAAAGGGTAACTTCCCTTAACACATACAAGGAAGAAATTTCCATAGGTGTGGCATACATTTAATGAAAAGATCTTTTCTTTATGTAGTGGGTTCTGATTAGAATTACAGGGTGTCTAGCATAGTAGCTTGACAAAATTCCTCTACAAGTCCCATACACGTGTATAAAAATTTAAGTACTGCACAAACATTTCAAAATTCACAAACATGAGTTTACTAAAACTACAAAAAAATATTAGACCTTGCATTTCAATTCATGGTGCCAGGTATGCTAAATACAGTATTTAAATTCAAAATATTTCTCTCAAAATTTTTGCAAAAAATTAAGCATTTAAAAACAAAACTACACGTATCAAATAAAAAAATTTAAATAGTACCAACTTTGTGTAAAACATTAACATCTTGTCACAGTCTTTATATACAACAGATTTTGTGACTGCTATGAATTTCAACAACTTGAGGATGAAATATATGTATGAGAACCAAATTCCTTTGAATGGTACATATTTTAAATACAAAGGCAGTTAGGTGAAAAAGGTCCTTGCATTTTTTGATAAAACAATTGCTGAGCCGGGAGAAAAACTTCACATATTTAATAATAAGTAATAGTATATTGCAGTGAAACATTCCATACATTGATGGTGCTCGATTGCTACACTTTCAAAAATTTCGAAGTGAAACATAAATAAGCAATATTTTGATAACTTCTTAGCTTTGAAACTAAAAATGCAAATCAATAAATCGGAGCATTAACTGTTAGGACACAAATTTACGTCAATTTATTCTTTCATTTACAAACACTATGAACAACAAACTGCCCAAGGTAAGCTAGGTTAGGACTGAATGTGACTGCAACCTGAGTATTGGAATTAGGATATGTCATCAGAATGGATAAACGGTAAATATTTCATATACAGCAAAACCCTGTTAAGACATTTCAGAAAAATAGTGAAAAATGTGTGCTTAATAAGCAGGAAAACACCTTAAAATCATGTATTTGTAATAGACAATGTGCAAACTTTTTAAAGCTTATTCTGCAGGAAAATTTCTTAACAAAAACATCTTAAGAGGGTTTTACTGTAATTTGTATTAGTTCGGATTATTCATTGATAGTGAAACATACGTATGAACAGAATGATAGCTGCTGGAAAAGCGTGTGTCATATTTGTGAACCTGTTACAGTATAATCCCGAACAATAAACCCACATCTATAGTCATATATACATACATATTCTTTTTTGCATAATTTATAATATTTCAGGTGGGGCCATACCCAGCTGTCTGTCAACATTACTTAAAACTATTGGCCCAGGTACAACTGCTATAAGAACATCACCTACATAAAATGAACTGTAGTTCAACCGCATTGTAATTCAATGTTAAAAATTTATTGTGACAGCACTAGTGTCACGGGCATTTCGTCGTTATGGCGCTCTGAACATTCTGCAAGCTCTTTGCAAGGCTCGATCCCTTCCCAGCTATCCTTCTTATCCCTTCTCCAATTCCCCTCCATTGCTAGGGGTCTTTGTCTATATGTAGGGGTGTTTCCCCTACTCATGTACCGCTTCTTCTCCAGCTGTGATTTGGCCAACATCGCGGACATGGAACATCTGCTCAACGACTTGTAAAGTTTTAGAACTGTATATGTGTTTAAAATGATGAAATAGTTTCGTGATTGGTCGGCGAGATGTAGAGTAAACAGCTTGAGGCGAGTTGTGGCCTCTGGTGAACTTTTGAGTAAACTGTTAATTGAAGTTTTTAGAAAGTTTTCTAAAGTTGGACTGTTAGAGTTGCACATTTAATGTGCCCAGAGTAATCATGTTAGTGTTTGTGTAATTGCTTGATTCGTTAGCGATCTTGTTGACACGTAACAGTTTTCTGGTTTTACTTAAACTTATGAATGTAGAAGTTGAGAGTAAAAATTCTTAGAGCCCACTTGCTAGTAGTATTACTCGGTCGGATGGGACCACGAGCCACAGCAGCTGGTGGAAGAGGTTTCTATTTTTAATGTGTTTGTTTCGTCGCCTTGGGAATTTAAAATTTTTTTTAACGTCACATTTTAATTAATGTTTAAATGTGAATGTATCTTTTATGAGACTCTGTTGTATTGGACACGCACAGCATGTTGCCAGTTTTCTCGTCAATATTTTATGCTTGGTAAAGTAATTAGAGGTTTTCAATTTTATTATACGTTTATCTTGTGTGGTTTAAGTAATCAATGTTAAAAATAAGTTTATGTTCGTCAAATGAATCAGATTATCAATTATAACCATTTTATCTGATGTTTTAGGCATTCAAAGTAAATAAAATTGTGTGTACAACTTAAGAAAGATTTTGTATTCCCCATTAATATCCAAGAATGCATACCTCCTATAAATGTTCTTTCAATCAGCAATGTTTTATAAAAGATTATAAGTAATTGTTTGAGTCAGGTTTTGATAAATAAATATTTTATGAGAGGGCAAACATTGTTTTGCTCATTGCGAGCACTTGTCTTGTAACAACGGATCTAGTCAAATGCAGTATAAACCAATGGTGTCTAAATATTACGTGTTTTTGTGGAAACATGGAATGAATGAATGTATGTCCCAGCCAAGGTTGATTAAATGGAGATTTTGTATTGGAGATTAAAATTTTAAAGGGCATTGAGTCCTTTCATTATAGTGTCTGTCTGCACTCTGTACTTCAGGGCAAGGAGTCACTATATTATGGATTATATTGCATTATAAAGAATAAATGGTGCTATCTTATTTTCCTTAAATAATAAATTTTTATGGCAAATGGTTTATGTAATTGTAAATCATAAATGTATTTTTTAATATGTCAAATGTTTTAAAAACACGTAGTCTTACATAGCTAGATTACTTATTGGTAATTTCTCAAAGTGAAAGGAAAGAATCTTTGTATTTTCTCAATTTGTTAAATGAAAAGTGAATGATTCAAAGAGAATGCTGCTGGAAAAGCGTGTGTCATATTTGTGAACCTGTTACAGTATAATCCCGAACAATAAACCCACATCTATAGTCACAATGTACAGTTATGTTCTTTTGTTTACTTCAAAATAATGTTAATTGCAAAAACTGTAACAAAACTAATTCCATATTTAAAGAACATCTTGGTTTAATTGGAAGTATTTGTTTTTATGAAAATAAGTGAAGAACAATGCAAACCATTTCTGCAGCACTAATACATGCCAACCGCACCAAGTGCTCAGCCCAACCATTGTGCTTGCCATCATAAACATGCTGATGCACTATAAAAACACAAAAATACACTAAGGCAAAAAAATCTACCTAGAAACAATGATCTTAACTTTGGATATACTGCAAAAGACTGCCATTTGAAGACTGGACTGAATGAAACGACACAAACATGCTTGCAGTGTTGCCAATTAAGCGACTTCGGCCCTATAAGTAACAACCACCCCTCACGACGCACACGTGAAATGCAATTAGTAATTTTGAAGTTTTAGTCTTTTAACACAGGTTCACCTTCACCTGCAATAAAGAAAATTTAATTAATTACATTATTATTTATATAGAGTCGCTCATCCCCGGTTTACAAGTAGATAAAATAAATACATTATGGCAAACTTGAATTAGTGAATACTAATTACTTTGCTCACTTTTTATTTCCATAATAAGAAAAATTGCAATTTGGTGCATTGTAATTGTGGCTCAATAGAAACCAAGCGACCTCTCCAGATCAGACACGAGTGGGCCGAACCTTTTGGAAATTCCTGGAGCCTGAAGAAGGCTTCAGTCTGAACAAGACCGGGAGCTCCTGATGCATGTCCGGTGCATCCGAGACTGCCTTCATTACCAGGGACTTGTTGGCTATGGCCAGACCTGAACCCAAGCCAGTAGCGAAGCTCTCTCCACAACCGTGCCCCATTAATAAGAGACTATAGGCTGTTTATGGTAAAGTAAGCACTTCTGAGACCCTAGTTACGTTTTTCTAAATGCAATTTCTTACCCTTCCACCACTTTTTAAAATAAATATTGCCACCTAAGTAATAAATAAAGTGTATATATTTCACCGGACTCAAAAGTTAACGCCTAAGGCTACAATAAAATATATTTATTGATTATTATTCCAAATGAGAAAGCTGCAAAAAGTGCTTACTGTATCGCGAACAACTTATACCTACAATATGCCAAATACGTACCCCCACAGGGAAGGTGTTCAATATTATCATTCCCCTCAAAGCCTGAATGCACACATACGGTGGTGACTGCCTCAACGGATTATGTCCCCGTTCAGAACCTACCAGGCAGCCCCATAAAAACACCTTGGTAGCGTAAGGGAAAACAGAATAGAAGCTACCCAGGGCAGTATTGGCTCATCCCACCTCGTTATATAACCATCCGCATTTATTTTGTTATATTTTTATTTATTTTCCCTTTCATTAGTGACAGCTCACATAACGACTCTTGACAGCCTTCAAGATAAGGTCAAGCTTTCTTGGAGGGAAACTATCAAACTCACTCTGGGGTTTGATTCCCCTCCACCATCTCTCAACCCTTCCCCCAAGCTAGTGTACCACCCAATCCCAATCTCCCAACATGGGCAGATCCCTGACCCGTCAGGCAAAACACCCCCCAACATTATTACACTGCAGAAAGGAAACCCTAATCAACTCCAGAGGGAATCAGCACTCTCATCCACCTCGATCAGCCCAACAGTTGTATAGAGAAAGCACACCCATCAGTAATCAGAGTTATATGCAAAAAATACGTGTAAATCATGAGCGATAAAATTTCTCCCTAAAATATAGATATACTCAATAACTTAATAGGCATACACGCAACACATATTCATTAAATATGTGCACATGGGTGAACCAGAAAAATGATCTCGAAATACATAATAATAATCCCCAGGATATGTTAAAAACACAAATAAAATACAACCATACTGTCTTACTTATCACTCACTAGGAAATACACAGTTTTGATGGTTTGTTTCTTATAGTAACACACCTTACTGATTGAATTACTTTGTACTTTATTAATCATACGTGTGCCTAAATTTTCTGTTCACAGAGATGCTTTGAATTCCATTTGATTGGGGCGGAAAATTCTCTCTGTTGAAGAATTGCTAGGTTGGCGTTCCAAACTGATTAATTTTTTGTAATTGCCAAGTTAACTTTGTTGGGATTCTGTTTATATAATTTTTAAGGAAAAAAGGAAACAGTGATGGGTTGGGTGCTTTAGTTTAATGTTTTTCGAGAGACTGCATTGTTATTATGTTCTTACGAGTGTGTGCCATTTTGAATTCCATATTGTTTTGATGGAGCAGTGGAAAATGTTGCTTGTATGGAAATAATATTTAAATTATTGTAACTTCGAAAACTTTACGTTCTATGAAAAACAACATGCAATACATACGTAGCTGTTCGTATTTGTACAGATGCAGCAATACACACACACACACACACACACACACACACACACACACACTTTGACCGAAGTTAACCTTACGCTCGTTGAATTTATGATATAGAGCAAAAGAAATATTATTCACGCACTACAAGTGTGTTGAAAGTGTAGCTTTTTCAGGCAACTTCAATAATAGTAACAGTTTACAAATATATTATTTACAAAACACGCAAACTTACTGTTTGTAAAATCCGCAACCTCTTGAACACGTGTTTTTCAATGGTAATCCTTGCAAGTTTACTTCACTAAAACCACGCCTGTTCGTCACTAGCATTAAATAATTTATTTGGAGAAACATTCAGTAAAATCAACACTGCGCACATTTCCTGAAACCAACAAACTTAAACTGTATACTGTATTTACTTCTGTATAGCGCCCTTTTTTCCCAAAATAAAGAAATCACTTCTGGGGTACGCACTATACAGGAGAAAAAAAAAAGGAAGGGGGAGTGGTAGCCATAAATTTTCCGAGTATGCTGAGGGAAGTGGCAGAACTGTCTGTTGTCTGTGGCAGAATTGTCTGTTGTCTCATCTCTCGCTCTTACATTATTCCTCTCCCTTCTCTCTCTTTCTCTTTCAGCTACCCTTCAGTTATGTGTAGGTCGCAACCCCGCTCCCCCGCCCAATTAATGGCATCCTGTCACGCCGCAAACCAGAATTGCCACATGTTAACGCCCCCCCGCCCCCTTCAAACTACACCAAGGTATTCCTGGTCGATAATCCCGCCAAGCCCTCTTTGTTTCTGTGGCAGAGGCTAGCGAACTTAGATGAGAGGACGAAGTAGTGGCGAGGGAAAGGGACGAGGCGACATGTTTTTTTTTGAGAGAAGGGTAGTGTAAAAAAGAAGCCGGAAGTGTTTAGTAGTAGGAGCATTGAGGTTTTCGGAATTTTTTTATTTTGACTTTTTGCACTCAAGTTATTTAATTAAAATATTTTCCAAACATATCACAACCCCCACACATTAATGTAAAAAAATAATAATTTATTCCATACTTACTAATTAGGTGCCACACATTTTTGGTGCAACTTTGTTTTAAAAATTTTTTCCCCTTGAACTTACAAAAATCATGGTGCGTGCTATACACGAGTGTGCACTATACACAAGTGTGTGCTATACAGGAGTAAATACGGTAATACACAACGACCACAGAGTAAATAGACAATGGTGACACTGTATCTTCTACTCACAATAGTGAAGTTTTCTCTTTCCAGCATTGCCACAATTTGTACTGCTTGTGATACTGAATTTATCGCACTGTTTGCAAAGAATACCAAAATTGCATACTCACACGCAAGCTTCTGGTAAGAGTACAATATTTCCCATATGGCAGACAATGCATTATACCGTAAATATATATATGAACTAAAAAAATATGAAAAAATTCAGACACATTGTCGAGGCTATCAATTTCCGTAATTCCGTAACTGGATGTTAAAATCAGTAATAATTATGGAAAATCAGTAAGACTTGGCAGCTCTGTGTATAGAACGAGAGCGGGCCGACATGCGCCAATTTGCAACGAATGGGTGGCATAAGATACACTTATCCGAATAGGCAGGAAGGAGCGGAGAGCACGCCAAACTATTTTCTAGATCAAATTAACATTAACAATTGTTTCCTTTAGCACACTGCAATTTATTAACATGGTGGTGACATGACATAAAAAACAAATAAGCATGTTAAGTAAATAGGAGTCCATGTACACATGGTCCTCAAAAAAACATATACCTATTAATTTCTGTATGTTTCAGAACGCCACCTTTTGTTTTTGTCGGACATAAATTTGTACACAGTGAATTTAGGTATGCCCTGATTCTATATTTCCATGTCAGTCTGCATAATCAGTTACATTTCTTTGAATGCAGTTTTATGGCTGATGTATTTCCGCATTGTATATTTATACAATACAAAAAATGAGGAGTATTACACTACCATTGCAACAACATGAGTTGCAACAGGCAGTTTGTTTACAAACCGGAAGCCGGATCAATAACAGGCTCCAGTAACCTCAGCACTGCTTTTACTTAAACGAGACAAAGGAACAGAGCTGTGGTGTGCACACGTGTGCTCCAGACATCAACATTTCCAATGCAGTGTTGCCTTGTCAAAGGAATGAGAGAAAAACACTGCATGGAATACAACCACAATTTTTCCCTATTACTCTGACATAATAAAATTACAGTGCTAGGAAAAATGGCATAATAACCACATATATTTCAATTGTGAAAATACGTAGAATTAAATACTACTGGCGTATGTTTACATAACGTACCGGTTCAAGAAACAATGTTTCACATTATTAATCATAAGTGTATTATATTTTTAACTTAATTTTAATGATCTGTTGAATAATTATATACTGGTTTATATCTACACATTGTGGCAAATACGTCCAGAAAAATAAGTAAACCATTAATACAACACATAAAATGGTGGTACATATAAAAAAAATACAGCCAATACAGGATTGAATGGAATTGGGTTATGTAAAAATGAGGATCTACTGTGTATATTATGGTTTCTTAATCACTGAAGTGCAAAATCCTTCAGTTTAAATATGTCCATGAGAATTCATTTAACATAGGGTAATGTTATATTATTTTTTAAAATATGTTACACATTAGTCAAATAGCATACATTGTTTGATGTACAAAAGTATGATTTATCCATGCCTGGACACGTAGCCAACTACCACTTTGTTAAAACTTTAAAATTTTAGAGTAGTAATCTTTAAAATCCTTGTCAATGGCATAAAATTCTGGTCCATTTTGGAGTGACACCTAATTTACACGTCAATAAAATTTTATCTCCCTTAAAAATATATAAAGGGTTATGAATAGAGGTCCGGAAAATAAGCATTTTGAAATATGTATTTTAGCATTTTAAAAATGAAATGTAGTATTTTGGAAAAAAATATGGTTTTCTAAAAACTGGTTTGTTAAAATCACACATCAAATTACAATAAACAGTAGCCAGGTAATTAAAGTATTATTACTGGTTAAAAATAAATGATTTATGAGACAATTAAAAGATTAATTTTTCTTTTAGAAATTATATTTTCAAACAAAAAACTTAGGCAGTGTTCAGTTCCCTGCACTGATGCGACCAGCTGCATAGCCACCAGTTGTTCCGTTACTCCATGCATTTAATGCTGGGCTGGGGAACGGTACAAATTCCATGCTCTATTTTCGGTGCATAATTTAAGTGTTTTGTTTACGAATGGCAAGACATTTACATATACTGCGATGATAAATCCGTGATCCTGTCGTACAATTTGACAGAATAACTTGTTTACAATTGTCATATATGTAAACGGGGCATAATAAAATTAATTGAATATTAAATGTTTAACAGCCACTAGTACATATTAACTTCAAAGTTGTACACACAGCAGATTAACATGTCACAGGTTGTCATTCCAACCTGTTTTATTTTCGCCTAGTTACGTTTGCTTAGGTTCCATTTACTTTATTTCAATATAAAAAAAGAAACAGTGTTTGTTATGTTGAGGGGGGGGGGGGCAGCACATTAGATTAACATCTTTTGTGAGACGGCATTTTTTTGATGGACCAGTGGAAAATTTTGCTCGTATGGAAATAATATTCAAATTACTTTAACTTCAATGAAAAAACTGAACGTAATATATATGTAGTTCGTATCCATACAGCTGCAGCAATATATACACATACACACACTTTGCTCGAAGTTAACCATATACTCAAATTCACGATATAGGCAAAGAAACAAATATTATTTACATGCTACAAAAGGGTTGAAAGTGTGAACTTTTTCGGCCACTGCCATTTCAATAATTGTAGTAACAGTTTACAAATACATTACGTATTTACAAAACATGCAAACTTACTGTTAGTTAAATTCGCAACCTTTTAAAAATGTGTTTTCCTATGGAAATCCTTACAAGTTTACTTCGCCAAAATACGCTTTTTCGTCACTACTATGATATAATTTAGTTGCAGAATCATTCAGTAAAATCAACACTGTGCGCGTTTCCTAAAACCAACAAACTTGACCTTGGTCGCCGCCAATGCTAACGTCCAAATACGCATGCTTCTGGCATTTTTCCACCACTGTGACGTCAGTGCATGAAGCATTTGTGTTTCTAACTTACTCTTCTGTGCTCCTTTTATTCTATTGACTGAAGGATTTACGTACATGACACGAAATGAAATTGCGCCATTGCCTACAAATGCACATGTCAGAAATTATCCTACACTACACGAAATAAAATCGCATAATTTCCTACACATCTACATGCCATGCACGCATACATTACGTACAGGTTTTTAATTGTAATAATAATATACGCATCACATGACATAGTTGAATACGTACAGAGTTTTATTTTAATAAGAACAAAATATGCTGCCGCAGAAAACAATAAAAATATATGTTTCACATGAAATAATCAGAAGACTGTATACGTGTGTTTTTGATGTAAACTGTGTAGTGTTGTGGTAGTCAAAAGCGACACTGCTAGCAATAGGGTCGTAGCTATGTAGCAGCCATTTTGGATTGAGTGCTGCATGCGTGTTATCTTTGACGTCCAAAAAAAAAAAAAAAACCATTGTTTACAATACGTTTCCTGTGAGTACGAACACCGGCCACAAGTAATTTTTAAGTCCGAAAATTAGATAAATGTTTTATTTACACTGAAAACTAACAAAGTGAATGGCATTTGTAAAGAATTTGGTGCATTTACAGAAGTTTTTTGCATTTATCGCTAGATCGTAAAAATTTAGTATTTTATCACGTATAGTGCAACTTTTCACATTTTATCGCGGTTATTGCGCATTTGCGAGATTTCCGGGACTCTAGTTATGAATTCAAGTACTCAAAGTGTAGTACTTGTCGACAGTCACACACACACACAAAGGACAACACAATTTTCACACGACAGAAGGTGGCGCAGTGATAACTCACCGGACTCGCATTCGGGAGGACCTGGGTTTGATTTCCAGTCTGGCCATCCTGATTTCTGTTTTCCATGGTTTTACAAAATCACTCCAGGAAAATGCTGGGATGGGTCCCAAACAAAGGTCATGGCCGATTCATTACCAATCTTTCTCCAATCCCTCTTCCCTGTGCAACTTGCACCGTCTCTAATGACCTCGCAGTTAACGAGACGTTAATAAGCCCACCTACCTACCTACCATATTTTTCACGTGGTTACACGTCCACGACATTTTCCTGACTAAGGCGCCTGATGAGGCTGGCTTAGCCAGCAAAACATTACTATTGTGCAACTGCATAAAAAATTTGTTGTCCTCCTTTGTATGTGTGTGCGCATTGACAAGTACTACACTGTGAGCACTTGAATTCCTATCCTTATATATTTTTGGTAACCTAGCAGCCTACTTGTAATCTCATTTAAACATAAACATTCTGACAATTACCCATTTACTTATGGCAACATGAGGTGACAGATCATTTGGTTATAGCATACACAAGTAAATATGTTCACATTTAGGAATGCATGAGTGTTTGTGTGTATGTGTGTGTACAAGGTAGGTAAGAATGACCGGTATTTAAGTTAATTACAAAAACTATTTATGGAAATTATCATTATGCTAGACCCACAGAAATGAAGAAAACTTACATAAAATGGTTTATGATCTTGTCTCCAAAGGTGGCCATCAAGTGATGTTTACAGAAGTCATATACAGGCAACTCAACTGCTGCAATAACTGCTGCACGCTGGGATGTGGGACCAACACCCTGGAGGAGCACAAATGGAAATATTATACACACAAATAACATGGTATAAAATTGTTTCCTTACAATGATAAGACATAAAAACAATCAAATACTTTGATGAAAAATCAACTAATTATCCACGTACCTTCAGGACAAAAAAGATCATGCAGACTTTTAGAAATTCTTCTATTGGAAAACTTTAGAACATAGAATATTTTACCAGATTGTGTGAATCTCAAGAACATTGAAAATATGTATGACAAAAGCCTATATGTATTATTAGTTTAGCAATTATTTCATTAATGTAGTTTTTCAGTATGAAAATGGGTAAAAATGAGTACTATTTTCATGATATTTTAATGGGGAAGGTCCAACTGCAAAATTTCAAGACAGTAAAGTGTTGTAAAACATAGTAAAAAATAAGGTCATAACTTCCAAGTCCCCATTGCTTGCAACATGACAGTGATAAACCACTTCAGTGCCATGCGCATACATGTTGAGCATTTAGCTCACAAACTATAGTACATTCCCCATTGGAAGCAACTTTCTTGAAGCCCTGCTAAATATCTACTTGCAGGCCCATTTCATATCCTTCCGCCAAATGTAAACAAACATTGCCATGTGACTGCCATGTAGCATCTGTCAAAATCAATGTTTACATTTCATTGTGTGTGTACATGTGTTCGTAAACTTTCGCTACACCTCAGCATAAACATTGAAATGTGACATCTTACTTTTATACCTGTCAAATGTGTTGTTTACCGTTTACAGCTTTCAAAGAATTCTGTCATATTCCAAAAATCATTCGGTATAAATATTCACAGTTTAGACCTCTAACATTATTTAGGTCAGCTTTATGTTGTTTTAAAAATGCCTGAATTGAGGACAGTTCTTACGGATATTTTCCATTAACATATTTGTTTTCCACGACATAGCTCAATATATGTAATGCACGTTAGTATTTTGGCATGGCTGTGTTTAACATTGTTACAACTGCGAGGTAAAGGGCTGTACTATTATCCTTTTACTGATATGTGTTGGGTAATTTCTTTAAAAGGACTGCCTCAGTTGGAATAAATATTAAAATGAAGGAACAACCACGAAAAAGGCACATTCAATCCAAGCATGGAACCCATGTTGCTCATTTTTGTCATACAAACTTTAAAAGATAGCGGTGAACATACACACAAATAAGCCTACAATAATTTTCATTCTGCTCATATTTCTATGTATTGCTATTTACTGTTTATTAGGTTTATTGGAATTTATCGGGCTGGGCTTAGTATTTTTTCTTCTGAAATTGGGACAAATTATGTTACACGACTGTGTTTCAAACCCCTTAGGGCAAAGGTACAATGTTGTGATAAATAAACAGGCGTGGATGTAAATAATTAACTTCGTCATAAAAACAATTCACAGTTAAAATGTATAAATAGTGCTAATCAAATATTTGAAATCACGCACACAGGCCCAGTGTATCGACCACAATGCACAAAGGCATGCTATTTCACACACGCAATGATTAACGAAACACACATCAGAGTATATTTATTACTGCAGTGAATACACAGATTTATCACATTGTAACTTGCCCAGGTCGGTTTAAAAAACACAAAGTCTACAAACGTGATGTGGTAATTTGAAGTATTTTTTGGAGTAAGAATAATTTACGTTTCGTTTGCCAAAAAGCAACACGCCATGTCATGGTTCACCACGTCTGCCAACTTCACTTGGTAACTGCCCCACCATCATATCTAAATATATTAAAATAAGTATTCAAACATTAAAATCTGTTTTCAGTTGTAATCACAAATTCAAAAATCATTATTATTTTGCTGTAATAAGTATGAAATATGCTACAGTTGAAAATATAATTTCTTTGCTTACTAGCGAAGTGAAATTTCCCAGAAGGTGAAACAGACGAAGAAAGAGAGAGAGTGACAAGCCTCGCCCAGCAGACAGTTTTTCAGTTGCCTTTTCACTCGATAAAACACCGTACCATTACGGCCTACTCACAATATTTTCTGCCGTTATTTTAAACTGTAAAAATGAGATATGTTGCTATCAGGGCTACCTAAATATTTAAATATTTAAATCAGCACCATTTAATTTACAAACAGTATACTAAAAAACGAGGTTAAAATAATATTTAAGTATGAACTATTTCTTACCGGTTTGTTGCCAACACGTTACACATTAAAGAAGATATTAAGGTAAAGGTTCATTTCTTCAATAATACAGTACTCTAAAGTTAACCACAGTGTTATATATTTGTGGAATACAGGTTGTTGAAAAAACAAGTTGACATGTTATGCCTAGAGTGTTTTTTCAAAGGTTGATTTTTCATAAGAAGCTTCCAATCGGGAATGGACTATAGTCATCCTTAGCATGCCCTAACTTCAATGCATCAAATATGCAAAATATCAACATTTAAGCAGCACTCTTGGCAACACTGTGAATTTAATTACAAAGGAAACACAGCAATGTTTTTCTGTAAATTTATAACCCGCTGAGGGGCTGCAATGACTGAGCGGTTAGTCTACTCGCCTCCCACCACGGTACAATCCCCTGCCAGGTCACTCCCGGATTTTTGCACGTGGGAATCATGCCAGATGATGCCGCTGGTTGGTGGCTTTTCTCAGGGATCTCCTGTTTCCCCAACCTTGCATTCTGGCACTGCTTCATTCTCACCTCATTTCATCCTCGTCGGCTTTCAAGACCTTGCCGTGAAGAGCCACCCAAATATCTAATCTTCACTCAACTATAACCAGCTGAAGTTACAAAAAAACTTTGGTTATTTATGCAAATTTTTTGATATGTTAATGTTATAAAAACATTTTGCTGAATAGCTATTGATATTTATCATAACAGCTAAATACAATTTCAACTAGAAACTTACCACTATTAGGCTTGATGTTGATTTGGAGTTTGATTTAGAGCCCAATACTTCATATGAAACAAGTCTGTTCTAAGCTAGTAAACTCACCCTCCACAGTCCCCCGACGCCTTCGTGGCGATATATGTCTTGGAAGCAAGCAACAATGCCACGTGTGGTCTGTGTGCCCAACACCTGCATGCGCACTTTGAGCACATCTGTGGGGTTGGCAATGGAACTGGAGACCACTCCAGCCATGATGGCACAACATATATTGACTGCCACATCATCATCTTCCTGTCCATAAGCTTTTGATACAAACTGCTTCAGAGTGTAATAAGTGCCAAACTTGATTGTTCCATACGTTGCCTGCCTCAAAACAGCTGGGCAGATACTGCAGACAATCCAAACAAATTTTCCAATTACTCCTGCATGTTCTAAGAGTGTGAAGATGTATAGGCTATTCATGGTAAAGTGAGCCTTTTTGAAATCCCTCTCATTTGGAATAGTAGTCAATCAACATATATTATTTAGCCTTAGATGTTAACTTCCAAGTGCAGTGGAATACACACACACTGTGTTTATTACTTACATGGCAATAGTTATTTTAAAATGTGGTTAAAGGATATAAAATTGCTGAAAGAAAAAAGTGTACACTTTACACAGTACAGAATATAATTGTTTGCGAACATTTACTCAAACCTTAATAAATTTTTTAATTCAAATATTAAAGGTCTATGAATATACTTAAAATGCTGAAAACATCAATACATAATTAATTTTTCTCCAGATGATTATAGATATGGCCCATATGAGGGTGAGGACAATGTATCTAGTCTACATTACTCACTTTGTATCTGCAGGTACATCAAATGGAGAGTATATACAACATACACAGAAAGTAGGAGTGGGATGAAACGACAGAAACATGTAACAGAAGAGTGAAGGAACAAGTGGTTTTGGCTTGAGTAAACCCAGTACCCATCAACAAGCATCATACATGCCACATTTCTCAGAAAAATATGACTACATGGGAATGAAACCAGACTGCAACACTAAAGGGCAGGCATGTTTACAATGACATTAAGGCCCCAAAAATAACATTATTGTTACTCATTTAACGATTATATTGATTTATATGTATTCTGTTTAGTGCATTCACCAAAAACTTACATCAACTGGATAGACGTGATAAATATTGCCAACAGCTCCTAGTGCCAACATTGCTAGCTATTATGTATATTCAGTAAACTCGCGATTCTAAGACCCCTGGAATAACATAATAACCCTCTTGAAATAACAACCCTTTTCCAGAGAACCGTGAAGGGTTATAGAATTGAGAGTTGACTGTATTTTTAGTTATGTATTTGTAAAAAAGGGAATGGGAGATTTTTATTTTTGGCATTAAACAATTAGTCTTTTCTGTGTGACTTGTACTGTTTTTCAACAAGTGATGACACGTCGGCCTGACTCACCGCATCAACCATTTTGCACAACATTTGATGCATTTTTATCCTTTATCAAAAACAAGGAGAAAAATTCCCACTGTGCAACCACATACGTAAAGTGAAAATGCTTAACGATCTAAGTGTCCAAAATAGACAAAACTTAGTTTCTTAAGTTAACTGATTTATGTGCCACTGGGGATGGGATCCTCAATACAGGGATACCTTGATACTTTATAGTATCAAAGTTAACGCATGAGAATTTCCAACAGTATTGAATTTCAACACCCATATTCACACGCCATATTTATGGCATAAATGCACCATAAACATGGTACGAGCATACCATAACTTTCAGAATGTGTGCAATAATTTCCAAAAGTGCATCATAATTTTATCTGCATCCTTTGGGCATTCCTATGCATCCAAAACATTTGACCTAGGGCCAAAGGTTCGCAAGATACTAACAACTTTTAAATATGTACCATAATTATCTCAGTTGGCAGTGAGCATTCCCAAGCTTAATGCAAGAATTCCAAAAAGCTTTTGCGGGTCGAGATCAGACGTATGGTTTACAAGTTATAAATTTTATAAGTACAAGTGTACCATAATATAACATATTTTATTCATTGCATAATATTCACACAGCTGTGAACACCTTGAAGTATTTTCAGGTAACCTATACGTACCACAGTTATGATTTTTGATACCATTTACTTTTATGATACGTAATTAAGGTACAATAAAAGCAGGTTGAGAGTTGCTAGCAAGCACAGATAGGCATAAGCAGCAAATTGAGTAGTTATGGTACATCCCACAAATACCATAAATATCTGATACACCTGTCGTGGCCTAGCCTGCGAATTCTGTGAGTTATGATGCAACTGCATTATTAAATAATCACAAAGACTATACCATAATTATCTGGTATACCTTCCCGAACTTCTGGGAAAATTTTGGGAACACACAACAATTTTCTCGTTGGGCAGGATATAATTTTTTCCAGATATTTTCAGTAATAATTTATGTTCACGACTGTAGGTTGTTACTAACAAAATACAAGTCTGGTTTTGTGCAAGAAGGTTTGTATCGACCCTTTACTTAAGCGATTGCGATTTGATGAATCAAATCTCTTCATGGAAATATTGATTTTTCCTCTTCATAGATTTCAAAGTTCATTACATAAGCTAAAATCATATATTATGTAACATTAACACTACAGATTTATTGCAAAAATTAACAGAAACTGGTTACAATCTTACTATTATGAAGTTACGGTGAACCATGCACACTGAATTTGTCTTACATGTGAGCAACATCTATTGCACGTATCGTATGCTGGTTGATGTGTAAAGCGAGTTTTGAGATACCTAACATAAACATTCACATAAAAATAAGCTATTGCACGATGACTGTTTAGTTTGACTGAGATCTAACATGGGGTTTTTTTAATTATGGGTTTGGATTAAAAATGATTCACAACACACCAGCAAATTTTCTTTGTTTTTTCGTTCGGAATGTGTTTGTTTTTAACTGTGTGTTGTGCTCACTCATTGCTGTGATGTTGACAAACCAACTGTAGCAAATTTCCTATGAAAAAATTAAATAATTTAACTATTTTTTATGACATTGATAGAGGAATTAGCTTTGTTAGCATACAAATGCTGTATGTTGCATTCATAACTCGCCCGATGCAACTTGGCTGTGAATGCACTACGTGATTCAAAACATTGCGTACACAGACGTTAAAACTTCCACTGAAAGTTAATTGGAGTAAATTTGTGTCAATGTACAACACACATTTTTCTACTAAAAATGGAACAAAAAATTTGAAAGTTCCTATTAGTAGACGTCATGAAATTATAAATAAAATAGTAGTGAACTGAAAACATCAAGGCAATGTTTTAGAGTAATTTAAAGTGACGTTTTTGTTTTATCGTATCATAAGTCCAATTGTTTTATTATTTAAAAAATAATATAAGAGATTTTCCTATTAAAATTGAAGCAAGTATTTTAAATAAGTGCTCCAAACCCATAGGATTAATTCGTAGTGCAAGAACTAAGTGTACAGAAATATAAAGCAATACGACTGTTCTAGCTCAAATCTCCTTTATAGCACATACAGTCATTATTCTATGTTTATTATTTTTTTTAATGGAATAAGTCGTGACAGAATGTCATTCACTAGGTTTAGTAACCCACAAACTTCTTTATCTAGCCTAAAATATTTTCCTTTATTTTTCCCAAATTCGCACAGGAAATTTAATTTTCCTGCCCTAATTTTTCCGATGGCAAAATTCTATTCCTGCATGCCACAAATAATTACAATACTTATTTAATGTCACAGTAATTTCCTTGCAGATGCAAAAGAAAATAAACTGCAAAATATGTGTGTACAGAGCTATCATTTCCCTCAAAGTTTTATTACAGCTTTTACTGTGGAAACGTGGTTCTATAGAATCGAAGGAGACAGTGTTGGTGGATGGTCTGTAACCCAAACCTCCTTAACCAATGACAAACCATTTGTTTCCAGTGTATTGTGGATTTTTATATAGTTTCAGTGTGTGTCAATGACACTAGTAAAATGAGCAATTTTTTTGAGCGAAGTACTTTTGTGTTCATGACAATTTGAATTTGGTATAACAAAATTATTTACATTCTTTTTACAGTGGTGAGGAGAGCGTAACTCCACGTGTTTGTACGCATTATCATTCTTTAAATACGTGTGTAGTAAAGCATATTATTCCAGCGTATTTTAGTATTTTCACTTCAGTATTTTATTAGCACCCCTTCTAGGCCCGTACACAGCTTGATTTATTTAATTATTTGGTTGGATGAACTCAATTCTTTAATAACCATTTCAATATAAATTCTTTTAATACACGTAATATACAGACGGCTACACGAGTTAGCCAAATGGCAAATATACGAACAACTTAGCAGCAACCTGAGTTCTGCCAAAATAATGCTAACTGTATTGGAGTGGCAGATTTTCGGGGGATGACCTTCACTCGGAACACAAGTCACCTGGGAATCACGACTATCTACTTGGGGATCCTGGCCCTATAGCTCTGTCTCGACTGGTGAACAGCTGTACTGGAGTTATACAGTGGACCGCACTGGACCGAGACGTATTCCTAGAAGTATACTGTAGGACCGCTAGTATATATGACTTTGTCTTACATAGTATTAATTTTCATTATCAGTCTATTAATTTGTTCTTATGCCACGACCGCACAGACGTGGTCAGAAGATTAAATTAAAACAAGCCTTAAAAGAACTCGAGACTCAAATCACACAACCATCAATCTCAAAGTATTGAAGAGAGCCCTTTCTTTATGCCTCCTATAAGATTAGCCAGTAGGGTGCCTTTGGAACACCTGTTAATAGCACACTTCAACTTCAACGTCCTGAGACTTGATCCCAACCTAACCTAATCCTATACTGCTACTACCCCATGTCTACCCTAGGAACTAACAAGCAGCACCAGCACCCCTCCTCTGCAGCCAGTGCCGGCCGCTGTTGAGCGACCCGCTACTCCGCAGAGCCAGCTGGAGAAGAGGAAGGTGCCACTGCCACATTAAACAGCAGGTAAAGAGGCGACGAGTGAGCGTATCTGTACCCCTTGACTTTGTGCCAACACGCAAGTCAACCAGATCTACACTACGCACTGGCATCCTGCCGATGCGCAAGTAGCCCCATCTAGGGTATGTTCTCCACAATATTGGCTTCACTTCATTTGAAGACAACCACCCTTGCACAAGCACATTTCACGTATATCAGAACTTTAAATATAAAATTTACTGTATTCTGAAACACCGTTCCTGCAACGTTGGGAGTCCTCCTTACGAGAGCTAGCTAAGGGCTTGCACATGTTCGTTGCCATCACAGCTGTCATTGCGACTCTAGAATTAAAGTTTTGTGTTGCTCCTATTATCCTGAGTGTCGAGGATCGAAACCTCTACGTTCAACCATACAAGAGTTGACTTAGCGTTCAATATTTTTCGTATATGTGATAGGTCATCACTGTACGAGGTGGCTTATAACGCTTCAATTACAAAACAACTTTGTGGCACTTAGTAAATCATATAGCTCTTCTACTTACATATATTCTTGTATGCACTTAAAGTAGTTCAATATAAAATATTTAAAAATTGAACAATTTTTTTTTATTTAAATTTTTGTGCCTGACCTCAAAAATTACAAAATGCAGTAGGAAATATTTCCTGCCACAATAACACTGTGATCAGACAAGCCAGCCAATGACTGTCACTGGTAGTGTTTACCTCTGCTGCCACTCTGGCCTGGATGAAGTGTAAATTCCACAATTCAACATGTCAACCTGTTTTTTCAATAACCTGTATTCCACAAATATATGACAATATGATTAACTTAAGAGTAGTGTATTATTGAATAAATAAAACTTTACATTAGTATCTTCTATAACTTGTAATATTTATTTTGTATTAAATATGAATTAACAACAGCGAGAACAGCAATGTGTTGGCATTGGCTTCTAAGAAATAGTTCACACATAAATATTGTTTTAACTTAGTTTTTTAGTATGCTATTTGTAAACTGAACGTTGCCTATTGAAATATTTAGGTAGCCCCGATGGCAATATATTTCATTGTTATTGTTTAAAATATTGTGCGTAGGCCCTAGTGACACAGTGTTTGTTTTATCGACTGAGAAAGCAACTGTCTGCTGGGCGAGGCTTGTCACTCACTCTCACTTTTTCTTTCTCCCCCTCGGGAAGTTCTGCACCGTTAAGTAGCAGACAAAATACACATGTTTAAAATGTTTGCATACTACATACTTATTACAGCAAAATATTGATTTTTGAATTTGTAATTAACAACTGAAAAGAGAATTTTAATATTTGAATACTTATTTGAATATATTTAGATACGATGGCAGGACAGGGATACCATCTGAAGTTGGCAGCAGTGGCAAGCCATGACATGGCATGTTGCTTTTTGCCAAACAAAGCATAAAGTATACTTACTCTAAAAAAAAACTATAAAATCCCACATCATGTTTGTAGACGTGTTTTTTAAACCTACCTAGGCAAGTTACAATGTTGTGATAAATCTGTGTTTCCATGGTAGTAATAAATACACTGTTACATGTGTTTAGTTACCCGCTGCATGTGAAAGGGTGTGGCATTACTGCACCGCTATCTTTTAAGTTTATAGAACAAAAAATAAGCAACACAAGTTATGTGCTTGAATTTAATGATGAACTGCATGCCTCCTTAGCCCCCATGTTTGCTGCTTCATTGTCCAAGATGCCCACATGACCTGGAACCCACAGAAAGAGGATGTAAACACCAATACGCACAGCCCCCACCGAATTCTCCCGGATCATAGAAAGAAGCGAATGAGCTGTGGTGTCAGATTTAATGGCTGTCAAGACATTCATTGAATAGAAGCACACAAGGCATTTATGATAAAACCCCCTACTGATAAAGCACAGAGACTTGAAAATAGTAAAAAGCTCTGCCGTTAAAATACTGCAAGATGGATGAATTCCAAAAAGGTACCAAGAAGCACCAATCACAAAGGTGCACTCAGTCGAGATATCCAATTTGGAACTATCCATAAAACAGCAAATAAAACCACAGAACACAAAAGACACAAGATCAATAAAAAGGCACTTGTAAACAAAAGGAGGCGTGGTCAGCTTAGGAAATTCCGCCAGGTTAAGATACACCTCAACCTGGGTCATCAGCCATGGCTCTTCAGGCAAGGCAAAAGCAACACAGAGACATACTATACCTTTTCAGGGTATGTGCAAAGCAGACAGACCTGGCTTAGCGGAGGACAACCATTCAATGGGTGGATGGAGAAAAGCAGTGTGGTGAAAGTGCGAAGAGTCCGAACATAGCCGAATCTCGAAAGTAGAAGTTGGTCACACCTGTAATGTAGGCGAGGTTCACCAGCCACAGCACATAGAATGTCAACTGGGCTTGTGCAAAGCCCAGTCGCAATGTGAATACCTGCATGGTGAACACTCACTAACAGAATAGAAGAATAAACAACACTGCCATAGTCTGGTTTGCTACGGACCAGGGCAAGATGCAAAGAAGGGTGACTGTATCAGAACATCATTCACAACCACTCAAGAGTTTTCAATAAATTCAAGTCCCTTATATAGCAAGACTTCAGGGACTCCTCCAAGTGAGTTTACTGTCAAACAAAAGGCCGAGAAACTTGATGGTACTACAAACAGGCAAAACTGAGCCATACAAAATCATCTCAGGAGAACAAAATATGCCACCTCTTCTACAGAAATGGACAACCTGTGTATTGGCGGTGGAAAAGGAATCCACAGCTGTCTGCCCAGTCGCTAAGGCGGTGGACAGCAAGTTGAACCTGACGTTCTGCCATGCACAAACACGCAGCACGGCAGAAAATAGTAAGTTGTCAACATACAGTACACATTTCACAAGTGGTTGAACGACAAAAATGCCATCGATGGCAACAGCAAACAGGGTAAAACTCAATATGCTATGCTGTGGCACACTGTTTTCTTGAATGAACTCCCGAGAATAGGAAGCACCATCGTGTACCCTGAAGGTTCGGAAGTACATAAATTGCTGTATGAAACCGGAGAGATGTCCACAAAATCCCCAAGTGGACAGCTGTCTCAAGATACCATGTTGCCATATTGTGTCATCATATGCCTTCTTCAGGTCAAAGAAAACAGCAAGGAGGTGCTGCCCTCACCTACAACAGAAAATTTGGTATCCAACATAAAAGCCAAAAAGGAAAACAAGTCCTCAAATTTGGAACAAAATAATAAGGTACCGGTATGTGTAAGTCGTACGAGAGAGCCATATTGTTTACATAGTTCTTTGCACGTGGCTGTTGAGTCTAACATAGACAAAACGGCGGACAATAACTCTGAAACACTGAGCCGTTCCTGGTTCTCCTACTTTTACAGAATGCACTATTGCTGATTGTAATGCAGACGAAAATTGCATAAATATTTTGGATCCACAAACAATACCCAATTCTCCTACACATGAAAATGCATTAGTCGAAACAAGTATTCCACAAGTAATAACCAATGCTATTACACTTAAAAACGTAGTAGGGAATTCATGTACTGAAAAGAGTGTAAATACAAGAACCCAGTGTACACCTGAACTTATTATACAGTACAAACAAAATTTTGCAACACAATTGACACAGAATTTTGAGGATTTAGTGGCACAAAATAAAAACTTGGAAAACAAGATGACACTAAAGTTACCATCCAACAGCTACAACAACCATAAGGAGGTAACAACTGATCGTACTGCTCAAACCATTAAACCTTATCAGATACAAGAACAGTTTGGTTTATTATAAAATTGTTGATGATGCATCACTCATGCTGTAAAACAGAATGAAGAACAGTTGTATGCAGTTATGACAGGTACAAATGACAGGGCTTGAAATGAAATGAAAATTTCGAAAGTCTAGCAAAAATGTTGTACTATTTCTCAGAGTCATGATTCAAAACTGCTAGCTAGTGTAGATCATCAATTTACTAATTTTGAAAGGCACATTGACAACTGCCTTACTAAAACAGAAACTACATATCACACAGCAAAAAGTGATTATGAAAAACAAATAAAAGAATTGAAAAATAAAAACTGGCATTAGTTAACCAACAGTTGGTTGAACTTAGGTTAAGTAATCATGTACAATCCACTGAACCATTAAGAAAATAAAATTTTTCATAACATATAACTTCAAATATTTCATCTCAACCCAGTGCAGTGATATTGAATCCTACCACAGTTCTTTTCCACCACCTTGCGAAGCAGAGGGCAAAAGGCATACCTACTTATTCTGGTTGAACTTCTGAAAACCCAGTAATTTTTCTGAAAAAATTAGAAGAATATGGTAAATTGTTAACATTAACTGTGGAATAAATTCTTTTTATTTAGGATTAAATCTTAAATCAAAAGCTCTATTTTGGTGGGAACTGATACGAGGTCAAGTAAATACATTTTCAAAATCTAAACATTTCTCTTTTGAACAATATTGGAGTGTACACATTCAGGGGAACTTACGAGCAAGGTTGCACTTAGAGAAATATTATCCTAAGAAAGATAAATAGCTGGAACAACATTTCAGTGAAATGATTGAGCGTACTTGTCATCTTAATGCTCCGATGGAAGATGAGGAGTTCGCTGAAGTGATTGTGATTGTGTCCCAGCTACCAACATGCTACCAAGATCGATGGGCTGATAGACCTTTCTCTACACTTTCAGACTTCAGACATCAATTGCTGAAGCTTGACCAATCTGAAAGACAGAGATCAACCTGTTTCAGGTATCCTGAAAAGCCACCACATCCTAAGTGTCCACCCTTGTGTACAGACAACCACCAAAACCGAATGTTTGGTCAAATAAATTTCCAAAACCAGCCTAGGATTAATACTTTACATTGTGAATCTGTTGCTTTGCACAATGGTAGTGCTGAAGTGTTACCCAACCCGTCAGGTACAACAAAAGTACTGTAAAACTAATAAAAACAAAGGGAAAAGATGTTCTCCTGGTTATAGAGGCAGTAATAATAATAAAAGGGAGGGATGATGCAAGTGAAGGATTTTTTGAATTATTGTTTAAAACATTTTCTAATGGATACTCTGACATTGATCTGGAAAAATATAAGGAACTTGTATGATCACAATCAAAACCCCGAACCAAATGCTTACATACACACATATGGTAATGTGTATATGTTGGGAGAAAGAAAATAAAGTTCAGTTCGACCTCCTATTTATGGCACCAATAATCATAGTTACTGGGAACCTCTACCAGTAAATATAAATCAGACAAACCATGTAGTACCTGTAGCATCATCTATGACTAATCAAAGTCACATTCAGTGTGCAAGTTATCACCATTGGCAGTCATGACTTAAAACACAACAGTATTATCCTAGTAATAATGTAAACTAGTTAACGCTCCGAGAGTATTTTGAAATACATACTAGAGTCAATACCTAATGAAGAACTGCTGAAAATTGGACAAGAAAATTGAAATTTGGTAAGGAAACGTCTCTTAAAGCTGCTGAAACACACAAGAGACAACAAAAATTGAGCAAGCAAAACAAGACTGAATTGAATGACCTAGTATTAGAAAGAACAAATCCCGTAAGTTCATTTTGAGAAAAGGTCACCAAAAAGTTATTTTTAACTTTTGAAGGACCATTTCGTATAACTAGAGTTATACATAATAATTGCTATGAACTATTTGAGATGGAGGGAAAGTCAGTAGGCAAATGCCAATTACCCACTTAAAACCCTACTGCCAGCCCTGTATACAAGTTCAGTAAAATATCAAGCATTAATATATTTAAAGTCAGCTGAACAATAAAATAATTACTGAAGAATGGATCCTGCAAGAGCTAGCACTATACTTCTGTATAAGCAGTTATTATTATTGTTCTATGTTATTGCGTATTTCAAGGATTATATGTATTATGTTTAAGGGTACTTTGTTATGCCAAGTTGTAATGTTTCTGCTTTGTATTGTTGGGAAGTCTTACCGCATACTCATGCTCTTTCCACTAGCTTAACAAAGCATTGGAACCTGTCAGTATATCGCTTATTGGGAACTGATTGCTTTTCCTGGATGTAAGCTAAGTACTTTACACCTGTATGTGCAGATGAACTGTATGGCAAGGCAGCAATGACTAGATATCTGATAAGTGTGGAATAAAGTAACCTGATAATGGCTTTATTTAAGGTACGAAAAAAAAAAAAAAGAACACACTAATTGTATTATGTTGTGCCTAAAGATATGATTTTACCTGCCCAGCAGATAATCACACACCTCTAACACTTACTCATTGTTACCCGCTGCAGATATTAAATCTCAGGATACCTTATTCAACTTGGCTTCTATCTTGGTTCACCACTGTATCCATTTTTTTACATTATTCACACTTCTCGTCAACCTTGCAACAAGAAGTAAACCATGTAAATGTGAATAGTATAATTATTGTTTTTTTCTTTTCTTCTTTTGTGATTTTGTGTATTGTTGAATATTCATTCTATTGTTAATGTTACTTATTGTTATTTTACGTCAATACGAACATTTCACAGTATAAGTGAACAAGCGTTTCACCCGTGGAAGAGACAATAACTTACAAATGAAGGGAGGTTATGTCATGAAAAAAACAGTGCTTAGAGATTAATGAAAGATATCACTCTTAATGATCTATTCTTTAAAAATTTTTGTGTGTTTTAATTATTTGTTGTTTTTCGTGATGTTCATTTTGAACAGCATCGTACTAGAGCCAACATCATAACGTGTTTGGAATGTGAAAATTTAAGTATTCTTTCAATGATGCAAAACACGAAAGATGTGTTTAATTCTTCAATACAATTGTTTCTGTTGCTGGTATTTTATATTATTCTGAAGCTTGCCATTTTCATTGGATCTGCAATGAACTCTTTCCAACATATTTTATTATTAACATGAGGGCCTGTATCATACCATAAAAAATTAAAAATACAGCGACTATCAGCAGAATTTATTTAACCAACTATGCAATTAACCATACACTTATAAACACACGTAATAAAAAAAGCTTTCATAGCCTCAAAGAAAAGTATTGTTACGATTACACCAATACTCAATACTTTTGATACCACCAAGTATGGAACTGAATGGTCCATCTCTAGATTTAACACATCAAACAAAATTAATTGCAATAAAACAAACGTATAAGCACTCGTATATCCCAAATGTCCGACCAGTCAAATATTGGCCTTTACAATAAGTTTGGCAATGTCCCACAATTCAGCTGTGACGTAAACCAATGTAGATGCGCATTTGATTGAAAATAATGGTACATTGGCACAAAACTATGGTACATTTGTATACCATTATTACCTAATAATGGTACACAAGGTCTAATTATAGTACGAGTATCATGACAATGGTATGTCTAATACCACAGCATGGCGCTCGAACAAAACAAAGCGAGTGAACCACTTGTATATTTAACTACAGTCGCTTTCAATGTATCGTTATTGCACATATCGATAAACTGCATCCACCAACAATAATTGTGGTCGCAGTGAATTCCTATGTAAATAATGTTAACATAAACAGCTTGTATCATTTATCGCATGGAGCATCAATCAAAGTATATTTTGGGTCCCTTCACCAAATATTTCCTGCAACTATAGTTTTTAAGCTGGTTGTTTATGCAAATGTCTAGTAACTGGACGTGAAATACGTCATGCGTGCCACCATTTATAACTACTCGGCTGCGCACTGTCTAGTGTCACGTCTTCCCAACACGCCTGTCGACACTACTGCGAGCAAGTCTGGCTAGCTACTTCCCCTGAGGGGAAGTGATTACCCATACCAACGAGCGTAGCAACCTAGTGTCCTCTCTCACACACTTCTTTCTGCCTCTCTCAGCCATGCACTTTCCTTCCTCCCCTTCACATGCCATGCCACAGAGAGGGAAAAATGTTGTCGACAAAAGATAAAGCACGTCCTCTCTCTCTCTATCACGCCTGCTTCGCTTATCTTCCAAGAGCAAATAAAGTGCGCCTGGCAAACATAATTTTATCAAGATTATGCGTCGCTCAAAATAGTTGTACCTAACATCACTTGTATTTCAAAGCAAATAGTTTCACCTGAAAATGTTACGCAAAACATTTTAACAACAAATTATTATTTGAAAAGATGTTTTGGTGGTTTTTTATTAGGTGGTTGTTTCATTGAATCAGGCATAATATTAACATGATTTTAAATGTAATATTTATTTAACTCAAGGGGCAGCAACATCACAAATAAAATGATATGCCCAGAAGCATATACTTGAACTCCCTTTGTCACCAAAAATTGTTAGAACACTGAGCGACTTGTATTATAAGTGCAAACATTTCCAGTAACTTCTTGCGAGGAAATCGGAGGATTTATATTAATTTATTTCAATACACACGTCTTTTGAATACACTGATGATAAAATGTAAGGACCTATTTGAAATCTTTTGCCGTTTAATAATGGGTAGGTAAGTACCAAGCAGAGTGCAGTGTAACTTACGATAGGGAAAAATAGAGGATGTGGTTTTAAATGATAATTATTAGAAAATGAAAAAATAAATTATAATTGCTTGTTTATTTATTTTAGTCTCAAAATTACAAGTTTTCTTTGCAGTAAAATATAATTACTTTAAATGACAGACATTTGCCACACGTGCAAGGTGTCGGCTCTCAGCAAGTAGCAGCGTGGAGTAATTCTCCTGCCGCATCCCTCCCCCATCCAGCCGCTGTGAACACATGACCCGGTAGATAAGTTTTCCATGCCCTCTTATTTGAAGGGGTGCACACGGGGCACTCAAAATTTGACTTGCATTCAATGTAATATTATTTTCATTTTTTGAGGGTTTGAAAGTTTTAGGTCAGCTTGGATTTAGTCAGACTACAATCAACTATAGACATTATTTTGAGACATTTGTTTTATTTAAATGGGTTTAGGTGAAATGTTTTAATGTATTATTTACAATATTATTATTTTTTTCTAAAATTCCCATTTTTACTGTGTTTATTAGCTAAACTGTATTCACAGATAATGTACAGCTCCTTCTATACTCAACATAAAGTTTTATAAGGTCCACTGAATAACGATAGCTTGAGTCGAATTTTATTTTCGACACTGCAGTTAATTTTAAGGGATGGGTCGATACTATATTTTCTCTATACTAGATACCATTTTCAATACCAAAACATTCTCACGATACTCAATACAGATACTTCTCTCAATACTAAATTCGACATTGTCATGAAGAACTTGGCCAAGAAAATTGCTCATTTTACGAGTGTCATTGACACACACTAAAACAATATAAAAACCCACATTACAGTGGAAATAAATGCTGGACGGCTTGTAACCCAAGCATCTTTAACCAATGATAAACCAACACAGTCTCCTTTGATTCTGTGGAATCACGTTTCCACAGTAAAACTGTACTCAAACTTTGAGGTAAATTATAGCTCAGTACACACATATGTTGCGATTTCACAGTTTTTAAATTTTATTTAGAGACTGCAAGGAAATTACTGTAATGTTAAATAAATATTGTAATTATCTGAAATACCTGACGTAGCCTAGCCTGCAGAATATGTGAGCTAGGCCATGACGTGTTTCAGATAATCATAGTAACTTATTAATTTTTGTGAATATTTAATAATGCAGTTGCATCAGATAATTATGATATGCATGCGATACACAATAACTACTCAATTTGCTTGCTTGTGCCTATCTGCGCTTGCTCACAACTCTCAACCTGCTGTTATTGTACCTGAAATATATATTATAAAAGTGACTAATGGGATAGAAATGAGTTAAATGAAAAATTTAGGTGCAGCATATAACTGTGTATGTATTGGATGTACAGTAACAAAATACTCAAGTTGTTCATTTGCGCATATTGGTTCTTGCTCACAACTTTCAACCAGTTTTTATTGTACCTCAATTATGTACCATTAAAAAGCAAATGTTGTCAAGAATCATAATTGTGGTATGTATGGGTTGCCTAAAAACCCCTCAAGGTGCTCGCAACGGTGTGAATATTATACTGTGAATAAAATATGGTATATTGTAGTACACTTGTACTTAAATTATGGTACGCATTTTTAAGTTACCGTACATATTTCAAAAGATACAGTACAACTTTCAAAATTATTGTACACATTCCAAATATTATGGTACACTTGTACCATAATTATGGCACAATAAAATTGGTTTTAAAATTTCTTACTTTTAGATATTCTCATGCGATACTCGATAATATAATGTATCAAAGGTACCGATGGTCCCATCCCTAGTTAATTTATCATCACGCTCCCATAAATATTGTTAGGTAAGCCATGCACAACCCATATAAATTTATTTAGTTGGTCTACGTCTCCTTCAAACCAGCCCCTTTTCTTAACAATTAGTATAGAAGTTTTTAATTGTTCCTAATTGTGGCACTATTGACTTGTGATACAACGAAGAATTTCGCTGTACCTTAGGTTGACAAACAAACACAGTACAAAACTATTATTTTTTGTACGGAAGTTATAAGCATAGTGTTTGTTATGCAACACTTATGTGTGCTACCAAACCAATCCAAATTCAAAAGATCCTTACATTGCACCATGCAGATGCTCATTACTCTACATAAATAAAGCATCAATGAGTGCCACTTTCCCACATATTCAGTATGCTGGTGCAACCAAATATTTTTCTACATCCTCTGTACTTGCCAAGCAGATATGCAGGCTGCATTCCACAGCACAGATTCCATAGATAATATTGCACTATTGACACCACTAATATATTGAAGGAATTATGTTTTTCTCAATATACTAATTTTTCAGTGTCAACTTAAGGAACAGTGCAGATTTCTGGTGCGTTTACCGTAACTACACTGCAGTAAACAGCTCCAGAAAAAAAAAATTTGTCAGGATCAACATACTGCAATGAAGGTAGAATCTTTTCAATACATAATTGTATAAAGTAAAAGAATTATTTTAACCAAACAGGTGCAATAAGGAGCTATTTTAGTTTATAAGTAATAAGTATCAAAATTTAAATTTACTAGTATAGTGAAGCTGGAGTCACAACACCCCGACGAATCCAACACGACATCCCTGACAGGATGAAATTTGAGCAGCAGCCAATGAAAGGCAAGGTAACTGTGATGTCAGCCCAACAAAATAGCAGCCCCAACAACCCGAAAATAGTACTTTATTAATTAATTTTTATCACCCAGTAGATACAGTAAAAGAGCAAATGCTCACCGAATATAGGGCTTGTAAGATTGTACAACACACACACAGTAAATATAATAAGTTTATACAAAATCATATAGACATCGTATGCTTACGCAAAACATATATCAAATAGCCTAGTAATAATAGTAATAAGACACAATAAAAACAATCAGCTTACAAGCGTGTACAAGAAATGAGACAAATAACAATAAACCATGAAAAGATACAAAATTTGATTGTGATAATCGACCTTGACAAGTCATAAAAAAATAAATAAATAACATATATTATAAATTATTTGAAACTTATAAAAATGTAAAAGTAGCGCTATTACACAATACTAAACGTGCTACAGAACATAAGTGAATATCAGCAGTATAAACACAGGAGATAAATTTATAATTTTGACATGTGCCACATATACAACTAATCTACTACGATTATGACTCATTGTCAAACGTACCTACTTCCACCACTACAGATGCGAAACATTGCCTACCCTACAGGCAACAGTAACTTATGAGTGAATTCTCTTCACCTGGAGGATACACAACCTGGAAACATCCCCCCCCCCTTTTTTTCTCAACCCTTCTCTGCGCTGAGAGCCTACAAGCTGCCCAGACCTCAGGCAACGCCAAGCGCTACCGACAAGGCACGAAGCAGAAACGATGACCAGTGCCTTCCCACGCCAACCAGGGCAGAAGGACGTCACACCCTCCCCGCAGCCCATGCCGGCAGTCCTGACAAGAACCAGGTAATTGATATAACTGAATTAACTTCAACTACGGGCGCCCTTCAGAGGTCCGTCATATTTTCTAACATACCCATTACATGACCATCTGTTGCTTTCCAACTGCCACAGCACTGTACCAGTGCTGGCGGAGAGGAACAGAGGAGCCACAACCACTAGTAACACCTTCACCCAGGGAGAAGTGACAGTCTCGAGTTGCCTTATCCCACAGCATTGTTAGTGCTGGGATATCTTGTAGCTTGAGACCTGCTGCCCATTCCTGTGTGGACGCACATCCAGTGGCGGCATTGGTGACCCAAACAGCTCCCCATCTCTGATCAGCCAGCAAAGCTAAGGGATCAATGGAAACTTTACAGAGCCTGGTCAGCAAGCCAAAACCACACTGACACTATAAATTGTGTTTAATTTGTTCGCGTCATGGTGCCCATAATATACTGTAAGCAACGACTCAATGCCTTACGATCATAGGCACGGCCAGAAACGTAGGGAATGAAACGCAGTGTTCCTTGCCGCCAGACAGTTGAGTGCACTTCCTCAACCTACACCGGAGAGGCAAGCAGAACGGGACCGCTCCACCAAACTCAGGCACGAGTCAGTATTGACTGCTCCAGTAACTATATTATTTGTATCTCCCTGTCTACGAATTCACCCCTCGTGCCATCCTGGGGTACAAGGGTTGTTAACCGGTACTGAAGTAAGATTCGTATGGGATAACATCCACTTCTGGATCAACGAAGCTCACCTGTGGAATCGCCGTTTCGGTGTGGGCCAAGCTCGCTATGTCTGGGTAAAACCACCACAACCACAGCACCCAAGAAGCAGGAGTAAATACGTACTAACCTACACCCCTCGCCGTCTATTTGATCTAAACCATCCCGCTTGTGGCCTAGCGAAAAAAATCCTCTACCAACGTGCCTATTAGTCTAACCGAGCACATGTCAAGAGATTTTCTGGCGACCAAAGACGAATAGCTGTGAGCAGTAAACGGCACGAACTAGATCAACCATACCCCGAGAACTAAGGGTCGAAACGATCAGTCAAGCGGACTGCAGGAAGTCCTGAAAACACCCCGTGGCGCCCTTAACCGCTACAATGTCAGACACCAAGGTTAAAGCTGCCACCAGTGAAAACTCAGACAACGTACTGGACGGATCCAACGTACAGTGTAGGCATGCTGACTGTCCAGGCCATGGCACACTAAGGATAGAATGCACCAACTGCACTAAACTCTTTCATTATGCCTGCATAGGATGGCCTGATAAGGCTTGAGATACAGATGGATTAGAGTACCGCTGTACCATTTGCCGCCAACAACCCACGAATATCTGCAATGAAATTACATGTCCCGGCCGAGGAATAAACCGCATCAGATGCACGATGTGCAGGGAATCCTATCACCACCTACGAATAGGGTGGCCAGATGAGCGCGCTTCTATGCCCGGGATGGCCTACCAGTGTGAGAGATGCAGAAGAAAGAACTTCTCTCACTCCCGCAGATCCAAGCCATTCCGGATATATATCCCACCCGGAACGGCACCTGGCCATCCAGCAACCGGTAGAATACAACATTCAAATTACAGACTTTGCAGGTCGCCTACACGAAGACCCAGTAGCATTCACGCAGGAATGAAAAAAAGAATTCAAAGAAACGGACCTGCCACCGAAACAACGGGTCGACCGGGCCCAGCTGCATTTGAATGGCCTCGCCCCCACATGGTGTAAAAGATACGGAGAATTCTTAACAAACTGGAAGTAGTTCAGTAACAGGATAGCAGCAGAATTCACAGGCCGAGGAGGTGTTGGCTAGACAAATGACGCAGTTCTATAGCCAGACCTAGGAACTAGACAAAGAAGCGGAAATCTTCATACGAAGGAAGGAGCAAATGTTTCAACGTGTGTTCCCATGAGTCGACAAAGCTACCGCTGTTCATTTCATCTGTCGAATGTTACTGCCATGTCTCGGGAATGTACTCCTCACGGCTAGACCCAACACCTCGGATGAATTAGTTGACAAAACACCATCAAATATCCCAACACGACCAGCTGGAAAACCAACTCCCAGAACCAAGCCGGGAAACGCAGACACCAAGGTACAAAGCAGGCAATCACCCCCGGTTTATAAGGGCCCATCCTCCAGGGATTAAGTGAGGAAGTACCGATTCTCATAGCCCCACACACAGAGGTGGAGGTAAATAACGACCGGGTACACGCCTTACTTGACTCAGCGGCCACCGGAAATTTTATCAGAAGGAATTTTTAACACCAAACCAGCTCACCGAACTAAGACAGCAAACCAAACTAGTAAGAATGACGCAACCCGACTCCACCCTAGATATAACCAGCCGAATTACCCTGAATATAAAGATTCAAAGTATTGCAACACCAACAGAATTTATTGTATCACCAACCATGTCCGTATCAGTAATACCAGGGTGCTCGTGGCTCATCAGCCATCAATGCAGTCTATAGTTGATTAAAGATAACTTCTGCCTTTTCTAAAGCTGTGCTAAATTTATACTTTTGGTTACAGATTACGTATCCTTCCGCTACACGTCAACATGAGCACTGCCATCTGACTTCTACTTTTACAACTGTCAAATGCATTGGTTCATGTTTACAGCCGTTCAAAGAATGCTGCGATATTTCCAACGAACGTTCACAATTTAGGTCCGCTTTTTAATTATTTGTTACACACGATATAGCACGTTACACATAATACACATTAATATTTACACACGACGGTGTTTGTTACACCTGTGGCGGAAACAACAGTAGTATTTAACCTGTTGTTATTAATATGTATTTGGAGTAAAAATAAAAACGAAGGGACAACCAGTCCAACGAAACGGCACAGTAAATTAAAGCGCAGAACTCGTGTCGCTTATTTATTGTACGTAGCATCGACAAATGTAAAAGATACTGGTGAACATGCAAACACACAGGCCTATTGTAACATTTATTCCGCTAACATATACATGTATTGGTAGTTATTGGTTTGAAGGTTTATTAAATTTATCTGGGTGGGCTTAGTATTTTTTTGGGATTGTGGCAGACATTCAAAGCACAGAAACATAAGCTTGTTACACAACTGTGTTTCCAACACCTAGCACGAAGGTACAATGTTGTGATAAACAGACGTGAATTTAAATAATTAACATCGTCATAACATCAGTTCATTGTTACAACATAAACTTTGCACATATTTGAAATCCACACACATATGGCCTGCGCAACGATTACAACACTCATTAGAGTATACTAATTATCCCTGCTGTGGAAAAACATATTTATCACAACATCATAACTTCCTAGGATGTTTCAAAAACATGAGTACGAACTTGACGCTTAGTTCAGAAACATGCTGTGTCATTCACATGTCGCCACACCATTGCCAATCGTAAGGCACTATAAAAACTGCCCGCCCGCCATATTGGGACAAGCACATGGCTAGGGCACGGGCTAGAGGAAAGTTGATCAAATTCTAGATTCTCCTTTTCACACCACGTCTGCCAACCTGCTGGATTTGTAAGTGTCCCATGAGATGTGTCATGCCATTGCATCTAAATAACATATAATATGTATTAAAACAATAAAATCTTGTTTCAGTTGTAAATTTCAATCTCAAACATCATTATTGTTGCTGTAATTAGTATGAAATGTGTTGAAATTAGAAATAAAAAAATGTATTCTTTTCTTGGGACACAGGTGATACGATCTTCGAGAGAAGAGAAAGCGACACACTCTACTTCGTGTATTGAACCTTTATTCAGGACAGGGGAAAAAAAAAACACCAGCTTACGCACGAGAATTTGCGGGGATATTTTTAACTGCAGCAATGAAATGTGTTTCCGTCAGTGCTACCTAACAATACAAATATATCAATTGGCAACATTTAACTTACAAATAGTATACATAACAACCGAGGTTAAAAATTATTGTAACTGTGAACTATTTCTTACCGGCCATTGCCAACATGTCGCTGCTCTCGCTGTTGTTAATTCATATTTAACACAAAATAAATATTACAAGTTACATAAGATATTAAGGTAAAGTTTCATTTATTCAATAATAGAGTATTCTAAAGTTAATCACAGTGTTAAATATTTGTGGAATACATGTTATTGGAAAAACAGGTTGACATATTACGCCTAGGGTGATTTTTCAAAGGTTCGATTCCAAAAGGCAGAAGAAAGCGTGAATGGACTATAGATCACAGACAACGCAGAGTCTATCTGGGAGAAACCAACTGTATTACTGTATACTGGAATCAAAGCCCAAACGACATCCCGACAATTTCCATTGACACAAAAAGCATTAATCACAAACTCTTAAGAACCAGAGTTCTACCAATTAAAAGCCGTACTAGATGAGCACGCCCACGCATTCGGACAAGGAGAACTGCTACGACAAACAATTTCGATACAACAAGAAATATGGCCTACAACAGACGTATCATTCTACAACAGTTCATACAGTGTGTCAGCCCGCCGCAGTGACATCAAGGAATAGGTCAACAACATGAAGGACCCGGGGATCGTGGAGTCATCGAATTCCCCATATAACTCACACATGGTCCTCGTACCCAAGAAGGACCGGAAATTGCAATTTTGCATAAATTTCAAATCGCTAAATGAAGTCACCCACCCGATCATTGCCCCAGCTATAGACTTGCCTCATACACGAGATATTGGCAAGGCCAAAATATTCTATACTCTCGACATGGAGTCTGGATACTGGCAGATTGTGGTCCATCCAGACAGTCGAAAATATACAGCCTTTACGACACCAGAGGACAAAACCCTACAATTTCAAGTCATGCCATTCAGCTTGAAAAACGCACTGCAACATTCCAACGGTTAATGTCTGCAGAAGTATTATCAGGTTACATTGGCGAATTCTTTTTCACCTATCTCGCCACTTTAATAATATATTCTTTTAGTTGGGAGGAACATCTAGGCCATCTGCAACAAGTGTTGGAAAGACTTGAATTACACAGAATGATTTGCAAGCTGTCAAAAAGGTTCTTTGGCAAGTCATTAATAAATTATCTGGGACACGTCATATCACCCGAGGGAAACTTCCTGCATCACAGTTCAATACGAGCAATTGAAGAAGCAGAATAACCTACAAATAAATGACAGCTACGAAGGTACCTGGGTCTGTGTAATTGACTGCAAGGATTTGTTCCAAACATTGCGGAATATATGGCACCGTTACATCCAATCCTCGAGAAAGACACCCGTTGGCGATGGGGTCCGGAACAACAACAAGCATTTTCAGACTTGAAGAACAGCTTCAAGAATATCCACCAACTCCATTAGCCACAGGAACACAAATCCTTACAACTGCAAACGGATGCGTGTAAAAATAGCCTGGGCGCAGTATTATACCAGCAAGACGTCAGACAGCCCCATATGATAGCATATGCATCAACTCAGACCGACTAAAGCCCTCCAATGGCTACACGAGTTCCGGAATTCGAAGGCCAAGCTTGGCCGGTGGGACATGTTCCTTACTGAGTTCGACTTCGAGGTCCAACATTGCCCAGGTAAGATGAACGACCTGCCAGATGCTCTGTCTCGTTCCCCGACGTTTGAGGAGAAAGCTGAGGAGGAAGAGGAGAAATTGCCTCCCCCTTCCCCCTTGGACGAAAGAAGTCCGGAAGAACAAATCCGACTTCAACTGCAAATATCTCGCCAACAAATCACCTTGAGCCAGCAGGAGGACCCCGACATCCGACTCCTACTATGGGAACAGCCCCAATGGTATGCACTACGAGATGATGTGTGGACGAGTAGCAGGCAGCCCAATATGCAGTGAAAGATCTGGGTTCAACCGCAACTACGTGCTGATATGTACCGGCACCATCATTACCATCCCCAAGCTGGTCACCCGGGTACTAGGGAAACCCTGCTGGATATTAAAACCCGTTACAATTGGGACGGGATAAGCCACAACGTCCGACAGTACGTCAGCAACTGCATCACGTGCTGCTACAGCAAAGCATACCAGGTTCCTTCTCCCACCACAAAACCACAAAGACCCACATCGCAGTATATCTAATGGGCCAGTATCCATGTAGCACGAAAGGAAACCACTACCTGCTCATGGTAACAGATCAATTTTCAAGATGGGTAAAGGCATTTCCTCTACCCAGCCAAGAAACCACCCCAATCGTGCGGAAAATGGAGATGGAGATTTTCGCATGATAGGGTTATCCAAAGGCCATACTGACAGACAATAGCACACAGTTTACAAGTCGCCAATGGCAAACATCCTGTCAAGAGTAGGAGGTAGAAAACTGGACTACCCCTCCCTACCAACCTCACTGAACAGAGGAACCAGGATATCAAGAAGTGCCTCCGTATCAGTGTGGGTAATGATCACAAGCATTGGGATAAACACATCCCTACCATACTGTTCGCTCTTCAACGCCGTTGACACCAGTCCAAGCGTCCTACTCCTGGGACAAGCATTGCGGTGACTGGCAATGGGAAAGTGAGCCCACTGATATGCCTCAACTCGAGGACATCCAGCTAGCAGCCCTGGCCCATACCACATGTGCCCAGAGAGCCCAGAATGCCTACATTTTAAAGAAATACCCCCAACCAAAAACCAGGGTAAGAGAATTCAACTATGGGGAAGCCGTCCTGCGCAGTCACCCTCTCAGCAAAGCCAGCAACCAAATTCAGCGCTGGCCTTGCTGACAAATGGGAAGGACTATACCACATTGTAGGCAAGCGAGACGTCTACTGGGCCGAAGATATACGCAGATGAATCCGAAAGGCCACCCGAGGTTAGATACGACCATACCCAGGGGACATGCTGACACTTGGGGATGACGAAGATGAAGGAGACACACCTGGCCAATCAGGGGATGAAGACGAACCACCACCCAAAAGGGTAACACCCGAGACAAGGCCAGGACCCTCGACAAGACAGAGCAAACGCCCATGATTGACAATGCTCCGAGTTACATCGCGCCATGGAAGCCAGATTTAGAACAATGCCAAGGTGCATTCTCCGTCAGATCAATGCCCTCAACGTCACGCAGCTTACGCAGAAAAGATTACACCCAAAACAAAATCCAGTGGTTCCGAATTATCCTGGCAGAGTCCACTTGACAGAGAACCCTCCGCAGATCAAGCCGCGTTAGGGAGCAACGGAAGCACATTCCATGAGAGGGGTAGGAATCACCCAGGCGCCTACCTCTCCACCTGGTACAACTAACAAACCGGAAGTCGAGGCCATCCCAACTATGACAAAGTCAACGACTGGCTCTGATGAAGTACAAGATGCCACTAGCCACCGAAACACCAAGCTCCAACGAGTGCTCCGCCCCAACATCTTGCCACGCAGGAAGAACAGCCTGTCGGGACGTTGAGCTCTGATGAGAGTACTCCGCCCCAACCACCTGCCCCACAGAAAAACCTGCCAGCTGGGACGTCGAGCTTGGACAAGAGTGCTCTGCCCCAGCAACAATCTGCCACGCAGGACAACACGCCTACCAAGACGTCAGCTGCCATGCCGGAAGTGCTCTTCTGCCTCTAGAGCCTGCGATGCAAGAACTCCTGCTACCCTGGATGTCAAGCTCGGACAAGAGTGCTCCGACCCAACCACCTGTTACACAGGAAACTCTGCTATGGGGGGGGGGGGGGGGGGTCGAGCTGCAACAGACGTGCTCCATCTCCAGGTCCTGCGACTCAGGAATACCCGCAGACCCGGACGTCGAGCTGCCACATGGAAGTGCTCCGCACTGCCATCTTGCTACGTGAAAAGCAGCGTTCTTCGAGAACGTCTATGCTACCCACTACCCCTCAACCGGCACATCACCCACAGTGGAGGTCGAGGTGAATCTCCCTTCTACTGCCTCGCCCCAGGACCTGCCCACACACTGTCGATACCACCCACGATATAAGCTTACTTGTCTCAATTTTTTAATGCTTTTCAGCATTAAATCTGATTTGATGTGTAGGTACACAATTATATCTCTTAATACATTTTGAAAGTGTATATGTGAAGATCACCTACACGAAGAATGCCATTTTACAGGAGGGTATTTTTATACTGTGCTTTGTATGCTTATATTTTGGTGTGTGCTTTATTTGCAATATTTTGTGCACCTACTCATTATTAATACCAAAGACTCTGAGTGTCAAAGTTCCCCAAACATGGTGCAAGATATTTTTAACTTCCATTTTTGGGTGTTTATGTATATTGTATTAAGTGACCAATGTGTGCACAATTTTCGGCAAGTCATGCATGTAGTGTACTCGCTTAGCAGGTCAACCCAGGTATTGAAGGGCCTGTGGTTGTCTACCTCGCAATCAGTCACGTAACTATTTAGCTTGCTGACAGACACGAAGGTTCCATGGAAAGATTTTCCTTTTCCCTTCTTAACTCATTGCAGCAAGCTCCAGGATAGTAATGGCGTTTCCCCGCCTTCCACGAGTAAGGCGATGATTCTTTCCCATTTTCCATTCGAACCAGGTCGCCTACACCTGGCCAGCGTAGTAACCTTCAGCACTCAATTGCCTGGTAGGAGGTAGCACACATCGCATGTTTATTGAGACTTCAATAAACATACTTTCGTTTCCTACCTTTCAGTATTTATTTCTTAGAGTATCTGTCTGTCTGCCTGCTAGATACACTACTGACAAGAACCGGGTAATTGATATAACTGAATTAACTTCAACTACGGGCGCCCTTCAGAGGTCCGTCATATTTTCTAACATACCCATTACATGACCATCTGTTGCTTTCCAACTGCCACAGCACTGTACCAGTGCTGGCGGAGAGGAACAGAGGAGCCACAACCACTGGTAACACCTTCACCCAGGGTGAAGTGACAGTCTCGAGTTGCCTTATCCCACAGCATTGTTAGTGCTGGGATATCTTGTAGCTTGAGACCTGCTGCCCATTCCTGTGTGGACGCACATCCAGTGACGGCATTGGTGACCCAAACAGCTTCCCGTCTCTGATCAGCCAGCAAAGCGTAAGGGATCAATGGAGACTTTACAGAGCCTGGTCAGCAAGCCAAAACCACACTGACACTATAAATTGTGTTTAATTTGTTCGCATCATGGTGCACATAATATACTGTAAGCAACGACTCAATGCCTTACAATCATAGGCACGGCCAGAAACGTAGGGAATGAAACGCAGTGTTCCTTGCCGCCAGACAGTTGAGTGCACTTCCTCAACCTACACCGGAGAGGCAAGCAGAACGGGACCGCTCCACCAAACTCAGGCACGAGTCAGTATTGACTGCTCCAGTAACTATATTATTTGTATCTCCCTGTCTACGAATTCGCCCCTCATGCCATCCCGGGGTACAAGGGTTGTTAACCGATACTTAAGTAAGATTCGTCTGGGATAACATCCACTTCTGGATCAATGAAGCTCACCTGTGGAATCGCCGTTTCGGTGTGGGCCAAGCTCATTATGTCTGGGTAAAACCACCACAACCACAGCACCCAAGAAGCAGGAGTAAATACGTATTAACCTACACCCCTCGCCGTCTTTTTTATCTAAACCATCCCGCTTTGTAACGACAAAATCCACCTCATGCTACTATCTACGGGCACGCATTAACTGTAATAACTTAATATAGCTTAAGATAGATTTGAATCCATTTCATTCTTGTATACTATAAATATAGTTAAACAACTACACCTCGCCTTTTATCTAACCATCCCGTGTGTCTAGACAAATCCTTCAACTCAGCCTACGCTTACCGCACCATTAACTTGGTAATAACTTAAACTATATGCTTAATGATAGATTTGAATCCATTTTCTATTTCTTGTATACTATAAAAATATTAGATTTTAAACAAGTTAATAAGTTTGTTGAATTTGCTTTGATCGTTTTCAGAAAATATATGCTTTGGTAGTTGATTGTAAATACTTAAGACCTGAATAGTAAAGGCTTTTTCCAAACAGTGAACTTGTATGTTGTATTACCCTTAGTTTATGTGCATTTCTTGTACAATGGCTGAGTACATGTATGGTGTATTCAGTAAAAGTGTTTTAATTTGATGCTCTTTGAAGAGGGGTTCTGTAATTCACTTCAGTTATAATGCGTAGCACTTTTTTTTTGCAACAGAAATACCTTAATAGCACTGGCAGTGATTCCCAGAATTCAACCCCAAAACCATCATTGAGTGAAAGAAAGCATAATATGCCTTCTTTAGGGTTTTGAAATCTGTTAAATTTTTCAATGCTCTTGACAGATAAATGGATGATAATTTATTTTCCAGTTTAGTTATTTGCTCTGTCGATGTTAATCTTTTATCTATATATAGACTCAAGATTTTTACTACTTCTGTTTCTTTTATAGTGCTGCTATTGTGTGTGAATAGGATTTGTTCTTTGTGTCTGCGGTTTTTGCTAAATATGATCAACTGAGATTTATCCCCGTTCATTACCTATTTATTCGTTTGAACTCATTTTTCCAGTATCATTAAGTTCTTCTCAGAGACAAGACTAATTATTTCTGGATTACTTCATTAACCAAAATACTGGTGTCATCCGCGAACAATGTAAGATTCCCATATTTTATATGTTTTGGCAAGTCATTAAAATAAACAACAAAAAGCAAAGGCCACAGAATACTTCCCTTGGTACTCCAGTTTTAATTGTTTCCCATTCTGATGTTACTTTATTATTTTCACTACTTATTTCAACAATCTGTGTTCTATTAAATAGATAGGATTTTAGTAGATTTAACGCCATTTCATTGATTCCTATGTTACTAAGTTTTTGAAGTAATATGCTATGATTCACAAAATCAAAGGCGTTAGATAGGTCACAAAATATGCCATAGGCATGATCCCCTTTATAGTGTGCTTCTGAAATAGCTTTTGTTAGTTGAAAAACTGCAGATATTGTAGATTTGTTTTTTGAAAACCACTTCATCGTTTGTATATTAATTTATTAATTACTAGATACTGAGATAGTCTATTATGTAATATACTTTTGAAAACGTTTGAGAATACTGGTAGTAAACTAATTGGCCTGTAGTTTTCAATTTTATGTTTATCATCTTTTTTATATATTGGTAACATTTTTTGCTACCTTTAATCTATCAGGAAAAACACCTTGATTAAAAGACTCATCTTTGGAGGCTGCAGTATATAGTTACAACAAGATTTAAGCAAGCTATTAGACAATCCATGAATATCTTGTGATTTTTTATTTTTTAACCAAGTATTGTTTTATAAATTTCCTTTTCATCTGTTGGGTATAGAACAAATAGAGAATTGTAATTTACAAAATACCTATCTTTTAATTCCTATGTTATAGGAATCCCCTTATAAACATTTAATTTACTGCTAATATTCATGTAATGAGAGTTAAAATATTTGCTATTTCTTTTTCGGATGTAATGATGGCATTATTTATTTGAAGTGTTATATCCTTTTTTTTTTTTATATATATATTTATTTCCTAGTGCATTACTGATTATTTGACACACTTCCTTTGGTCTATTCATGTATTCTCTTATCTTATTACTTGTATACTTTATCTTGACTACCCTAAATAACTTACGATAGATTTTCTTATAGTCCTTATAATACGTAGTAAATTTTGTATCAGTTGTTAGTTTACCAAGTCTATACCATTCAGGTTTACTGGTCAGGCAGGTGTAATTTGTTTTGTAACGCAAAGAAAGGATCCTTCAAAATGACGTAAAAATGTCTTCAAGAATGTGTTATAGTTAGTGTTTACATCATTAAAGTCATTAAGTTCTAACCATTTCTCAGCAGCTAACTTATTAAAAAAATATTTAAGGTTTTCAGGACTGTTAATTTCTTACTTTTCTTATTGTTGTTTTCCTTCCAGTAATATATTTGCTTTCTAATCTAAATTGAATAATTTGTGCATAATGATCTGATAATACTGGATCTCTATTTAACACTGTGAATTGCATGTTGGTTTGAGCAATTACGTAATCTATTGCAGTGGCATTATTGGAAGTGTAATGAGTGAAACCTTTTAATTTATTTTCCAAACTATGAGAATTAAATATATTTCCAAGTTGCTGTTTTTCATTTACATCTGAACTAAAGTCAATATTGAGGTCTCCACAGCGAATTATTCTCTTATTATATTTTTGTTTATACACCTGTATTAAAAATAATTCAAGTTTTATTTTTATTTTAACTTTTTAACATTGCTTTTTGGTGGTCTGTAAAGTGGAATAAATAAGATAGCAGTATTGTTGAAAATAGCTTGAATTACAGAGCACTCAAATAACCCTTCCTCAGTGCTCTTTTTAAGTACTTCTTTAACATGGAAAATGTCAAGTACAGATTTGTGTACAAGAATACAACTTCCTACATATCCTATACTATTTCTACAAAAAATACTACATATTTTATAGCCTGTTATCCATTTCATATTGCTTTCAATATTTGTTAGCCAATGTTCTGTCACACATATTATTCATGGAGTTAGGTACAAAGAATTTATAAATATCTCTAATTGTGGTGATTTGTTCCTCAAAGATTGTATATTAAGGTGTAATACATTAATAGAGGATGTTTGTTTACTATCTTTGAGATTGATATCATTGATGTGGCAAGCATTTTTCTTTAGTAATTGTGGAGTCAGTCAAAAACAATCTGGTTTGATGGTATGTTGATACTGTTGTCGTTGGCTGAAAAACTGCTGCTGTTGGAGTTGCTGTTGTTGTTGCTGTTGGATTAGCTGCTGCTGTTGGTAGTGGAGCAGCTGCTGCTGCTGTCATAGAAGATACTGACATATTTGAATCTCTTGCTGTTGTTGAAGTTGCAATTGATGGTGTAGTAGTAGTTTGAAAATGCTGCAACTGCTGGTGCAGGTGCTGCAGCTGTTGTGGTAGTATTCGTTGGAGATTTTGGGGTGAATGGGTTTGTTGTTGCTGGTGTTCGAGTTGCTGCTGTTGGTGATGCTGTTGCTGAATTCAATATTGATGCTTATATAATTGTAAGAGTTTGTAATTATACTGTTTATTTTGAATATCCTTTAGTACATAGTCAATCTGATTAATTTGTTGAATTTTGGCCCTAGTTGTTTATTTGTAAGAGAGCTGCTGCACTTGTGTATTGGGTCACATCTACTTAGTTGTTTAACACCTGTTTACATCCTGATAAAGCAATGGCTTTTTAATTTAAACTATTATTGAATGCATTTGATTTGAATACATCTATGATCATACTTGCAACTTTGTTCTTCCCTTTACTATTTGTTATGCAGACCATGCATAGTAAAAAAGTCTCTGGATAAGTTAAAGACATCAATTACTTCCCAAAGCTATATTGTAAACAAATGTGTTTGATTTTCTTGTTCATGTCTTGAATAGCATGATTTACGCAAGAACTAGATGCCAGATCATGTCTGGGGGATATATTACAAATAGCCACATTGGTGTGGCTCATTTTAGGAAACAAACTCATGTTTTTTCTTACATCTACTGCTTAATTTTTGTAGACAACATTGCCTCCTGCATAAATGACGAGATCATTTTTTGAATACACGCACCTGGTTTAACGAATCCCTGGATATCACCATCATATATTTTATGCAACACTTTCATGGCTAGGCCACGACCTTGACTTGCTGTATATAGTTGGATTTTATTTTTCATTGGTAGGTTCTATAACAACTTTCCATTGTGTCTAGCTATTCAGAGTGTACAAAAAATGTAAATAAAACATTATAAAACATTATAAAACTAAATTTCGTGCATATTTCGCTACTGTAGAAAATAATAAATCAACTTGCCTCCAAAATATTGTTCCAGTTTGTTTGTAAATACATTTTTTCTCTTGTATAAATTCAAATATTTTCAAAAGTAAAATAATTAATCTCTTTGAGTTTTAGAAAGTAATATTGGATATTAATAGGATAACTTGCATATTTAGGATTTTTCAACAGCCAACTAACACACTTGTCGGGCAGATTCTGTTGTAGTATTGTGAACACTTAATAAAATATAATGTGAGATTCCATCGTGCTCTAACATCTTGTAGGTGTGCCATATCATGTTCGTCGGGTTATTGTGACTCCAGCCAAACAAGTAGGGTTAGTAAAAAAAAAATGATATAGTAGTAACCAAGGTTAACAAATAAAAGTAAAATGCTTTACACAAAATTATTTAAATTTACATACATTGATGCCAAATGACTGAAATGACAAAATTATCAACACATTCAGTCGACACAATCTAGCACATGCACACTCAGAAGTCTACTGTACCACAGATTGAAGAACATTATTTTTCATGACCATTCTTACCCTGAATATAAAGCTCTGACACCTTCTTGTTTTGATATTTGCAGCAAGGCATCGATCATGCCACGATACTTGAGCTGTGCATGTTTACTGTCAATTTTCTGACCTTGAACCTGTAACCGAGTCTTTGTGGTATCTATTGGAAATGTTCCTGCAATTAAAAGAAATCTCATTTGTTGATATGGCTAACAAATATACACAAGTTTTAGGCTGCACAGTTCAAGTAATGTAGGCTAATACCATTCCAATCCACAGTCCTGGGCGTGGTTGGCAGCATCTCTCCATGCTGTCCTATGTAAGCTTAGACTGACTGTAAAGGACACTGCACAAAAATGATTATACAATGCAAGTGCAGAAAGCACTCCGACAACTGCCCAACCAAATAATAAAAAAGGATAAAACTAACTCCCTTAAAAAACTTTTCAAAATTAGCAAAACTAAGTACCACTATACTAGCAGTTAATAACTGTCACAAACCTGAAAACTAAATTTTTATCTTAATAAAAACCACACTGATAACCTGCTTAGGTGACTCAATAATCATATAAATAGGTTATAGTGCTACGTTGCATAAATACGTACCAAACTCTGCCGTACAGGAAGCCAAACCTCCATATATAAAGGGCTTCCAACTGCCAGCAACTTCTCCCATTCCACTTTTAGCTACAGCTTGAGCCGAGCCTGTTATGGGCGGCACCCCTACTCCTTCGTCGAAATCCTCTGTAGCCCTGCACATGTGACCAGAATATCACGCGCATTCTGGGGCAAAACAACTGACTTATTTTAAGAATAAAAACTGCCAACAATTTTGTTTATTTTTAAACTTCAATGTGACATTAAGTTACCTATCCTTAATACAAAGCCGGATTCTATTATTAAATCATACTCAATGTTTCCACATTTTATGTCACAAAAAGTATAAGCTATAAAACCGCAATATTGTCCTTGAAAACTAAAACATTTAATACCGGCCATTTCACAATATTAAAATTTGCGAATTCACAAAAACACGAGTAATAAAAACATCCTGTGCAATTATTTAACTTAAAAAAAACCCGGTGATATGGCAAAAACCAATATTCATCGGACACAACAAAATCAACTTACACTGTAACTTTGAAAATAATCTCTTCAGCGAAAATAATACTGACAGCAACAACGTAGACAAAACCATAGACAGACGAGAATAGTTAACAGACATATCGACAACAGAGACAGCGTTTACTGCTCCAAGTGATCGGACGGAGAACCAACTTCAGCTTTTGGTGCCAGCAGCAGGAAAATGGTTCTTTTACATGACACTGTCACAGTTATGATATGCAAACGGACGACGGAATTGTGGTGACGGCCACACAAAAATGCTAAAACGGATCGTGTTGTCATAACTCTCCTGTCGTTAACTAAGGCGTCATGGTTATGACGGCTCGGAAGTGTAAATAAACAGATGTTCGTAGAGCAACAGCACGAGAGTCGGGAGTTTTTTAAGTTGGATAATTTGTCCGTAATTGTCAGCCAAAAATCGACACCTTCAACTATGACAGCTGCCAACCAATGAACAGTTGATATCGACAAATTTGTACGTAAGACTGTAGAGTCTGGTCTACAGGCCAATGTACTCGCGAATTTTACAGTTCTCTATGAATAGGCGAATTGAATCTCAAACAATTATTTATGCGTTGAACATATTCTAATTTTGTGTATGCCTAAATAATTTTTATATTTTAAAACAATTCGTGTTTCATACATATAAAATATTACATGAAAAATATTCAATATATTAAAGAAATGCATTTATTCTAAAGTGTAATCAAATTGGGAGACAAAATATTTGACATTTAAGCGACTTCAACAAAAAAAATCTGGCAACCCTGGTTCTGTTCAAGTTAGGTTTTTTCTCCAGCACAAAAGAGTTGAAACGATGTCCACAGTACGAGTATTTATTGTATTTACACTGTAAATCTGAATCAATGAGAAATTCACTGTTTCAATCGGTCAAAAGTATCTGACTGATGGTGCAGCCATTTCAGCCAGTGTCTATAGCAACTTGCTCCGTCTCTTATGATTTTCAAAATAAAATGGGCGCCGGTAAACGTGATTCAAGTAAAGTGACAACGAATAAACTAATATAGCCAATACAAAATGCTTTATAAAATGTCCCTACTCTTTCAAAACGCCATTTCACGAAGTCATATGAACACTCAGCCTTTCATTTCGTTTCCATGTAATTATCACAGTGCTCTGTTTGAAGGTTTAAGCTGTATACAATATGGTGAAGTTAGTGCACTTGTATACTCTTCGTTTTAACAATCCCAACGGTACCCATTAAACCAGAAACCTACATTAAGGGTGTACAATTTAATCTTCACGATTTTACAGTGAAATATTAACATCTATATTTCTCCCCAGGAATTTCGTCTTGGCTTGATAGCGCAGATGGCAAGGTAACTGCCTTTGTGGATGGGTATACGAGTTCAATCCCACTCCCTTGTAATTTTTTTTTAATTATGGTAAATTGTGCAATATAAATAATAAATTATCGTAAGTATGTTTATTTCACATAATTATTGTGCTGCATTCGATAAATACAATATTTAATTCGCCACTGTGATCAGCTTATTTACATTTTATTTAAAGTAGGATAAGAATTAGCATTACCGTGATTTCAGTTATATTATATTATACATTATTGTTGATTATCTGTTACGTTATTGTAAGAAAATATTTATTTCTAGAATTTCTTTGTATAAAAGCAATAATATGCAAGTAACTGTACAGTGCAATTGGCTACCTGTGTTTTTTTTATATAGCTTTGGTTTGTATTATTGCTTTTAAGCAAAGATATTCTAGAAATAAGCATTTTCTGTTAATAACATAAACTATGAGCAGTAATAATGTATCACATAAAATAACTAAAAATATTTCATCACACCGAGATTTGAAATCTAAAACCTAAAATATACAGTATATGAACCTGCACACTATCCCACTTTTTTTTTTTTTTTTCCTTCATTTGACATTGTCGTGACATTTTATATTGACGAAGCTCTAGTGAGGCCGTCCTGCTGACAGATTCCCAGTGCGACAAGCGAACTGAAAATCTGCTGTGTCGGAGGCACCGGGGCACGAACCCGCGACCCTCTGACTACAGGTCGGCCACCCTACCCCTCAGCAACACACACAACTTGGAAAATACTCTGTGTAAAAGGATATATTAATTACACAATTACACAGATATCAAATATTTTTAAAGTTATGTTTATCGTCTTATTATGACCGTGGGGGCAAATCGAAACGTTTCCAGTTACTTATGGTTACATTATGTTTCAATTTGTACATAAATACGTTTTATAGAACTAGTAATTCTTTTGTACACGAACATAGAAAATTTAAGATTATTACTCGTGCAGCAGCCATCTTGTCTGTCGCACAGTGGGCTTCAGTCACGGCTGTTTATATATGGCGCCACACAAATGATGGGCGCACCATAGTTATGATGCCCAATGATGCGCTTAAATACGATCCATGCTCGCTTTTTCACATGAAGCGTCACAGCAATGACATGTCGCACCTATGATGAGCCAAATTACTACCATGCTCGCCCTGCTGAGGAACGTATGAGAAAATTGTACTAATTTTAAATATTTTAAATATATATTTATTTGGTGCGATATTTGAAAAGACTGAAAAGTGATCTTCAAGGTTTAAAAATGTGTTAGAAGAGGATGCAACAGTTTTCTGTGAAAATCTAACAACCAATCTAGGATCGAGATTCGAACCAAGTTGGTCCAACTAGCCATAAGTGGCCTATAGCTAAGATTATAAAGCCGGATTTGCAATCTCTTAAGTAACACCAAGAATGTACATGACATGTCAAAACCCGCACACAACAGTCATAAGCACACTGCGAACTTATTCTGTTAAGTCAATCGTAAACCCACCTTTAAGAGAGCGTTATATTTTATATCTTAAGTACAAGTCAAGACGAAGTAGCTAATCAGAGCACGATGAGAGTTGTTGGTGGGAAACTGTATTTACTTCTTGTATTTAGGTTATGTCGTACTGTAAAATCGTATTAAAGTAATTATTTTTAACGAGAGATAGTATCCTCTTAGTTCAAAGAACAGTTCATCGCCACATTTTCTTTTGTGGAAGAGGTTATTGAATTTACTTTAATTATCATTTTCAGATTTATTGACGTAAATGCCTGATGTTGGCATCTACGTCCTTTTCCAAAATGTTTCACTTTTTTTTTAACCATTAAAAAAGCAGTAACCACAGAAAATTTAATATATGTATAATATCCATTTTTCTAAGTAATTTTGGTTGCTTACATCTCCTACAATTTTGATTGGCTAGACTCGACAGTTGCTAATTCAATCATAAACTGCAAATCAACTTATTGTCATTTTACGGTGCTTATCGAGTCATTAAGTACAATTCTTAATTCTTCAGTCTTTAATCATAAACCCACCTTAAGGTATGTTTACGATTGACTTAGCAGAATAAGTGTACCATGTGCCTTTGATGTAATTCACTGTATTCAAGGATATTAGTTATTAACTGTCATGTGCGATCTTGGCATGACTTTCGATACTGTTATATTTTAAATCTGAAGTACAAGTCAAGACGAAGTAGCCAATCAAAGCCCAGTATCTTTTGTTTTTTGCAGGGAACTGTATATACATCTTGTATTAAGGTTATATAATATTGTGAAATTGTAGGAAAATACACTATGTTAATCAAGAGAAAGTATACTATTACTTAAAAGAACTGTTCATGGATATGCTTTGTTTCTTAAAAGGGGTTATTGACATAGCTTTAATTAACAGTTTCAGATGTACTGATGTAAATGTCCGATGTTGGCTTAGGCTTCCCCTTCTAGATGATATCACGAGTTTTTTTAAACGATTATACAAGTAGTAACCACAAATCATTAAATATATGTAAATAATCTCCATTCAAATCCATTTTCCAGGTTATGCCAGTTTCTTTTGTCTCCGATGATTCTGATTGGCTAGACTTAACAGTTGCTAATTCAATCATAAACTGTATATCTTCTCATTGTTCATTTTCTGTGTGCTTATCGAGTCATTAAGTTAAATGTCTTCATATTTAATTATAAACCCACCTTGCACCAACAACCAAATATGTAACATTTAAATCATATATATATATATATATATATATATATATATATATATATATATATATATATATATATATATATATATATAAACACACACACATGCATACATATATGTGTGTGTTGGTGTGTGGGTGTGTGTGGCATTCCCCCTCAAATGACATTCCATTCAATAGAATCTAAGTGTCCTTTGTAAACAACAAAATAACACTATCACACTTCTGCATGACACAGAGTTCATTGCACCCACTATTTCAGATAACTTAACAAGTTCTTGTGCTGATGAGGCTCTCGCTACATATTCTGCCTCTATTGAAGATAAAACTACACAAAATTGTTATCTAGAAAAAAAACATGAAATTTGATTGCCATTGTACAAAGCTATAAACTCACTGGCACTTTTTCTACTCATCAAATTTTACTGTAAATACCCACTTGGTATATATGGCGATTGCTCCTTGAGGTAGTTCTCCTACTTGCCAAGTTTCCATTTTTTTGTGTTCCTTCAACTCGTTATTTATAGCCTCTTTCCACCCCCTAACTTGCATTGCTTCTTCGAAGGTTTGAGGCATTCCCTCTGCATTAAAGGAAATTTTACCCTTCTCCCACAACTTGTTTGTTTGTCTTCAGTGAGATTTTCTTCTTCTTCCAGTTCTCCTTCTTTCCCACTTTTATTTACTTCATCTTCAACACATTTTCCTTGGTTTGGTGTTGAAACTGGAATACAGGTAAAGTTATCTTCACTCTTAATTGGTTGAATAACAAAACTGGTTTCATCAAATTTAACATCATGTCCTGTAACTGTGTCAGCAGTCTCAGGAATCCATATTCTATGTACAGTGCGGCCGTATCCTACCATTCTCCCTTTAGTAGCATCAGCTTCGAATTTATCAGTTGGCACAGGAAATTTCTTTAACCACACACAAGATCCAAACATTTTTAGCATCGACGTATCATTTTTCCCATTGTAAATTTCAGCAGTTAATCTGCCCTGAATATTATATGAAGGGCTTATGTTTATCTGTTATACCACAGTAAGTATGGCTTTACCCCAAAGATATTTAGGCAAATGAGATTCAGTACACATGCATCTCACTTTATTTAGCAGTGTCTGATTGAACCTTTCACTGATACCATTGGCCCCCTTTATGTAAGGCAGTGTATGTACTCCAGTCTTATACCTTTTTGTTTGCAAGAATTCTTCATATGATGTGATGTGTATTCACCACCACAATCTGTTATGATTTTTGAATGCCTCATTCCAGCTGCTTCTAATTGTCTCACATAGTTAATCAAGTTCTCTTATGCATCCCTTTCATTTTTAAATATATACAGCACTACAAAATGTTAGTAATCTACAATTATGGTTTGGTAATATTTCTCGCCTTCGAGTGTTAGGGTTTGTACTGGACCTCCTATATCGGAATGGAGATATTCACCTTTTCTACTTGATCTGGCACTGGCAAATCTTGAAAAAATAATCTCTTTGACTTTCATTCATTGCATACCCCAAATTCCTCACTGTGGAATGGCAAACCCAGTTGCGAAGGCATTCTTTTCCAGAGTGACCTAACCTTCGAGGCCATAACAATTAATTAGTACTACCACATTCAGCTCCTATCGGCAAGTCAAATACAGATACAGATAAATTTCCTACTTGTCAGCATTTCATTATCATTTCTAATAATGCAACCATTTTGCAGGGAAAAAACACTGCGTCCTGACTGAATCATTTTTCTCACAGACAGCAGATTATGTGATAAAGATGGCACTATCAGAGCCGATAATTTATCATGGTCTTTTCAAATAGCAATTTAATAGATCCTTGCTGATTTGATTTTAATTTTTCACCATTTGCAATACGAATAAACACAGGATTGTCCAATGTTATAACATCAAACATCACAGATACTACATTTGATGTTACCAAATGGTCGGAAGATCCATTATCTATAATAAAGCTGACATTCCCTAACATCTTTGGATCTTCATGAGAAAGGGCAACCATTTAGTTTACCACAGTAAGTTCGGAACATTTAGTCACTGCTGTACAATTACGAACATCACCCCCAAACCACAATTCAGAGACATCCGACTCATTTTCCGCACAGTCTATTGGTGCTGATTCCATGTGGTTAGACCATTGGATGGGTGAAGGGAATTTTGCAAGTGGTGAGATTTTTAGGTTAGGATATAGTTGTTAACTTTGTTACCCGGGCGCCAGGCACTGTCACAGCAATTCCATGAAATCTTGGTAGAGCTAACTCTTCTGATCTCCAGGCCAAGGACCATTTACCCAGGATGTAAAACTCCACGTTGAACTGCTGTTCACTTGATATCGAATGTTTATTAATATTGATAATTATTTAAGTCCCTTTTGGTAACCTGTCTGGTGGGTACCATGCTGTACTGATATGTTACACGGTATTACCCAGTGACCTATAGGTTGACCACATGCCAAACACTGAATTAGCTTGAGATATTACACAATGATACATACAGTTCACACTTAATACAATTGTAATACAATATCGGATATTATAAGGGTCCGTGCCCTGTCAAACCTTGCGGTCAGGAATGAAAAATATGCAGAAGTCCTGTTTCGCATGTATATCAGTTCCGTTTAATTACTGTTCTCTGTTTAGTAATCACTTACGTTGCTTAACAGGCACCACCCACTAGTTATAGGCTACACAGTAGAAAAGATCCGAGGGTCACACAATGTAATTACGATATTTTAAGTTATCCTGGGCAATTCAAATCGCAGCGGAAGAGGGAAGGTGTCTCTGGCAGCTAATTAAAATGGTTCTGGTTACATTGATGGTCTATTACAATGAAATGATATGTCTGAGGTTGAATGCCACCGGTTGCACAGAAACACAGACTTGTGCTCAGCGAACCTTAGATGCTACTAATTTGTCCGACTTGGCACCCTGACCACCCGAGCAAGGATTAGAATGCCAAGCGGGAACTATTTTATGCGGTACACACAACAAAACCCTTGATTAAACTATATATATATATCTTACCTGCTACACGTCCAACATAATATCTTAACGAGACATTTTTGCTACACAATAACAATACAAAATACTTCTTATTAATGACGTGAAGGGTGAAACAAATGGTGTGAAACTACACATTGTAATAAGACATTCTTTACTGAGAATTAAATAAGAGGGGCTACAACAGGGCGTAAGTCTATACTCCTTCTCTTAGGAATGCCATACAACATTCGCCATTAAGACCATTGATATGGCCCCATTGAAGTGCACCACATGCCCTCACCCTTAATACCATTTGTCCGGCCGAGACCTGCAACATTGCTACAGCAGAGCTGTGTGCTCTACCGACGGGCAGAGCATATGCCAGGTCGCCGGCGAGCGATCAGGATCGACACAGTGCAGAGCAGTGCAAGGTCATGCTGGTGCTGAGTGGCCGGTGGTTGCCATGGTAATGTTAGAGACTCGCAAGGTGGAAGAATATGGAAATATACCTGGAAATATTTGGACTTGGAAGCCCATGATCTATACCGGAGAATTTGTAATGTTCTTATTAAAGGTTTCATTGCTTGTTGTGTTTCTCAGTTTCTTTCGTGCATTGTTAATGTATTATCATTTGTCTCATCATGCATCCAGTGTTATGTCCATATCATGCACCAGTGTTATGTAGCAGGGATAATTATGTATTACTTTGGTGTGAGTTTTGGTGATTGTTCCATATTGTGTATCTAAATTGCTCAAAAACCAATGTATTATGTATCCAATGGTAAAAAAAATCGAGACAAAAACCACCAATTACGTATCCAACCACGGCCCGGAAAAAGCCCAAATAAAATACAAAGTTCCCCCCTGCGAATCCAGTTCACCTTGAAAAAGATGGTTTTTACCTAAAGTTTCCCTTTGCGTATCCAGGTGACAAAACGTAGAGGTCCGAAAAAGGACAACATTGCATATCCAAGCAGGAAGGTGAGAAATTTGTGCCAGTCCCACTTGTTTCAAATAGTGTATCCACCCTAGTTAGTGGGGAGGAGGAGTTTCGACCTATACCCAATTATTTCCTATAGCTTATTCAAACCGTGGTATATCGAGGTGCCAAAAGTTACTATATCTAAAAGTTTCCTATCGCGTATAAAAAAAATTAATTTTTTCACCTTTTTTTCATCCTTTTTAAATACAAGAGATTCGTAATGCATTATTTTAAAGAGAATATTTATTTATTATTAACATTTTTTTTTATAAATTTAACCAATCACTAAAAGTGTACACCAAAATCGTGTACTGTTACAAATTCAATTTTTTTTATAAATATGACAATTTAATGTACAATTTTTCACATATACGCCATCCCTAAAATGGTATGGTAAAAGGTGTGCAGTAAAAAATTCAACTTTTTATAAATGTATCAATATAGATTTTTATGTTTCGTTTATACGCAATCCCTTCTTTATATAATTTACCTCAACACTCGAAACTAGTAAGTCCAAAGTCCGCGAAAGCAGCAGCGTATGCAATTGCATCCGCCTCCGACCAAAGCGGTCATGACCAACATGAGAGTGCTATGCCATTTTGGGATCGTGAATAAATGTAATATTTTAAAAATCAAATTAACTCAATATTTGAAACGGGCAGATCCAAGTTTTGTGGATACAATAGATGCAAGTACATTCGTCGTCATAGGGCGGACCCATCATGACCTACTCGACTATTTTAGGCTTTGTCCGGATCGTTAATGAATGTTTTTTTAAAAACAATTTTACAGGTGACAATTACCCCTTTTTTAAAAACTTTCACAAACAGCAACTCAATTAAACTTTTCTTAAACTAACACAAACCACACACCATTCAAATACTTTTAAACATACTCAAACAGCAACTCATTCAAACATTAATTTTGAACTGAAACAAATAGCAAGTAATACAAACTTTTTTTTAAAACCAAAACAAACAGCATGCCAATCAATGATTATTTTTTAACTGAAACAAACAGCTACACTGTCTCACTCGCACCTGTAAATTAAAACACACAGCAGACTATTCAATCGTTTTTAAAACTCAAACAAACAGCTACACGGTATCACGCGCACATGTCGAAATGCCCTTTACCCACTAGGGTGCAGGCTACTCAAAAATACCTCACTCGTGAATTTACCATACATACTCCTACACTTAATCATGGGGCAAAAGCGATCTCGGCTACAAAACTTTTGCGCACAAATTTCACGGCTTAGTTCCCAATTAAAACATTACAATACTCGCAATATTCGCTAAATATAGCGTAGCAGAGTCTTTCTTCTTCATAAAAAAATTATGAGAGGTTAACACTATGCAACATGAGTCTTTTGAAGGTTTTCTTTTCTGGGTTACTATTTATTGAGAAAATATTTGCTTTGGTTTACACAAATTTTTCAGCAAGGTTAAATGCATACTATATGTCAAACAATAACTGGCCGCAATGTTACTGTTCCATTCCATTCATTTGTACAGCGATGCCAAGATTTTTTACACAACACGATCATTATCACAATTCTACAACAGTTTAAAATATTGAAAAAAACTTAAATGGTAACCACAATTAATACAGGGCACATTCCTTTATGTTGCAACACTTAAATTAATATTTGGCAATTTAAGTTGCTCTCGGAATGGACCTCGCACGGATGGTGAAAACTGTTATGTGCACGGGGAAGTTTGCTGATGGTGACGCCTATGAAAATTTACGGGTGGTTTGGTGGAATTTTCGCCCATCCAAAATGCGATGTCTCAGAGTATTGCCGGCGATGGCGATGACCGGTGCCCATGCGCACCTCTTCAAATGCAGCCATTAAATCGGCCCTCGGACGGCAGCAGAAACACTTTGCGACTCATAGAAAACGTAAATTCTTCGGGCATGCAACATATTTAGAATTAACTGCACACATCAGATAATGACAGTTTACAAAATGTACCATGCCGGCAACCAGTCAAATGCCCCACGGACATTGGCACAATTTTAAAGTTAACATAGTTCCACTCGGCAAACAAACTCTAATTAAATTTTGCCAGCGACACCAGTCAACTTTATGATCACAGAGTTTGCATACTTTCACAAGTACCGTTCCATTTTAACACCGGTGGTTTTCTACTCCAAGGCACACAACAGAAAAAGTTACTATCATGAACCCACTCATATTCAAGTCACTTTAAGAAACAGTATTCAAATATTGCCACAATAAACTATTAGCTGGGTGCACACCCGGGATGCCTTCTCATAAAAATCACCCCCGTCATAATTGCATCAAATTTTATGCCAACCATGCACACACAATTACATCCAAGGATGGTGTCTAGACCGCTACTCCTCACCAAGAGGAACAGCTGAGACCTTCACCTCTCCCCTCGCGCTTCCATACTCCGCATACGGTCGCGACGTCACCCCGTGCGTTCACCGCATTCTGGGGGGCGACTTTAACAATTACACATGTACTAAACAATATGTGTATCGATTATACATATCCAATAGTATATAAGAGTAGCTCCCTATAAAATATGAAAATATTTTCAATTAATAAGAGTAGGAATAGGCTGGACTATAAGTATAGCAAAATACTATACGATAAAATATGCATACTACAAATACTTATAATACATCTGCCACACTACACAGGTTACCAACTATGTCTTTAAAAAATTACTAAATAACCCTACAAAAATAACCTGATACATCCATACTCGTGTCGCTGTAAATTAAAACACACAGCAGGCCATTAATCCGTTTTTTTTTTTACCAAAACAAATAGCATATCAATCACAATTTAATTTTAAATTGAAACAAACTGCACATCAATTACACATTTTTAAAACTAAAACCAACATCATATCAATCACACTTTTTTAAAAAACTAAACACACAGCAACTCAATTAAACATTAATTTTAACTTGAATCAAATAGCAACTCTATGTGTGTATAGAAATGAGTCCAATAACATGCTTGTAAACCTGACCTTAGCCACACAAGGGCGGCAGTCTGTAATATTTCACAAATACATGATTTGTTGCCAGGTTCATGTGTCAACTTGGAAATTGCGAAAATAAACAAAAATATTGCAGACTTCTGTACGAGATTTTCCCATGCAAGAGTTATTGATGTTTTCAGTTTACCTAGTAAACCACTCGTCATGGTTTACACACAAATCGCAAAGGGAAAACTTTGGTTGCAGAGAAAATACTGAAGTGCTGTAATGCTGAAACCAGATCGCAAGCAGATGTTATAGCTGACTATCATGAGCCAAAAAAACTAAATATCGGCCCTAAACTTCTTTGTATTACTGATAATAACCAGTTTAATTAAGTAGGGCCTGCAACTAATTATCAGCATGAGGTAACTCTACATCTCTGTACAAACACTACTGTCTGTGATCCCAAGCAGAATAAACGTCTAAATCAGCAACTGCATCATTGCCAAAATCACCAGCAAAACTTCAATCAACTGCAGCAGGGGAAACCTAGGGATTCAGATGAGTACTCGCAATTTAGTATATTTCTACAGAATATACTGTCTAGTAGAAACAAAACTAGTGAATTAGAGCTTATTGCAAGTGAACTTTCAGATGTTTCTTGTTGATGTATTTGTGAACATTGGTAAAGCAAGAGGAACTCTTATTTGTGCATGTAAATAACTACACTATTGGAATTTATTTTTGTAGAACTACATTTAAATGTGGTGGGGCTTGTATATTTGTTAAAAATGACATAAATTCAAAAGAAGATCTGGCTTGGAGTGTTTTTCTGTGGAAAAAAAATATTTGAGGTTGCTGCTGTTGAGATTGTTGACGTCTATAACAATGTGTATGTAGTAATTTGTGGTTATAGATCCCCTAATACTGCCATTAATCTTTTATTATATATATAATTTGGATGAATTGTTTTTTTAGATATCCCAAATTGGGCAGAAAGTAGTTTTATGTGGTGATTTCAATATAAATAAAAATGCTCTAAGTTCCACTGAGGTCACACAAGAATATTTAGCAATTCTCCAGCACCATGGTATGATGCTTCTAACTAACTTTGTAACCAGAGAAACACTAACCAGTACATCTGTAATAGAACATGTAATTATTAGCAACAATATATTAAATACATCTTTAAAAATAGTAATGAGCAGTTTGACAGACCATTGTCGTCAACTATTTAAACTCAAATGCTCCAAGCTTGAGACAAATACTTGTTTAACCTGCATTAGGGATTATATTGCATTTCAGTTGTTCAATGATGCTTTACAACTTGAAAACTGGGATTCAGTCCTCAAAGCTACAACTGCTGATGAAAAGTTCAGAATGTTCATTAATATCTTTACTTAGAAATTTGAACAGTATTTTACTTAAAAAAAAACTAAGATCTGTTCAATACTCTTCTCAGTCTGATAAGAGCTGGATTTTAAAAGGTATCAAAATCTCAAGTTAAATATGTAACATCTTTATCATAGAAGCTAATATCATATATTAGCAGACTTTGTCACTTATTACAGAAACTATAAGATAATATTTTTAAAAAATAGTACAAACCTCAAAACAGAAACATGATGAACATATGATATTAAATTCAGACGATAAATCCAAGACTGTCTGGAATATAATAAACAGGGTCAATGGTAAATCAAAAACTACCATTGGAGCCCCTCAATTGGTTGATTTAACTGGAGCCCCACTAAAATCAACTTATTCCACTGCAAATTACATAAACAACCCTTTTGCAACATTCCTAATTAAGTCAGAGCTAATCTACCCATTCAGAGAAAATTACACTGGAAAATAAAATAATCACACTCCACAACGTACGTGTATCCTGTAAATATTTGAATCCATAATAAATAATAGAACAGTCAGTTATCTAACTAGGTATAATCTCCTCTCTGCATCTCAACAATGTTTCATGAAGGGTAGGAATACTGAGTCATCCATTGGTGAATTTGTTGAACTGGTTACAGAATGCAAAGAAAGATCTAAGGGTGCTCTCGGTGTATTCCTGGATTTGTCTAAAGCGTTCGACACTGTTGATCACAAGCTACTCAAGAATAAATTGTATAACGTAGAGATTAGAAGAATTGGAAATAATTTATTGAATTATTTTTTATCAACCAGAAGGCAGGTAATTCAAGTTAATAAAAAAAACATAATGATATTGAGTCCTATTTTCAGCCTAAAATTGTAAATGTGGGAGTCCCACAAGGAAGTGTTCTAGGGCCACTTCTTTTTTTTAAATATGTAAATGATTTAAGTCTCCAATTTACAAATGTGCCTGTTATTTACTTTGCTGATGATACAAATTTTTTGAATCAGATCAACGCTGACACTAAATTAGATGACTTGGCTACTAGTAACTTGTGTGCATTAAATTCTTGGTTCACTTCTAACAAGCTGTTACTTAATTTTGATTAAACGAATTACATATTATGTTCTTCTAAATTAAAAGTAACAAAGCCAAATATCCTGCTAGGCAATACTAAACTTAAATCTGTTGAACATACTCGTTTCCTTGGAATTGAAATTGATGACTATCTTGGAACCAACACACTTGTCTGCTTAATAAATTAAACAGTACTTGTTATATGTTTAAAGTGCTCTCACATATAACCACTAAAGTGTGTATGTGGCCTGCTTATTTTGGTTCTTTTATTCACGCATCAGTTATGGGATAATTTATTGGGGCCAAGTAAATCACACATCTGTCAGTGTTTACTGTTCAAAAGAAAATAATTAGGATGATATTCCAAATGCAGCATTCTGACTGCTGCTGGGATGTTTTTAAAACTGCTGGTATTCTTACTGTACCATGTATACATTTATAAAACGTATTACATTTTAATTTTATAAACAAACATAAATATTGTACAATAACGAAATACACGAACATTATACTCGAACAAATAGGAACTTTAATCTACAGAGGGTCAATAAAATAAAAACCTTGAAATCTGTAATTATTGCTGGTGTCAGATTATATAATAAATTATATTAACTCTAAAATATATTAAACAGTACTCTAAATTTAAACTTGAATTATTTAGGTTCCTCGTAGACAAGTCCTTTTATAAGATTGAAGATTTTGTACAATCATGATTTGTGTATACTGTCCCTGTACCTTAATGATTTATTTCTAACATGGCTGTATTGCTTCTGATTAACACATTTATAGTTTTATATTATGTTTTTATTTATCCGAAAATTTATTTTGTACAATCTGTCAAGTTCTATATACATTATATTGGTGTTTGTTTGTATTTAAAGCACTGTACCTTGTGTATGCATTCTATTAATATTAGTAATGTCTAAATAATTTGCATTTCTGTAACAAAAAAAAAACACTTGTGTGTAATATTTTACTTTATTTATTTTCTCTGATAGCTGTCTTTATAATAAGGCCCTATAGAAATTGTTCTGAAATTTTCCATCATTTTCATAACTCAGAAACATTTATTTGCTTATTTAGCTTTTCTAAGTATATATATATAGAAATTATCCTGATAATTATTCATATTATTTAGTTTAGTAACTCGTTCAATTCTATGTAGTATGTAGTAAATCTGATATGTCATAACCATTGTGCATGGTATTTTGGATAAATAAAATAGATTTAGTGATTGATTGATCAAACAGCAACTCAATTAAATATTAATTTTAACTTGAAACAAACAGCAACACAAACTTTTTTTTTTTTTTTTTATAAATCAAACGCCAACTCAATTAAAATTTAAACTGAAACAAACAGCTACACAATCTCACTCACAGCTGTAATTTAAATCAAACAGCTACACAGTCTCACTTGCCCCTGTAAATTAAAACATATTACATGTCATTCAAACTTATTTTAACTGCAACTGCAACACCAACTCAATCTCGCTCGTGCAGTCGTTCTCCGTACCAATGATTCTTTTTCCAGACATATTCCGCCAGGTTTTCGACCCAAGATTTTTTCTGTCGGCCAAAGCAGGGAATGATGTATCGCAGAGAACAGCACCTTAGCTCGATGTTTTGAATGTGCACCTTCAAAGTCTCGCCCCTCTTCATCTTTAGCACGTTTCGAGTGTTTAACATTCCACTCTTTTCGCTGCATACAAATTTCCTCCTGTAATTCACTTGCATGTGACAGTAGCCATGAATGTCCAAGTTGCTGTAACAACACCAACAGTCTGAAATTATCGTCGAGCCCGGAGCGATCCACTCGCAAATGATTTTTGTCAGGGTCGCCGTGTTCCTCTATTCCACTGGCACCAGGAAGAATTTCGTCGGGTCGTCTCTCTGCACTCCCCCGAAAACCCACTGGCTGTGAACTTTATGTCCTTTGTGGTTCTTGTGTTTAGCCAATTTCGACTCTTCGATCTCGACCACTTTGCCCGGCCTGTCGATGTGTTTCCTGTACATCTACACCCAGTCTATGTATGCTTGGCAGCATAAATTCGACCAGGCGACGACTGTCTTCCCCGAGCACAAAAGTTCGTTAACTATAGTCTGCTGTCGAGGGCACAACTCGATTATCTTGCCCGGAGTCAAGTTTGAAACTCACATGAAACTGCCCTGCCTCGCCTACACTTTAAAGCTGCATTTAGTTCCCACCTCCATTCGCCGTCGGCACCAGTAAAACAAGCCCCTGTTTTCCACCATCTTCGCTTCGTCTTCCTTGCATTATTAACACCATATCGTCGACTTTAGGAAGTCGTGCTCGATGAGAAATGTGTTTATGTCTGGCAAGGAATTTATAACTTGGCTGACATTCAACATTGTAATTGTATATGCCACACACACGATCTTGCGATTGACGAGAGAAAATTGTAAAATTTTTGCGAAAAATTGCTTGGATACGCAATACGGAACAATCGTTGCTGAATTTGGACTTGCTAAACGGAACTTTGCCGGATATGCGATACAGCACTTTACTGCAAAGTAAAAAATTACAATGGATACTTTATAGTACACACTAAATGTTTGTATGGTTTTGCCATTATGATACACAATACAGAAAAATTGCCTGAGTTTTATTTGATAGCATAATGCAAGGCAGAATATTGCAGGTTATAGCAAAATGTAGTGCCTCTCTAGCATGTGGGTCAGCCGAGCCCCGCCCACGCATCAGGCGGGAATGGTAGTCAGCGAGTAGCATCGGGCGAGTGTAGTGTATGTGTCATGAGACCCGGCGTTTCCCATGCACGCCGAGCAGCATTCAACATTTTGGTATGGACATTTCATTGCAATAGACTTTAATTCATTCCGGAACCTTTTTCGCATGTAGCCTGCCGGTTCACCACCCTCTCTTCCCGCAGTAATAACATAGCCTGGGAACTTAAATTCTGCCGTAATTTATTTGTGTCTTAAGACTTTGTAACAGTGTAACAACAGTGGCCGGTCTGATTTGCCACATTCACTGTGTAAGTGCTCTCCTAGGGGGAGATTAAATTTCATCGAATAAATACGACAGTGAACTGAATGGAATGTAGTTTATTTCGATCGCTATATGTGTGTCAGGGGACAGGCCCTAACAATACCCGCTCATACCATGCCTTACGTCATTGATTTTTGCAAGTTTCAATTTTAAGCATTGTTCTGTCTCTTGTGGGCATATGGTTGGTCCTGACAATCCACACATGCAAGTGTTAATGGCTAGTCAGTTTTCTGGGCAAAAGAAGCATTATGGTACATAATCGACCCACTGGCTACCATTTAGAAACCAGCTACAGAATCATCCGTTCAGGAGTAACAATCAATGGGGCAGAGGTCATCAGCATCATTGGCCAGAAGATTTAGTTCGGGTGGATGGCCCGCAACCCCGATATCAGTAGAGTTAACAATCATCTTGATGTCATCTCGCCTGCATCTGGTGCATATCCGGGTAAACCACATTCTTGACCTCTCCTTCACCGCCCCCGAAATCATATACTACACATTTCCGAGCCATTGGACCACGTCGAAATGGTTTGCCCAAGTGTGGCTATTGTCCCATCATGACAATTTTCCCACCTTGGCGACAAGTGACGATGTCACTATTTCCATTTACTTGCACTACCTTGCTCGATGCTGCACTCATCTACACATTACTCTCATTGCACTAAGCACACAGGGGCATTCCTCAATGTGCACCACACACACAGAGCACTTCAGAAGATGTTGGACTTGGTGCATGGCCGGGAGAACCGTCAAGGAGGTGAAGAATGCGAGTACATGTTATACGCTTCCCCATCTGGAGACAGTTCACAGGTCTGGTGTTGCTACGGGCAGCAAAGGGGTTTTCTCGTCTGCTTTCTGGGTCGCAGCATGTACAGGCGCTCATGTAGAGCCACACATGGCTGTGTGGCGACTGATGTCGGTGGTGATGCTGACGTAATGCCGCGGTGCAGAGCGTCTTGACGCCCCTGCATGTGCTGCATGGTGGTGCTGGCTGCTCCTTCCAACAGGTTCGGCGGAGGCAGAACGAGTTGGCTGACTCGCTGCTGCTGCTCCTGTCGTGTCCAATTGTGTTTTCATTTCTGTTGATGGCTCACCGACCATGCTGTCATTAGGAACTACCCGGACCAACAGCAACTACGGTCCAGCGGCCAGATCCATGTGACCTCCAAGTTTGTGCCTTTTTTCTTGCTTACTGTCTGGTAGAGTTGTCATTCCTTTATCAACGGCGCTCGTCCCCGACAACCGCCTTGACACAGTCGACATGGTGACAGGGGAAATGGGTTGCCACCTAGTGCAGGTACCATCGGGATGACCTCTCTCTCTGCTGTTTTCGGCATCACAACATTGGGCATCGTCAGGCGGATGTACCACTTGAAGTACTGGCACCAGTATTGGTGTTGGTGCTAATAAGAGAGCACTTGCTGTCGCTGCGCCATCAACCACCCCTTGGCAAGTCGTCGGATGCTTCCTGTCAGGTGGGGTTGCGCCGAATGGTTCCGGGCTTTCTGTCCCAACTGGTAGCTTTCTTGCTTGATGTGTTGCAGCTGTTTTCACATGACTACCTACCCCAGGCTGCTCGACATCAGCAGTGCCGTCCAGGCTCACCAGGCTCCCTCGTCGAGATGCGGTGGGTCTGCTAGAGAACTTCCCGCAGGAGGTGACACAGCATTTTGTTTGATGGTAGATGCTTGCGGGAGTTTGACATTAAGGTTTCCAATGTGGGTCACTGGGGTGCATCGTGCGACTGTGTTGGTGACAGTACCATATGACACCGGTGCTGCCACCACAGTAGCCCATGATGATCCCTGATGTACTCCACTGCTGACTTGTCTTTGGAAGTATTGATGAACGAAGGATGCGCTGCTGTCTGGGTGGTGCAGCGATCTCCGCGCACAGCATTGTGACCTTCGGCATGATGAGTGATGAAGGCTCAGATACATGGTCCCGAGCGGATTGTAGCAGCCAGTTAGGCACCACTCACGAAACCACCTAAGGTACGCCAGACTATGGATAAAAGTTGTTTTCAAAACATGCACTGATGACCAATTGCACGGTTGATTTAAAAAGGGTGCAGCAAGCTGCCGTCCCGCCCCCATCAATGTCGCGACGACAAATGATGTGCTGCTACTTTGTGTTGCTGGAGCTGGTAACGAGAAGGAGGACATCACGACACCAAGGTGTGGAGGAGTTCTAGGCTGCTCTACAGTGAATTATATGGTGAGCATAACTTCGACCTGGTGGTTAGGTGTAACACTATATCTCGAAACCCCATTGCCACTCTCTAAGTAATAAACTAGCGTTTACTGGCAAGGTTAGGCAACTTAAGAATAATTATAACTTATTTGAGAACTGTACTATCATTGAGTAATTGTTAACTGAGGAACTTAATTCAGCAATGTTTATTGTATTCAAATTCTTGTGTATAATTGATGTTTTAATAAAGTTGTTGTTTTAAAGAATCCCTAGAGTTATTAGTAAACTGTTAGAGCTATGCTAACCCTCTTATGTATCTATCCCCTTCTCTAGTCTTGGTATTCAGTAATCAAGGAGAAGTGGTAGAACAGTGAATAGAGTAGAAGGGGAAATGCTATACTGGTGTAGCGTCTCACGACCCAATTCGTGCTTGGGCGAGTAGGCTCATATTATTTAGAATTTTCAATTGCATTTCGCATAGGAGATTGTGCACATCATACAAGGAAATCACTATTAATTTTAATGTGGCTTTGCTGCACGCTAATCACACTGTATTTTCATTACCATATTATTCGCAGCTGTTTATGTCAAGATATAGCCTCAGTAAAAATTAGCTACAGTGATTGTTTTGTTTTAAATTCTATTAGTCAATTATGTGTAGTAGAGCCTGATAAAGTAACATCTGTTAACCAGACACTCAGGGTATCTTGCGCAGTAACCGATAGTGTGACGGGTCAGTACGCTACATGAACGCATCAGCTTCTTGTGTTGGAGAGTAAGAGACGATTGCAGATCTTGGTGCAACTCAATAGTTTAACTAAAATTCACTATATTTTCTCACTTTCAAGCATCATTTTCTCAATTTATTCTGAAAACACAATTCATTTAATTAATTTCACCCCCAAAAACAAGATAATTTGACCCAAAATCAAGATAATTTGACCCAAATCTGCGTTCACAATCAAGCACACTTAAAAAAAAAAAATACTTTGTTCACTCATAATATATTTATAGCCTTTATTTATGCGAGATATATATTTCAAATTTCCAGTATCCATTTCTTCAAGATCAATTTGTCACAAATCATCAACGCCATACGAAATAACTTTTCTTCTTGGAAAATTTTTTCGTGCAGGTTTATATAATTCATTGATTATTTCTACTCTCACATCGGCCAATTTTTATTTTTAAGAATGTTGATTTTTTGGAATTGCACAAGAGCATATACTTTTCTGGACAAATCGCCCATTTGTTGTATTCTCTTTTTTTTATATTATTATTTTTAGTGATTTTCTTGCACTGCAAACATCATGTATTTTACACTTAATAATAATATATAAAGCTTATATCTATTTAATATTTATATTTCACGAATATTCCTATTGCCTCCACACCTCTCCATCAGCATAAATAGATGCTTTATTTTTATTAATTTAAAAAGTTAAATGATCACCTTTGTTAACATCAAGGGGTTTGCTGTGATCAATTTTTGTATTACTTTTGAAAACTGCCAAATTATTATCAAACATGAGAATATCCGTAACTATTTTATAATCAGTAAAGTCCATCAAATAAGTAAAGAAAATTGGATCATTATCTAAGTGAAGAACATTAGTCAATTTATTCCACTCCGCATGTACATAAAATATATGAGATTGTTTTAAATCATTTAACATTTAATTCTTCACAAAAATCTTCTTTGATTTTTTTCAACTTTCAAATCAACAAGTGAATGGCAATAATTCAAAATTACTTTATTGAAATCTTGCAATTTATCGGTTAGTTCTTTATCGAGATATATTTTATTGACTGCATCTTTCCATCAATAGGATCAGCCATATTATTAATTCTACGATTTTGAATAGAAACATATTCTGTTGTGTAAACAAAAACTCTACTTATTTGATATCGCAAAGCAGAAACAATTGTATTATATTTTGATTCTACAATTAATTATAAATCAGAAACACTACTGTTGTTTTTTATTCGACATCATTTTTAAATCCATAAACAGAAACAATAGTTTTATATTTTGAATCTAGATCATTTTTTAAGCATAACCAACAACAATAGTTTTATATTTTGAATCCAGATCATTTTTTAAAGTACAGTCAGTAACAATAGTTTTATATTTTGAAACTACATCTTTTTAAAATGTTTGTTTTGCATTATTTACTGGTTTTTATATAATCAGCAATAGTATTACTGAATTGTAACTTTATGTCTTCTTTTAGAGCATAATCAGCAACGACGGTTTAATATTATTATTTTGAATCTATATATATATATTATCCATTAAAAATATGTTGATTCAAAATAATAATATAAAACCATTGTCGTCATTTAAAACTTTAATTCCCTCGAAAAATGGTGCAAAACAATTAAATCATAAATGTCCAAAGGTAACTGAATCAAAATTCTGAATTCTATCATCATTGCAATAAACATTATTGTTTTTGGATTAATTAATTAAATTATTTTCATTAAAATGGCAAACCCAAAGAGTACCAGGATTTGTTGAAATAACAAAATTAACCACAGCACACTCATTTTTGAGCATATAGTTTTGGTTGTTCGTCAATCATATAAACATTTCTAAATATTCAATATTTATTTATTTATTTTACATATTTTTCAATATTGATATTAAATAAAGAAGTTAAATTTTTTTGGCCTTCTTTTTTCCGCAACTTAACCACTGCCAGCTTTATTTTCCATTGCTAAATTGTGTCTATGGTGTTCTTCTAATTAGTTTTTATTATTTTTTTAGTTTGTTCAACAGAATTATAAATCGTACTAGCTCCTCCAGTGATTGCACCAGAGCTCCTAAAGCTGCAACTAAAATTGGTAAAAATCCTCCACTTCCAGTTTTTTCATTGGCATTTTTTTTAACTGTTGGGAATGGTAAAATTAATTTAAAATTTTTACTTCTTTCAGATTTTTATTTTTTTCTCAAGTTGTTCTTTTGTTTAAAAAATATATCTATAACCAAATATCTTAATTGATCAATTGGTATATCGAAAGTTAAGCTTTTTATCTTTATTCATACAAGTAAAAAGTATGTATCTATTCAATAAAACATTTTAATTTCAAAACCTAATTTTCCTTTTGCAAATATTGTTGAGGCAACAGCTGGAGAAGTAATTTTATCTCCAATTGGAGTATATTTATTTAACATGACTTCTTTTGCATCTTTTTGTAAAAATTTATCTGCTTCAAGCCTAGATTCTAAATCTTTGTGGTCTTTATAAGCAATATCATGAAATTTATCAGCTTCATATAATTTATTTATTCCTACATCTCCTCTTTCTAATCTTTCATTTAATTTTGTAAATGGTCCACAATAATTATAACCTGGCAAATGCATTTATGGGCAAATTTAAATTGTTCAATACACAGTTTATAAAGCCTTTGCCATGGTGTTCAGAATTCCAAAGTGAGTATGGAAAAACATTTAAAACTCTTATTAGATATGGAATTCCTTTCATGGTATTCACAACAAAGTCAGGAAATTTATTGTTTAGCATATTCATAATGTTTACTTTTTCATTGTTTATCATAATTTATCTTTACTTCTGTACCTCCAATTTCAAATTTATGCCCATCTCCTTGTAAACGATATGGTGTTTTAAAAACAATTTTTTCAGAAATTCCTTTCCAAGTTTTATAACAGAATCCGGATGCGTCACATTTTTTATGGGTACAGTGATCGTTCACTCTTCTAAATTAAGGTAATTTTGGGAATAATTCGTTTTCACAATACGTTTCTTCTGATGTTGGTGGATAATCTAAGTTTTTTTTCAACAACAGGTACAAGTGTTGTTATTTAATTTTTTTTCTCACTTACTTGTTCTACTCTTTTGCCAATAATTTTGTAATTCACTAATTAATGGCATATCTTTTTCTTGTCTTTTTTTCATATTCTACCTCATGGTTATTTTTATAATTTCTATACTTATCGATGAGCAATTTCACTCGATGAACTCCCTCTGAATCATTCATTTATGCAATTTTTTTTTACTTATAAATTAGTTATAAATGCATTGAGAATTTCGCGAGACAAACTTCCCCCCCCCCCCCAAACTGATCAAATGAGGGGGAACTTGAATATTTGGAATAATAGAATCGAGTTTGGTAATACCACAGGAGATGGTTTTTATTTTCCAAATGATGCTTATGTTTTGGAATAATATCACCTACTATAAAGAGATAAAGTTGGAGATGAAGAAAAATATGAAAATGAGATAATATTGATGTTTGTTCTATTTTTTTTTTTTTTGCATTTCAGTTTTCTAGAGTAGAAATTTCAAAACATGGACATATTACTGACACTATTGATTATCCAGGAATAACTTCCAAAATGATGAATATTTTGCTAAGATCACCAGGTGAACAAAATTATTTAGAGTCTACTAGTGTTGATAATATATTTCGAGTGAAATCTGTTCGTAGTGATAAAATAAATGAGATAATGTATCCATTGAAATATTTGTTTGGCTTTAGTTGCGATAAAAGATCACTTTAATAATTTGCAATTTGACACACCTGATTTTGTAATTGTGGGTTTCCAAACTAAACGAAAAAATCGTGCTGGGCAATATTTGCATGCTTCATTGTTTGATCATTGTAATGGAAGAAATATTTTTGTTAAAAATGACAGAAATGAAATTTTTCCAAAAGAAAATAGGAATCTAGATATTGAAAATGTTCTTTGTCTTAAAATGTTTCTTACTTTTGATAATTTTAGAAATTCTAGAACAAAATTAGATACTATAAACAGAATAATGAACACTATTATACGCCAACTACAAATTATCATGGCTATATCAATTGTTATTCATTTTGGGGTCGAAGACCTTTATATGTTGTTGACTGCCTATATAGCAAAACAACAGTAGTTAATGATAAAACAAATATAAAAGTTAGTGTATATTTTAAAAAAGGTGTTCAGGCTAATACAATTAGCAATGCTGTTTTAATTTGTCAACAACTTTTTTTGAAAGAAAATATCACTGATGTTATATAAATTTTTATTTTTAGTAAATGGATAATGTTAAAAAGTTTACAGAAACAAGAAATTGTTTCGATATTTTAATATAATTTTGTAGATATTTGGTTGAGTTGTTTTATAGAATTTTTTTTTTATCTAAGTGAGATTTTTTCTTTCTCTTGTGTTTACATGTGCAATTTTTTTTTAGTAAAAGTCAGTAGAAGACTATTGCATATATTGGTGCAACTCAATTTTTAACTAAAATCCACACAAATGTCTCACTTTCAATCATAATTTTCTCAATTTCTTCTGAAAACACATGCATCTCTAAAATTTCACCCCCAAAAACAAGGTAATTTGACCCAAAATCAAGATGATATGACCCAAATCTGCATTCTCAATCAAGCACACTATTTTTTTAAACATACTTTGTTCACTCTTTGATCGATGGTCCATTTTCGGGGAGAATGATGCTCGATTTAGGTCAAAAAGGCAAATATTTACTTGAAATAAAAAAAAATATCACAAGAAAAGTATGAAATTTTTTTGGAATTAATAAAAAATATAACGATTTATCTTCATAATAAGTCTTTAATAACCACACACAAAGAGTGAACACAAGGTGAAAATTTATTTTGATCCTGAGTTACGCTTTTAAAAATTTTAGAAATTTGTTTGAAGTTAGCTTGAAATTAGTTGAATTTTACTTAAATTTTTCAGTTGTGCCAATATCTGTAAAGCTTTTATGCGGTGGTTAGAAATTTGTTTGAATTTTGCTTGAAATTGGTTGCATGTTATTGAGTTGCACCAAGATCTACTATAGTCTTCTACTTAGGAGCCCTTGTCAGACCAGCAGTTGACATCACATAGTCCTCCCCACTCCCCCTTAGACTTGCTTGAATTTTTTAATATCCTAGCTTAATGCATGTTCTGTTCCCTTCTAAGCAGAAAATCTCCAAGCGTGTTGTGTGTTTCGGAGAATTTTGGGTACTCTTTCACCTTCTAGTTTTAAGATATTTTTCTCAAACACAGTGCGCATTTAATTTTAGACTATACTTCACACCTTTTTTTTTATATGGAAGCAAGAAACAAAAGCAAAACATCCTCTAGTACTGAAATAATTAAACGCGTGCTTACAGACAACAGTGGCTTAGAAACGGAATTAGATGAGCATGACAAACAGATAGCACTCAGTCAGCATGCAGAACAGAGCACTTCCACTAACACACAGAACCAAAACTTACACCTCTCCTTTAACACTAGCTCAGTTCATTACAAAAATGACACACCACAACCCACACGACACACTGAACAACTAGATACACATACACCCAGCACTGATTCATATTTCTTTGGATTTCCGAATTATGAAGACATTGCATTAGAGTCATTACTCACAGAAGCATTTCCATCACCACCCCCCCCCCCCACTATTACATCAACACCACTGCAGACCGTACGACACACAACATGGCAAACCAACAACCATTCAACATTGTTATCGCTCAAGAAGAAAAACCACCATCATTTTCCGGTACACAAGGCGAAAATATCGTAAAATTCCTTGACACATTTGATGCGGTATCAGAGATTAATCAATGGACCGAGGCAAAAAAAGTCGATGAGTTATATTCGACTTTCTTAGCTCCACGAAACACATGCTATACAACTTAACACGAAATCGCCCAGAGCCTATCACATGGCATGAACTGCAAAACAAGCTCAAAGAAACATTAAATACCATGGTGAATACAGAGCGCTTTAAACATTTACTATAAATAAAAAAAACAAACTGTTGGCAAGGACATACTCCGACACAGAAACTATGCAGCTCTACCATAATAAATACAACTCTCACATGTCTGATCAGGAATTCCTCACCATTCTATGGAAGTCACTTTTGCCTTCCATTGCTGACAAAGTGATAGGTCTTCCTAATGACACCTTGCAAGACATGATAACTAACTTAAAACGCATAGACAGAGAAATATATTGGTATGGTTAAACACTAACACAATCACGTGCAAACCCGGACTAAGAAAGATTAAAAATAGAAATAACCAAGTTGAAACAGGAGATTGCATAACTGGCATTAAACAAACATCATAACACACCCATCTAAGACACGAACGCAGGACACCCACGTCAACACAATGTGTTTCAACAATAACCACAATGCGGACAACATCAACCACACCGTGGATGTTACAACTCTTACACAACGACAGGGATATCCTCGTAATGTGCAGCCCATCATAATCATCCAAGAAAGCTCACAAACATTCAAACCACTACCGGGGTCACCAATACATTCGAAGAGGTAGATCAAACTTCCGTGGGCGCACATACAATGGGAACAACCCTCAACAGCACAATTACTACACTCCTCACTACAACAAAGACAGCCAATACAACACCCGAGGGCATAGTCACAGAGATGCATCGGCAGGCCAACAAACAGCAAGAATCTTACGAGGAGGAAAAGCAGGAAATCCCCGCTGAACACAACGTCCGAGTTCAAGATGCGTGAAGAGCTATTTTCAATAAGGTCATGCCTATGAGATCTTATGCAAAGATTACGAAATCCAACGCTCAAAGCAAACGAGTAGTGCACAGTAACTCAAACCCAATTCACGCTAATGAACGCAAAGTAAACATGAACAGGGAACAGCATTTTCACTCCACCATACAAATTGTGCCGCAGGCAAGACACGTCTACGTAGATAGGTCATATAAAGTTCCGCCTCCGCAGATAGCCAGTGCGCCACCAGCCTTGTGCGTAAATTGTGATGTCACACCCCCTACCCCCTCAACAACCCGAATAAAGCAGGTCAATGTTGCCACATTGCAACCACCGCCCGCTCCAGATTACGACGCTGCAGAAAGTAGCAGGACCCCGCAGCCTTGCGAAGGACACATGTGCATGATGATTTTACATAGGACACAAAACTCATAACTGCAGTTTATTTCCCCACCAAAAATTCGAATTTGCAACAGATATCGGTGAGCGTTTTCACCATTTTAAAAACAAATTTGGTCTGATGCAGAAAACTGTTTTTGTAGAATGAGCATCGCGAAATCGCATGACTGACCCTACTACTTGTTTTCTAAACACGAGGAACGAGGCCCGTGATGATGATACTTTGTTGAAAAAGACCTGATATGAGCTGCGCCTCAATCTAGTTCACAATAACAAGTGCGTTCCACAACAAAAGTAGACAGTCAGCACATTGGCATCCGAACTGCGACACCACGTGTTCTTGTAACCATTAGAGGGGAAAAGTACTTTGCCTTGCTTGACACTGGGTGCTCTTGGAGCAACATAACTAGCACATTAACTACCAATCAATGCATTTATCCTTTACAAGAACAAATTACTTTAGTTGGGGCAACCTCTGTGATAGTGTCACCTAAATTTGAAACAATTATTAATTTAGATATATCAGGATGCACCTACCCACAAAACTTTTTAATGATTGGCAATATAAAACAGGGCTTGATTTTAGGTGTTGATTTTGCCACTAAATATGACATCATTCCAATTTTGAAATATCATATCATGCTTATGCATGGCCACAATTCTAACAAATTGGTACAGGTACCATTACATTCAAAGGCTTTGACACGAGATACCACTACGACCGTCGAACATTCCTTTAATGCTTTAGACAGTTTTCAATCATAACAAACTAAATCACCACATATCAATAAAAAGTTAACCGATATGCAAAAAGCCGCAATCAACTGCATTATTGATTCTCACAAGGATAGATTTGCCAATTGGATTCTAAAATAAACTGGGGCACGGAATTTTTAAATTACAATTGGACTTGTTAACCTATAAACCAATTGCAATCAGGCCATATAGAATTTGTCCTAAAGTTTGAGATGAACTCTAAGCCCAAATTAATAACATGGTAGAAGCCGACATTATCGAGGCAGCTGACTCTCCCTATTCTGCATTGAGCTTGGTCGTCTCTAAGAAAAATGGCAGATTAAGATTTTTGACTAATTTTTGTAAATTAAACCAGTACCTCACTGAAGTGCAATATCCGCTACCTAGCACAAAGGACATTTTGAATGCCTTGTAGAGCTCTCTCTAAATTACAAGTCTACATTTATTTTCAGGGTGTTATAATATTCCTATAAGAAAGCAAGACTACCATAAGCTAGCCTTTGCAATTGACGGCATAGGCTTATTCCAATACAAAAGGATGCCAATGGGTCTCAGTACCCCCCCCCCCCCCGCAGACCCTTTTGAATTTTCAATTGTTTATAACTACCCTATTAGGTTCCCTCAGATGGACAGCCGCTATTGTGTATATAACAATATATTCATTTTAGGCAATTCCCTTGAATAACAACTAGCCAACATTAACAAAGTTTTCGAGAGATTGCGACTCTTTAGCATCAAAGTTATTTCAAAAATGTGTACGTTTGCTGAAAAAACTGTCAAAGTTCTAGGTCACATAATTACGCCCTAAAGAATTGCTGCTGACCCTGACAAAGTTCGCACCATTGAGCACATGGCACCTCCAGCCAATCTCATACAACTTTGTAATTTTCTCGGAATGACGTCCTACTTATGGAAATACATTAGAAATTATGCGACTATCGCACAGCGTCTTATAGAATTGACCAAATAAAATATACCGTATAAATGGGGCAATTCCCACCAGAAATCATTCATTGAGCTCAAAAAGCTATTTTAGACGCACCTGTCCTACAAAGGTTTGATGAGAACTAAACAGATTGTATTAACTTGTGATGCGAGTAATGATGCAGTCGGCAGAGTACTCCTACTGGTAGACCCGCAATCTAAACAATGCTACATAATACCTTTTGCATCGAAAAAGCTATCAGTTCAGAAATCGCACTGGAATACCACAGAGAGAGAGAACTTGGGGCTATTAGATACCTTTGCAGTAATTTCAGGCAATATTTGTATGGTCAACACTTTACGATCGAAAGAGACTACGCCAGTCTCAGGAACCTGCGATCCATGGCAGAACATAATATAAGAATACAGAAAATTGCGATTGAGCTCAGTGAGTACAATTTTGACGCACTTATTGTAAAAGGAAAACTAAACTCCCTCTCCGATGCCTTGAGAAGAATTATTACTGACACTGAAGTGCAGACACACACAGTCACTATTAATGCAAATTCCTACAAAGTTAAAGAACACATGTTTACATGCATATTACTTTACACTGCGTTAGCAAAAGTCATTTTACAAAAACACCAATAAAGCAGACAAAATTTAAAAAAAAAAGTTGCCAAATACATAATAAAACATTGGGATGATATTAAGTATTATTTCAAAACACAGTACCAATCTCTGGATAGAGATAGAAGCCGAGGCATTTTCAAACGAAAACATCTTTCTAATGTACACAATGCAAAATTATTACTACCTTATATCAAGTGAATATTCGCATAATTAAGGAAAATAGCACTCCTCCGTTAGAGACAACAAGCACTGATCCTGTGTTAAAATGTAAGATACTTATTGTTGTAATCAGATAAACTACATTTTTTGCCTGTCTACAAACATGATCAGGAGTATATAAAAATTGACAATGACTCAATTTTCCATTAATGTCCAATTATTGTTAATACCTCTCCATTTGTTGGCGAATATGATAACGATCCACATCTAAAGCAAATAAAATTAGCCTTACTTAATCCAGAACAAGAAGATAGCAAATACCATAGGTTGAGTCGAAGGTATGAAATAACAGCAAATGGCTACATTTTTTGAAAGTAAATACACCCCATGGTCTCTATAAGCTTACTCTTGACCCAAAGGTGTATGTTAAAAAATTATTCAGGCTCATCACTATGCAATATTAGAAGGCGGCTATTTTGTCGTATTTAAAATGTTATGAAAGATAAAACAAACATATTATTGGGATACCATGCACACAAAGGTTAAAGACTATGTGAAATCATGCCCCCCTTGCCAGAATACAAAAGCCAAAAATGATAAGCCTATGGGAAAGATAACAGCTACACTGCCCCATCCGTTTTTGAAGACTTGGGCTCTGGATGGAAAAGAGCCCCTCCCTACCACTGTGCGCAAAAATAAATACATTCTCGCCATGACCGAGTACTCTACTTGGTATTTTGTTGCTAAGACTGTTCCCTCAATTGAAGCCACCATTTATGCGGGATTTATTAAACAGGTCATTCAACTATTTGGTTGCCCTGAACAAATTTTAACTGACAGAGGCACAAGTTTCCAAAACGAATTGATTAGTCATCTTTTAAAATAAAGAAATTAATGACTACAGCTTATAATCCCAACTGTAATGGGCTTATACAAGTGTCAAATTGTATAATTGGGGAACAACTTACTGTTTGTGCAGACACCACACAGACCAACTGGGACCTATACATAGAATTTATTACATTTAATTATAATTTTAGCATAAATACCACGACTAAGTTCATTACATTCTACCTATTACACAGCATAGAAGATGCCCTTCCGGCATGAGTAGTAGGTAGTCAGAATTCGACATGAACTCATGAATGGTGCCAGGAACTTTTACGAGACCATGAGATGGCTAAAGTTAATTTACTTCAAGCTCAAAATAATCAGAAGACTCAATTTGACCAGACCCGTAAAAAAAAAAAGCTACATATCAATGATTACATCCGGGTGCATAATAGAGGCAGACAAAAAGCCCTAATGCACCGTTATCGCTTCAAGTTATCGCTTCTGTTAACCCATCAGGTTAACAGATACATTAGGCAATTCTACAGTACTTATTCAGACGAACATGATTGGTTGACCTAGATATGTCACTGTGTGTACCCAAAACACAAAACCCACCTACATGCTATAATTTAGTGTATTGTCAAGATTTTACTTTATAAGTTTGTGTTTATGCAGTGTTTAAAATGTGACATTACAATATTTTAAAGTCTATATCATTGCCCTCCTGGAGAGTACAAGTTGTGTGAACTATTGAGTAGGCCGCGTGATCCGCTGTCTGTGCAGCATATTCATGTCGCAACTGAAGTGTGCTGACAACAGTCTCGACTCAGCACGGCATGACACAGCTCGGTCTGGGCTGTGCGAGGCGCTCGCCGACCTTCCTAGCTGACCTACGTCAAACGACCACTGCAGGTCAGCCGAGGTGTGGCGAGGAGATGCCACAATTGCCAACTTCATGTTCACTGTGGCACCACTCCGACAGCCATGAGGCGCTGCTTCAACTGTCCAATTCTGTTGGCAGCTCTGCACTGGTGCGAGGCTTGCCAGGCGCATGCGCGCCACCATTGCTATAGTGACGCCAATCACGGACCGAGTTCCAGACATGGAGTGAGGGCTTTGCGCAGCTCTCCGTGTATTCAAGGTCACGACTGCAATGTACTTCATTCTGCCAGCTATCCTGATAGTACCAGCTCCCTTCCGCACTCATGCTGGGATTTATTACACTCTGGCTACTGTCGACTTTATTTATGAAGAAACTATCCCAATAATTTACACAATCCATTTAAGACTTTCCGCAACCCCAAAAACTCTCGGCCAATACTTACACGTAGCTTGTGCAGTCCCAAATTCGACTTCTTTCCAGAATGGACAAATAAATTATGACTATTTGAAAGTAGTTGAAAACGGCATCCTACGAGAATTCCTAAATGATGTCAATACACAGTTCCGCCGGAAGAGAGGTATACAATTCCTCTGGGAACTGGGCACTTGGTGCTGTAATGTGTTAACCACTAAGCACTTACATGCATTGTTAGACAACGATGCCATGTTAGATAATCAAATATCTGCACTCGCAGATAACATTCAGAATAACAACACTGCTCTCAATGTTACTTTTAAGGTCATTCATGAGATCCAGCACAAAATGGAAAGTAAGGTCAACACGCTGTCTCACACTATCAGTGGTATTTCAAATGTATTACAAACACAACATTTAACTGTTAGCAGATTATATAACATTGAGGTACAGTCATTTACAATTGATCAATAATGTTGTCCTTGAACACTTGGTACAATAATACATACACAATTGCCAACTTCATAAGTTGCCACTTAATGCAGTAAATAAAAATCAGCTCACAGACAAACTAACCAGTCTAAATTCAGAGCTGTCGAATTTGAATCTCACATTAAGTATTGGTACTTCTGAAATAAATAAAAAAATTATTCACATGTATTGACAGAATGCTCCCTCACGACATAACACATAGTTATTAAATTGCAAGTCCCCATTAATAGAGTGAATTCCGCATGACAGGTTTATGACATCATTTCAGTCCCTTATCACTTTCAAAATCTTTCATGCATAATTCACACCCCATCACCTACAATCGCAATTGATACTACAACATATGTTCTAATCATCCCCAAAGAATCACTTTCCAGTGATAATGCCAAATGTGTTTTAGCTGCAATTTTACTCACTGATTAAAATTTATTATTTTCATCATGTTAGTTTCAATGCTCTCATGACACTTCATTGTTCGTCAAATGTATCTTACCTCACACGGACGTTGTAACAAATCCCCCTCCAGGTACAGCAGTGCTATGATTGAATACATCCCTCAGTACCAACATAAAAAACTACAACTTAGGTAGTGTGGAACTTCATGTGCCATGTGGTTGTCACGTTGCTACTCCTGACGAAACCATTATTAAGGCCACACATCTATTTGATGTTCGTGCACCACAATTATTCTACAGCAAATTGTGGTGCCTGTAAATTGACTGAAGGAACAATTGTTCCATCTCCAGTAAGTATCCTTAACAGCTGGAATCCAGTTTTCTAATATTACTTCTACACTTGATACCAACTGGCACTTAATTCTAATGCAATTGCCAGTATTGCATACTGTTAATACTTACCACAATAAGGTTTTGTTGCAAGATAAGAAACTATTTTCTATATTAGTATCACACCATTACGATTACATCTCGATGACTGTAATATTTTTACTTGTTTTCACTATTGTTACATTGTATGCAAAACTAGTAAACATGTCAGTGTGATGTATGATTTCCTATTTCTTAAAAGATTAAGGCACTACATATATGTACATATAAGCATTTTTTTTGCAACCAATGCCTCCATGCATTATTGGTCAATTCCAAATTTTCATTGAACTTGGATGTTCTCTGTGATTTAGTTGACTCTATACACGTGGCAATAATGGATAAACTACACAGACCTTGTCTTTATTATGTTTTTTCAAAACACACTATTTATAAGATATGTTCTTAAACTTCTGCTTAAATACTATAGAAACTATGGAAATAATAACCCACTGACACCTCTATTACAAAGTGCCAACTGGTGCTCAAGTAAACAAATTCTGTACGTGCATATAAACAATTATTTTGATGGACATTCTTGGAACCAAACAGTTTGTCTAGCATGCGCGAACAGTACTAAGTGAAATCGCAAATAACAAATGTAATAACTCAAGAAAGAGAACATTTAATTACGTGCCATAGGTACCCCTTAGAGTTAATGAAAAACTTATATATATATATATATATAAACTTTTTTCACATATTATTTTTCTGTAGAATTATTTCCTCACTGCTTGTCATGTATTGCTAAGACTAAGTTTCTGTGTAACTTCATATTACTACTTGTGTAAATCTTGCTAGCATTTAACCTACAACATGTGACTTACGCCATTATGTATAACACCACATTAGATAACCACATTTGGTTTGAGAAAGGATTATTTTTAAATATGTCACAATCATAACATGTACTTATCTGGATATCACAAACGACAATATTGTGTGCCACTCTAGTAAGTAAGTATTTTTCACTGTGCGAAAAAAACAATGTACATACCACACACCAGCATCATCAGTCTTCTTGCTCTTGCATGTTACACAAAAGACGGCATGACCATCCAGCACTGCCAACTTCAGGAGTGCATCATACCCTTCACACGGGCCGCAAGTTTTCCATAGTGTTAAATATTTCCCTTGTATAATTTCTCACTTTTATAACTAACGAACTTACAGTTCACTAATTGTAATTGCTGTTTTTATTTTATTGTCGTTTCAGCCAGGCGGCATATTAAACTATATTGTGTAATTCTTTACAGGCCATAATAATTTTCTGGTACGTTGTAGAGCGCACTCGTAACACGCATGTGCAAACATTCAAACTTCTTCGTCCCCACTTGCATTGATTAGCATTTGGGGGATTATTTTCGTAACATTAAATGTGGCGTTGGACATACCTCCCTCTCTCCTGTGGTCATGCTATACAACATGCACAGTTATAAAAATTTAAGTTTTTCCTCTCTTGGTCGACCAAAAATAAATATTCTTTCTTATGTACTAATTTGTTAACTTATCAGAGATTGTAATTCTACAATTGTTCCCTACCTTGTCATTTGAAAAAGCGAATATTTATTATATTCCCGTTAATTAATTCTGAGTTCTAACCTAACTAATACTCACTTGTTAAATTAGGTCTCGAGTTCAACCTTCCCCCTACGATACTGCCAATAATTAATACCGCTGCCACCATTCGTCTATGATCGTCTGAGGCTTGAGCTCCTCGGCCATTTTCTGTACCACTACTGCTACTTTTAAGAGGCTCCTCTACTATGTACCACAACCGGGACACCTGCTATTTTTACAGGGCGGTGGGGGAGGGTTAGTGTAGTGGTCAGTTTGGCGCCACTCACTAAACCACCTCAGGTACGCCGGACTATGTATAAAAGCTGTTTTCAAAACATGCACTGATGACTTCTGCATGGATGATATAAAAGTAGTGCGACAGGCTGCCCCCTCCCCCTCTAGTGACACGACGATGATAAAAGTGCTGCTATTTCTAGTTGCCAGAGTCGGTAACGAGAAGGAGAACATCAAGACACTGAGGCCTGGAGGAGCTCTAGGCCGCTCTACAGTGAATTATACGGTGAGCATTACCTTTAAGCTAGCGGTTAGGTGTAACACTATATTTCAAGACCATGTTGCCCCTCTCTAAGTAATTAACAAGCATTTACTGGGAAGTTTAGGCAACTTAAGAATTATTATAACTTATTAGACAACTGTGCTATCATCGAGTAATTGTTAACTGAGTAACTTAATTCTGCAATATTTATTGTATTCGAATTCTTGTGTATAATTGATGTTTTAATAAAGTTGTTGTGTTAAAGAATCCTTGGAGTTATCAGTAAACTGTTAGAGCTATGTTCACCCCCTTATCTACATATCCCTTTCACTAGTCTTGGTATTCAGTAATCAAAGAGAAAGTGATAGAACAGTGATTAGAGTAGCAGAAGGAGAAATGTTACAGGATGAAGAGGGATGGAAGGTGAGTGGATATTTTCCTGTTCATTACACCATGTCAAAACTGTGTTGATGTTTGGTCATCTGAGGAAGGGGGGAGGAGGTGACTTGCTGCCCCCATCCTGCTGCATGACTGATCGATGAGCGGGCCGAATGTCAACAAACACGCGTGGTTGTTGATGCATGCATTGCCAGACAAAACAAAAAGGCGTGAATTAATGTGGAAATGAACTACTTTTCAATGCATGTAACATTTTTGCCCATTTAAACTTTACGTGAGGGAATGTGCATTGTGCCTGTGTTAAATAGTGTCAGTGTCTCCAATTAAACACTGTCGTACTAACCTCCCAAATCGCCTTGCAATGCGGCGAGTCAGCTTGCACAATTGTTTGTGTGTCGGTTTGCTGCTAATGTGCTGCGATAGTTTTCGTTTTTGCTTGTGTAACTGTACTCGGCACTAGCGTGGTATGACACATAGTTGTTTCACACACTGTGGGTTTAGGGTTAATTGATGTTGCTTTACAGGAAAGCATTTGGTCTGCGGGTAGCAAAAACATGGGAATTTCTTGCGTCGTAGTCACTCTTCCTTTAACCTGTGTTACTGCCTGAGTTAGTGGGTTCTTGGTAACTGTAAGGGTCTGACGATCTGCCCTCGACCAGTTATGGTAATCACTGAAGCCAGTGGTACCATGATACTGGGCAGTACCATGCACAGATGAGGCAAGATGCGAAGTTTGCGCCAGCGGGTTTAAAAGAAAGTTGCGGCGTGCTGAGCCATAACAGCTCCCTTCCCACACTAGGCAGGTGTGCTGTGGCTGCCACAACACATTCCAATACTTGCATTGTGTACTGCTCGCCCTGCTGTGGCAAGTATGACAATGATGACAATACTCGCGGTGTGATGGTGTAGTTAGCCGCCACTGATATATGTTTACTGTTGAAATGTTTGATGGTTTGTCGCGATTGTGGCATTCATAGGACTGAAAAGTTCATCCACAAATGGTACACTTGCCAACACAGGATATACTGGAATTACTGTGTACTCTGTCCTATGCACCATAAATTATCGCACACATATTGCTAGTTGTAATTTATCGGGTAATAATTTTGAGTCACTAGTGTTTCCATTTCTATTGGGCCTGAAATTTGCACTGTTTGCTGAGAAAGTTCCATTGCCACACATTTCTAGTTTGTTCCGTGGTTACTTGCGGCAGAATTGCTGAAGAGCTGGTAATGCGGTGGCACTGACAGTGTGAAGTGCCAAGTCCTTACTTTGCTATTGTGTAATGTGGTAATGGACACAAACACCGCGATCAGAGTGGTGCCGAGGCACTACTGTGAGCCTGACCTACAAGGTGCATTCTGACGTTCCAGCTGGCACGACGTGGGGAATGGCCAGAGGCCAAGGCGCTGTCGGTGTCAAATGTCCTCCCCTTCGGAGGCCATTCCCTCACCGTGTTCTCTTCAATCTTCATTGCAACATCTCGCCGACGGCCGAAGTGTCTCCTGTCGTCGCAGTCCGTAGACACATGGGTCTCGTTCTTGATATGATGGTATGAGCCCACGTGGTTGCGAACTGTCAAGACGTGCTCCACCGTGTTGCTGTTTTGCTCCAACCGCACATGGCTGCAGATTGTTAACATTTGGTTCTCTGGGCTGTTGTTTTGATTCTGCCTACCCATGTGGTCATGAAACGTAAATACGCTCTTCCTCTTGCTGTTGTTGTGCTGTGAAGTCACATGGCTGTTAACTGTCAACACATGATGCTTGCTGCTGTTGTTCTGTCACAAACTCATGTGGCCACAGAAAGTAAACATTCAGTTCTCCATGTTGCTATTTGTCATGCTGACTGAAGTATCTGAAATTGTATCTGTGGCAGGTTGGATGATATTTGATCTGGTTTCTCGGCATACTGTTGCAGTTGGCTACCCTGTGGTGTGAATGATAGCCATGCTGGGGCGAATGATGTGAATATTGATGAACAGTTACAGGTTGGATGGTGGTCAGCGAATATGTACAAGTCCTTACATTAGATTTTTCTGCACTGTTGGCATTTGATTGATTGCATATCGAACTGGAACCCCATGTTGTTGGTTAGATGACCGACTTGGATGTGAGAACTGTCGCGGATGCACGACACGGTAGTACTTGCTGCTTCGCCGGATCGTGTCTTCTCACAGCTCATGGCTATCACCTGTATGCGTGGTCCTGCCGGTGCGACGTGATGTGGATGGAGGAGGTAGCAGGTGGTAACTTCCCCTGAGCACTGACTGTCCAAGATGGCTGTCCTACGTCACCAAGCCTGTCGCGTGATGACGAGATGAACTGCTTCAAAATGTGGATGACAATGGCATTATGGCGCGATTTTCCCCTTTGCATTTTCCCGAATTGCCCTGTAGCTTTTCCATGCTATGTTGATCTTCTTGCTTGTTGAACAATAGGGAACTCCGCCAGTAGCTGGAATAGTGTGCAAAGCTCAAAGGAAATGGGTTATGTATATCCACATAGTCGCATGCTGTATGCAGGATGATGATACGAATCTCAGGTTTTCCGAAGTGGTACACAAGATTGATAATTCACAACGAAATCGCAGTAGGTGGGTGTTGGAGTAGTTGGCGGGAAATGATTGACCAGTAGTTACAGCGACAATTGATGTCCGGTGATTCTGGACCATGAGGGGATTGAATGATGAGGATAGGAAGAGTGATGTTGGTTAACTTGCCATGGTTAGGGTGCTAACTCGCAGTGCGAACACGATGGTGATGTTACTGGACTCTCTTTCTCTCTTGGGTCGTGATGGCCGACGACCTTCAGTCTTCCCTCATGTCCGACATCTTGATGAATATTACCAATTTCGATGAAATCGCCACAAGTCATGTACTACATCCCATACTGCTTCATCTAGTAAGGGGTGTTCGCATCCCTTATAAGCCAGCTCACTCTTGATGGGTTATTCTGGCTACCCAATGCCATTATTCCAGACACATGGTAAAATAAAATACTATGAAAGAGGCCAAGTAACCACGAAGCGGTTATTACAATAAAATGCATGTAATTTATTGTATTTTACTTCCCCAATGGGGCATTTACATTTGTTAGTCCGCCGTTATAGCCTGTCAGGCTCTCACGGTGCGAAAATGGCCATAGGGTCTATGTGGTTAAGAAATTCACTATGCCTCGGCCGTATAAAAGATGGACCGAGGTGTAAGAGATAGTGTACTCCGGCGAGCAAGATAAAGAAGATTTCAGTAAAATAAAATGAACAATACAGAATTACATTACGATCAGTTACAAAGTTGATGTGCCCAGAGCACCACGATGAGGTGGTCGTCTCACAAGGTCTAGGATGCTACTAAGGCGTGGAACTCGCTCATTGGCCGAGACTCCCGCTGATGATATCACATGACTTGATTAACACAAAAATTAATTATATGAAATGAAATTATGTGAGCCCTGCAACGCCGATGGGATGAACAATCTAACAAACCCTTATCAACAAAGCAAATATACATACGTTAATAATATATAAGTAAATGCTCTCATTCAACCATGCTGCATTGCCATGGTAACATGACCTCATTTTAAGCACATGCAAAATGTAGCAAAGTCTTTTTAGGGCCTTTCCCCAATAAAGTTAAGCATGTCCTCACATGTTTTACATTTAGCAAAATGTATTAGTTCATATTTGAGTACTGATAAACACTGCTAAAATACACTTGTAATCATATGTGGCGATTTGGCCAAGTGGCTGTGTACACCGGTTCACTTTGGTCCATGATTGCGAAATGTAACCTGAAAGTTCAGTATTTCAATACTGGTTGTATTGATATTACTGGACAAAATAATCTAAAATATGATATACTTGAATTTCACTTAATAAGTACCAAAAGCTACGTGATTAATTACAAGAAATATTATTTAGCATAACACATGACACATTTACCTTGTGTGTGGCCATTTGGAGAATTACACACAATGGTGCTTCAAATGCACGAATTGTTAAACACGTCAATAAAATAAACACAACACTACATGACCCTAAAATTAACTAAAATAACAATGTAAACAAAACAGACTATGTTCTGGTTTCACAAACACATCTTAAAATTTAAGTGACATTTAAACACTGGCTAAACTGTCCCTAGTGCCTTGTACCGTTTCACCAATTTTAAGCTCTCTTTAAAATGTTTTAAAATGTTGTTGAGCCTGTGTGAAAGTCCTATTTGCTGAAATAACCTATGCTGAGGGTAGAAAACAAAACTAGTGGAAGACACATATTTGTCTATGTAATTTTCCCATGTATTTTCAAGAGGCAAAACCAATATATACATAGAAAATGGAGTGTCAAGGCAGGTAGCTGATTGATAAAATATTATTTTATTGAGTATGCACAAACTTCGGAAGTGTTTGAAATAAATGGAAAATATGTTTGCCTTCTGGAAAAGAAAACTGAGCGGCGGACACTATCAAGAATTCGCTCGTCAATTAAAGGAAGCATGACCCGGCTCTATGTCATCCAGTAGAAGGATCATGGTTCTTTTACTGGACACTGTCAGAGTTATGACGTGTCATACTGATGACAGCAATGTGGTGACCGCACAAAAATGCGAGCACGGATTGTGTTGTCATATCTCTCCTGTCGTTATTAAGGCGTCGTGGTTATAACGGATCGGAAACGTAAATATACAGATGTTTGTATTGAAACTGCACAAGAGATGTGTTGTTTTTGAAGTTGGATAATCTGTCGGCAATTGTCAGCGAATAGAAAACGCCCACCAAAAATAAGCAAATGAAATCGACAACGTTGTTGTGTTCAAGTTTAGTTTTTTCCTCCAGTGCAACAGATTTGAAACAATGTACACAGTGCAAGTATTTATTGTATTTACACTGCAAATTTTAATCAGGGGAATTTCACTGTTTCAATCAGTTAAAAGTACCTGACTGATACAACAATCACTGCAGTCTGCGTCTCTAGCAAGTTGTTCCATCTGTAATGATTTTCAAAATAAAATGGGTGCCTGTAAACGTGTTTCATGTAGTGACAAAGAATAAACTAATATAAGTAATACAAAATACAGTACAAAATATCTACTCTTTCAAAACGCCATTTTACGAGGTAATCAGAACAATCGGCCTTTCATTTCATTTTCATGTAATCATCACTTGCTCTGTTTGAAGTTTTAAGCTGTATACAAGGTGGTGAAGTGAGTGCACACATATACTCTTCGTTTTAACAATCTTAATGGTACCCATTAAACCAAAAACGATAAGTGAAGGATTACAATTTAATCTTCCGGAACTTATGGTGAAAGGTTAACTAGTATATTTTCTTCCTACAACTTCAACTTGGTTTGGTGGTGCAATACCACTTCCACGCAATGTTTATTTTAACTTTTTTAAATTACGGTAAATTGCACAATATAAATAGAAAATCACCGTAAAAATGTTTATTTCACGCAATTATTTGGCCACATTCGATAAATACAATATTTAAATCGGCACTGTGATCAGCTTATTTACGTTTTATTAAAAATAGAGTAATTGCCGTAATTTCAGTCATTTTATGTGATACATTATTGTTGTTTATAATTTATGTTAATGTCATAAAACATTTATTTCTAGAATTTCTTTGTATAACAGCAATAATATGAAAGTACCTGCACAGTGCAATCGGCTGCATGTGGTTTTTTTAAAATCTATCTTTGGTTTGTATTATTGCTTTTAGGCAATGATTTTCTATAAATAAGAGTTTTCTGTCAATAACATAAACTATAACCAGCAATAACGTATCACATAAAATAACTGAAAAAATTTCATCACACCAAGATTTGAACTCTATAACCTGAAACTTACGAGCCCACCTGAAACCCATAGAGCAACACACACACAACTTTGAAGACATGCTGTTAAAAAGGGTTATTAATAACTAAAGTCCACAGTTATCGCATATTTTTTTAGTTATGTCTATTGTTTTATTGTGATCGTGGGGCAATTCGAAATGTTTCTCGTTACTTATGCTTACATTAAGTTTCAATTTGCACATAAATACGTCTTATCGAACCCGTAATTCTTTCGTAAACGAACATATACAATTTAAGATTATTACTTGGGCATCAGCCTTCTTGTCAGTCACACAGCGAGCTGCATTCGCGACTGGTCACGACAGCTAATATATGGTGCCACATGAATTATTGGCACACCATAGTTATGACTCCTGATGACGCGCTTAAATTCTATCCAAGCTCGCCTTTTCACACAAAGCATCACAGCAATTACATGTCGTGCCTATGATGGGCCAAGATTAGAACCATGCCTGTCCTACTGGGGAGACAAGAACGTATCACTGGGTCCGGAACAAGAATCTACTCTTTTAGCTAGAAGACATAAGAAAAATCACTTCTTTCTGGGTTTTTGCTGAATTTAAACCCTGCATCCACAAGCATGAGGGAAATCTAATCAAAGCTACACAGCCCTTCGAGAAAATCAACATTGATTTTAAGGGTCCTCCCCATCAGCTACCAGGAATCGTTATATGCTAGGCCTAGTGGATGAACATTCCTGTTTCCCTTTTGCATTCCCATGCCCTGACATGAGGACATATACAATAATTAACAAACTCAAAGAACAGTTTTAACTATTTGGTGCACTGGCTTATATACCTACAGACAGAGGTTCTAATTTTATGTCCCAAGATATAAAATCATTTCCCTCTGACATTGGTGTTGCGACCAGCAGAACTACTTCATTAACCCCCCCCCCCCCCACACACCTAAGGAAATGGCCAAGGGGAACGATATGTCAAGGGGATAGTCTGGAGAACTATTGAATTAACATTGAGAAGCCAACAACTTAGCATTTCTAAATGGGAAGAAGTTCTTCACGAAGCCCTTCATTCTAACCATTCACTTCTTTGCACATCTAAAAATGCCATGCCAAATGAAAGAATGTTTTGTTTCCCCCGTAGATCAACCAATGGTTTGTAAACTCCTACATGGTGAATGCAATTAGGCCCTTTGTTGTTGAAGTGCCATGTTTGGCACTCGAAATATAAGCCCCCCTGGTTGATGAGATATTTTTGTTGTAAGGAAATCCAGACTATTTGTATGTAAGATTCTCCGATGGAAGAGAGACGTCAGTGTCCACAAGGCATCTTGCTCCAGTTGAAGGAAGGATCGAAGAGATTCTATCTACTGATGGCCAGCACCCAGCATCGCCTGAGTCTTGAAGTCCTCGTAGTGCAGATGGCCAGCGTCCAGCTTCGCCTGAGTCTCGAAGTCCTCATAGTGCGGAACGGTCACCTGACTTGTTTGCCCGCTATTTTTTTTAAGCAAGCAGGCAAGGAAGCAACACTAATAGAAAACTGAGTTTAGGAGCTCGAATGTCAAGCGAATTTAGAATTTCTACACACTTTTATGAAATTACCATTTTTTCCACATCCTTTGCAAATTACTTCCTTCGCTGGAAAGACAGCCCTATTGTGCCCCGGTCGACTGCAAAAAAAAACATTCGGTGCTGATGGATGCAATTGTAGGCTCCATCTAAGGTTTCAAACTATCACCAGGACGTTGTTCAGATTATAAATCCTTTACGACCGCATCGACAGCAGAAGGAGAAAAATATAACTGAGACTGATGTTGAGCCAGTTCGAGTGACCTAGCTTGGGTAAAGGCCTCTTCCAGCAAGAGAGTGAGATTTTCCAATAACCTCTGATAAATAGGATGAGACTGAAGCCTGTCAATGAATGCATCCTGGATATATTCATCTCTATTAATGTCTGCCGTAACTGCCTTGAATTTACATTTTTTAGCTAACAGCTTAAGAGACCCTTAGATACCTGTCGACTAATTGCCCCCAGTTCTTGGCACCAGGTCTTAAGTTTATGTCTCGCAAAAACCTCACTAACAGGTTTTACATAGATATTTACCAAAATAGCTATTGCCTCATTGTAAGTCTCACTATCTCTTATATGCCCATAAAGGGCCAGAGAAACAAAGTTGATAAGTATCTTAAGTATGCCGGCTTCTTTGATGTCAACAGAAACGATGAAATTTTGTAATTTCTTGATCCAATGACTCCATTCTTGTGAAGCATCAACATTCTCAGGATTGATATTTAGTAGCTCTGGGCGAAGTAAGCAATCAATGACTGATAGTAAATAATATCTTTGCTTAATAAATAGTTATGATGAACTGCATAATCTAAACTAGGCTTTATTAAGAAAGAATATACACTACAATGTAACACACGATACACAACTGATTCTAACAACAAACTGAACAACTCATAGATACCATCATGGATAAGTTCATGCATTAAAAGAAACACACAGGTGACAAAGGTAACATGCAAAGACAATAACCAATATACAACACCTTCACTACATTACATAATTTTTACAGCAAAAATGTGTCTACATTATGCCTGTATGTACGATATGTAAAAATATATGATTACTTTTATTGAATATGAGACTGGACATATTATAATACATTCTTTTACTACACATGATAAATTTTCAGTACAAGATTTGCAAACATTCGAATTTGTTTTGAACTAGAAAAGTTAACGAGAGCCAAAATAAATATGTATACAGGTGTGACTGGTGATAATCATATTATTCTTAACCGGGCACTGGGTGTTTCTTAATTGCACATGCATATTTTCAATGTTATTATCAACCAAACATGACAATTCCAGAAAGTTTAATTCTAGTTAGTGATGAAAGCCAAAGTTTAGCCATCCTATACTAAATGGGGAGAAGTCTTTTCTTCGCAGTGTAATTGCTTGGAATATTATTGGCGAGACATTTCATTGTGTATCTTTAAAACATAACACTAATGTACGTAAAACATAAAACAGTTCTATTAAGTAGAAAAATTCGTAATGGTTTTGTAGTAAATGTAGGTCCAGTGTTGTTTTCTGAGGGCAGTAGGATTTTTACATGGAATATAGATTACGTTTAGGGACTATTTAATCAGTGCATAAAAATGAGGTTACTTGGGCACAGGAGTAACTTGGGACATATATGAGAATATTTTGTTTTGCGGTTGGCATCAGTGTGCATATTGAAAAAAAAAGTATTTATTTCAGCAGTTAAGGCACTTACACAATTGAAAACTTTACATTTGACTTTACGTTTGCTTTCCGACATGTTTCTTATGGAACTTAACACAATGGAACTGTCAAAGGTTAAGTCAAGCACTCAGGACTTTACAATTTCGAAGAGTTGAAATTTAAGGTCAAAGTCAATAATCCATTTTGCAGAGAATCTGACAGAGGTTATTTGGAAAGTGCGTTATTTTAGTGTAGTGCGATTTTAATCTCGATATACTAAACAAAGTTTCTCTTAAATTAAATAAATGGAAAGCGAATATAATGTGAAGAGGAAATGTGCGAAATGACATATTTTAATAAAATAAACAAATGAGTTTTTTGTTTTGAAATAAACTTCTAATATAAATTTTAAGCCTACTTTTAAAGTCGATACGTAAAATGCATTCCTGCTTCATTTCATAATAGTTTTTATAACAAGATACACATTTTTACTAAGCTCGCAGAACCGATGTTCAATTGTCTGAACTCTGACTTTACAAATCTATTGTGTATTGGGGGTTTCGTCATGAGAAAGGAAATGTAAAGTCAAATACTAAAGTTTTTTCATCGTGTAAGTAGCTTTAGTATATGTTAGGAGGATTGTTTTCATGGGACATTAAATATTTTAAGTGAAGGTTAGTAAGACATAAATATAAATGAGTTTAGTATGATCTTTGTTAATTTTTAATATACTAGATAACTTTATACAATGAGAAAGACTATAAGATTATTCAAGTTTGATTATTGTTATACTACATAACCTATATATTTGTCTACAAAATGGATAAATGTAAACCAAAATATTTGTTTAATTGTAATATTTTCGTGTTTAAATCATACAATTCACCACCAAACTGGGGTAACTTGGGACATACATACATACACCTCTCTCTCTCTCTCTCTCTCTCTCTCATATATATATATATATATATATATATATATATATATATATAATATATACAGTTTTGGTCTACAATGCCTAGAAGATATAAACGAACCCTTGGGGCCCTAAAATATCACGATTTCAGCGAAAAACATGTACAGAAAGCTGTTGATCATGTGAAGCAATATGGGATGTCGCTCAGGGAGGTGTCAGAAGTTTTTGGTGTGCCAAAATCGACAATCCAAAGGAGGGTTTCTGGCAAGAATACTGGGATGTATGGATGTTATCGTATTTTATCAGACGATGACAAGAATGCCCTTACTGATGGCATTGTTGAAACTAGGAAGTGGGGGTTACCTTTGACTACATTTGATATCCGGCTTCTGGTTAAATGATATTTGGATCAAACTAACGCAAGAGAAACATGTTAAAAAAATAACCTACCTGGGAAAGATTGGATGTCGTCTTATTTGAACAGACATAAGGATACTCTAAGTTTGAGGTTAAGTGAAAACATAAAAAGATCCAGGAGTAAAATTACACCCGAGCTCAAGGAAAACTATTTTGTTGAGCTTGAGAAAACACTAGAAGGGATCAGCCAGAGGATAGAGTAAATTATGACTAGACAAATATCACCGACGATCCTGGTAGAGCTAAGGTTGTAGTTAGATAGGGAAGCAAATATACTGAGACTATAATAGATACCAGCAAATCTAGTACATCTGTGATATTTGCAGGCTCTGCATCAGGCATGATGCTTCCTCTGTATGTGGTGTACAAACAGAACAACTCTATGATACATCGACGGAAGGACGACCACGAGGAGCACATTACAACAGATCTAAGAGTGGCTGGTTTGGTTATACTATTTTCCAAGATTGGTTTTTTTTTTTGCCATAGCTCGTCCATATTTTAAGACATTAGGAGATGCCCCTAAAGTTCCTATCGGTGATAACCTAGCTAGTAATGTTTCTATTAGAGTAATTTAGCACTGCCAAGAAAATAACATTAGCTTTGTGTTTATCCCACCTTACAGTACCGATCTGTGTCAACCATTGGACGTGGCATTTTTTCGCCCATTGAAAATTAAATGGATAGAAGTGCTAAGACAGCGGAAAGAAAAAATCGAGGCTGTATCCCAAAAAAAGAATTCCAAAGTTTTCTTTAACGGACCATCGACAGTTTGACTGACAACCTTGAATCCAATTTGGTTGCAGGGTTCAGACGTGGTATTTGGCCGATTGACAAGAATTCTGTGCTTAAAAAATTACCTCATCATAGTGACACCGTACAAATACTCCGACATGCAAGAGAAAATAATGCATGGGTCCCAATTCCGAAGAATTCTTGAAGAAGAAATGTGAAAGTGAGACTTGTAAATCTACAAAAAAAAAAAAAAAAACGAAAAACCAGAGTAAATGACACACCAGGAAAAAGTGTCTGCATGGATAGCCTTGATGACGACACAAATTAACAAGGTCCTTCAACATCGACACTAGCACCGACACTTCATCACCGACACCTCTTGCAAATATGAAACTAGGGAAATGAGTGATGAGTTCCACTAACTCTGAAGATGATCCGAACTGCAGAACTATGGCTCTTCGTCTGATGAAGATAAGAATCATGGTGATGAGATTTCAACTAGGTGTGCACCTGGAAAACAACTTAAAGATGTGACTGTGGGTGATTTCATACTTGCCAGTCTTATTTATGATGAAGGCACAAGGAGAGAACAGGTGAAACAATTTGTCTGTCAAATTGTGTCTGCCAGTGATGAAGGCAGATATCTTTTTTAATTCATGAAAAACTATCGAGCTTCTACAAACACATTTGTTTTCCCTGTTTGTTTGAAACCTTGGGAAAATTTGTGGTCCCTCAATCTATTTTCAGAAATAGCTACACTTTTCAGATAAGTTAGGTCTCAGCTTAAGTTTGAAAATAATGGCATTTTGCTTTTTATGAGGGCAATTTTTAGGGATTTCGAACATTCAGTAGGAAATAACTTAAGTTTATCTTTCATAATTATTTGGGTGACTGGATTGTAAATACATTTTTGGTAATCATAATAATAGTCGTGTGCTGTATCATAAGATTCATAAGACATAAATAAAAAATAATTTTAACTGAATATAAATGAAACTATATATTTTATCAATTAATACAATATAACAAAATAGTAACTTCATATAAGGTTAAATTACTTTATTTTACAGAAAAGAAGTCCAAAGTATCACTTTTACAGGTGTATCATAATTATATTTATAGAAAAGTAATGAGTGTCCGAAGTACCCCACCTGTCTGGAAACTTGGGACTATCAGTTTTTAATTTATAAAAAATTAAAAAACCAATATTTTTCTTTGTTTAGCTATTTAAACAAGAAGTACCAACACGGGCCCATGTCTTTGTTATATATAAAGTGCTTTAAATAACATTGTAAAAGAATAATTGTACTTTGAAGTTGATAACTGTCCCAAGTTACCCCGTTTTACGGTGCCTATAAAAGGCATCAGTCTCATTTCTAATTTTATCACTAACTTAGCGTATTATTTTTATGAAGCATTGAATATATAAATGCTTGACGAAAGTTACATAAATACATGTAACGAGTCTAAAACATTATCCAACCAAATAAAATATAAAACAATTGACATTCTGACTAGTAAAAAAACAGCACGGTCCTATATAGATTGTTGTAACTTTTGCTGCGAAAAAACACACTTGGCACTGATAGTTAATAAAAACGAGATCATAAAACATCACAGAATTACAACACAACTTTTGCGCGATAAAAAATTACCCTTGAAAAATTAAAAACTTTTCTATTCACATTCATAATTTTAATATAAATTTTGGTACACGTTGTTAGTTGAACTTATCGAATACACTTATATGTTTCGTATCTGCAGTGAAATCTGTTTTAATTGATACTTAACATTGTCCAGGCAAACGATAAAGATTTAATTATTTATTATAAAACAAATATTTGGTTAGGATTCATTTGCTCTAACAAAATGAATTACAATATTTGGGGGAAAATTTTTTTTTTCCCCCCTTTCTTTGAAATTATTCTCATTGGTTAATTTAGTCACGTGACCACAATGCACCACTTTCAACATGAGAATATTTTCAACTTGTTTCTTTGAGCAATGCCCAGCTAATACACGCTTATAAATTGAGTTTTATAATGGTGAAACACCTCGATGTCCTTAAGGGCCACTTAGCTTAAGCATAATTTGCTGGAACCTACTTTATTCCTTGTTGACGTGAGCTACAAGGTGATATGGGACAAATAAAAACGATGTTGACATGACACTTGGCAAATACACACATAATCCTCAAATACATAATCCTGAAAATGTAACATTTAAAACATACATATTACCATGTAGCAATCAGTTTTGATGTGTTGAGCACTTGTAATTTGAATAAGTACATACCTGGATTAATATTACATGTGATATTTTGATGTGTGCACTATTGTATGATACGGAACAATTCAAGTGGATGACATTTAAATACGCTGCACTGAATACACTTAACACTGACAAGATGGCATTGCAGGAGATAATATACACAACAGGGCAAACAAAATACACACTTCCTAACAGACCACAAAAGATACACCTTCTACACTGTCTTGCTTTATTCTGCACAATAACAGACACACACGTGGCACTAGTTCAGGGATGCAGATGCTGCTCGATCACAATGTGGTGCAGTCTGATGTTCCAGCTGGCACGATGTGGGGAATGGCGTGAGGCCAAGGCGCTGTCGATACACACTGTAAATACATGTAAATCCCGTACCGGTTTATTCTGTATAAATGTTCACCCACTTAAATGGTTGAATAATAATGAACGTGCCTCCTCGGAGGAGAAACATGAATTAATAAATAATGTGAAAATTACTATTTTATTTACTCGGCCGCATCAGCGGTAATGATGTCGACAAAACCTTTAAGGAATAAGGCGGCCTATAACAGCCCACTGGTGTGAGTACGAGAGTATGAGGGGAGTTCAGATAACTCTCACTAGCCCGGGTGTACTTGGATATCGCAAAGATGGATTTCTGCAACTGCTACAATTTAAGACGTAGGACATCGAGGGGGCCACTTATGGTTATCGGTCACATGACCTCACTTCTACTCGTGCTCTCCACCGAGGCCCGGAAAAGTACAGAAATATTTTCTATCCAATCCACATAACCTATTCTCCTCGATGGTCCAACCTAAGTGCACTTCACATCATAATATATTAGAGGGTAATTGATATGTGTGGTTTTGACAGTTGTAATTATGATTTGTGTTCTCCTTCATGCACTAGACTGCTCCATACCACTAAGGGATGTTGACTTTCTATTCCCTGACAATCGTACTTGTGATTTGTTTTAGTTAATGCACTAGAGTGCACTGTCCCACTAAGGGATGTTGACTTGCTATTCACACAGAAAACTTTCAGATAGAGTAATAAGAGGGTTAATCTTACTATTTGGTAGCTTATTGATGTTCTCGTGCCATTTTCATACATTATGCATTAGTGTGCAGAACCCAAGTATAGTCCGTATTTGTAATCCCACACATAGGAAATTGTAGAAATAATTTGTAGTTGCTTTTAATGAGATGTTTCTGAGTACCAAACATAACCTTACTGTTAGTTCATGATACAACAACATGATTATTTGCTTAATTCATATTTTTAAGTGTTTCATGGCAAACATACATAATGTCACAAAAAGAGACATTCATGAACACCACATACAAATGAACATGGACCAGGACATATGAAATAAGAGCCATACACACTCAGTGAAAACACACATATTTGAGGTTAAGAAGTAGGGCAGGACCGTCTGGACCAATTAGCCTGGACAACCAAGTCATGTGGTCATAATTTCATATTTTGAAATATTTGGTATTTTAATTTTATTTTAAGAAGTGTTATATGTAAATCAATTTGGGCTAAGATATAATTCATATGGCATCATTCCCATAATGTATCAGGTTTTTCACATTGTTATTTTTTTCCATCGGGTCATGCCGGAATGTTTGTGCTTGGCAGCAGCCCGACCGTGCTGCCATCTTTAGTAGTCTACCGGTACTTGCATGGTGCAGATGTCGGTCTCGACCTCCCCGGACCCATCACCATTTTTCTTCAATCATGTAATCACAATAGTGTAATATTTGATCTGGAACCGTAGTTTATATTTGTATCAGCCTCGGGAGCGAGCTATGCCACAGTCCGGGCCGTTTGTGCACGACCAGGCCTTAATGTTACAATAAGTTTATCATGTAGGCTTTGTGCCTTTTTGTGCAGCATCTGCACCCTCCTGCTTAATTGTTTATTTGTATATTTAGTGCCTCATACGAGGGTAACTAAATAAATACTATTTTCTGACTTTTATTTCTTGGGATGCGTCTCATCCCGCATAGCAAGTATATACTGATAAATGTAACCAAGGCATGGGATGGCCAAAACAATCCCTCGGAATTGAACAGCATTATAGGGGAGGCCTACAGTCCCTACTAGTTTAGGCATGATAGAATTTAGATCTACCAGACCTTCAGCATCAATTGGATTCAGCACTCTGCAGACAGTGGAACACTGGGGTAAGCCACGCTGCCCATCGACCATACGACCCCGTACTGCAGTCTTGTCTTCACAGTATAGTAAACTGGCACCTATCTGAGCAATATATACATATACATTACAATCCACATAACCTTACCATCCCCCAATGGTCCAGATTTCTAAACCATCCAGTGGCTTGCCCAACTTAGTGGCTATCAGATCCCACTAAACATTCCGAACATCATCAGACTTCCTATCCTATACGCATAATATCACTTCCATCATAATATGTTCTTCCTATGATTTGTAAAATCCTATGTATCCAGTGTTTCACGTTTTTCTTTAAATACCGATGTGTTTTATGTGTGTGCACATGTAGGCTACTTTTAGATCAACAGTTTTTAATTTTCGATACTGGCGAATAATTTCCTCTTTCTTGAGGTTTCCCATAACTTTCTCATTGTCTAAGTGCCAGATAACGCCGACAAAAACCACGTGGGAATTTTGGCACCAGAATCATGAAGCAGCCATTGACAAAAGAGAAAAACCACCATTTTGGGACTTATGACATCACCCACACCAACCACCCCTACTGCATGGCATTGCAGGGCGACTGCCGCAAGCTGGCGAGGCCACACAACAACAAATCAAGATAGAGCTCCCGCATCAACCGCATCGCGCAGGCGATCCTGGATGCTTGGATATTCAGACTGAAAATGGAATCACTCGGAACTCTGCCTGTAGTGTGTTCGCCCCAAATTTTCGTCAAACCCGTTCTCACTGATTTTCCTTTAAGGCAATATATGTCTGTGTGGCAACGAAGCAGCACTCAGATGTATGGAAGACCAAACTCAACACGTCAATACAGAGACTTGAGATAAAGGATGGAGATGCACCACTGCGGACACCCCGGACAACGTGTGTGCGATATGCTTGATGACACCTCCATGGGTCCAGGGATTTGTCAACCGTGTCTGAGTTGGTGTACTCTGCAGCTGTTCCGGCACTTCAATCACTTCTCTTCACGCACCCACAACATTTCGGCGAAACCTTCAGAAGTGGACAAACCACAGCGAGTCTGAAGAAATAGGAGCAGCATCACTCATGTGTACTCGTTGCCTGCAAGAGTATATCATGACAAGTGTATAATGCCTCACGAATGAGCCACACTTCATGAAACATTTTTGATCAACTGCGCATGATGCAAAAGTGAAACACTGAGTGCAGTTCCACCACAACAATTATTTCAACAACACAGAGCACCTGTTCTTAGACTCCGCATTCTGCAACAATGCATGTGCTAAGAAGACACAACACCGCCAGAGGACATTTTCTGTTTTCAAGAGGCACCCCAACTCTCACGGGCACATGAGTTTACATCACCATGTATGGATTCCAAGCCATTGCCAATATCACCCGCACAATCCATGCCATTGCTTCAAACAGTGACTGATGCTACAAGTGACAGCATCACTGGTTTCCTCATACCATGTGGAGACCACAACAACACAACTACAACAACACCTGCTCGTTTTCGGTCGCTGCCAACTTACTCAGGGTTAGCAAGCGAGGTCACCTTACATTTTGTTCAAGATTGTGGTAACCGCTTCCAATGCTATGGAGTGCACGAAGATGACTGGCCATATAGAATTGGCAACCGACTGTGACGAAATGCAATATCGTGGTGGCATGGTTTCGACCATTATGGCATGACATGGAGTGAGTTTCAAAGTGCCTTCACGTGCGATTTTGCTGGCACATTTTCATCATTACAAGACCACAACTGGGTGATTCTGAGGAACAGGGTGCAGGAAATATTAGAGGTTGTCGTCAGCAATACACACCCTGAATACAGCACAGCATTAGTGCCTGTCATCCGCGCAACAGAGGCAGACTTTGTTCAGATGGCCATTCTCCTAGACACAACCATTCACGCCCAGCCGCGCCGCGATCGTGAAACCATACATCCACACCACGAACATGGACAGCTCCGCGAAAAAAGTGCCAGTGTAGCAACACCCACAAGTTCTGGGGAAACCACCATAACCTTAACAAAAACTCGTACCAAGAGCTCGTAAAACTCTCATACCATGCAACCGCAAGTTATAAGCCACTCAAACGTGCTGTCTAGCCATGTAGATAATACAATGGACCACACTGGAATAATAAGTGCCAAAACAGAACAGAAACATCAAATGCCAGCGAAATGAGGAAGTTTCTCATGGGAAAACAGGACATCGGTGTAGAGTGGCCTGACACCACCTGCCCCAGGACGAAGAATACATTCATAGGACCTACTCCACAACAGGTTTTATTGTCACAGCTTATCGGCCCTCATAGTAACTTCATTCGCATTTTTGTCATCAACCAACATTAGTGCAGAGCCCTTATCGACATCGCCACATCTCACTACCTCATATGTACCACTTGAACATCAGTGAAATCCAACGTATGTAACAAACAGCACTCTTAGCAACCAGTAAACACATCGGCAAGGTCGCAGAGGAGGTGATAATTGTTATCAGCATCAAGGACATTGATACACATACTACCGCTTATGTCTTCGACGACATCCGGGAGTATGTCATTCTTGGCACTCCTTGGCTCGCTGAGAAAAATACAGTCGTGGAAACAGTTGCATGTTGCATCCATTTTGAAAACAAAGAATGTCACACTGTCTATAATCTGGATGCACGACCAGCCAAAAAACCACAACTGGTGCTGTTAGATGAGCTACACCACAACATGCTAGAAAAATTCCGCAATGCCATGTATCATCTCCTAAATGAGCGCCGCGACATTTTCTCCGCCGGCGATCCACTATGCCGTACCACTGTGTCTGAACATTATATCACGTTAACCACCGATAAACCAGTGTATGACAGACCCCGCAGGTATCAACCACACCAGCGCCAAATAATCAAAGAACAGATACCTTAAATGCTTCAAGGCGGTGTCATCGAACCATCTAATAGTGAGTTCAACTCTGCAATAACACTAGTGCCCAAGAAGGATGGATCTGGGCAATTTGTGTTGATTTCCGTAAACTAAACCAGTTCAAACAAAATGCACCACCACCGTACATCCACATCGAGGATGCCCTCAACAGCCTAGGTCGAGCTTAGGTCTTGACAACTATAGATCTCCACAGCAGATACTGGTAAGTACCTGTGCGACACGATGACCACCACAAGACCACATTCACTGAAGTTGATGGCTGCAAATTTCATTTTTGTGCGATGCCCTCGCTACAGCAGGTATATGGTGTATGGAAAAGTCGTTGTGGGCGTCATATTTTTGTTACAGTTATATTATTAAACAAAGGTCCAAGAAGTTATATTAGGTGCAGCAGATTTTTTCACCAATGAAATTAAATGTGCAAAAGTTGATTTCATTTAACATATTGAAACAATTTTACGTTGAATATTTTATTTTAAAAAATTATTACTAATATTGTAACACAGTCAAAGGGGAAGAGAAACCAAAACCACTAATCATCTAATAATTTTAAATCAACATCACTAATGGTTTATTTGTTCTGTCAAATTTACACTGGTTAGGGATTGAGATATTAAAATATATTATTCACGCAACACAAGATAGTTAAGTAAAGGAAAATGTTGCAAATGAGAAAAACAATAATTGTAATATCACCTTGTTCACATAATATGCGGTTGCATAGTATATTAAGAGAATGACACATACATTGTAGTTGTAAGAATAGGGTGTTTATATAAGTAGGGTAAACATTCCAGTGACATCCATCCTAAGAAACGAGATGTAGCAGGGTTAATAATTATTGAGAAAATTTTTTTTACAAGTAAATAACTCAATTTATAGAGAATATACTACGTTTCAGTATGCACATCTTTCCCATAACCTTACGAACGAGCTCGCTAATGGCATTTCTAAACTAAGGAATTAGGTTAAACATATGTATATATATACATATATATGATGTTTTGATTATTATACAGCCACAGGTCTACTGGTGTATGTCTTTCACAAATGCAAGTGCATGTTATGTATAATTATGTTCCTTTTCAAGTGAAAATTAATCAACATTGTCACAAATAAATATTTATCACTACATTAAATATGTCATATTTAACTGTAATACCTATTGTTGTGGTGAAAATTTTAACTGTTCAAAATGCATAAGTTAAGCAGAATAAAATTAATTTTGTTGCATTCTCTCATAGTCACCCTTTCTTAATGGGTTTATCAATTTTAATATTATCTTATTGACAATAACATATAAGTTGGTAGGGCATTAAGCAGGCTGCACACGTTTGTATCGGCATTTCGTGTACATTGCCGCATCACCCTAGAGGAAACTTGTACACCCCTCGCAATTAGCCAAGTTCACGGCCATGGGTACGGCCGAGCCATTTAATGCAATCACAGGCTGCCATAGTAAAAACAACCAGCAGGCCTCATGTAAAAATTCTAACGCCATTACACACAAGAAAGAAGGTAAAGCAGCTCCCTACCTCAATTTCCTTGCTTCGTCACTTCTTCCTACCTTCGCTTCCTGTCATTATTGAAGAGGGCTTCAAAGTTACCAAATATGCCGCTGTTGGGAAACAGACGAATGCTATGAGGTCGTGAAATCTCGTAATGTACCACTTCACGAAACGCCAGTTCCAGAGCTGGGGACCAGATAATTTTGAATCGGGAGGTTGATGCTACGATCTGAGCGAGCCATTTCTTGATGCTCACGAGAACCTAACAACACATCCAGTGGAGAATCAGGAAGACAGGGATGCATCAAATTGTGGACAGTTAATACGATGGCGATACACCAAACAAGGTCCGGATATAGGCAAACGTGAGATTCGTCGCAGGACCAGATGACTGTCAGATGCATAAGACACAGTCGGACGTCAACCAGTGGCCGAACTCCCAAGAAGGGCTACGAGAAGGGTGTACCATGCACCACCACTGCCGATACATCGAGGAGACGCAGCCCCAGGCAACAAGGATTAAGGTGGATTTGTACCATATGTTTATGATGTGAAAGGGCATATGTCTACACTCCTTCTCTTAGGGTACATCCACACTTGAGCATTTCGCTCTCATGAGGCTCACGCTCATTCGGAGAAAAATCTTTACCCAAAGGGCCTCGAATGCTCACTCTGTGCGTATCTGCTTGTGGTGTTACCATATTTCAGACAAGCAATCAGCAATGGAGGTGATAGCACCAAGATGTCACTTTATTATGTACTCGTAGCAAAGTTCCGTTGCTCGAGCTTCTAGATGATGAGCACTTTCAAAACTTTACCAGAATGACACTCGAAGATTTTGAAGTTTTTAGTAAATGCAATAGGTCATTGGATTGCGAAGAAGGACACAAAATTCAGAGAAGCAGTTTCTGTAAAAGTCTGTCTTGCAGTGACATTACGATTCCTTGCATCAGGAGATTCGGACACGAGTCTCCAATACTTATTTTAAATATCCAAACAGTGTCTATCCATAGTTGTTGTAGAAACGTGAAAAGTTCTAATCGAGGAATTGAAACATTACATTAATGTAAGCAGGAATAATGAACTAGTACATTTATTAGTGATAATTATACAAAAAGAGACAAATGTTGGTGTTTACATTGCTTAGTGACAGTAAAAAACCTGATGCCACCCGCTCTCCCCAAGTCCAGTTGCTCGCCGTTAACAGAGTCCGCTGCAGAGAGCAGTACTCTACTGGGCGCTCATGTGCGCCAGTCCAGTAGTGCACCACACCAGTTACACTGAAAGATGTTAATTCACAAGAGAGGCCAGGGGTGCCGATTAACAGCACTCATGTCGAGAACAAGTTTAACACAAAAGTGAAGCAACATGCAGTGAAAATACATGCGCCCATGAGCACGTATTTCAAAAGTAGACCCAGTGAAATATGGTGCAAGGCAAACAAGCATTAATTACTACATGCTCATGAACGCTCGGCCATGTAATGACATAAAGTCCTATAATGTTTAAGGGCCCCCATGGGCCTCAGTGTACTTGTTTATTCTTTTATGTTAATTTCATTCTCTAAATGTTCTTTCCACACCTCATTTCATTCAATGTTTAGTGCGTAAGAAACTAGTCTGACCAGCTTGCTTGCACGCCAACCTGGCCAGCATGCTGTGTCGGAACAGTTAGTAGCTCTCTAGTGTCCAGAGGAGACGGACGTGCGGACCGACGGGATCATGTTTTTGAACACTTGGGCGGTGCTTTAACTTTTGAACTTACCACTTCATCGCAAAAGACTCTTAGTATACCGCAATCTGTGTTAACATAACAGCATGAGAATCTCTGCTCCTCTCCTTCTCATGGTTTAGCATCGCCTGGGAAGACGTAACTTTGCCTTAAGTCTTTTGTGGCCACGTGCCGTATTGAATTATATGCTTACTGGCCGGTTAAGCTCGATAACCAATTGTAAGTTGTTTCATAGAGGAACATTTAATTAAACCCAGTGAATTTATGTGAGTATGCCTCTTCACTTGGGTTGCCTATGGGATATAGGGTCGGGGGCCCCCTGTTTACCTAACTAATGGGTTTTGAGTCGCCCTAAGACCTCACTGCACAGTACACATAATATTGGTAATGAATTTTTATTAACTATGACGGACGGAGTATCACCACAAGGATACCACCATGAATTTCGACACATGACCCTGAAAAAGGAGTCAGCTTTACCTACAACAACTTGATGTTCCACTACTGCAATGTTTGGTGCTCAAGATCTACAGCTGAGGTTTGGTGAGAAACACCAGTAAATATGCTACCAAACTCCCAACCTCTAAGGTGGCCACTTTTGCTCCACCATGCAACATCATATTGGTTTGTACAAATTTTAGTGACAATAAACAAAATAGAGGCACATGTTGTTTCACAAGTTGTTTGTAATGCTGAACTGAATGCAGTCAAGAAGAGACCGAGATATGATGGTATCGTTTTCTGGGTTATCATCAGGTACTCTTTGCAAGGGCAGTGTAATGGAAGGTGGGGTTGCGGATGAGGAAGAATAGGACAGCTGAATAGGCTGGGTGGACTGCTGCGAAGCACTTGTGAAATGTCCGATGTTAGTATCATATTGTTCCATGTCCACCTGGAATAGGATATTGTCTATATGATTTTGGGATATTCACCTAGTTCTATCAGTGTACTGCTTCAGTTTCTTAGCCTCAAATTTTCCAAAGATGTCACACTCAACTTGATCGTATGCATTCTTCATGAGTGTAAACAATTGTGCAATCCTGGGGTCCTCACCAGTGTCTGGTCTCGCCATTTTCTTTAGTCTTATTGGCTTAGCACATGGGGTAATGTCAATGGGTGCCTCAACAATGCTCTGCGATGCACTCTCATGGGTTATATCTGCTTGTGTCACATTTTCCATTTCCGTGACATCACGTTCATCCTCGTCATTGTCTGCTTGAACCTAAAACGGTTAGTAATTAGTGTTTTCATTTTCCAGCACTATATATTAAATCCCTTATATTATAACTGTAATAATACATAATAGGAGGACATTTTATTGATGGCAGGTATGGCTTGTTTCATGGGAGCCAATGGCACTTATCTTGGTAGTGACTTTATTTGGTATATACTTATGTTTTCACCATTTTTACCGTAGTGTATTGTTTGTCAGTGGTAGATTTGTATTCCTAATTATTTTATACAAATGATAAGGGAAACCTCTCCTGTTGTTTTGGGAATAGAATGTTAGAATGTCCAACCTTTATTCGCTAGAATGGAGTGAAGAGATTTGGGTAGATTATAACAGCTATTGTCTTGAGAGCAGATGAGAAGTGAATGATGTAAACATGGAAACACTTTGGAATGCAAGAGTGGGGGAAGTGGGAGATTTTTGAAAAATCGCCGACCAGCATCACCCACTGGAACGATTCCCATTCCGCCGGGTATCGAGCCCCGATCGCCTTTGTAGGAGGCAATCGTTCTGTCGGCTTGACCAACATGGCCCCTTTTTTTGTTCAAAATGTACATGCAAAATGTACACGAGGAGGGATGCTGTTTTAGTACTTACCATATGAGAAAATATGGCTATATACACAACTGTTTAGAAAGTATATTGTTGTGGGAATAACAATACAAACCTTTGTGGTAATTATTATAAATGAATGTAATTAATGCTTGAATACATTGTTATGTCTGGTGTCAAATTTTCTAATGCAGACATGAAGAATTTAATATACATGAATGGGAAATTTCATTGCACTTGTATATAGAGATATATCAACAGTTAATAGTTGTCACTGTCCGAAATAGTGTGTAATGGAAGCAGTCATTTTATAACTATTTTAAAAATGACATATTGTTGAGGAAAATGTAAAAACACACATCGCAAATTGGTCAATAGACTTTCATAACTACAACTAATATTATACATTTTGTTTTGTCTTCCTTCCTCTCGAGAGGAAAGGTAACATGTAGTGCGGCACTTCCAAGAAATGTGGGGATTTCCACATTGTTTCTCAGCCATGGAAGGCAAACATGTTGTGCTAACAGCCCCCCCCCCCTTTTTACATTGGTAGTGACTTTTTTAAATATAAGTCAATCTTTAGCATCATTTTGTATGCTTTGGTTGATGCGGTATATAATTTCATGTTTGTGAACATCGGATGCCAAGGCAGGATTTCAGATGTTGGAGTTTTTTTAGAGAACCCAATATTGGGGCCACAGCTGGTCAGGAGCTAGATTATCCAATAGTAGGGCCGCAGTAGTCAGTGCCTGGAGAATCTAATAGTGGGGATGCAGTAGCTCAGTGGGTAGGGAACACAATAGTGGGGCCACAGTAGCTCAGTGGCTAGAGAACCTAATAGCAGGCAGCAGAAACTCAGTGGGTAGAGAGCCCAATAGCTGGGCTGCAGCTGGTCAGGAGCTAGAGCATCCAATAGCGCAGCTGCAGTAGCTCAGTGGCCAGGGAACCCAATAGTGGTGCTGCAGTAGCTCAGTGGCTAGAGAACCCAATATTGGGGTCACATCATCTAAGTGGCTAGATTACCAAATAGTGGGGCCGCAGAAACTCAGTGGGCAGAGAACCCGATAATGACTTAGTGTCACAAAAATTCAATATTCATCCCTATTAACATGCACATGAAGCAGACAGCAAAAGCTAGTTAGGTGATAAAGTAGTATCTTATTAGACAGATAGTGTAGTTTGCTTTGATGATGGTAAAAATACTGTTAAAACAGGGTGTATTCTTGGTGAATGGCCAGATAAATTAGGAAGATATGATTATGGTATAATTTGGATACATACTGGTCCAAAAAGCTATGACTATAAAACTTTTTTGGGAAAATAAGTTGCAAAAATTAAATGATTCACTCTATATCATGAAAATGTTTTACAATTGAACATTAAATTGATGAGTCAATCAATACAATATCTAATAAAAATGTGATTATAAAAATAATATGATTACAAGAAACAAGAAAACAAAAAAATTTGGTAAATAACTTTATGGCTAAGGAATTTAATTTTAACCATGACAAATGTATGATTTTGAATGAAAAAGACAATATTATAGATACATTACATTGGGTTTATTAAACAAGTAATTTATATATTGCATATTCTATATTTTTATAATCTATATTATTATATTTTAAATTATATTTCATATAGTATTAAGGAAACATAAAATCTGTAATATTTCTACTATCTTTAGTTTCTAAAACAATCACCATCTAAATCAAACAGTTTTCCATTTTCATTTATAATTTCTAAAACAATATGGTTAAACTATTCATTATTAATTTGATAAAAAATTAGATATGGTACTTATGAATAATAGAATCTCAAAAACCAAACATCGTTTTTGGTGAAGAACTGGCAATTTTATCAGTTTGTATATGATTAGATATATCATATTTTATAATCATGCTCTATGCCAAATTTCAATAATCATTTATTGTTTAAAATTGATCAAAATTAGGCAATACAGTGCCAATGACATTTTTTTCTTTTAAATAGTAATATTTATCTCAAAATCAAGAATATCAGATAATCGATCATCATCTAATTTAATTTTAAAATTAGATTTAACCAGAACACTATTTTTCACATTGTATGGCATTGATTCAATATGATTAGTAGAAAATGGTTCACTTGTATTTATAGTTTCTTTTAATCATTCAATATTGTATTGGCCTCTAGGAATATTTATAACTTTTTTGTTATCAATCACTGTTATAGTATTATAGTTTACATTTGGTGTTACAAATTTCACATGAAAACTAATCAATGCTATAGATTTATAGTTATGAATGATATCATAGTGAAGTTTCTTCTGTAGTACAGAACTATTATTTGTTAACTTAAATGCTTTATTATACATTTAATAAAAAAAATTATCATATTAAATAAAAAAAGTCGATTGGGGTATTGGTGTTTTAATTTCCAAAGAAAATTCTTAAAATAAGAAGAATGTTAAATTATTAGCTGATAACATAAGAGCATTAATTGTCTGACCAAACAACAGTGAAAAAACACTTTATTTTATTTTATTTATAAAGTAAGATGGTAAAATTTTAGTAAATTGTATGTTTGCTAAATATGTTGAAATTAATTAAAATATATTCAGTTACAAAATTGTTTTGATGAATTATCAAAAAAAAAGTCATAGAAAAAATGGGTTACCTTTTTTAATAGCAATATGAAATGATGCCTCTATATCAATCTGAAAACAATTCATTAGTTATAATTGACAATGTTATTTTAGAACACCAAAATATAATTTGTGAATATTTTATCATGGGCAGAGACAAGAATATAAATGAATTTTGTTTAGCATAAATATATTCGAAAGTTCCTAAACAACTTGTATGAGATAGTACGAATTTTCTGTGTAGTTTTAGACAAGATGATACTAATTTACGTCCAATTTATAATGAATGTTGGTGGCGATATGTCTTACAAGAAATTTAAAGAGATTTGAAACTGTTGGAATGATGACTATGGCTTCATCACTTTTCATTTGAGTAAAAAATGAAAGATCGGAAGTATAGAAATAAAATTAATGATTTCATAAATTAACGGGGTGTCAGTAGGGGGTGCTACTTTCAGTTACACTTATTTTACAAAAATTATTTTATCTGCTTTGGCAATCATGCTGCCATCTAGTCACCACAGAAGAAAGTTTTCATACTGTGCTGACATCTACTTGCAACAGGAAAAAGCCAACTGCATGTGGAGAGAAGATAAAACACATGACCACTCTTCGACTCTGATGTGGCAAGCTTCTATCTAGTTACAACACATCAAACAGTTGGCAATAATGACTTCACTCACCGACCTTGGGCAAGCTTGGCACAGCAGTTGCGACATACTTGGCGAGTGACTCACCACAAGAGGCTTTCTCTATTCATCGCTCCACTTGTCTTGACACTTTAGATCTGTGCAAAGATGTCTGACTTTAAACTTGTGTGTCGTGGGTTCGAATCCCGACTCATGAGGATATTTTAATGTTGTGAAGGTGTCCACACTATTAAATTATTACCCAAGTTGTTCTAAATTTGAGCTAAAAAAAACCTTGTGCATGCTTATATAAAAGAATACGAACAGTAGATGCAATTTATTTGGTACTACAGAAGCTCCAGTGACTATACTCTCTATAATAAACATGTAATATAGCAGATGTATAGCTGGGGTGTCTCATATGATGTAAGGTGTCCATACCATATTGGTGGGGGTACCAGAAATAAAATAAAATAAAAGATATATAAACACTCCCCTGCTCACCTGTAGAAAAATAACATCTTCGGCTGCCCGAATGGTGAGGAAAGGAGTTCTCCAATGAAATTTTGCTGGTGTCGAAATAAGACCATAAAAAGGAATGGTCATTGGTGAGATATCAAATTGTCCGTAAGCCAAATAAGAAAACAGGTCCCTCGCTTGACATAAAAGTCCATAAACATTTTCTAATTTTTAAAAATAATTAAAATCTGTTATCGACCATTGAATGGATAAACTGCTATTGACAGGTGTTGAATGCATGTTATGAGTGTTAAATGATTTTGCATTTGAAATCACTAGCCTTATTACAATTTGTTAACATTTTTGTATATAAATAAAAAAGACTTATTTACTATATTTACTTGGTGTTTGGAATATGGCTCAATCAATAGACAAACCATTAGAAAACATAAAGCTAAAAGATTAATCAATTACATTATTTTCTTTAAATAATCTAATTTTTAATGTTAAAAATAACTGTTATATTAGATAAGGATAATGAAGCTTAGTTTCATGTTATTCAAATAGAAGAATTACTTGGCTGTAAATGACAAAGAAAGGTTGTATCAGATAAAAAAAAGAAAAATATAAATAACATTATGAAATTCTGAGCATCAGTGTTTTACCAACTTTTAATAATAAATATAAATTGATTCATTTTGTAAATGAAGCTGGTATTTTAAAATTCTAGCAAAATCTATAATGTAAATGACTGAAAGATTCCGCAATTGGTTATTTGAAGTTCTTCATTCAATTAAAAATTATGGCAAACACAAACTTAATTTACACATAAATGAAGAACAGCTTAAAAATGAACAACTCACTTTAGAAATAGAATTATTTGCAGTAGAATTCCAAGATAAATTATATATAGGAGAAAAAGAAAATTGAAACTACAAAAAAATAAAATAACTAGTACAATTTAATGTGAATATGGTGAATTTTATAAACAAAGTAAAGCAGAAAAGAAAAATGGTTACATAAACATTGCTACACCAAAATGACATGCTTAAATTAAAAATTTTAAAGTTGGTAAAACAGATAATTTAATCACTAGAAGTTTACAACGTAAATAAAACAGAAAGATTAATTAATGAGCAACTAGATTATTTTGGCGATAAAAGAATATGGAAAGTTTTACATTATAGCAATTAACTTGAAATTGTAAAATCAACAATTAAAAACATAAATATGAAATTTGGTTACATCATTAATTTATCTAAAAATCATTTAGCAGACATATATTCTTTGAAACCAATTATTCCAGAAGCACCTTTAAGTAATGATGAATAATTATCATATAATCTGCAAACACATTAATTTAAAATTTTTGGATAACTTCATTGTCGAAAAAAATGAAAAATATCACCTAAATATTTACTAGATAAATTAGAATTAGGTCACACAAGCAGTACAAAATTTTGGAATGTAAAAACACATATATTAAATTGGAAGGACAGTAAAAAACTAGTTATTCACATAAATGCAAAAAATATTATTAGCTATAAATAACGGGAATAATCAGCAGTTATACCCTTTATACATGCAATTATAACTTACAATGAAGAAAACACTATTAAAATTCACAAAATATCTGTTTTATTAATCCAGGAGTTATGAGAGTTATCAAAACCCAACCATTTAACATAAATGTTATTGCCTTTAATTTTTAAGACCTTTTCAACCAAACATTCATCGGGATGGTTAGTTTTAGTAATTTCATATTCATAAAAACTGCCAATTATTTCTTCTCTGTTGTCATCTTTCAGTTTCCAAGTTGGAATATCATAGTTTAAAATTTTAAAAATAATAAATAATTCTGTTGTCCAATTAGCAGTATAACCCTTTTTAAACATTTGTTTATGTTTGCTAACACGGACATCACCAAATTTGTATCTAGCTTACAGATTTGCATCAGTAAACATATACGTTTGACTTAAATTTTTTTAATTTTTCTTATTAACTTCAATTGGTTTCATGCTGATAGTGCTGTGTTTTGTGTTTTTGTATTCTTTCACTATATCTTGAAATATATTTATCCATTTATAATTACCATTCAAAGCAAATTTTTCCACATTTTATTTTTTTGCTGTACAATTAGATATTTCTACAACTCTTGCTTTCAATTCACTATTTGTAGAATAATGATTGATGTTATATTTTTGCATAAGTTCAGTAGATGTCTCAATATAGAATTATGACCAATTGTCACTTTGTATTTTGCACAGTTTTCTTTTCATCAATAAACATTCTAAGCAATCTACTACATTTTCAGCTGTTTTATATTTAATAGGTAGAACAAATGCATATTAAAAAAAACATAGATAATTGTCAAAGTATAATTGTATGCATTGTTTATATCTGATATACCTTTCAAATAAACAGTATTAATCTTAATAAGATCAATTTGTCATAAATCATCAATAGCATTCAAAATTATTTTTCTTCTTCATTGATTTTTTCTTCTCTTACATGGGACAACTTTCTTTAAACATTGATTTATTAAACTTACATACTGGACATTTACCTTTCTGAAATATCTAACAATTTTTATATAATTATATTCAGTTGTCTTCTTACACTTAAAGCACCAATTATTCTCTAATTAATAATTAAAATAACCTTAATCTTTATATTTTTCGAATATTCCTATTGTATTAATCAATCCAACATCATTACTAACTAGTTTATTTTTTATGATTTTAAAAGATAAAATATTTCCTCAGTTAACATCAAAAGGTTTACTGTAATCTATATTTTAGATCCTATTATGACAGTTACTGTATCATCAGGCAAATTGATATTAACAAAAATTATTTAATAAACAGTACAATTCTTCAAAAAAGTAAAAAAATCATATTATTACCTAAGTGAATTTTTTTTAATTTCACTTTGCTTGTAAATAAAATATATGATATTTTTCTGCCTTGTATTTTTCAACTTTCGAGTTAACAAGTGTATAACAATAATTTTAAACTGTTAAACTTAAATTTTGTAATTTATCAGCTATTTCTTTATCAAAAATTTTTATATTGACTGCATCTTTTCCATCTATCGGATCAGCCATATTATTAATTCTACGATCATGAAGAGAAATGCAAGTGTTGTATAAACAAAATCTGTACTTAGTTATTTTTGAAATGCAGAAACAATAATATTCTATTTTGAATCTACATATGTCTTTTAATTCATTAGCATTAGTGTCAGAGTTTTCATTTAAACATTTTATTAATTGTTTCCGAAATATAGCCATAATTTAATAACAAAGAAATTATATCATGAATCTTACAACCCCTCGAAAAAAAAAGGTGTAATACATTTAAACCTAAATGTCCACAGAAAATTTAATTAAAATTCTGATTTATATTATCATTGTAATAAACATTTCTCTTTTTGAAGTAATTAATTAAATTAGTAGATATATTACATCCAAATGAATTAAAATAGTAATCACAATTATTTTCTTTAAAATAACAAACCCAATGAGTACAACAATTTGATGAAATGTCAAAATTAACCAAAGCACATTCCTTTATTGGTACATACTTTTTGGTAATTCATTAACAAAAAACATTTCTGAAATTTTTTTAATTTAGTATTTTTACATAATTTTCAATATCGTTATTAGATAATGGTGATATATTTAAAATTTTTTGGTCATTCACTTTTTCGCAACTAAACCACTTCCTGATTTATTTTCCATTCCTAAATTATGTCTTTGTTCTTCTAATTCTTTTTTATTTTTCAAGTTTGTTCAACACAATTATAAAATGCAGTAGCTCCTCCAGCTAAAGCTCCAGGTGTGCCTAAAGCTGTTAATAATAATGGTAAAAATCCACCATAATGTAAACCACTTCCTGATTTTACTTTTAATATTTTTTGAGTACTGGTATTAACAACGTTAATAAGAAACCTTTTCCTTCTTTTAATTTTTTATTTTTCTCTCAAGTTGATGTTTTGTTAAGAAATTATCTATTCCTAAATCTCTTAATTGATCAATGTGTATATCAAAATTTATATTATTTATCTTCATATATAAGTAAACAAATATAATGTAATACTGGGTATTTCAGACCTCTTTAGGTTGTTTTCACTCTGTTTAAATTTACGTGATTATTTGCCCTATGTCACTTTGTTTATGTTGATGTCATAATATTTATATTTTGACAATAACTTGTTTGTTTACTATATTTGTGTTAAAACAGTAATATTGACCAGTTACAGAGATTTATTTTGACAAGGTAAGGACCTTTATCAATGGGTTGCAGTTAAACTTTAGATAATGGTTAGACATCATCCTTTACTGGACAACCGATAACTAATACAATGTCTACTCATGCATCATGCTTTTTTATTCCGGTTGTAATAAGTAGTATGTTTTGTGTTCCACAGTGTTGGGTACTTTTCATATTCGTGAATGAACACCACACATTTCTCGTTGCTCAATTCCATTGTTAAGCAGCACACCTACCAATAATGAAGTGTCCAGATGCAACACACAGGCCGAACAACCCAAACAGTCTCTCAGCCCTTCCACACTGAGCAAGCACGCACAACTGACTGTCCTTTGAGGAGGTACACTTTACTGACTTTCCACGGATAGTGTTCGGGCTATTCGCAAACAAATGTGTATTCTCGTTCTGTGCAGCGAAAAACCATTCACACTATCGCATATACTCTTGTTCAGCGCATGCTTTTTTGGCTCGTGCAAGCAAAATGTTCAAGTGTGGACACAGCCTTAGGAATGTCAAACAGTATTTGCCATTAAGCCCTTTGAGATGGATCTATTTCCACTTGCACTAACTGGCTGTATACTGCACACATCCACACTTTACTATCGTTTCTTTGAGCATATGGGTGCATTCCTCAACATGCACCGCACACATTGAGCACATTTGGTGGTGTTGGATCTGGTGCATGTCTGGGCGAACAGTCTAAGAGGCGAGGGACGAAAGCATACATCAGAGCCACATTTGCATTTACGAAATTCTTTCCTCTTCCTCTTCTTAGATAATATCCTCTTTATTTACCTCTAAAAAATTGCTTCTTAGCTAGAGGACAGTCCATTTTGAAGTGAGAGAGATCTCCACAATTATAACACAATTTCTTAAACTTTTGAGTAATGAACGAACAACCACTATCTTGAAACGATGCTCTCCCTTCCTTCAACCACATGTCAGTATCTAGGAGTCATCGTCGGGAGTGCTGTTATTACCATGTTATACGACTCTGGCATTGATAAAGGTAAATAACAGGCTCGGTCAGTTTCATCCAGCGATGCTCCTGCAGCTTCTAAATTCGCGCAGTAATCTTTCAACTTGAATAAAGTGATCTTGAATATCGCCACCATTAAATTTTAGTTTTACCAGCCACTGCATAACAAAAATTTGGATATGGTAATGTTCTAGCAAACACGTTTCTCAGTGATGTAACCATATCCTTTGCTGTTTTTTGCTCCTTTTACTATTTTAAAGTGAAGATTAGAAATAACTTGAATGATGATCCATTGGGCTTCCTTGAACTTTGACTCAAAATCGGACTTTTCCTCTGCCGTCTCACTTGGTGAAGTTTCCATGATACTTTTTTTAAATTTATCCATAACCAAGTGGAGAAATTACTACTAGTAAGAGATTGGGTATCCAGGTAGTTCATATTTGCTGACAGGAACATAGTTCCACAAATTCGTTACCTTGATGACTATAATCCGAATTTTTTCTAGTAATCTGTGCTCCATGACTACTTTATCGTGCGATCGTACGAGTCTGGCCCGTAACCGGTCACAATATGGCAAATAAATATATCGATATGTGTAACAGACATTCACTATATTTTTTTCTTGGCTTACATCATTCAAACTTATTAGTAACAAGTCGAATGCAATATGCTTCCATAGAAGACACATGTTACCACAAAACCAAATAGGTAACATTTACAACATACATATACATATGACAGTTTTCAGCGATTGTTGTAAGTTAGGCTCCCTTCTTCTACATGCAACTATGGCAGCTATGAGATGTGTCTAGCAGGAGAACTGAGGGTTGACGCCAAATTAAGTCGTACAAGGTACGAATCCCGGACGAGATCCCTGGACTTTGGAGGCCCGAACCAAGGATGGGCTGGGGTACATGCATTTCCACTACACAATGATGAACCCCGTGCTTTGGAGACCTGGAGAATTAGTCTGTTCCCATCATCGAGTCTCCACCATGTAAGCTCTTTCGAAGTTAATGACCTAGCATCTCCGATATATTACAGGCCGTTGGAAGTAGTTTACATCAAAATTTAATTGTAAAATTTCAGTGGATCAAACATTGAACAGTAACCGATGTGTACAAATTTTTAAAATGATTTATCATTAGAAATCATTTTTTGTCTCGAATGGTACCAGAAACCTTAAAGATAAATCATCTGACGAGTCTGTTTGTGTTCACTGTCAAAGCCAGCCAACATTTATGAAGAATGAAGTATTTAGAGCATTTTTTGCATAAGTAATTTTTCACAGAATAAATTTTTTTCTCAGTAATTAATTTTTTTCGTAAGCTGGAGATGCACAGGCTAATTAATTGACCCAAGTAATGCTTCCTTGAGAAATAAAATTAGTTCATAATTATTCTGACAGCAGCATTTTAAAGTATTATTTAAAATGTTAAATTTGTGTGCTATTTTCTTTGATTGTTTTCTTGCAACAAAACTCAGCTGCAAATTTCATGTTTTTAGCTGTTGTACATTTATTTGGAATTGAAATTATTATTAAGTATTTAATAGTGTCTTGTAGTGATACCTATAACATGTCTCTTCTCAGTCATGATTGCATTAAATTGGTCACACATTACTTCATGTGTGTGACGTGGACCGCATCCCATGCTCTAAGCCCGTTCAGCACACCCTCATTAAGCAGCCACCACAAGTTATCTCTGTACCATGTGTGGGTGTTGTAGCCGAAGCCACCATCCCACATGTGTGCACAAATGCATATCGTGCAGTATGGTTTAGTGAAAAGTGTTTTATTTTTGAGAGTAAATAATAATACAAAATTCAGTGAGAGCATTGCACATGACTGTCGCCCGTGCAATACAATATATGGCTTATTGTTTTAATTCTACAGTGTTGTTTGTGTTTCATTCAGGGTTATTGTGTACCAGCGTATGTCATGTGTGTTATTATTCTTGTTCCTCTTGTAACCTTACCTACACGTAGGTACTGAGACAAACAGCCTCTAAACATACTTTAAAGAGTCATGTGTCATGTTAAGAATATTTGTTTTTTATTAAGTGTTATAATATGTCACATGCAATAATGGCCTATTCGCTCCACACACTCTCTATTTGGGACACGCGATAAGAGACAAACGTAAAGTGTAAACAAACTATAACAGGGTGCTAACATTTATTAAGAATTACTGATGTACGAATTACGTGATAAACTGACATGAGCCATCGACCCTAGTCCATTCTCCATGTCTCAGCGCCCAACACATAGACCACGAGTTATGTCAATGTGAGAGCTGCTATGCCCAGCATGCTGATCTGCATGTGCTTATCAGTTGCATCGGTGGAGTGATAGTGCGCGATTGTAAATGAGTATAATTAAATTGTTTGTTTTTATTGTGTAGTACTGTGAAAGCATAAGGTGAATGTGCAGAGTGCGTTCAGTGCAACTAGCAAGATGCCAGGTGAAATTTCAGGGTTATATATATGATGAGATGTGTGTGTACAGGTGTTTTTGATGTAGAATGTGTCACAAACATGGACATGTGATTTTTATTGTCTGTGTTATGCAAGCAATCTTTGTTTTTATTGGTATAGTAATTTATTAAAGTACATGATTATATTCCCTTATTTCAAAGAAGATGAACCAGTGCATCACCGTGCATTTCATGCAGTAGAAACATGTTAGTCCTTGCTAACCATAAAATATATGGTGCAGCTTTTAAATATTATTCAGGGCATTATGTATAATTTTTAAGAGGGTTTTTCATGTGATTTGAAAGTGATGTGTTTGATGTGCGCAAAGCACACCTGAATCTTCATGTAAATAAACAATGAGTTTTGCACTTGCAATAGTGGCATAACACATAGAAAATTACCACACAATTTTCCACCAATGTAATTACGAGCCCCAGCCACTAACTAGTTTAATATAGGTTTCATATATAAGAAGTTCAGTATTCGGCAGAACCATGCCAGTAACATACCAGTAGTGTGATGTTAGATTGTTACAAACTATGCAATTCAACCGTAAACAGTGACCATGTGGGTTTCCTAACCCAACTTTTGTCACAAAGCTGCAAAGACTGCAAATTAATGAACTCTCACTATGAACACTGGAAAGCCAATGTTAAATTGAGTAAAGTGACACATTATATTCAAAACAGGACAATTTATTTTACCCATGATCAAGTGTACAAAATCTGTATTTTGGATGCCGTAAGCACATGGTGTTATGGTAAAATGGCTGTATATTGGCGTAGCAAATAATAATAATAATTTTCCTAAAGAGAAATTGTAGAGCTTTGTGAATGTGAGAAGGCAGACCACATAGCATCAGAGAGTAGCATGATCGCTCGGTGCTGAGTGGACCCTCATCAATTTGTTTAATAATGTAGCATACCAATAGGTAAAGTCTTTATTTCTGTAACTGTTAACTCATCTGCTATCTGTGGAGCATGGCACACAGCAGCCCAGCACGTATTGTGCATGTCTGGGATTTATTTTAACTTGTATAACATATCGGCTTTATGCCATTTTTCACAGTGTAAGCGCAGTCCGACTTTATAGGAGAAAAAACGTTTGTAAGTGCCTCATGTGAGGTAATAAATTGAATAAATCGTGATTGGTTGAAATCAGCTTCAAATTTATTTCATATGGTCGCTTCTCGACCACTTAACCTAAAAATCTGTAACCAGTGATTGTGTGGGATGGTTGGAACAATCCCTCACCGATATTAGTACAAACATATAGAGGGGACTTGAATATCCTCTACTAGACTAGGCAACATTGATATAGTTTTGTAACACTTGAAGACACCTACAGAGACGACAGCACGTTTGCAGGGTGAGCTTGTTTGTAATTTTGGCCTGTTATAGGTGCGACATGTCATTGCTGTGATGCTACGGCGTGCCTGTCAATTGTGTAGCACCATATATTAACCACCGTGAATGCAGCCCGCTGTGCTACAGACAATTAGGCTGACGCCCGAGTAATAATATTAAACTGTATATGTTCGTATACAAAAGAATTACGGGTTTTATAAGATCTATTTATGTATAAATTGAAACTTAATGTAAGCATAGGTACGGGAACCATTTCGATTTGCTCCCATGGTCATAATAAAACAATAAAGAGAACTTAAAAATATGTGCTAACTTTGGACTTGTTATATTAATACATGCTTTTAATGGCTTAACTTTCAAGTTGTGTGTGTAGCTCCATGGGATAGTGCGCGAGTTCGCTTCCCATATATTGTATGGTTTAGAGTTCAAATCTTGGTGTGATGAAATTTTTTAAGTTATTTTAAATGATAAATTATTGCTGTTTATAGTTTACTAGCGACCCGCCCCGGCTTCGCACGGGTGCAATTAAGATAAAAAAAACTGCTTAACCCGGCGTTAATTAGGTTGGGTAAACTCTCCTAAAGCATTAAAAAAGCACATAATAATTTAATAATTAATTAAATAATTTATATTTTAAAGTTTTTTTGCTATTTTTATTTGATATTTTTATAATTTTTTTATAATTTTTCAAATTAATATACATTATATTACAATGCAATTTATCTGAGATAGAAGTGTTTAATATGTTATTGGCTAAGACATTCTCTATAGACAATGTTTGACATCCTGTTATTGTTTGGTAGCAAAATGTACTGTTTCTCAGGACTTCCAACTCGTGATAAACCAACATATAGTTGGCCATGGGAAAAACACTCTTTTCGTAGGTCGATTCCAACCAAAGAGAAAGTTTGACCCTGGGACTCATTAATAGTAATCGCGAACGATGTTTTTACGGGAAATTGCAACCGTTTGAAAGATATTGGCAAATCCATGGGAATCATGGGAATCCTCGGGATGTTTGCCATCTGGCCGGCTGCTGGACCGGTGAGGATGGTCGCGACAATAAAATTTTCTTTCAAATCTTTAATGAGCAATCTTGTGCCATTGCACATGTTAGGAGGGCTTATATTCCTTAAAAGCATGATAGGAGTACCGACTTTTAATGATAGTTCGTGAGGTGGCAAGCCAGAAGGATTAAGCGAATTTAGAAAATCTTGAGGAAAGTGGACGACATCGTCAACATTGGTGACTGTGTCAATCCACTTATAGGTTTTGACTTGGCCGGGAACTCTTTGTATAATGAGATTGTTGATTTCATTGACAGTGTCGTTCCTAGGCGATACTATTGCCCTGGAACACAACCAGTGAAAGTGTCTTTCTAGTAAATTTTTGAGGCCCGGATATACTGCTTCTATAAGATGCTGCAGACTGTGGACTATCTGACCTAATATCTCATTTAAAATGATTTTAGCAGAATTAGTGCTCAAATTTAGAGAAGGAAAAACTCCTTCTCCAAGTCTGAGCAATTGTTGTGGGAAATTTTTATGCGTGTCTCCACCAAGATAGGCTCTCATATTCGTTCGCAAATTTAGGTGTTGAATAGAACTCCATAAGGGAGATGATTTAAGACATGCTTTGATGATATCTGCACGAATCCCTTTTGTAACTACAGGGAGTTTCTGCCGAAAATCCCCAGCAAACACAAAAGGAACTCCCCCCATAATGGCAGTAGAGCTTCTAAGGTTGGCGCTGTACGCAGCACACATCATGTTTTATTTTCCGAATCTGTCCTCCTGCATTATTTTGTTCTATCATCAATAGTTTTCGCAGCGCACGCAATGTAAGGAATTTTATAGGTCATTTATTTAAACTTTGGGTTACATTATTGGAGTTTTAGTAGGGATCCCTATTGATTTTTAAAATAAAATATAGCCTATGACACTTAGCGATAACGTAGCATTCTACTGGTGAAAGAATTTTTAAAATCGGATGAATAGTTTCGATGATTACCTCCTACATCCAAACACACAAAGTTACAAACACTACCTCTTTATAATATTAGTATAGATTAGTATAGATGTTATTGACAGAAAACGCTAATTTCCAGAATATCTTTGTCTAAAAGCAATAATACATACCAAAGATAAATAAAAAAAACACAGACAGCGGGTTGCATTGTGCAGTTACTTGCATATTATTGATTTTATACAAAGAAATTCTAAAAATAAACATTTTCTGACAATAACATAAATTATAAACAACAATGTATCACATAAAATAACTAAAATTACAGCAATACTAATTCTTACCCTACTTTAAATAAAACGTTAATAAGCCGATCTCAGTAGCGAATTCAATATTATATTTATTGAATGTAGTCAAATAATTATGTGAAATAAACATATTTACGATGATTTACTATTTATATTGTGCAATTGACCCTAATTTGAAAAAGGAACATTTTTTTTTAGATGGAGTGGTATTGAATTTGTATTCCCTTCCCTCTTAAGCCGTTACCTTACTATCTGCTTTACCAAGGCAAGTTAAATATAAGAAGGAAAGTATATAAGTTAATATTTCACAGTAAAATTATGAAGATAAAATTGTATACCATTACTTTTGGTTTTTGGTTTAATGGGTACTGTTGGGACTGTTAAAACGAAGAGTATACGAGTGCACTCTCTTCACCACATTGTATATGGCTTAAACCTTCAAACAGAGCACTGTGATGATTACATGAAAACGAAATGAAAGACTGAGTGTTCACATTACCTCGTAAAATGGCATTTTGAAAGAGTAGATGCATTTTACAAATTACTTTGTATTGGTTATATTTGTTTATTCGTTGTCACTTTCCTTGATACATGTTTACAGCAGCCCATTTTAGTTTGAAAATCATTACAGATGGAACAAGTTGCTAGAGATGCAGACTAAAGTGATTGTTGTATCAGTAAGATATGTTTGACTGATTGAAACAGTGAAATACTCACTGATTCAGATTTATTGTGTAAATACAATAAATACTTGCACCGTGAACATTGCTTCAAATCTGTTGCACTGAATGTGAAAAAACTAAACTAGAACACAACAAAGTTATCACTTTCATTTCCTTATTTTTGGCAGGCGTTATCTATTCGCTGACAATTGCCGACTGGTTATCCAACTTCAAAAACAACACATCTATTGTGCAGGTTCAAAACCAACAACTGTATATTTACACTTCCGAGCCGTCATAACCACGACGCCTTATTAACGAAAGGAGAGTTATGACAACACAATCCATGCTCGCATTTTTGTGCAGCCATCACCACATTGCCATCATCCATATGACACGTCATAACTGTGACAGTGTCATGTAAAGAACCATGCTCCCGCTGCTGGGGGCCACATTTAGGGTGACTGGCCCACTACCAAAAATTTTTACACCGTGCTCTACAGTGAGGGGAGCAAGGTGCCCGCCTGGTAAGAAACCTAATCTGCGAATATTACATCACCTAATCAATCCCCGGATGCTGCAACATGGAGAGTGTCAAAACACATCTAATTAATAAACAGACAATAATAACCATACAGGACAGTACATAGTACTGACCAATGCCGGTAATACCGAATGCTTGGTTACTGAACCAACCGGTGCACGTGATGTGTTCGACCACGTGGCCAGAAATCTAAGAAATGTTATAAAGTTTATTGTGTATGTTTTTAGGGTTTAAAACTAGACATAAGATGTTTTGCCATCAATATTATGTTTATTAAAAATACTAGTTGAGAAGGGGGAGATCTCCAGGGTGCAGAAACATCATGAAAGTACCTACAAAAAAGTGAGGTTTAATTGCCACTGCAATCACAGTAATTGAATTTTTATAACTTTTACTTAACATTTTTAGTCTTAATAAAAGGGCATGTTAATATTTTCATCTCATCAGCCTCATGGCTCGCTACTTCAATTCATTTTCCTTGTACATTTATTAAATCTCGTCACGTGATATGTTGGTGCAGTTGCAGCCAAAGGGAGCGCTTCATGCCTAATGCTAATTAGTTTGGTACACATCTTCACATGAGGTGACCACCATGCCATGGGACTCCAGGCAATTAAACTTTGTTTTACCAATCATATTTAATGTCTGATCTATAATCTAATTTTTCCGGAACCGCTTTTCATCTTGCTCGCCTGGAGTCTGCGCCACCTCACAACCCGGATTTTTATTGCACTGTAAATTCATAAAGGCATACGGCCATTTTACTGCTTCAGAGCTCGCCTTGCTATAACAGCGACCATGTAATTTTAGTGCTCTCTGTAGAGCAAATTTGTTAAATCAATTACATGATGGAATACCAGCATATTTATGTAATTCAGCCGCGCTTCGGCTTCTTAGTACATCTTTTAACCTAAAAGAAACCACGTGAGTAATTATGACATTGGGAGGTCAGAACAGCCCATTTAATGGTGTGTATTGGCATCTGGGGGAGGCCAACTGCGCCATTCCCCATCTTGTTCTCGTGTTCAATTGCACTGGCGGCCATTCCTGGATTTTTACTGAAAACCTACATTTTTCCTGTAACTTTCCCTTGGAGTCCGAGTACTCCACCCATGTGTGAATGAAAAAACTTAATTACTTAATGAATGTGAGTAGAAAAAATATATATTTTTTTAAACATGTGTGAGAAAGAATTGCTTTTATTCTCAAGTAAATAAGAGTTAGACGATAATGCAAAGCTTATTATCGTACGTGCATCACAAACCGCGTGGAGCGCTGGCATCGGTGTCGCGCGTTTTTTTCGGCTGCTTTCCCATATTGTCATTCTACCATATTTGATCATTGTTCGGAGTTGAAGCTTGAATTTAGTGAAGTGATTACAAGTGGAAAGACTTGTGTGATATGCATACAATTAAAAAATAATTAAAATGAGGTATATATGTTATGAATTAATGTCTCCTGAAAATAATAATTAAGATTTTTTATCACGAAAGCTATTTCGTAGTACATCATTTGGGTGTATAGCCTATGAAAATAGGGAATTATTCGGCATTTGTTCAAATTTTTATATTAAGCTGTTTTTTTGTTTAAATCTTTGTGTCGAACAAGTGGGGAACTACCTCCATTTGATTTTATTAAAACTTTCTTGCTGTGGGGTCAAGTATATGAAGTTTCAGGTAGCATCACATTTTGGGCTTGTCATGGGCCCAAAGAATATACATACATATACTCGCAATTAGGCTACCGCCTGGTGGTGAGCTCTCTCACCTCACCATATTCCTCGACCACTCCCTGAACTCCCCCGCACCTCTCAAATACCAATTCCTCTCGCAACACATTTCACTCCTTCACAGACCTCACAAACATGGACTGCCTACCCCGCTGTGTGCAACTTCGCCAGCTAATGGCTGTTACTGGACTTTGTGCCTGCTGGTCTGATCCTCAACAGGAACAAGAAATATACAATTAGTATCTCTCATAATTCCACCAAAAATTCACTGCCCCTGGATGATACACCCCTTATTCGACTTAATTTTACCAAATTTTATCTCCTCTATTTCAATGAAAGGGCCCACGCCCCAAATTTTACCTCTTGTCTCATGCATTCAATAGTCAATCATCACCTCTTGATAAAAGGATGACCAATTCTTGACAGTAGGTATACTAAAATCGCACATTCGACTTATAAACATGGTGCGAGGATGAGGAATTACAAAAAAATAATTTTACAAGTCACTGCAAATAAAAAAATAACTTTTTCCAAACCATGTGCCTTGCTGACAAGATTGCTCAAAATTACAAAGCATCTGTTTATATTTTTTACCAGCACATGTCTTAACAGACCATTGACAACAGAAAAACCGCTGCCCTCGGCGAATTCTACAACCACTGTGCATGACTTGCACCTTACCTCATATAACACAATTAAAAAATTTGACCAAATTCAATGACAAACTTTGTATTTTGACAATATCTGTTAGAAGCATCTATATACAGAACCTCATTTTAGGCATTTTTGTACGATATTGCCAAATGAGAGAATAAAGTTGGAGCCATTCACTCAATTTCCACCTGTAAACCTCCAGCAAAGTAGGCTGTATCAGTAACTTCTTGTAATTTCTTATTTTCATTATAACATTGCTAGTATTAATACAGTTTACTACTTTGCCAATGAAGCATCCTGATCTAACAAAAATCGAAAAAGAAATGGCTATAATTGCACAGCGATACCAAATTCGTTAAATAATAAGAGATTACTATGTATATAATAATTTTATTTGAAATTAATTTTTAGCACCAAAAGAATTTATTAAAATATTTTTGAGAGTTTCACATTTATAAATGTTGGGAGTCGGTGAACAGAATAACTTACATATTCATATAGGTTGTTCATTAAATATGGGGACAAACTCTGCCCACATATTCTTCATGACAAAATAAGGCAAAAACCTATATGCAACATACCATCTAAAGTGCACCTCAAGGGGGTACGCTCCTCAATGTAGGAGCCAAAAGACAATACAATTGTACATTCTGCAAAATGTATTTACAATCATACTGGTCGCCTGTGGATAATGAGTTAGTGAACAATCATCTACTATCCCTTTAACATCTGTCACCAACATCAAAATACAGATGACAAAAATAGGGGTTGCAACTCTGATTTTTGCAGAATGTTGTGTGTCGCTGACAGTTGTACATTTTTTGCATGGCGGATTATGAAATAATACATTGAAACAAACAAAACAGTTCTGGTACGTCATTGCCCTAATCCCAACCATTTCCGAGGAATAAATGTGTTCAGTACACAACCGCCACATACATGGGCCAGATACTTAAGTAATATGCAGTGCACTTGTGATGATCAACATTGCTTGGCATACTACACTAACATATTAACACAAATTACCATGTTGGTGGACTGAACAATGTATAAACAGTGTGAGGTAAATGTGGATGGTTTTCAGGTTTAAACTGTTACCGAGTTCCTTAATATCTCAGACACTGTCAAACCAATTCCTGCCAAATTTGGCATTAAGTTAAACTAAGGTAAGCAATATAAACAATTGCGTATTAACATAATTTTTTTTTTCAAAGTGTCACATGAAAAATGAAGTATTTAGGTCATATTTTAGAAAACAATCAACTGATCAAATTTTGCAAACGAGCAGTACTATGGTAGGTTATGTAAACTGATGTGCATTAAGTATGTCAGCCACTTACTTTCAAAAAGGTACTTATATAAACATTTTAGCTTAGTATGAGATATCTATGAATTTATGTAGGTTAACCTACATCAGTTTAACTTTGTATATTGGCAGTATATATTACAACCATAAAATGTGTTTACACAGACCCACTTTTCTCTGCCATTTTATAAGATAGCACCACTTAAATGAAAAGTTTTTATATCATATTGTTACAATTTCTCAAAGTGAAGCCAGGTTCTTTAAGGGATTGAGGTTTTAGTTAAATAAAAGCGTTAATTATAATTTACTAATTTATTTACAATAACTACAAAGAAAATACTTTTGACTAATATATTGCTATCACTTGCTATTTACAATGAATAAATCCAATCAATACGATGTACAATCACCTCAAAGAAATTAATGTAATTGAATAGCAAAAATCTCAGTTTCAATAAGTAGCGTATAAAAACCTATTGAATTATTTTATAAAATATATGTCCATATTTCAAAGTTTCACTAAAGTCAGTATCACACGTTCATACAGCTCCACCTTGGTTCATTCCAGATTTCACTAGTCGTTGGGTACCACGTCCTCTTGCCCAGTCATACTCTTCTGCCATCGTCTCGTATCCTCTGCCGTTGTCCGTCCTGTCCGCTGATGTTCCTCAACGCAGTAGTCTTCGCCAGATTAGCGCACTTCAGCCAGATGGCTTCTACAAAAGTGTGACTGCTCTGTGGCTATGGAGAATGTTTATATTGTCGTTGGCTGAGGTCCAGAATCTTTTCCAAACGCCATGCTGCACCGACCAGAGGCTTACCAGAAAATACTTGCTCATCCTCTGAAGATATTGACTCCTTCAGTAAGGAGGGAGGGGCTGTGATGCCAGCCATGTTGGCTGTCAATCATTTTCCTGGCTGCCGGCAACACGGTAGTGAGCGGATCTGCCTGGGAGGAGGCGAGGGTCGAAGTGGGTCACCCCTTACAGCTCCAGACCACGCATAATGAGCCCATATCCAGTGTTGGGTATGCACGCATGCATGGAATGCAGAAAACTTTTTAAGTTTTATGGGCTATTCTTGGTAAATTAAGCACTTTTTAAGGCCCTGCTAAATTTTACCTTTGTCCCAATTTCTATCTTTGACACTTTTTAATATAAACATTACCATGTGACTAATAAACGCAATGTATGCATTTCACCAATCTGAAAAGTTCATGTCTGAGGCTGCAATAAAAAATATTTATTTAGAGTGCTTATTTTACAAATGAATAGAGTATACATGCTGATACAGAAAAATATTCCACAAAAATCTATTCAATCTTGCCAGTCACACTCCTCTAATCTTCTTTACAAAATCTCATCACATTTGCATTAAACATTTTAATTAATTAGAGACACAACTTTTGTTAAACTTCTCATCATTTATTGTTTTTGTCTGCACATAAACTTCCAATGTTTTGCTGTTTCTCACCATCTAACACACGTGTTTATTTCTGTATTTCCTACAGTTTTCTTTAAGGTGCTGCTTCGAGAGCAGTTTGAACTATCAGGCTCCTCCCCATTTCAAGTCGTCCATCAATGCTGTATTATGCATTACAGTTTTGTAATCTTGAGAAATAGGAGATCATTTGTAATAACTCCAGTGTCGATCCATGTGAAATTACTTGTTTCACATAAATAGTAGGCCTATGGTTTGGATGGTTTTAACATTAGTAACTGAACTCGGAAGCTCAGAAGCACCATTTATGTTGATGAGTGACGTATCGGGAACTTATACTCACTAGTGTCTGTTAGCAGGAGTCAGCCCCTTTATAATTGTGTTGGAGTTGAGTCAGCCACTCCTATATTACAGAGGTTCAGTTTTGTGTGGGCACTGGCGCTTTCCCTGTATAAAAAACTGGTCTTGTCGCTACTCTGCAGGGCACGAAATCAGGCGTGGCTAGAATGATGCTGCGTTTTGGTGGTACAACTGTCGTAAGGATACCTGAGTGACATTTTAGTGTAGTAGTGTTAGGCTGAGATGTTGCAACAGAGGGGTTACCTGTGAACTTGCATTCTCTTGTGGCTTGCGCAGAGGTGTAGGTAGTAGTACAGCAGGAGTAAGGTGTGCGGTGACAGGTGTAGGTACTTGTTCAGGTCGGCGGAGATACTCTTGTACCCACTCAGGATTTGCAGCAGGGCCGCGACGTGTTGGCAGAGTGAAGAGATGTTGCGGTACTGGAGTCTCTCTTGGTTCTTGCAGATGTTGAAGTGCTTCCGCCTGTTCTCGTGGAGGTAGACTAGCTATCTGCTTAAATAAAGAGGGTTGATACTCGTGTGCTCGACCTGAGCCAACAAGTGTCAGTCTTACCTTCTCCCTAAGACCTCTCCTCTGGGCAAAAGGCATCGGGAAGTGGAGGTTTAACTTTATACTACTATACCGCATCTGCAGACAGTCGTACAGAATTACGTGTTCACCTAAAGGATACACCTCCACCAGCGTGGAGCCACTCCAGTGAGAGATGTGAACACCAGGCTGACAAGCTGTTCTAAGGACAATGTACCTGGGTGTGGCTACTCCTTTCCTACAATCCCAGGATTGACGGGAAGGGCGACCGGTACTAGTGCTTGTACTGTGAAGAGAACTGTGTTTGGCTTGTGTGAGTAAATCCCCAAGATTACCTGCACAAACATTATGCAAGGGTAACTACAAGGTATAAGGCTACAAGGATGGTACTCAAGATTAAAGCCGACTTCATGTTCTATTTTGTATGAAAATAAACATGATGAGGGCACTCCAGCTCAGGTCAGTGGCACAGGCTTCGAACTTAGAAAACTACACACAAAAAAGTGGGAATGAGTGTTAACGCTGAGCATCAAACTCTTGCATTGTCGCGTGTATGTGTTTTGGAGAATGACTTCACGTGATCGCTGACACATGCTAGGATGACTAAGCAGGTATGTGACAGGCTGGTAGTCTTGAGAAAGACTCAGGATGGGTCCTCTACAGTTACAGGCATAACTGCAGGAGGGTACAGGGTTTGCGGGGTACGTAGTGGTTATCTCCTAACTTACGCAGCCTACCTTACCGCAAACTTACTTGATGTGTTCCGGGGGAGATTCTGAGCAAAGTGTGTTAGAACTGCGATAACAATACAAAGCTTAACATGAAAGAACGGGGATAGTGCCTGAGCAATGGGTGCTGGACACTGCAGTCTAGTCAGATCTCAGAGAATGGCTCTAGAAACAAAGACTGGTTAAGGATGCAGGCTGACTCAGCTTTTATACTAATTGAGGGCTGATGCCCAACTCTCATTAGCTATTGCCACTAGGGCAAGGGGTGGATGCTGAGCTGGAGATGCAAATGCATGACTTGCCTCTGTGACGTCACCGGCGGCTGAAAGGGGATGTGAAACAAAAGACCAGCATTAATTAATACTGAAGCTATCTAGTGGGGAGTAAACGAGCTCACTTGTCCTCGTAAGCATGGTTAAGATGAACCAGTGAGTAAAAATCTGTGAGGCACACAGTACAATCTCACACACTATTGTAATAAAATTAACCTTCAAAGTCCGTACAAGGGATCTAGGAATGGAGCTGAAGTCGTTAAAAATTACATTATTCAAAAAGCATCATGCATCAATATGCCCTCTCTCCGCTGTAACTGAAGCTCATCCTTGAGGTCATGGGAAGGCATATTCTCCGCAGAGCAATAGCACACTTCCTCTATGGCCTCCATCTGAACAAGATGAGATCTGAACTCATCTTTGGAGAAGAGATGAAAGATGATTTGACGAGAACTACACTTTTCGCTCAGTAGTCCAAGCTATGCAGGATATTGTCATGTGATCAGGTGGAAGTCACCGGTATTGCAGGCACAGCCCATCTCCATTTCCTTGCACTCCTCTTGACTAGCATTCTGCAAGGAAAACACCCCCCTACCCCTTGGAGAGGAGGGTATCCCCCTCTACTAACCTCCGTCACAGTAATCATCCTGGCATCCTTGAACAGAAAAAAATTATTTACCTGCGATCAGAAAGGCAGTGAAGAGGAGATAGTGCTCCGATAAAATTTTGCTGTTTAGCAGCCTGTAGTGAAAACGTGTTTTCACAAGTCCAATTAATATTCCTCTCAGGCCACCACCTTCAGAGGGATGAATGAAAGAAAGAAAATTTCTTTGCGGGAATGCAGTGCTGTCCCCTTGACAGAAATTTTTTCTCCTTCTCTTCTGTAATACACACAGCTCTGCACTGTAACACGTGGCCGCTCCCCTCCTCGTGAACATGCCCTTGCTTCCTACAGTTAGAGATGGGGTGAATTGTGATTCACATCTCAACTGGCATCTAAGTGCACTTTTACTGCTCGCCGCAAAAGCAAACAAGAATAAAAAAAGGACACTCACTGTCTCACTCGGGCACATCTGCTAACCCTATCTCGCTCTCTCTCCACCACGACGATAAGAAAGGAAAGGATTGCTTTTTTCATCCACCTGGCATCAGGGAACTCGCTGTCGTATTCCTTTTGTGTCTCAAATTACAGGCATGTTCTTGTTTTCTCTTTACGGGGCTACCCGGCGGTGTCTCGTGGGCCTTTTTCGTACAGAGTGCATTCACAACTAATTATTATGCTTGGTAACTCACAAAATAAACATGTGATCTGCACGCGAAAAAAAGCTGGGAGGCAACGTCATTTTACAGACTATCCTATTACGTCACCATTGTTTAAGCACTTCACTCTCTACTTTTACGTGCAGCAAAGCTGTGGCCATCTACATGGATGATTAGCAATATTTCTGGTGTCGCACAGCTTGCTAATTTTTGTCTTTGCTACTTTACAACCTAAGGGGTGTTCCAGAGAGTACAGGCGCTTTCAGACCTGTCTCGTGGTTAAGGGCTTATTCATAGAATGAAGTGGCAGGGTAATATTTACAAAAATAAGAGTGCTTTCATCACTACAGAAAAACACCTAAAACACTTTGAATGCTTTCAAAAAAATATACAACAGGATTGTGGTTCTCTTCTTGCAGCTAGTCTCGCATTGCTGGCAGAACTGAGCTCACAGTTAAAAATAATTATCCCTTTTTACCCGTGGTACTGGCAGGCAATAATTTATTATGCAAAATCTGTTCCTGCCTTTTTATCTTCTCGTAGCGTTACTCTTATAATAAAGTCCATAGCTACTTGTGGAAAACATTTTACTTTGATTACGCTTATGTAATCTGCAAACATGGTACTTCAGAAACAACAATTATTATCTATTTACGTATTTTCAAGGCTCTTCCTGCAACCCGATCTCTCAGTTTCAGTCCGTGGTTGCCTACTTGTTTACGTTATGTCACACATCAAAATTTTTGAAAAAACAAAGCTAAGGCATTATTTACAGACAGGTTAACCTAGAATGTGCAGGAGATAATGTCAAAAAGCTATTCATAGAGCTCGACACACCAACATGTTTAAAAGAACGTCGTAATGGCTGAGAGCTCTTGACGTTTACGTTGCACTGGTTCTATTTATGGGCTCTGCATGAGCACAAACCTCTCTCTAAGGACAATTCAACTTTCATAGCACTGATCACGGCTACTATCTACACAAGACTCTAGGATGAATCACTGCATATTGCCTTCTTCTCTGCTAGGGGCATTGACAGGTTCAGCAGTCACGATGAGGCGTGCGGCTCTGCTTACAAGGGCGACCCCATTTCTTAGGAGAAGCGTACAGGGAGCATGGCAACTGGTTCATGGGAGACTGCCGCCATTGCGTCTCCTTATAGTGACCTGCTGCTATGTGGTCTCGGTAGGCGCGTGTCGGCTGCACACGCGTGGGTGGACAGCCGTTGTCTTTCGGCTGGCGGCTGTTGGCGTCAGTTCCCAACTGACTCGGGGTGCTACCAGCTCTGGGCAGTAGCGGGTGGGTGACTCTGCCTGAAGAGGGAGCTAGCCATATCACCTTACTGGGCTGAGGTAGTAGGATGCAGGGAGTGGCCAGGTGTGCCCCTCCAGCTAGCAGTGTGTTCTAATGGGTGACAGGAACTGCAGTCTCCTCTGTGATGGGTGAGGCCGGTGTGTGTGCTGACTGGCCTGCTGCAACGGCAAGTCCGGATGCTCGTTCAAGTTGCTGGCGAGTAGTCTCTGAAGTGCTGTCTGTGCTGGCTTGGTTCCGGCGGCAGACCCGGAGTGGGGACGCATCGTGTCGTCCGGTAGGTTCTTCTCCACGTCCATGGGGGTTCACACACTCGGATCTGTCAGAAATAGTCAAGTCACAGTTTACAGCTGTAACATTAGGATTAACTACAAGAGTATTAGTACTAAAATTCCTGGGAGTTTCCCCCTCGGGTTTACCTGGGTTTACACTTGAAACAATACTTTCTACCAATGGCAGCTCTGGATACTCAAAGGTGACAGCCTTGGCACTGGGCGTAGACTGCGCTGCTAGTTCGGCCACATGATCTGGGATGGCCATGGCCATGGCGGCGAGCAGGCCTGACGTAGGCGGCTGGACTTCGTGGACACGGGCTGCTCTGGATGCTGTCCTGGGTGTGGATAGCAGTTGCTCTGCAGGCATAGTCGGGATGATGCCTGTCATCGCTGGCTCCTTACAGGCAGTGCTCACTTGAGCTGGGGTTGGACTCCATCGGGATGCAGTCGACGCTGGCAATCTGGCGCCGGCAGTCAGTCGCAGGCTTGGATGCTTTGTCTGCTGGACTTCTTCAAGAAATCTCCGTGACTGAAGGTGTCCACTGTAAGGATTTGGCCTTATAGCTGTCTCCATAATATTTTGATTAACTTTATTGTTTACATTTAGTTTCAAGGCTGTGTTTGCTGGATGTAAATATTATTGTCTATTTACCCTCTACAATTTTATTCTTTTCAAAGTTTGGAATATAAAAACAATGTTTCTGCTATCAGATAAATCAATTGGAAAAGAACTTAGAGACATTAATTTATTTTAATTATTTTGTGGACACAATTAAACTCAGTGATTGTTTATACTAATTTTATGAACTGTTGAAAAGCTCCTCGGCTGATTATCCTTGGATGGCGACTTCATCCATGCAGAACTGGATTGTGATTCTTCATTGCCGAATGCTACAAATTTCAAACCTCTACAATGACCCAAAACTTGATTGTTGTGTTAGAACTTTCCCTTTAGAACCTAAGAGAAGCCTTCGTTCTCGGAGTCTGGTATCCAACACTGAAAGAGGCAACACGACAGTTTGAGTGCTCCACGATGACGCTGTGTAACATTCAGGGTCGGCGCCGTGATGATGTCTACGAGAGGTAGCAGAGGTGCGATGATGACGGGGTGGCCCTGTTGCATGGATTGGCACAGAGTCCGATATTAATCACCAGACATATGTTTTCGTCAGCTGCTTTCTCCTCCTGCAGACGCACACATGTGAGGACATAGTATCTTTTAAAAACGATGCTGTCAAGTGTAGGAGTACAAATAACTAAGTTGCATGGCTAAAAATCTATCAAATTCTCGACTTGAAATTTTTTTGAGAAACTGAAAAAAAACTCTTATCTACTCCCATCAATGACAGCTTATTATAGTGTAATTTGAAGGTTAATATGATACTGAATTTGAAATTGATCTTGTTCTGTTGTGTTGCATGGTATTGTCTTTTTGCAAAATGCTTAATTAAATGTTTAAAGTTATTTCTCCTTCCTGATTTTCGTGAGTGAGCATGTCTCCTAATTTAAATTATTACTTCTGAGTGCTATGTGTGGAAATTTTCATATTGCATGGTGTTGCAATATTGCAAAAGTGTACTACAAATGTGTTCCAGTACACAACAGTCTTTTGAACACCTTATGATTTCAGAAAATTGTTCTGAACTTGGTACAGCAAAGATCAATTTATCTTATTAAATGCTCACTCTGATTTGTCTCACTACAAATCACTCTACACATACACCTACTTTAGCTGTGCATAATCACGAGATGATTAAGGAAAGTATATTTTATGTTGCAAGTTGTAGGAAACAACATATATAAAATACTAAACACTGGTGCCCATTTTCCCACTATTCAGTATATGAATCAACCAGCTGTATTAAAGAAAGTGACTGGCCAACGTGTTGGCAGATTTTTTTACACATTAAGGACGCATTACACGGAAAAGTGGTGCCCAATGTGGTAGGAGACGATAAGCCACACGTTTAATGTCGCACCACTACACCACTTTTTCGGGTGGCAGACAAACTTCTTGAATTCCATAGGGGTGGATGGTACAGTCCCTATGGCGGTTTCTACTCTAATATTGTTGGGTGCCCTGGTCCCAATTGACTTGGAGTAGCAATTATCCTTTACTCTTGGTCCTTTTTCGACCGTATTGGCAGTAGAGGATGGTGGTTCTTCCCGACTAGCAGTTGAGGCATCTTCCTTCCTGTTGTCCGACGTTTCTGGAGGTAACGATGGGGGTATATACTGAGTTAGAGCTGGGGCGGATTTGGGGTAAGGAAGTAATTGGCCTCTGGTGGCTTTCCTTATTTTCTCCCGGGAGTCTTCCACCCAGTATACGTTCTCTTGTCATCCAATAATCTTATAGTGTCCTTCCCACTTGCCTGCGAATCCTGTGCTGAACTTGTTTTCCCCTTGGCTCAGCGAATTGCTTCGTAGCAGTACTGTTTCCCCCATTGAAAATGGACGGATTCCTGTGCTGGGTTACTGATACTTCCGGCTTATGTACTCGTCCTACTTTTCGCAAGCTCTTTTGAAGCATAGCTCCGCGTAGTTTGGCGTATCACTTCAGGTTCAGGCATTGAAGTGGGGGGTGTTCCCACTGCCATTCCTCAGGTCGTTGCAAGGTTTGCCGAAAAGAAGCCGACAGGGACTTGAAGTGGTGGCTTCGTTGGTTAGCCGGCAAGTGAAAATAGTATTTTGGGTAGACGACGGTCCCACTACTGGTGGTCCTCTTCTAGATTGAGTCGTAGACACTTCTTAAGCTCCTGGTTTCGATGTTCCATGGGGTTCACCTGCGGATGGTACGGTGGTGTCGTCCAAGTTTCTACTCACCAACCTTGACAAGCCTTATGCCATGAGGCGCTGGTAAACTGAGTTTCGTTGTCCGTCATAATGCTTTCCAGATATCCCCAGTGTGGGAATATTTTCTGATTTAATTTTGCTATGATATGTTGGTTTTCTTGGCTGGTCAATGGAGAGGCTTCGACCCAGTGAGAAAACATGTCAGTTATTACTATTAGGTAGCATTCCCTCGGGTGCTCCTGGAATATGGTCCCATTAAGTCAATGGCGATTTGGTTCCAGCACGTGTAAGGTTTGTATGGTTTCACAGTGTTCTGTCGAACAGGGTAACTCTTGTGCTGGCAGCACTTAGGGCACTGATTTACATGTTGACGAATGTCACGACTAATACCATCCCAGATGTATGTGACACTTATGTTAGCGAGCGTCTGTCGAACAGGGTAACTCTTGTGCTGGCAGCACTTAGGGCACTGATTTACATGTTGACGAATGTCACGACTAATACCATCCCAGGTGTATGTGACACTTATGTTAGCGAGCGTTTCGCGGGTTCCTGGATGTCCTGCATCAGGGTGATTGTGGTAGTGGTGGCAAACATCTGTTCGCAGAGCTCGTGGATCCAGATTTTCCAAGGTGCGTTTGACTGGTGATACCGTGACCAAATAACGTTGCGCATCTTGTATCGCTGTGGGCATTGTTGGAGTAAATTCTGGATTTCCAGGTTGAGTTTCTGGTGTCGCTCAATTTGATTGCAGGTTATCTGTAGCTAGAGCAAGCGTATCTGCTTTTTTGTTCTTTGCATCTCTTAGCCATTGGAGTACCTTGCTGTCCGGAGAATGAAATGGTTCCCCTCTAGGTGGTATCGGAACTTGCGGATAGCCGATACAACGGCGAGGCATTCTTGCTCGTTTATATGGTACCGTTGTTTGGTAGGGTTGAGCCTCGTGCTATTGTGTACGCTATTACCAATCAATTCCTGTCGCAATCTTCCTCATACAGCACAGCTCCCAGTTCACTCTGACAGGCATCAGTTTGTAATATGATTGGGTTGTCTCCTTGTGCGTGGTGCAGGCGGGTAATGTGTTAAAAGCTTTCTTTCAAGGTATCAAAAGCAGCCTGACATTCCAGTGTCCACTTCCATCGGACATCCTTTCCAAGGAGTGGATGTAGGGGGGCCATTACTTCGGCTGTGTTGGGAACAAAATCTCGAAGCCAGTTGCAGAGTCCTAGAAATCTGCGGAGCTGCCTTTTGGTGTGCGGAACTTCAGCTTCTTGAATAGCGTAAAGTGAGTGCTCTTGGGGGTAGTATCCTTCCATAGACACAATGTGTCCTAGATATTCTGTGGAGGTCTGGCCGAAGTGGCTTTTAGAAAGCTTGGCTATAAGCCCATGGGGTTCCAATCACTCCAAGACTCGCTGGAGGTGGGCGAGATGCTCCTTTCAGGTCTTGGAGTAGATGATGCGTTATCCAGATAGGCAAAACAGAATTGGCCCAAGTATCCGGTAAGAGCTTTGGACGACCTCAACTGCTGGAAGGTGGCTGACACGTTCTTCAGTCCGAGTAGCATAACTCGGAACTGCAAATTCTCTCCCTCTGGCGACGTAAATACAATGTAAGGACTGCTATCCAGATGCAAGGAAATTTGCCAGTGCTCTCTTTGCATGTCTAACATGCTGAAGATGTGAACTTCATCTATGTGTCTCATTGTGTGTGCGAGATCGAGAGCTGGAGGAGGAGTGGGCAGGATAGCATCATTGAGCGCCTTGTAGTTTACGCAGAAGCGAAGTTGCCCATCCTTTTTGGGTACCAGAATCACATGGGAGTTGTAGGGTGACGTAGATGGTTCAACGATTCTTTGTCGCTTTATCTTGTCAATCTGCTCCATGATTATACGCCGTCGTCTCGCCGAGACTTTGTACAGTCTGTTGTATACGGGTGTGACGTTGCTGAGAAGTATCTTGTGTTGCACAGTACGTGTCTGGCGTAAATTCCCATTGGTCCCAAAGGCAACTGCATGTTCATTCAGTACTTCCTTCAGTTATCCAAAATGTTTGGGGGTTAGCTCATGTTGTATTTCCATTGTATCGATCTGTCGGGCTTCTTGTTGTCCCATTGGATACTCCCAGTGCAGTGTGACTTGTCGCCCAGATATACCTTACATTTTCCATGATCTGTTATGCACTACTGCGCGCTGAGCCAAGGATGACGTCTTTTTCGATATCCAGGGTGACTATGAAGTCCGCGTGAGTTTAAAGGCTGTGCACTTCGAAAGGCAAGGAGATTTGTCCATCGACGTTGAGGGTGCAGTCTGACTTGGCCATTCGTACTGCCTAAAACTGTGGTTCCAACTTGTGATGTTGGAGTGAAAGGAGTATATCTCGACAAAGGAAATTTCCAGATGCAGCTGAGTCCAACAATGCTAAGGCGGATTTATTGTTGACCCTGACCTCAGTGTAGGGGGAAGTGAGAGTTTCAGCTATTTGATCTAGGAGTTTGGCGATGGGTTGTGTTTGTCTGCCGGGAACGCTCCTTTCTTGCTGTCAATGATGCAGTTTCCCTTCTATGACTTATATCGTGGTGACCCTTTTTCCTGGGCCACCTGTGGTGCCAGTGCCACGTCCTGTGTCTTGGTAGGTTTTGGCTGCTGGGCAGCTGGTTTCCAAGCACAGTTCTGGTTAAAATGTTTCCCGGCCAAAAATAGCATTTAGGCAGTTTTGACGACTATGGTGGAGGAAGTGGGGGTGGCTTGTTCGGCATTCCTCAACCTTCCCTTCCTCTTGAGGTTTTACTGGCTTCTCGAGCTCTGTCGATTAACTCATTCATTGTTGTGGGTTTTGGCAGGAGTAAGATGTTGCGGATTCTGGGTAGCAGCAACCTTGTAATCTGTTGAATACAGTCGTCTTCTTCCCCAATCGGAAATATCTGATGGTACATATGTTCTTTCCTGCGCACAAAAATTTTTACCTCGTCCCTGGGTTTTTGTGAAGCGCTGCAAAATTCCTTTGCCAAATGGGCGACAACTTCATCTCTGGGGAATTGTTGCTGCAGTCGCGTGCTGATTGTTGCCAGTCTGTGACGAACTCTCCATATACACTCCACCATTCTAATGCCTTCCCTTTTAACTTGTGGTGGGCTTTAGCCACCCAGTGTTTGGCAGGAATGTCATACAGGCGGAACTCTCGTTCACGTTCGTTAATGAAGGTGCAGGAGTCTTCGTGTGGCCATGCAGCAAACACTGGAAGTTGTGGCTTTCCCATGCACGTGACATGACTGTGTGTTGAGGTAGGTCTGGGGTTGGTATGTCGGTACTCCACTGCTCAGTTACATACCTCACACTAATAGACCAAGCCAGACCTATTTATAGGCTCGTTAGGCCAGCCGATACATGAGTAGTGATAAGTTTCTCCGCAGTGAATGCAACGGACTGTGTGTATCCCATGGCCTGGGCAGTATGCGGTCTGCCTAGTACAACACTTTGCGCAATGGTATTCCAGCCCATTGGTATACGGTGGCATGTCTTCCCAGCCAAGGCAAGAATAGTGGTGCCGTTGATGGCAATGAGCACACGGGATGCGATTTGTTCCCATTCCGGGACAGCCTGGTTGTGAACAGCGGTTTAGTCCGGTTACGGCAGAGTTGGTGTCTTCAAGCTCGTGCTCGCTATGGTTGTGTGTGTCATTCAACATGTTGGGTGCCACTGTGTGTTTTTCTGAGACTCCCCGAAGTCTGATTGTTGCTGGTTCCGTAGGCACAGAGTAACTGGTCATGGCTGACTCGATTGTACTGTCTCGCGCAACTTTGACAGTTGACGCTCCACGTTGGGTGCCAGAAAAATAAACGGGGTGCTCTCTTCTCTATTTGACACGTGACGTATCAGAAACTTATATTTACTACTGTTGGTTAGCAGGAGTCTAGGCCCTTTATTCTTGTCTAGGAGTTGAGTCAGGCACTCCTACATTACAGGGGTTCAGTTTTGTGCAGGCACTGGGGCTTTCCCTGCATACAAAACTGGGCACAAAATCAGGCGTGGCTAGAATGATGCTGTGTTTTGGTGGTACAACTGTCGTTAAGTATACCTGGGCGACGTTTTAGTGTAGTAGTGTTAGGCTGAAATGTTGTGACAGCGGGTGTTACCTGTGAACTAGGGTTCTCTTGTGGCTTGCTCAGAGGTATAAGTAGTAGTACAGCAGGAGTAAGGTGTGTGGTGACAGGTGTAGGTACTTGTTCAGGTCGGCGGAGATACTCTTGTACCCACTCAGGATATGCAGCAGGGCCGCGACGTGTATGCAGTGGTTGGTAAGAAATAGTTCACAGTAAAAATATTATTTTAACCAAGTTTTTTTTGGTATGCTATTTGTAAATTAAATGTTACCTATTGAAATATTTACATATTTAGGTAGCCCCGATGGCAACATATTTCATTGTTACAGTTTAAAATATTGTGCGTAGGCCCTAGTGACAGTATTTGTTTTATTGACTGAGGAAGCAACTGTTTGCTGGGCGAGGCTTGTCGCTCTCTCTCACTTTTTCTCTCTCCCCCCCCTCGGGAAGTTTCGCATAGTTAAGTAGCAGACAGAATATACATGTTTAAAATTTTATCATATTTCATACTTATTACAGCAAAATAATATTTTTGAATTTGTAATTTTCAACTGCAAAGAGGTTTTAGTGTTTGAATACTTATTTTAATATACTTGGGTGTGATGGCAGGAGAATTGCAAATGTTAAGGTTGGCAGACGTGGCGAGTGGATACAGCATGTGGCCTTTTGTTGATGTCAGCACAATGAATTGTTAATTTCACTTGCTCCGAAAAATACTTCAAATTACTACAACAAGTGTGTACAAGTTGTTACGATGTTGTGATAAATCTGTGTTTCCACGGCATGAGTAAATATACTGTTATGCGTGTAGTTAACCACTACGTGTGAGAGGGCATAGCTGCTTCGTGGATATTAACGCTGTGTATGTGTTTGCAAATATTGGACATTCAAAATTTGTACGTTTTAACAGTGAACTGCATTCATTACGAAGTTAATAATATGTCTGTTTATTTATCACGGCGTAACTTCGCCCTAGATGGTTGAAACAATTGTGTAATGTACTTACTTTTTGTGATCTGAATATTCATCACAATCCCAACAAATTTATAAGCCCAGCCAGGAATTGTAAATAAGTAATTAAATAAACCTAGTAAAAACTAAATACTTATGCAAACAAATATGAGCAGAATAAAATATATGGTAGGTCTATTTGTGTGCTTATTTACCACTATTTTTTAAGTTTGTCGCTGCTACATACACAAAAATTAGTGACACGAGTTGCGTGTTTGAAATTATTGTCTTTTTCTGACACATACAAAAGTGGGAATGTATTCATGAGTGTTCACGCTGAGCAACAAACTCTTGCATTGTTGCGTGTATGTGTTTTGGAGAGCAATGTCAAGTGATCGCTGACATGTGCTAGGATGACTAAGCAGGTATGTGACAGGATGGTAGTCTTGAGAAAGACTGGATGGGTCCTCTACAGCTACGGGCATAACTGCAGGAGGGTGCAGAGTTTGCGGGGTATGTAACGGATATCTCCTAACTGATGTAACCTACCCTACCGCACGCTTACTCAATGTGTTCAGCGGGAGGTTCTGAGCAGTGTGTGTTAGAACTGCGCTAACAATACAAAGCTTAACATGAAAAAACGAAGATATTTCCTCAGCGATGGGGCTAGAAGTGAAGACTGGTTAAGAAATGCAGGCCGTCTCAGCTTTAATACTAATCAAGGGCTGGTGCGCAAATCTCATTACATTTTGTCACTAGGGGTGAAGGGTGGTCGCTGAGAGGGGGATGCGAATACATGTGTCATGCCGCTACCAGCTGAAGGCCAGTAGTGACAGAGGAGAGCGGTAGTTTATGGTTACAAGACGATAACTCCAGTAGATGGGAAGGTAATACTGTCACCACCCCATCTTCGTAAAATGAATTATAGGTGATTGGGGAACCTATCGCAGAGATGAAGTAGCAATTATTAATTTTCAGTCACCAAAGGCAACTAATGGCTTAAGGCCTTCTTCAGGGGGCATGAAGTATTGCGAAGGATATTAACCCGGAACCCATAGGATCTTAGAAACGAGTCTCGAACTGAACATTTATTTATTTTCTTAGAAACTATGAAATTCAAACTCTAAAAAAATTAATTAATAGCTCCCCATATGGAAGCTCGTCTAGCTAACAACCCACCAATCTAAGTAACACAATAAACGTGGTTTGCCATGGGTCTCCCATTTGAAGATCTGTCTAGCTTCCACCCTCTCTTCCCTAATTAACACATATGCATGCACACTCAAAACAGAACACTGATAAATAAATATTAAAATAACAAGAGGGAACACCACCTCTGGGGATCTTACTTCTCTAAATCTATGAATGAGATGACTGGGCCCTCAATAAGTCGGTCGTGCTATTGCACTAAAGTTTCGCCGCCATTTCTAACTTACTAACACATGCATAGTCGTTATTTCCAGAAGGGCTTTAGATTCATTATATGGTGGAAGAGTGATTTAACCATACATACAATATATCTTCTCTAAATAACTAGGCTCTAATATTGACAAACAGTTACTTGTCCTGATTCGAAAAGATCAATAAAAGTTTTACAGCTGTGGGGTTCCTGGCCTTTATTCTCGGGATATCCCACATTTTGCTGGCATATCAAGAAAATCCTGTCGCACCTCTGGCAATGCCCCCTTACCATCACTTTAGGAATACATTGAACGCAGTTGCAAGAATAGGGTTTACTCAGCTCGTACCAGTGGTTGAAGGATGTGTTTGGTGCTCTTGCACGTAGGACAAGGCCTCAGCGGAATTGGACAGACATATTTAACCCTGAAAGGCTCCTTTCTGCATTTGTTAGGCTCCATTATGATTTTCAACCAAGTTGTACTAGTTTCTCAAATCTACCTTGATTGAAAGATAAGAATCTGTTTGTTTATGTTAATTTATTCTCCTTAAAGACAAAATTAAAAATTTTTCTCAACAACTCTCAACAAACAATTTTAATCTCCTCTCTCTCACTTATTTATATTATAAATCAACCACTTGGGACTATTAAGAAAATTCCTAAATGAATGTAATTTACAAAACCCACTTATTAACACATACACTTGATGAAGGATGCCGAAGGAGAGTTATCTGCATTCCCCAACATTATGAAGTACTCAAAACTTTTCCAAAGCTATCGACTTACTTCTCAGCATGAACCTTTTACTAGTTCTATCAACTACTACAGGATTGTCCTGCACAAACAGAATTAAGTTGAGTGAATGCTCTGTTCTCTTCTCCGGAGCTTACTCAAGCGCACAATGCACTCCGCATCAAGGTTCAAGCGCTCCGCGTCAAGGTTTAAGCCAGAGTACCCTCACCGACCACCAAAGCAGCCAATATCCAGCACCTTTGTGTCCCTCTCCTCTCTCTTTCAGCACCTCCCTTGCATCACGTGTGAGGTTCAAGCAATCAACGGGCCACCTGGCATCTCTAGCAACAAACAGGGGTCTGCCAGGCTGCTCGCCATCGAGGCTGCCCACTCGTTTAATATAACATAGAAATAAAATATTTATATAATGACAATCCAAAATATAACTGGGCAGCTTTGAAAATATATGAACAAGGTCCCAAATCAATAAATCTTTAAACAAGTGAGTGCTTTATAAAATTGACTGAAAAAGTTAAAAGACATTAAATTCATTAATATTCCAAGGAATACTTTTTTCAAAAAATTATGTTCTAAGGGAGCATGTCTTAGCTCATTGGTTCCCTTTGTCTCAAGTGATACAAACAGCAATTTTCTGAGCTAAGTTTGGAGGTCGTCTGACACATGACTTGCCTCTGCGATGTCACCGGCAGGCTGGAAGGGGATGCAAAACAAAAGACAAGTGTTAATTACTACAGGAGTTATCTAGCGGAGAGGAAATGAACTTGCTTGTCCTCTAAGCGTGGTTAAGGGGGACCTGGTGAATAAAACAATCTGTGAGGCAGACAGTACAATCTCACACGCTAACATAATAAAATTAACCTTCAAACTCCATCAAGGGACCTAGGGATGGAGCTGAAGTCATTAAAAATTACATTATTCAAAAAGCATCATGCATCAATGTAAAGGCACACATGTAATTGCATACAGTGGTAAACATAGGGTACTTAGTGTCTAGCTATTTTGTTAGTAATCATTCACTGTTGTGCAACTTAAAAATGGGATATAACGTTCATGAATTACATTATCCAGAAAAAATTTTACCATAAATCCTTTAAACCATGGTGTTACACACAAATGGTGTAAACCAGACATTGTATGGTTGTGAACCAATCAATCTGGAGCATGGTGTTTCATCAGAGCTTAGGGACTGCCGGAGTACATAGTGTACCAGGCCACCACTCCACCAATGATCTACTGCTTCAGTACTGAGATAGACGGGAATGTTACTACTCTTTTAAATTACATGATTCTAGTACCTGTCCAATATGTCTTCACGAAATAGTGTAAATACATCAGTTAGTACAACCTAAGATGCTGTGACTAATATTAGTTCCAATTGTCCAATTTTTCTCTCTGTCCAGGGAAACACACTTTAATTTCCTGGCATTGCTCAAGTCTTTGTACTTCCTAACGGAGTTGGCACAACCTGTGTAATGTAGTTTTCCTTGCATGTCGTGAGAGGTGAGTGCTAGATTCGTGGGAACTGCTAGTTAAGCGAGGTGTTGGTTAAAATGAGCCAACACCTACTACTCGATTATACTCTTCTGTACCCTTGCAGTAGGATGAAGAAAGAAAGGATTGTGAAGGATGATGTCCGGTCTCCAGGGACTTGGTTTGTCAGTCCAAATATTTTAATATCCACATAATTGCAGCCCCAATTCTAATCTAATTTACAAGCCATTACTAAAAGCTTTTGTGCAGGTTACTAAACAGGTACCTGCCAAAGTATCTCTGAACCACCTTTGGCCAAAACCACTGCAGAACTGCCTTCAGTCCACCATATTGCTAGCACTTACTTCAAGTCACATGTAGCACTTACTTCAAGTCACATGTTTGTGCCTGATTAGCTCTTTCATCACCCATATATCCAGTGCTTGTCCAGTCAAAACAGTGTATATATCAGCACAGTAATTATCATACAGAAATGTTAACTCATTCAGACCTGGTGTACACAGTTGTCAACATAATGCATAAGAAGATATTATTTGGCTGGTAAATGTATACTGCATAATGTTCTTTCCTGGGGGTGACTAATTCATAAAATGAGCTTCTGTTTTAGGTTATGAATGTTCATTTCACTATGGCCGGACAGAAAGCCTATAGCTCATTAGCTCTGTTGTCTCATGTAGGTAAAACACACTAGAAAAAAATGTATTATTTGCAACACCAGTAACCATAAATTATATGTCTGAAAATGACTGTTTTGTGTCCAGCTTTTATCATAGCAGAATAAACAAACTAAATACTGTAGTAGTTATTATTCAACATTACTGCTTCCTCAAACAGGTGTAGGCCTATATCTTAAATATCACAGTAGATAGAATCTTCAAAATCATAATAGTGCATACGGAAGCTGAAAAAATTGTCCTTAAGCTACTTCAACACATAACTTGTTATGGCAAATGCATATTTACATAGTTGTAGTAGAGAATAATTACCATGTGCCAGAAATGTCTCTCTCACAGGAAGTCAACATAAAAGCATAGAACTTTACACTTGTAAAATTAATTAAAATTTTTATGTATCCTGTTGATTACATTATAGAGTAATACTCCAGAATACAGGACATGTCAGGTTATACAATCATTAGGACATTTTCATGTGGATTTTCTTCATGTTATAGGTTGTCTGATGAGTGACATTCTTAGTGACTAGGCCTATTAGAAATGTTTGCAGTGTATTGATATGCTATACTCTTCCAAAACCCAAAATAATAATATATCAAATACTGCTCAACATTATAGAATATTGTCAGTATATTTAGATATTATTCGGTGCACACTTACATAGATAACAATGAACTGGAATAGTATTTAGTATGTAGATAGATTTTAATGACATTATTAGAAACTGATAATCAGATCATTTTTTGTTTCAATCAGGATCTGGTACAGTAAATTGATGTGATGGTTTCTGATGTCTTGTGGGGAGAGGTTAGGCATACGTGTCTGCACTGACATCACACTATCTCCTAAATCAGGTATCAGACATTATTTGCTTGCCGTAAATTACTCAAAATAATCACCTATTTCAGGTTTAAAGTTTTTATATACATACAGTATATAAAAATTTTGTTTATAGTTTTTATTATTTTTAAGAATTCATTTCTCAAAACTATAGGTATTTTTATTAGCTGAAGATACTTGCAGAAAAGTTAGTGAAATAGGCAAAACTTAATAAAGAAGTAACTTTAAGAAATATAGTTGAAAAATAAACATTGCCATTCGTGACTGAAAATACGGTAACAAGATTAGGACAAGATGGTAATGCATTAATGCATTTAAAGGTGAAGAAGAGAGGATGAGAGTTTATCAGGATGTAGCGACAGGAGTTGACAGTAATACAAGTTGGGTAAAGACAAACTATAGAATGAGGAAAACTGGTGATAATATATTAGATACATCTAAAGTGGGTTCTTGTGCAAGTAAGCAGCAACATACCAACACCGCAACGCCATCAGGTGAGACACGAGACAAATGATGACACAAATAATTACTGGTAATATGGGCGCCAGCGGTGCTTCCCAATCACTGCACTATTGAAACTCAGGGTTCTCGGGATGCTGTGGGTTCTGTGTGTCCATCTCACCCGTTCGTACTTACAAACACGTGGGCAATACTAAACTTTTACTAAACATCACTTTGAAATAAACACTTAATAAAGTATATGTGGCTAGGACACTGTCACTACTGAGTAAAAGAGGTAAGTTCACTGTAGTCTTGTTTTTATTGTTACTATGCATATTATCGACGTGCCAATGAAATTATGATAATCTCGGTCATGACTAGCCAATTCCGCTTAGGTGCTCCCCAGCCTGCAATTAATCTAGCGCACCGCCTAGATGGATGATCTCACCGAGGTCCGTGAAAGCACAGCCTTCACAAGGGAAGAGGGCCGACAGCCGCTAGGGTGAACTGACGGTTTTTCCCTGGGGACTGGACACTGTGAATTACAAATGAAACCCTTGATGAAAACATTAACTCATGTGATTACTCGGCATCATTAATGCAAACTCGTCGGGCTCGCTTTCCAGCACGTAGGTAGTGTGGTGACGGCCTATACACAAAGCCAGCTAGGACGGGAATAATTGCACCGCACACATATTACAATATTACGTAAACCCTCAAAAGATACATGAAACAAGATGGGACACGAGATGAGTATTCAGAATAAACACACACATGTGTGAAAACAAGTTTAGATGGAGCGGATGGGGCTGGATGAAGTTCATAGCGGACCACGTGGTGCACATGGAATTGCAATATTTCTTTGTGAAAACGGCAAATTAAATTCAGACAAAATATTATTCTGAGCGAGAAAATTATTCTCTTTACGATTTAAGTTATTATAGGCTTGTAACATGCCTGATGGCAGTAAAATCAAACATTAACATGACCGTATGGTCAATTACAAAAAGCATCAATTTACGTGAAATTACATGGAACTATGACAAAATTTAACATAGAACACTGAATAAAATATTGCACATACAATGTTACATAAATAAGCTCAGCCACGTGGTTATATGTGATGTTGCCATAAAATATTTAAACATGAAAAATACCCTCAAATACATACATGAAAACAAAGCCCTTGAAATTGCGCGTAGCAATAATACAGAAATTACAATGAAACGCCACTAACATTGGTGGATGGGGCCTGATTCAAGTTGCGCGGATTGCGTGACCTCTCTGACATCTTTGTCCTCCTCCTCGATGAAGTTAAAAATGCCACAATGACGAAATAAATTAGTAAAGGAGAAGCATAATGCTAGGGAAATGTTTGGCAAAACGTATGCAAGCATAGGTTGACCGGTAAACTAAATTGATTATGGAAACCTACATCAGTGAACAAAATTTGTAGTGCGTACGTGACAGTGTCTTACCTCGCCAGCTCTCCTCAACAGACTGTCCAGAGGCAAGCGTCGCACGGACCTACCATGGCCACCTACGGGGTTCACATAAGCAGAAGTGATATGCACGCCGAGTAAAATATTTTATTATAGAAATAAAATGGCACGAATTATATTAAATACTGTGAATTCTTGTGAATTTTTCATATTATTTCAGTGTCTCTTTATGACGACGTTCACGCCGGAATATTAGTGTTCTTAATCTCGGTGCCAATTTAAACAATTTAAAAATTACAATAAACACTTCAAAACATTTTAAGACACATTAAACCCTGCAAATATTAATACAGAATACAGTTTACACTGAAAAATGGCCAGATGGCATTTTGATTACAAAGTATTTCTTTCCTAAAAACCAAAATAGCCTCAATGAAGGATCAAAGCAAGTAATAATACAGTATTTTTTTTAAATAGGAAAGTCAAAACGGTACAGTAATCAAGTACCCGGACTATAAATACATAATCAAGAAAAGGATATAGTTTAGCATTTATCGATAGTCTGAACGAACCTTTAAAAATTCTATTGCAAAATATGCAGTGTTTATTTAAGTTATAAGATTTATGAACTGAACAAGATTTTAATGTGCAGTGCTTGAATAAACATTAGTCTACTAACTACGAAGTTATTTTTGTAAATCTTGATGGATTTACCTGGGCCAATTGTAGATCTTTACATAACAATGAAGGCTCTCGTATTTTTGTGGTAACTCACCTAATTCCTTTGTTTTGTAAACTGGACCTGGATAATTATTGTAATGAGATGATTATAGAGATTTCAGGCATAATATATAAAGACTTAGAAACTATTGTTATATCAACCTATCATTCTTCAAATGGCGATTTTGCTTTTTTTTTTTTTTTTTTTTTTTTTTTTTTTTTTTTTTTTTTTTTTTTTTTTTTTAGTGATGTTTTTGTACAAGGCATATCTGGCCCATAATATTTGTTAACAGATGATTTTAACATCAATATTGAATCCAATGTTGCTGAAGATTAACATTTCAAAATGTATTATGCTAATACAATATATATTGTACTAGCTTTGAACCTACTGCTGAAGTTAAAATGTGTCTCGATAACATTGCTACAAATATATTTGTAACAAGTTATTCTATTAGTAGAAAATTTTATTTTTTCATCCAATCATTAATTAATCTGCATGACAGCATTGGTCGTAATTTGGAGCTATAACAAAGCTGTTCTCATACCTATAAGTAAAAAAATTTTTAGTAACAACTACTGTTGATAAATATATTACAATACTTAATGCAATAAATTGGAGTAAATCACTTGATGTTGTTAACGAACTGCATGCAAGAGGCATCCCCATGAAATAAATATAAATTTGTGATATTCTACTACTCACCACTTAGACCTGGAAGAAGTTCCTACAATCCCCAGAGATAGCAGCACCCCTGTCGCCTTGTGATGTCACGACCGGCCCATTTCAGGGAGGGTGTTTTGATTTGTTGTAGTCTCCAAGCGGGGCAATAAGAAAATAACCTAATAATGCACCCCCGTGTTGGAAGGCTACACTAACCCCTACACCCCAAAGAACTGCTGATATGAGAAAAGTTAGTATAAATAGAAGACCAGCAACCAGCATCGGCAGAGATGCAAAGACTCCCCTTACCCAGTCTGTAAGGACTCTCTAGTGTGCCAAGACTTCCTCAGCTTGGACAAGGCTCTCTCAGTCTGCGAGGGACTCTTTCTCCTCTCCGCGACATGCAACACGGTGCACCATCCACTCCACAGACTATGAAGACTGCAGCCTCCAACAGTTTGAGAACGGCTCTCCTCAAGCACCTCTGTTGACCACGACAGCTACTCCTTCGCCAGGTAAACCTACTCCCCGACCCCAGTACCCTTTACCCAAGTTAATTTCCGTGACTCAGAGGTAACAAACCTGAGTGTCTTAGTTTACCTTCACAATAAACTTCCAGTAAATTCTAGTACGCTGTGAAAGTGTGTGAATTGCCGTAGATTTTTGTCAGAGTAAATTTGGGATTTTAAAAATTAATATTTCTCTAGGCTCACCTTCTATTACCTTTCATCCATGTAATTTTATAATCGTTAGAATTGCTTAGCCAGTCAGCTAAATTTATATTCCATTTGTAATTTTTTTACTAGCAGTTTTTTGTTACGTAATAAATGATACATCAAACCTAGTTTGTCAATGTACCATCATTTTAATTTAGTCAGCTTGTGTGCCCTAGAGACTATTTAATTATTGGTGTACCAGGTAATGCCATGCTCAGTAGGGAGATACTGTGTGATAATAGTTAAGCTTGTACAGGGACCTCATGTATAATAGGTGAGGGGGATCACAGAGCAGGCAACTGCGCAAAGAACACCACACTGTAGCAAGAGCCAAGACAGTTGACGCCCTAGTAAGTACCACGTCAGAGGTTGAACCCCCCCCACAATCTAGGCAACTGTTGGCCTGGGTATCCTACTGGAGATTATGTTGGCCTAGTGGAGCAGTCACAGCATATAGTTCATGATACCCTTGGGGACACAGTGCCTAGCCAAGCGCCTAAGACGTCTAGCATTGTCAAACTTAACTTAGGCAAACTCATCCGGGTTAAACACCTGGCAGATACATAGCTCCCGCATTTTTTCATCATAAAGCTAGCATCAGGAAAGACAGTACGGGTTCGACTCCCGGCAAAGGCAGACCCCAAGTCATGTGCAGCACTCTTTTCCTTAGATTTAGTTCCCGCATGTCGACCGACCCGACCTGTTAAGATTTCTCCGGGCAGATCATACACCACCACCCCCACAATCGCGTAATTACATTTTTTCATCATCTCCCCGGGACAGCTGGTATCCCGTTTATTGGTGACACTTATAGGGAGCAGAGTAGAGCTCCCTGCGCGGGAATCTACATCCATTTGCCTCACTCTGGGGTTTGATTCCCCTCGAACCAGATGGAACCCTACCACCAAACGGCCCACTATGAAAAATAACCCTTCCACGCCCCTCCCGGCCCAGAGAAGTTAGCCATATATGGTGTGGTAGGTTCACCTAGCGTTCTGAGAGGGTAGTCAGCGGCCTAACCACTACCTCACAAGGTAGGGCACACATAAATACTTTATTTCTTCTGTTGGGCATGTAGAGAACCATAGAGTTAGTTGCAAGTTCATTTGGAGGTCCCAGGATGTTGTCTCATTAGGCCAGGTCAGATTTACTCCCTGTGAACATCAAAAGTCTCATCTCTGCTGTGAGAAGCGGCTGGCGACCAACCCATACCAACAGAATCCCATCCACACCTTGTTATACACCTTTACAACCATTCCCACCAAAAACCCACATGCTCACTCCAGTCAGACTTCCAATCTCTAAACAAAGTTTCCTGTCACTTTTACCATCAAAATTTCTGTCTCAGGAGCCAGGCATGTCAATTGGCACCCGCAATTCAAGGACCTAACACCACTGCCTACCGATGCCCGAAAAAGGAAAAGTTACGTTTCGGGGCAATGCAAGAGCACCATTAGCCTACAAGAACACAGAAAAAGCGCAAGAAAACTACCATCTTCTGGCAACATTTCAGTGCCACATCATGCGACAGGATGTCGCTAACCAACCTCCTCACCCCTCTCACAGCATCACCACGCAGTGGATGGGTGGAGTTACCGCACATTGCGTGACACAACTGATTGATATGCGCTGGACATAGCTGCTGACGAAGACTCCCGAAGTGCGCTTCACTGAAGGGACCTGAATATGCCAAGCCACCTCAATCCACCCTGCACACCCATGCTGACCATGTCGCAGCACACACAGCATGTAAACAAATACGCCAGTTCTTCTTTCGGACTCATTTCACGCTGTGAGTGGTGAGGCTACAGCCCCGCGAAGAATTCTGGCTTCCACGAAATCAATGCCATGGATCTGTGGAGAGTGTTCAGTGATAATAATGTACAGTTGTGCACCACATGTTGCCGCCCCAAAGAACAGAATTTACTCACACAATTTAACCTTGATGCACCAAGGTGTAAATGTTTACATATAGTGACTGAACCTCCGACTCCAGAACCAAGTATGGACATTTCCATTCATTGTAACAGGCTCACATGTGACGGTACGGGACGTGATACCGCACAATGTTGTGAATGTAAACAAACATTTCATCAAAACTGTATCTCCGCCGTAGAGTGGGCCACAAGAAGTGACTGTGTTTTTGACTGTCGGTTGTGTATATTGCACAGCTACAAGGACAGGTGAAACAGGAATGCTACACCTGTACTGAAAGTTACACAGCGAACATCCATGAGGTGACAGCACCAGAACCCTGGACTCACTGTATGCAATTTTGCATATCGGTCACAAAATTTCTACTCTTAACTGACTTTCTCTGGAATCAAACACGAGGAGCCCTAGACATTTTTACACATGTGCTCTGAAAGATTGCAGTGGTATGCAGTTGACTTGCCAGAGTGTGCCAGTTGTGTAGGACAGCTGCGTGGTGATGCACAACGATGGTGGGAGGTTGTGAGAGATTTCAATCTAACATTGCAAAAATTTGTACAACAATTAGAGGAACGATACACTAATCCCTACACAGCCATACAGTACTTTTCACTGAGGAACAACCAAAAACGGAATCACTAGAGTTGTTCATAAATCGTAAAATAAAATTATTTCGTAGATTGTTTCCCAACAGTGCGCCAGACGAAGCATTAGAAATCATAGTGGAAATAGTGCATCCAGAATATCGATCCTTCTTAATACCAGCTATTTATTGCGGTGTGCCATGCTGCATCCATGCAGCACTTAACATTGTACAATATGCAGCTGCCAACCATGCCACCAATGAGACACATACTCGCAGCTAGTCAACTCTGCAGATCCTCAACAACCAGTGTTACCAACAGCAGCAACAAGGGAATCAGGAGACACAGTGACAACCGACGCAAAACAACCACAGCTGAACAACTGGGCAATAGTCCATCACCGCCCCAGTCGACCCAGAAACACCGGTGTTAACAACAGGACACCATCAACACCATGTCTATACTGTTCAGGGGAACAGTTGCACCGGCACTCTTGAGTGCCTGAGCCACCAGGAAGCACCATCGGGAAGCGGACGTTAGGAGGAGGTCCGTCAGATGCAACTCCCCCCCCCCCCCCCCTCCCTGTCTCCACCGCCCAAATTTTCCAGACCTACACTCATCTTACTGGGGCATTTCTGTAGCACATAGAATCTGTTACTGCGAATCCTGTTTGAGGTAGATAATAAACCTATAGCAGCCCTCATAGCTACAGCAGCAACCCACAACTTAATTCACATATGTCTTGTACCACCACATACCATTATTAATCAGAGTGTACTCAAGTGGCCACATATTACCTTTTTTATTTCTTAATGAGCGCAATATTTAATGTAAATTTTAACTCTAATTAGCATCCTTCTTTATGTCTCTGTTTGGTTATTGTCAATTAACTCATACTCGTCAGTAACACACATTCAGTCTATCTGTTGCCATCATTTGTAATGTCTTTCACTTATGCATCTCATCAAATAATTCCTACTCTTTCCTGCTTTGTTGTTCACAGTCACAGATTTTTCTCCTGCTGGTTACTTCTCTCTCCACGCGCTTCTCTTCTTGCTAGTTTTCTATCACTGAAACTCATTCATTCAACAACTGGCAGCTCGGCCCGATGTGCCTTTTATAGCCGCTGACCTTTACCTGGAATGTTCGCTGTACCCCTAGTCTAGCTGAGAGACACGAGGTCAGTAATCCAGAGCATTCTTCAAATGTCTCAAAGACACCTGATAACCAAGGTCAGGAGTGGCGTGTGCCCTGATAGGCATTACAGGCATGCTTTGTAAACATTACTTTGTGAAAAGCCACTGTGTCTCCTGTTGTAACTGACAGCACGCACATCTGCAAATAAATAATCTGTGCCTTGCGTGCTCAAAGAGCGGCCACCTGTAACAGTATTATTTCTGCCAACTCTTAAGATATGTTAACAGCAAGTGGCACTGCAAACATCGGTGCTATAGATTTTTTGGTGAATGATAATGACTGCTGACAAACTATTTAGTAAACACCAAAATCTCCATTTGATGTCCATGGCTACAGTCAGTCTACTTAGTCATTATTTTTCAGTAGGCCTAGTACTTTTGAAGCTTTGTGACATCTTGAGCCTGAGGTAATTATTTTATAAGTATTTTAAATGTGGGTTACAACACAAATCTTTGTGTATGGGAGTTTTGTGCTTGTCTTGGATACTTTAATTCAAGTAGCACCAAATATCCCATTTTATTCCAATAAGTAGAAAACAGACTTCTGTATGTATTAGATTAATCATCGCAGTTTCTGTGGCTACAAATGTGAAGGTCATATCCACAGATTATTTGGACCACTACTATGTGTTGAGATTACTGATGTTTGTGTCAGTTAATAATTTCTACTGCTGTTAGGTCAGCATGTATAGGTCTGACTCCTACCAACACCTCATTTTCTCTGTCTTGAAGTTAAGTTTTTCAGTTTTTAATCTATTGGGATTGTATTACCATGTGAATGATGTGATGTATTATACAATTGTTAGTTACCGGTTTGATTCCTTTCTTTCCATTGGCAGGCCTCAATAACACCTGCTAGACAACCTGTGACAGACACTGCGGACTGAGTCCAGCACCTCTGGCAAGGAATCCTTTCCATAGAAGAGACTTTGTACTTTTCTGAGATCATTGTTATTCATTGTATGTAACTTTGAATACAATTGGTGAATAACAATGTCTGAGAACTTTAACAAGACAGGATGATATCTTTTGGTCATGTGTACCACCTTTCAAATTGCACCTCTTCAAACTAATTGCAGTACTTGCGAAATGACCTTCAGTAAAGCTACACTATACATTTAGAAAAATGTTCCTTACACCTCTAATATCAACAATATTATCTTAATTGTACTTGTTTTCTGACTATGCTACCAATTTTGGACTGCAGGATTAGCAAAATGTTATCCTAATTATCCTAGGTTTCTGATGACCATGCTAGAGATTTTCACTTCTGCCATAACCAAGTTTTTATCTAAGTGACTGCACAAGAAGTGTAGACACGCTAACAATGCATGTTGGCCCTGGGCAACAATGAGATATTGTTTCTTGCTCATCTGTCTTCCACTTGAAGCATGCGGGCTATTTTCTTGTATACTGGAAGAGTACAGTTAAAGTGTCAAGGAGCTGGACGTGCAATCTTCATACTGTTCAGTTTCTTTTCTTTATTTATTTTTCAGAGCTGGCACAGCACATAATTTTCACAGGCTATCTCACATATTGAAGATAAGGAACTTTTATATGAATTTTCACTGCATTTTATTTTTATTAACTTAATGGTTAGAAAGAACACACTTCTGGTAATTTATAGCCCCCCCCCCCTTTTGTTTTTAAACGAACAATGATGTGGATTATTGCTGTTTGACCTCTTGCTATTCTTTGACTTGGTTTTTTTTTTATCACAAATCTGTTGGCAGCTTCATCCAATGCCATCTGTTTTCTTTTACTCTATCTTTTTCTGTGGCACCACTAAAGATCAAGATATGGGTTCTGTCCTTTATAATTTGCTTTTAAAAGCTTGAAATGCTGATTTATTAATAATTTTTAAACTCCTTGTAATAGTATGTATGTAATTTTTTGTTTTCAGTTATGCTATGTAGCCTATTGATCCACTTTTCACACGTCTTTTGAAAATTCACCTTATCATATTATTTCCATTTATTAATGGGAAATATTTTTTGCAACAGAATGCCCATTTAACATGTTTTAATTTATTGTACTATAATTATGCTAGGATCAGTTTGTGTAACAATATAAAATTTTAAAGTTTAATTATTCTATCATACTTTTCTCAAATGAGGTTTTTATAGACTTAGTAGAAAATAAATGAAGATGGTATAAGGAAGAAATTTTTGTTTGCAGCTGCAGACATGTATTGTTAATTTTGAATCAATTACTTATCAATTTTTTTCTGAAATATTGTGGTAAATAACTTTTAATGAATCTTGTATACTAATATTTGGTATATGTTTTAAGTGGGCTTACACTATACAACCCTTAAAGGTGATGCAGAGTTTGTGATGTCCCTTCTGGTTGTAGCACATAGCTTACACCTGGGTATCAGTGCTAATGTCTTTTGTCTAAATGGGTTATGCCTCTGCTAGCTTGAACGGTCAACAAATAGATAGTAGTCCCGAATTGCCTCGAAGTACTAAAGAATCCATGCAACACGACCGGGTATGTTTGTTTATAAACTCTTAACGTATAAATTGCTGATTTCCTATGACTGCCATCCATGATAAACACTCACTTTTCTGTGTTGTACCGGGCCTTCATATACTGTACAGGTTGAGTATAAAAGAATACCCCAACTTTGAAGGTCTGTAATATCAAAACCAAACTACCCACAACCGTGGTTGATCAATGAAATAAACCGTGGAACCGTGATGTTTGTTTGCCATAAATTCATAAATGTTCAATGTGACCACCACAAGCAGCGCGGATGACATCTACGCAATACTCAAACTCGTACCACACTCTTTAACAGCTTGTCAGCATGTCCGGTGTTACGGTTTGGATGGCGTCCGTAACTCTCGGCTTGAGGTGGTGAGGAGGAAGTGAGCTCGCATTTGATACGTCAGTGTGAAGGGGATGGTCTTATGTTTCCTGTGTGTGCCGAGAGATGGCACTGGGAGCGTCCGTCGTCGCACTATGAGCGTGAGTTGTGTGATAGTCCGCATCATGTTGGCGACGGAACAACAGAAAGAGTTCTGTGTTATTCAGTTTGCTAAATGTGAGTCGGTTACACCAGTTCCAACGTGAATTCCGTCGCAAATACGGACTTCGTCCTCCCGATAGGTGAAGTATCGTACGTTGGTTTCGTCAGTTCCAGGACACAGGGTGCCTTTGCAAAGGCTAAAGTTCCGGCGGCTGCATGTGTCCGAAGAGAATGTACAACTGATTCAGCAAGCGTTTGTTTGCAGTCCAAGAAAATCAACTCAACAAGCTAAGCTGGAAATGCAAATCTCTCAATTGACAGTATGTACAGTGTTGCTGAGATGCCCTCTACCCCAGCAGAGGTATCAGGTAGGTCAACGTTGCCTCACTTTTTAAACAACACTACCTAATATTTCACACCGCCGCGGGGCAGAAAGGAGCCTCGTCTTAAATGTGCTCTTGTATCACTGACCAAAATATCTCTAATAATACTGTGTACAATCATTACAAGTATTATTTTAATAGCTGAGAAAATTTCCAATTTAAAAGTGCCACCAGGTTTTCAACAACAGCAAAATAATTCAAATTGCCAGCTTTTGGTTTTATTTCTTGGTTTATTTTCATAGCAGTATGTAACTTGGTTACAAAGATTCAGTTTGTTAACAGGCACACTTTTCAAAAAAATTACTATTAAAAAGTTTAACCAATTTATGCAGATTACCACATTTGCAATCATATAAATATTTCCAAGACGCTAGCAAGTAACTTAATATGATATTGGCAATATAAAAATAATTTGCCTGCACACATAGCAATATACGAAATCTCTTTCAGTGTGTGACACAAAATGAGTCGTCACCGAGGCGGGCGATACACTGACTTGAATGCTCACCAATCAAACTCGCAAAGATTTGCATTGTAACAGCACACTGTAAATTTTGGGCATAGAAACGTTGCGTTGTTCTCATACCTGTTTATTCTACATGCAGGAAAACATGTCTTGATGATGGGATGACTTGAAGAATATTCAGACGTATTGGTAACACAGAGCACACACACATGCCTCTGCGCGCAGCGTGCTGGAGTGCCGTTAAAAGGGATGGGATGAACAGCTGACTGCTTACCACATCACACAATTCAGTAACACAGGATTGCTGATTTCCACCAAAGACATAACACGATTCCAAAATATGGCTAGCATTAACCATTGGAAACTACGTGCCAATACTTTGCACGTAAAACAAAACAGCTGTGTGATATTTCCAAAGTTGCAGCTATACAGTTTGACACATCTAACTTGCCTGCGCACCCTACACGTGACTTCCCCCCACAAATGAGCTAGCAAGAGTTCAGGGCAAGTCACAACAGTGGCAGACTACTCTTCATGTGTCAACAGAATCAATTCCACACGTTGGACAACTTCGGACATGAAAATAATTAACACGTATAATTATGAATTGTACTACCAGCCCAGATTCCGACATGCAGTCGCCACCCCCTTGAGTCAAGATTGTTTTACCCGACGAGCCACTGCCCAAAGATAACAGAGAATGAAGTTTTAAATGACACCACAGGATCGCAGCACCCCTGCTGCCCCGTGACGTCACACCTGCCGAGCTTCGAGCTGAGGTTGTAAACTTGTCAGTAGCCTCAACTCAGAGCGATAAGGAATATGCGGCGGCGCCGCAGCCCTATAACCAACCGCGGCGGAGAAAGGCTATCATCTCCCCCCTCCCCCCTGAAGAGCTCTGATGCTGGGATTTTCAACTATATAAAGAGGCACCAATACACCTCTGCCCAGAGGTCGCCAAGCTCTCCAGCCACATAGGTCCGCTAGCTTTCTCCCTGGTTTGAGCAAGACCCCTTCTCTTGCAGCTTGCGAAGGCTCAACCTCTCCAGCAGCTTGTGAAGGCTCAACCTCTCCTTCAGCCTGCAGATGGCTCATCCTCTACAACAGCTCGCAAAGGCTCCTCCTGAACCAGCTGACTGCAAGAGCCAGCACGTCTCTCCAGAGGTAACTTCTACGTCCAAATCCCCGCACCCTTTTACCCCATTCATTCCTTTGACTCCACTATAGCAGGTCGTCGTGGTGTTCCCTTCTGGACACCCACCCCTTGGGAGGATACACTGTAAATTGTGTAGAATATAATTATCCTCAGACCAGCGTATTTTATTTTGTTCATTCTCCAGACTTACCTTCGCCTAAGTAATCTCGTAACTAATTTTAGAGATTAATTTTAGTGTGTCCAACTGGGATTCTCCACCGTCTTCCAACGTAATAATAAATATTATGTCAAATTTATAAATTGTTGAATACCTTTCTTTTAGTAATATTTCCCCGTTCACTGTGTTATTTTTTTATTAATTGAAGGATTGTTGTGTGCATTCAAACTCCACGGAGGAATAGTCATACAGTGTGCCGAACCCCACAGGAGACAGGGCTTGAAAAGGCTCGGAGTCCGAAAAGACTTTCTACTGCTCCTGGGACTCCAGTGCTCCCGGGCCTATGCTCAGTGGCACCCTAACTCCCAACTGCCTATCTCACCATCAGTGTCTTGAGTGTGTCTGAAAAAAGACACATCCCAGGACTGTAAATCTGCAGGAAGGACAGGAGGTTGATCTAATGCTGAGTAGAAAATGCGGAACTCAGAGTTGTAATTGACGTAAAGAGCGGCGGGCCCTACAGAGGTTAGCTAACACACAAGCAGCAGTAGAAACTCAGCATGAGGACACAGCCCCACCGGCGAATCTGAAGACTAGCCCCCAACTAATTTCACCCAGCAGCCCGCTCGATCATGCGTCTGAGTTTGATGCATACTTAGGATTTAGCAAGTTTACTGTGTTATTTCCTTTACGAGATATGAAGGCAGGAGTAGTATTGTTAAAGCTTTGGCAGATAAAATTTAGGAAATAGTTGGGAGCCAAGAGCTAATAGTTTCTGATAATGCTAGCTATTTTAATTCCCGCACTATGAAAGACAGGTGTCTTCACTGGGGGATTAAACATGTTAATACTCGTCCGTACTACTCTTGTCCGAATTTTGTAGAGAGGATCAATAAAAATGTAAAGGTGGTTTGAGTATCTTTCACAATGTGGATCAGTGCTGCTGGGATCAAAATTAGCCTGAATTAAATTTAGCTTTCAATCCTATGCCCCACAGTTCAACAAGTTTCTCCCCGAGTAAGGTTTTTCGTGGTTGTGAGCTCTCGTTGCCATTGCTTAATTACGTAATTTAGTAACCTTTGAACTACCCAAAAATCTTTGGTCCAGCTGTACTTTTGGATCTTAAAATGTAAACTCAATTTGATGGACACATAAGCTGATCCATTAGTGACCAGTAATTGAAATCCCTCTCCTACCTGCAATTTCCTCTTTAACTCTGGGAATTCCTTTACTAACTGGGTAGCAAATTTCTGACTGATGATATATTCTCTAGAGCCAGTGTCCAAAAGAGCTACTTGGGTATTTTTCCTTTTATTTGAACAGCTACAAATAACTTTTTTTTTTTTCTTTCTGATTTCGGTGCCCTATCATAGCAATAGTTTCTGTACTGCCATCCCTACTCTTTCTTTCTTAACTACCCCACAGTTTCTCTGGATGTCTCCCTTCAAGCCACAACAAAAAACATTTCCACTCCTCGGTCCTTTTGCCTTTACAAAAAGCGATTATATGGTCCTCTTGTCCACATCCATAATTCCTATTGGCATTACCTGGCATAGTTATTTCTCTTTTTTCACTTTCCTTCATCATACAAATGCGAAACGTAAGCTCTGTTCTCTACATTTACAGCCCACTTCCAAAACTGACCAAGAGAAAGCGGAAAGCTCTGACAAACACTACGAGCTCTAATATTAGGCGACAAATATCCAACAAGTAAGGCAACTAATTCTTCCTCATTCATGGAAATGTTGAGGGCCCAGGCATACTCGCTCACCGATGGGTGAAACTTTAAAATACTTTCGTTTTCTGAAAACGAAACACATGAGTTTCGCCTAGGTCCTCCCTTATTCTTTTAGGGCACAGATTTTCCCCCAATTTCTCCTTTACCTAGCCGCCCTGCTTCTCCTTTTTCTATTCCTGCTGCAAAAATTTATATTGCTACTGTGGCACTCTTTATTTATTACTGATTGCAGCAAACTGATGTCATTCGGAAAAATTTTCATCCATGGCAACTTGTCTACTTCTAAACAAAAATTTGAAATGCTAATGGCACTATAATCACGAAGCTCTTGAACTTTACCAAGAGAAGAAATGGTGATCAATTGCAAAAAGTCACTATTAAGGGGCAGTTCTGCTTGACCAGTTTGACTATTTTTATCAGTACTTTGTACTAGCCCTGCCATCTTTTTGCAAAGTTAGTCCATGCTCTCCATTTCCTCTGCCTGAATGTTAGCTGCATTTAAATTAGTCAGGAGAGTGTGCTTATCTACTCTATTCCATGAAGTCATGATTTTCAAATACACTAGATTTATTACTAGCCACATTGCCCCGCAATAACAAGAACACTAGTAGAGTGGCACAGTTTTGAGACACCCTCTACCCCAGCAGGGGTATCAGGTAAGTCAACTCTGCCTCACTCTTTAAACAACACTACCTAATATATCTCACCCCCGCGGGTCAGAAAGGAGCCTCCTCTTAAATGTGCTCTTGTATCACTGACCAAAATATCTCTAATAATACTGTGTACAATCATTACAGATATTATTTTAACAGCGGAGAAAATTTCCAATTTAAAAGTGCCACCAGGTTTTCAACAACATGCCAATATTTCGAAGTTGCAGCTATATAGTTTTAACACTCCCGGGTTGCAGCATGATTTTAAGTAAGCAGATAATATTAGCACGTCTGCATACGTGCACATTCAATAGCACAATTTACAAGCAATCTTTCAGTACACAACATTTTATTACGTTTCACCAACAAGTATTTTTTGTGCCGAAATCCTCACACATTTACCAGATAAAAAATTATATTGGCAGCATACATAAGTTCCAGCTGAAAATACTATTGGATTGCCACATAACCTGAAGGCTGGCTTCCCGGGCCAACAGCCCCTTTCATACAATAGCGATACACATTTGCCATACTCCAGAGGTCACCGGCACTCGGCACTGTCTGCCACCATACTGTCACTGCGAACTGCACGTGACTCCCTACAGTACTCAACTCTTGCGGCCTGCTCTGCGCGAGCAACACACGGCCTACCTACGTCACAGTCACGTGGGGCAAGCTCCGGTGGTGACTCTTTACATTAACGCAGTGCTACATGTAGTATATAAAGCATTAAAACATATTTGCCACTGCTAAATATACATAAATATAAACATATGTAAAAATATATTAATTAATATGAACATTAAATATTCGGAGGCCGGCCTATAAAATATACAAATATAAAACTGTACAATACAACACACTACCATAGTGACTTGCCCAGTTAGTACCAGCCCTGGCAAAAAAAAAAAAAAAAAAAAAAGTAGTAACAACAAATTTCCCCGAGACGAACCAATTTCTCTCAATGCGAAAGCGATTGCTGTACAAACCATACACGCTCTTACTGAAAGGGATAAAGAACTGAGACGTGATTTCTGTGTGTTCATCTTGCCTAGAACGAGTTAGACGATGCCTTCATGTCTAAGCTGGTTTTTAGCTATGAAACGACATACAGAAATGGTAAAGTGAACCTGCACAATGTGCGGATATGGGGTCAGGAGCATCCACACGAAACCACTGAACACGAGCGTGCTTCCTCCAAAGTGAATGTGTTTTGCGCTGTACCCAAAGACATGGTTTTCAGCCCATTCTTTTTTCACAAGCCCACTGTTACTAGAATCCCTTATTTTGGACATGTTTACAGAATGATTGTTTGCTCAGTTAGAAGAACCGGCGGAGGACTTCATTTTCCAGCAGGATGTGCACCACCCCATTGGCACCTAGCGCTGTTCGCGGATACCTGAGTGAGACGTTGCCACAACGCTGGATTGGTCGAGGAGCAGCTGGTGACCAGGCTCTTCATCACTGGTCCCATGTGATCTTTTTCTATGGGCGTACATAAAGGATCAAGTGTTTCATCCACCATTGCCAGCTAACATTGACGACCCCAAAATGAGAATTATGGACGCCATCCAAACCATAACACCGGACATGGTGACAAGTGTGTGGAACAAATTTGAGTATCGCATAAATGTCGTTCAGGCCACTCGTATTGGTTACATTGAACATTTATGAACTTATGGTAAACAAACTTCACAGTTCTCCGGCTAATTTGATTGGTCAACTACGGTTGTAGGTGGTTTGGTTTTGAAATTGTAGACCTTCAAAGTTGAGGTATTCTTTTATACTCATCCTGTATTATCGTGCCAAATATTTAATTTACTTAACATATAACATTTGCTGTGACCACAGTACATCTCTTACTCCTCGAAGAGGCTGTGCCACCATCAGCCATGCCTTTTTGCAAGCGCTTCTCTATGCTGCCATTGAAAAACCTCTGACCTCCGCTTTGGTGCAGGAATATTGGCTCTCCTCTCCAGGGCGGGGCGATGCTCTCCTCCATATATAACTTAGTTTGGTGCTTTGGGAATATTGCGTGTTGCTGCCAGTACTCAATAAATATTTATTGTTGTTCAGTTGCATTTTCAATGAACGTGTTCCAGATTACATTAGAATACTGATTACAGTACACTTATATAGTGAATTAGGTGCTCTGGCTACATTCCCTTAGATGTAATTTGTGAAACAAAATCCTTCCTTCACGGTGGAAGGCCAGGAGCAAGAGGAGGGACAAGAGTCTTCTTTGCTTTATAGACCACATGTACATGTGCCAAAAATGGCCAGCTGCTTCCTTTAGCTTTACCAGTTGCTTAAGATGCAACAGAATCTTATAATGAAGACACTTGATACAATATGAATAATAATGCTATATTCTGACATGACGAGATGATGATATCAAACAAGCACTTAAAATGAACATTGACTAAGCATGCCATACATTAAACATACCTAACACAATGTAGGGCTATCACAAGTTTTTATACCCATTTCATATTGGTTTTGAAATAATTTTTCGTAACGTGATTTCTGTATTGTATTCTGTCATGTTTTATCATGATGTTAAAAGCAATATGCAATAGATATTGATATTTGTTGTCACAGGTACAGCAAGACAAATTGGCCATGGAAACAGCTCAACTTGAAAGTCACAGTTCTGATGATGATGATCCTGGCATTGATTCAGCTGAGGATCTCGTGGTGTCCATAGACCCATCAGCAGTTGGCACTGAATTATCATCTGAGAATGTATCAAGTCCAGCTACTCAGAGATGCAGGGAAGTCATTGTATACCCTTGTCCCATGTGCAACAGGACATTCCCTCTTGAACAGTTGCTTATTCTCCACCAAAAAAATCACTCACGGGAAAGGAATTACATTTGTAAAACTTGCAAAAAAGCATTCTTCACAAGTAGTGATCTTTTGAAACATGAAACTGTACATTCTGATAAGAAGCCACATATTTGTTGTGTCTGCAAGAAAGCGTTTTCTCGTAAGAATCTGCTGCGAAGGCATGAAACAATACATAAAGACAATGAAAGGCTGGTGTGTTCAGTGTGTGGCAAGACATACTTGGCTCCAGATGACTTTGCAAGGCATGTCCAGACACACCGCAAGGTGAAGTCATTCACATGCAAGTACTGTGAAGCAGGGTTTATGAATAGGCAAACACTCGACAAACATAACCTAAGGGTCCACAGTGATGTAAAGCCACTATCCTGTGATTATTGCCGTGAAAAGTTCCTCACTAACGCAGAGCTGATGAGACACTTGGTAAGCCACGCAGGCACCAAGCCTTTCCCATGTCGTTTGTGTCCCAAATCCTACACTCTTAGTCATCATCTAACACGACATATGCGCACGCACACAGATGACACGACATACTCGTGCCACATGTGCAGTAAGACATTCTCACGACGTGACTCTGTCAGAGTTCATATGCGTGGACACACTGGTGAGAAGCCTTATCCTTGCTCACTTTGCTCCAAGGTGTTCTCATCCAACACACAGCGCAACCGCCACCTCAAAACCCATGCTCCTGCCAAGCTGTTCCCATGCTTGGTTTGCTCTAAGACATTCAATCGCAAAGAGCATTTGTTCAAACATATCAACACCCATACCAAGGCTAAGAAATGTATGCAACTTGCAGAGCCGACAACTCAGTGAGTGCTGTCACTTTCGTGCTGGGAATTTTTAAGAGTCAGCATGTTGCAGTTTATAGGCCAGAAACTGAACTGGCTATTAGGGCATTAAGGTGTATTATTATACCCCGCAAATGAGAGCCACATGCATGCTGTATTTATTTGATTCCAAGCTGCACATTTTTTCGGAAAATATTTTTGAAAAACAAGAGTGCTGCTTAGAATTAAGTACCATCAATTTTTTGGCCCTAAAATGGTTTTTAGTGCAACTGTAATATTTCTGTGAATAATTATTTTTAATTCTTATGATTATGCCATTCATAGAATGTATATTAATAAATTAAAATATTCATTTTCCAATTTTCAAACTAAGGTAAATAAGTTTAAAAAAAAATTCATAAGAAGAAGTTCCCGAATAAAATGATTTAAGTAAGGTGTCCTAACTACATTAAATTGGTAACAGAAGTTGTGTGTTGTATAGACAGATTGTATGCAAAATGTAAAATGTTGTTCGCAGTAATTTCTTAACAAAACATATTGCATTCATTCTCCATAAAATGAAAAACATCCTCCATAAAACTGCGGAAATTTCCTTGGTAGCTGCTCAGGTGGATGTGTTTTTCCAAACACAAGAACTAGGGTGCCATGCTGTATCTTGTCATTTAATGAACAACACAACTATCTAGCGGGAAAACCTATCAACTGCATGTGATTGTGGAGTAAGAGTGCAGCCATCTAGCGACAAGCGTAGCAATTACAGGTGGCAAAACAGCATGGCCATTAATCGTGTTATTTTAGAATTTCATGAGGTGTACACTTTCTTGAAAATAGTTTACAGATTATCTGTAAACAAAAGTAATCCATAAATGGTATAACTCAAAAATTCTAATTACAGTTGCAATCCCTTCAATTATATTGTTTACACTGTAATTCAGTTTTCAATGCAAAAGCTATATCTGTGAACATTTCAAAGTGTGTGCATCAACTATGCTGTATTTGTGGAACAATGGGATTAAAACGCAATGCTTCATTTGTGGTGAAAGAAAAAAATATGTGCATTATTTTGTTTCTCTGAAATTTTTAAAATAGGTTTTTTGGAGAATATAATGGGAACACAGGGGCTGAGAACCTATTTGAAATTGATGAATTGAACTTTGGCAGATGGAGAGAAGCACACACAGCGCAATTATTTGCTTCCAAAAGCACATTATTTTCTTTTTTACACGCGTGAACTATATTAATTTAGTTGGGAAATTTTTCTGTTGGCAAAATTAAATTCCCCACTGAAGTGGTAGTTGGCTCATATGTATGCCAATAATTTTTACCCATGATTTTCTCCAAAAAACTAGGTGTGGATTAGAATTGATAGCATCTTAGAATTGAATAAATACAGTAGTTCACTGTAATCTGGAAGAGTGTAAAGAAAATTAAATTAATAAGGTATGCTTTAACCAATTGTTATATCTTCTGAAATCTTGTTTATAGTACGTTTATTTTTAATTTATGTTAACAGAAATCATGGCATAATTTACTATCAAAATAATATTTGTTTGTAGCATTTGTTGTTGAGGAAGTGGTCTTTTTTTTTTGTTAATTCTAGGTGTAGCACTTGTTCTAAACAATTTTATTGAGAAAACTATGTTTGTGGATGTTACAAAACCATTATCCAGTATGCTTCAAAGCTTTAGGTAAAGTTGATTCACGATAACTTCTGCCTTTTCTGAAACCCTGCTAAATTTATACTTTTGGTTACTGATTATGTATCCTTCAGCTACATGTAAACATAAACAATACCATGTGACTTCTACTTTTATAACTGTCGAATGCATTGGTAGCTGTTTACAGCTGTTCAGAGAATTATGTCATATTGCAGAAACAGTTTCCTACGAATGTTCACAATTTAGGCCTATAACAATATTTAGGTCAGCTGTATAACTATTTGTTACACACGCTATACCATGTTACACATAATAGACATTAATTTTTTGCCACGGCGGTGTTTGTTACAACTGTGGTGGAAACAACAGTAGTATTTAACCTGTTGTTATTAATATATGTGTTTGGAATCAAAATTAAAACAAAGGGACAACCAGTCCAACAAAACAACACAGTAAATTCAAGCACGGAACTCGTGTCGCTTATTATTGTACTACGTAGCATCGACAAATGTAAAAGATAGTGGTGAACATGCAAACACATAGGACTACCGTAACATTTATTCTGCTAATATTTACATGCATTGGTACTTACTGGTTTGTAGGTTTACTGTATTATTTGTTTAAATTTATGTAGTTGGGCTTAGTATTTTGTTGGGATTGTTGCAGACATTCAAATCACAGAAGCGTAAAGAAGAGTAAGCTCGTTACATAACTGTTTTTTAAACACCTAGCGCAAAGGTAGAACGTTGTAATAAACAGATGTGAATGTAAATAACCAACTTCTTCATAACATCAGTTCATGGTTAAAACATATAAATTTTTGCATATATTTGAAATCCACACACACCTGGCCAGCGTAACAATTACAATGCAGCCGTCACACCCTTTCATACGCAACGATCCTAAAACACATTTCACTCTGTCGTGGAAACACATATTTATCACACGTATATTATGAGTGGCTGTTCCAGTTTTCCACTGTGTTTGCTTAGAGGGACAATCATAATTTTCATTGTCTCTTTACATAACATTAATACATCTTTAATTATATTAATGCTTAAAATTTTAAGACTTTTTTGTATGTCTCAATTTATATTTTACATCAGTGAATCCAACCAAATCCACATCAAAACAATTTAAATATTACTAAGTTTATTTTTGGTAAATAAATATATTTGACAGTACTTTTAGACTACTCTGATCTTGGATCGAGATTTTGAATCACCATATTTGGTAGTTCGAAATGAAGTTCATATATCTCCAGTCATACTATGAACTTGAATAGTGCAACAGTATTTTGTGTCAATCTTAGATCAAATTTGGACATGATCTCAGATCAAGAGATGAACTTTAATGGTGCACACCAAACAAGTGTAAAAAATTCTACCCTTTTTAAATTAAAATAAGCCAGGTGATATAGCTAGGATTTGTCAGATGTGTGGTATTCAAAAAGAGGATACATTCAAGTTACTATCATTAAAAAAAGAGGGCACTTGCAAAAAAATTACATTAAGAAAGAGGAAACAAAATTTTACAATGGAAATATACAGAATTAGTTTATTATGTCACATGTCAGTTAAAATTACACTGCATGCAAAACTGTATTCCAAGTACTTTCCATGTTTTTAATGAAGTGAACCTGAAAAGTCATTTTGAATTTTATCAAGAATGAATGCTTTCTATTTGATGGCCTTCTACAGTTAGTATTATTGTCTCTTCTGTGGGTAAGCCAGCAATTCCTGCATTTAACAAATGCTTGAGCTCAACCAATTTAAACAAGCTCTTTTGTGTTGATGTTTTCTACCCATTTAGCAATTAGTAGAAACTTTTTTGTTAACTCCTGAAGTTGAAAAAAGCTTGCTTTTGATTCCACATTAGAAAACCAACCTACTCTGGGTGGGAAAGAGGGGGGGGGGGGGGGAGGAGAGAGAGAGAGAGAGAAGAGAGAGAGAGAGAGAGAGAGAGAGAGAGAGAGAGAGAGAGAGATGGATATAGAGAGAGAGAGAGATGGATATAGAGAGAGAGATGGATATAGAGAGAGAGAGAGAGTGTGTGTGAGAGAGAGGGGGGGGGGGAGGGTTGGAGAGGGGGGGGGGGAGTGTGTGTGTGTGTGTGCATGCATGTATACATATGTGTATATATAATACATACACATACAAGTATATATGTTTGAGAGATCTGAGCATACTCAAAAGTTGAGCTTGAGACTGATACATCTGCTTGCAGCTCGAGTTAGGTCAAAATATTTTTCATACTCTTCGGTCGACGACCAATCAGACAATATTTTACAGTTTACAAAAGAAAATAACCCATTGTTTTTTGATGTAAGGTAAATATTTAAAAGGTAGCCATATCCCAGAAATGGAAATATGAAACACAGATTATTGTTGAATTAGCATAAAACCTGGGCCACGAATTAGCCTAAGATGTGGCACCTGACAAAACTGTTTCTTTACCATTTGCTAGAAAATAACGATGACATTATTTTATGAAACAATATTTTAAAAGGTAGATGTGTTAGGTTTAAATTATTCATCAGAACTGCTAATACGAAACAGATTACTGTCAAAAATTGCATAAAAACTGGGTCACAAATAAGCTGAATGTGTATTGCCCGATGAAACAGTTTGTTTACCATTTACTAGAACATTAATACAAAGTTAATTCATTTAATAATTTTTTAAAGGTTGATGTGTTTAGGTTAAAATTATTCCTCAGAACTGTAGATGCAGAAAACTGCAATCAGAATTAGCAAAAAAATCAGACTGCAAAACAGCTTGATTAAAGTTTGTTAGAAAATACATATAGCTCATTTGCAAGAAAAATGACAAGTCTAACATTTGATTACTACAGGAAGTGTGTTGCTGTTCGTGCCATTACAATGTTTTCCTTTTATAGTGAAGTTCCAGCTAAATTCTGCCAAAATTAATTATGACAATCTGTTAATTTATTTGATATAGCAAAGCTTTTGTGAATGTTGAAACAATGCATTTTCACCAATACACCACATTTACGAAAAGAAAGCATCAGTTAAAATAATTTCTAACTTCTGCTGTTTTCTTCAAACAAAGTTTGTAGTTTTTGTCCCAAGCTGTGAACTGAGAATACCACTATATTGCCAGATACTCTACCATTTTGTCATTGATAAGGATCAAAGTATTTAAAATGGGGAAGGGAAGAGGTCAGTAAAGTTTTCAGAGGCAGCCCATCATCAAAAGGGACCTGAAAGTTTGTGAGGAAGGGAGGAAGAAGAGGTTGCAGAGTGTGATTCCCACATGTGAAAATCGGAGTCACCCGGAAGGGAATTGAACCCGGATCGCCTCGCCTTAGTGGGAGGCGAGCAGGCTAACTGTCCAGCCACCATGGCCCCGAAGGGTGCAGAGAAGATAAAAGGAACATAATCCAAAGTTTTCTGTTTCAAAAAATTGTAGTTCAGCTTTTTTATTTTACAGAGTTTAGTATTTTAGATGTATTATTTATCTACAGAGTATGCTGCTGTTTTTGTGATATATTGCACTTACCCACATCAGCAAATCAGTTGTTGACATTTGGATGGAGATAATATTGACGCGTGCCGGGCTAAAGACTTATATGCACGGTCAACATGGTTTTGGCTGTGTAAGGCTACTGCCAGATGTTGAAGCTACGTTTCTTACCAGCAACTCGTGCTGGGTTTGTTGGTTGGCAACTGGGAACGAAGTTTTCCACTGTTGGAGTGGCAACTGACTTAGTTGGGATGCTTGTCGGTTTCGGAGTACCTGTCTTACCATGAGTTACTTTGGTCAATGAAGGTGGAGCTGGTTGGAACCGGCAACTCTGGTGGAAGGTTGATGGATGTTGGTACCATGCTGACCAACACAGTACCGTCGATTCCATGCCATGGACTCTTGGCTCCAGAACCTGGGGTTTACTGCCCCATACCTTACCTCTGTACCCTGTACCAGACCACGTACTAGGGGATTATATTATCTGGCTATATGAATGTGCACAGAGAAATAAATACAGTGCAACCCTGTTAAGATGTTTAAAAAAAAACTGACTAATTTAGGCTTATCAAGAAGGAAAATTTATTAAAAGGGTACCCGTTTAACATCACCGCAATGGTGTTCCATATGACACATTCAACAAGTGTAGAAAAAAAAAATTTTTAGGGACGTAAATATATAAGATTTGATGTAATTTCAGTTAATATAAGACCATTATATTTTTAAATTTTACAACCTGTACAAGCAAGTTCTAGGATACCTTCTTAATAATGTTACATTTTAGTTGAATTACACCTAATACATTTCAAGGTACTGTAATGTTTGACCTGTACACATTTAGCAGGAAGAACTTCAGAAACAGCAGCATTTGACATGAAGAACCATCTGCATATTCAAAAATATTTTAATTAACTTAAATAATCTTAACCAGAAAGCACAACACTATCTTATTTTGTTGGGTGTTGTTTGCTACTTAAAAAATTAATAAATGACACGGGATATGCACATTAGTAAATCTGCTAAACATTAAAAAGCAGAAGGTGTAATTCACACCACTACAGTCGCTAGTGGAAGTTGTCAAATAGTGCAACAATGCTCACATCTAAATGGTGTACATAAATTTATGGCTGTGGTGGCTAAAATAAATGTCTGGTTAAAATGGAACTGGCAGCTTTTATTGTTTACACAACTAATGTAAAGGTAAGGAAAGAGGTGGAAGTAGTGAAAACATGAGACAGCTAGTGCCACACTGCCCGCATAAGATGGAAGGTGGGAGAGTAGGATAAAGAAAAAGGGTAGCTTGTTGTTGATGCTGTGATAGAGGTGAAGGGGTGTTATGAGCAAGAGGGTAAGAATGCCTGTGATGAATAAGGCTTTGTGGGGGAGGGAGAAAGAAAGAACAATGAAAGAGAGAGAGAGAGAGAGAGAGAGAGAGAAAAGGAAGGGAGCTTGGAGTAGTGTGGGCATGGCTAGAAGGAAGGTAGACTGAAGAAGGGAGTTGAGGGGTATGGGCGTGGTTACATGGGTGGAGTGAGGAAGAGAGCCTATTGGTATGGGCGCGTGACCTAGCAGCAGGGAGGAAGCAGAGTATTGGCTGTAGAGGGGCAGAAAGAGGTTGTGTGAGTTCAGCCGAGGGAGGGTAGCCTATCGGCGACTGCTGGTTCTTGCCACCACTGTAACTTTGTTGGAGGTCTGACCCAGCCAAGGTCGGCTTACGATGCGGTAAATACGGTAGTTTACCGCTGCACGCATTAAACTAATGTTTTAAATAGGTTGACATTTTGGTTTATTGTGATTTTGCTCTTTTTTCTTAGGCGGGAAAACCTTCCACAGGGAAACGTATTAAAAGGACACGGTATAGGTTAAGAAGGTACATGAAATTCTGTTCCAAAACATTTAGTTATCAAACACTGGAGTTTGCAGGTCTCTCCAGATGATGGGCTAGCTGCACACTATCATGTTCAGCTTGCTTACTATGGGTAGGTGGGTCTAATATACACACTTGCTTGGCAGCGATATAGGCCGCCTTCTGCTCGTCTCTCTGCGAGAAGTGCCTTCTACCTAAAGGTATAGAGGTTGGGTTGACACTTAAAGATATTTCCTGATCGTCGTAGTGAATACGAGACAGATCCCTATCTAAGTGTATTTCCAATAGTGGTTGCCAGCACGAACTTGGTGCTCTAATCAGCCCTCCACCACAGACGCGCAGACCTAGAGTGTTGAGCCGTATGGGCCACCTCCCTACCACTATTGGGTGAGGGTCACAACAGGGCCCAGGCCTTCAGTCTCAAACAAATATCCCCGCCGGCATCGTAGGTGCTCTGGTTAGGATACAACTTGGGGTGACTGTCTCCCCCCTACTGGATGAGTTTCTAGTGGTCAGGGCTCTACCGTTTTATCTCTGGGGGTCTAGAATGGGTGGCTGTCAAATGGTGTATGTATCAGACGTACAGATTCCTGAAGGGACTCTGCATTCCTACTCTAAGGTTCGTTCCGGTTTTTTTTAAAATCCGGTCTCGGTTGGCAACGTACAGTGGATATTATTTGTAGTGGTAGATAGATACCCTCAGTGAAAGGAACAATCTATATTTATTAGACGTAATAAATACAGTGACGCTTGCTACCTCCTAACCAAGCAGAGAGTGAATATGGAAGTATCCTACGGTATACAGGTGTAGGTGACCTGTTTCTATACTACCCAAGATATCTAGTGGCGTTGACGGCTATGAAAAAAACTCTGTCGCTGCTTCTCTATACAAGGGACGTCTATAAGAAAATAGAAGAAGGCGACCACTACTTTAAGAGCAAAGGGTGTATTATTTGCCTGTACCAGCAATTAGAGGCGGCTGCTGTTCCAGGAGGAGCAGCAGCGGTTGGTGTGGTGAGTCTGCATAGCTGCAGGTGCCTGCAGCAGAAGCCTCTGGTGATGGCAATGTAGCTTATGGTGAAGGCTGCAGGAGCCTCTGGCAACATCAATGGTAGCAACCTCTGGTGGCTGTCAAAGACTGTTCAGCAGTAGAAGGCCCTAGCACACAAAGTGTTAGAGTGAGCTACTAGAGCAAGGAATAACTCCTGAGCCTGGGCGTGCACTGACTTATATAGTCCACAGGACAGGTGCAATGTCGGGCTGCGGTGGGAGGTGTGACATCGCCTCATGATGTCCCTCTCGTGCGAGGCCAGGGTGGGAGTAGCTATCCTCTGCCTGGCGCTCGGCTTCGTGCATATTCGGCTGTGCTCAGTTTAGCCCCGAGATGGGTGACTGCTTGTAGGCTCTCATTGCAAGGGGGGAGGGGTGCATGCTTGCTGGCTTGTGCAACTTTATTTTCCATGTGTTTAGAATCGCCCTCCAGGGTTATGGCGATCTAAGAACACTCGTGCAATCTGTTGCTGGGTTTGACTCTCCCTCGGGTGGCGTAGAATTACGTGAGGCTGATGAGTTGTAGTCGTTTAGTAGTTTAACAGGAAAGCGACACACGTCAATGTCTGCATGCATTGGTTTTTTCCGCGTCAATTATTTGAAAAACTATCTATACAGGTTCCACTGTATTTCAATTTTGACTTTGTATGTAATAAAAGAGGTTGAGCTGGAGCGTGAGTTCAAGCTTTAAGTTCAGGAGCTTTTCAATACAATATATATAGACATGCATGCACATGCGTGCACACACACACACGCATGCGCGCACACGTTTTTTCACGGTAAAGGGAGCACTTTTGAGGCCCTAGTTACTTTTTTTTCCATTTGCCATTTTTAATCCTTCCACCTCTTTTTAAAATAAATATTGCCATAAAAGTAATAAACATAATGTATCAATGTATATATTACACCAGACTTGAAAGATAACATATAAAGGCAGTCCCGAGTGGCTGTGGCGGGAGGATGCAGGGAACAGCGCTACTGGAAGACTGAAGCAGTCTGCAAAAAAAGAGAGGGATGGGAGGAGGGAGAGAATGCATACAGGCCATGGGTCAGTTAAATTTGCATCACTGAAGTGCAATGTGCTCTTGTGTATCATTAAACTAATACTCCATGATTTCTGGTTTGCATAATTTCTTTCTGCTGCTTCCAAGGGTGACTGTTTGTTTTGGTAACTTTGTATGCCGTATGAAAATAGATAGGTACTTATCAACCACCTTTCTGTGATAGGTTTTTCATTTTTTAGATCAAGTGAATTTACTCTTGAGGTTTGATAATAGTAGGTGATCAGCTTTAATTTCTGTTGCAGTTCACTTTCATGCACACTTGTACCAAGCTGAGCGAAGTGTTTACTCTAATTTAAAAGTGATAGTAACTTTTTAGAAATAAGCTGAGTATGTGTCAGTTTCAAATGCAGTAGAATGTGATTCTCCATAAAAAAAATGACTTCAAAAATTATTGTCACAAATAGTTGAGAAAAAAATTCACAGTATTATTTAGTGTGTGAAGTAGTTACCTGTATCGTGTACCTATTACTTTGTGTTGAACATAAAGTATTATTTTGTGTGATAAAATCTAACAATCCTAACAACAAACATATATACTTTAAACTTTTACAAAAGTTGTTGTTTTTTACTGTTATGTTTTCAATATATAGCACTGTTATTGTTTTTATATATGTAATTTAATGCAAATGTAATTTTAATTTATCTGTGTAAAAATAGTGTTGTTAAGTTTCAAATATTTATTAATAAGTATATATTTTTTGTTATGGGCTTGTGCAGAGGTATACATTTTTAAGGCCGCAGGTTGGCTAATTAAAAAAAAACATGTAGTGAACCCTCAATTTAACGGACTATACTGGAATGATTTGTCCGTTGTTGCCTATGGAAATGCGCACAGTAGTTTGATTGATAAAAGCAAGCTTGAAAAATGAGCATAATTATACAGCAACTACAATGTTAACCCATACAGAGAAAAAAAAAAAAAAAAAATTAAAAGTTCTGCTATGTTTTGTTTACTACACAAACTCCTTTCCTGCTCAGACTGGAGGGAATTGCAATATTATTTCCATTCAACAGTAAAGTTATACTGTAGTCATTTTGTCAAAACAAACATAGGGGGACAGCTGCACATTACTGATATATTAGTAATGTCGAAACTAGGCGGGAAGCTATTTTTATCGAGGCATATGTGCAACATGGGGTACATATAGTAGTCAAAGTCTGCATGTAGGCGCACATGCAAACTAAGAAAAAAGTCTACTTATTTTTTACTGGCACAAGCTGTTTGTTAAATCTGATGTCCTCTATGTGGGAGGTCCATTAAATCAAAGGTTCACTATATAGTAGTGGTTTGAGAGTTGTTTTCAAAATAGTTTAAAATGCTTTAAAAATAAAGGGGAAAAAAAAAAAAAAATCAAATTGTGCGACCATTGTCATTCTGTATAGAAATACTATGTTTCAGTGCTGCATAAGTCAAAATAAATTTTTTTGTCATTCAAACATATTTGTGAGGTTTCTCATGTTTTGCACATTTAGCACTTCTTCAGCCATAACAGTATGTTGAAATTGCAATTTTAGTTTATATTAAAATCTACATTAAAATGGTTCATGTCTTATTTCATTCAGTTTTTTTTTTAACTTAAAGTACGTAGAATTATTGTAATGGCGGTTCTGGATGAATATAATGTATAGCATTAATGGAGAGGAATGCATGTCAGCAAAGTTGTTAACAGTATTATAACTTTGACCTTCACAGTGGCAATTCAATATCACAGGAGGAAATGAAGTCCATCACTATGTTGTGATATGAAATCATGAAAATTTTACTTATCAGGATTACAATTTGACTTACTTTTAGTGTGTACTAATGTTAGAATTAAAATTTGAACTGCCTTAACAAGCATTTTAATTATAACAAAGAGACCATATTGTCAATGTTTTGGGTGTTTTGCAGTATAGTAATGGGCAACAAAACCATATCAGCTTCATCATAGAGAGCTATCTTATAACTACTAAGTCCATGCATTCAGTTTTTACTAGGGATGGGTTGAGGTAGTTAGAAAATGTTGAAACTGTTTACTGTGTTTTATTTATGCACATAGAATTACCATACTTCACTTGTGGTCAAATTTACCACAACAAGAAAAATACAAGGTAAATGGAGTAAAAGTGGGACACTCATCTTAGTGAATGCTGTTACATTAAATATGCAGGCCCCAGTGACAGTGTTCATTTTTCACAAATTTTTAAATTAAATATTTAGTAATGAAAAGTCACAGAGTTCCAAAATTTGTTTAAAAACTTAATTATACTGTCTTTATTTATATCAATTACTTCCAGTCCAACAGGAATGTTTCTAACCATTGTTTTACATTACCATGATCATTTTACTGAACAAAAAGAGCAAGAATGACCATAGGCTAGTACTAGAGATGGCGGAATGGTTCATTCAGAGTGGTTCAGAATAGATTAATTCTTTGAAGTAAACCAGTTCTTTGACATGGTTCATAAAAATACTATTTATCATAAGTGTTTCAATTACATACTTTCCTACTACGCGAGGGGGAATTTAAAAAAAGGGCAAGTGCTAATTCCCTCCTAGAGTGTGTGTAGATTTATCAAGTTGGTTGCCTGGCTGGGTCGTGGACCTTCCCACTGTTTAGATGGAGGGACCTTAACTGTAGGCGGGGAATCAAACCCCATGATAGGTTTGGCCACAAATTCTCCCTCCCAGGAAACCCTGCCAGAAATTATTTGGCTGCTTCCGAGTTTACCCTACGCCTATAGGTGGCTGGTCTGGTTGGTTTCCGTAAGAGGACAAAGTCCGGTGTAACTGACACTAGCCTATGTTTAGTGAGAGGTATGCGGATTTTTAATACCTTACCGGCGGCCGTGTGAATTATGCAAGTGGCAGCCGGTTCTTTACAAGGGCGAGGCGGTGGGGTTGGTTCGGAACAAAACAACAGCAGCTCTATTGTGTCAATATAATCAATATTATGCCAGGGTCAGTCTATACCGAGTAAGGAATTCCAGTTGGATCTCAAAACCTCACCTGAGGGTGGCTGTTCGACACTTGGCTTTGTCACTGGTTTAACTAGTGTGTTTTAAATGTTTCTAGTATGTCACTGTTGGCCTTGTTCAGGTTGAGAGTGTCTAAGAACTTCCGATTTTGAGAGGACTTAGCGGTTGGAATGCTTTGAATTTGTGGCTCGTAAAGATATAGTGAAAATGCACATTCTCAATTTATCCAGGGGTATACTCAAGCCCTCCTGGGTTCGGTCTTTAACTTGGACTGGGACTGAGGTAATGAGTATTTGTGATGCTGGATAACTGAGGGTGAATCCTACTGGAGGTGCAGGCGATCCGGACAATATTTGGGATATTCCCAGAATCTTCTACAGATTAAGGAATATTATCCTGGCTTTGTGCAAGCTGAGGATAACCAAATATGTTTTGGACGTAAGCACCTGTCAGCAAGCGGTTGCTTGGATTAAAATGAGCCAATTAAATAAAAGTGATTTTCTAGGCAGTTCTGAAATGAGTAACAAAAGGATTCAGGTTACAGTTAAACTTATTTTTATTTATACATGGAAACACAATGGAAAATACATAGCTCTGTACATTAATAAATAAAATTATGTTAATATTTAAGGCAGGTGAAGACGAACCTGCATCAAGAGAAAATAAAATGCATTGATCCTAAATTACGTAATTGTCTGGAGAGGGGGGGGGGGGGGGAGTCCAGAAGGGACATCGGCATTACCTGCTACCGCGGAAATTACAAGGATTAGTTTGGTGGGTAGGAAACAGGTGGGGGCGTCAAGATACCTCTGGCTGATGTGGTGATGGCATCCTCAGCTTCAGACGGCGTCGGAAGGTGTTGCTGGAGACAGTCGCGAGTGACTAGTAACTAGCACTGAGACTTAATAAAGTATGATTTCGGCACATATGGCTGAGTGGTCATGAACAGCCCTGGTTAAGGTCTGCTCAGTCTTTTGCAGACAGTAAGATCAGGGTGGTGACAGCCATTTCCCCAGTCGGTGCCCTCAGCCTTGTACAAGCTGGAGGACCGACGACTGTGTTTAGCTGCGGTTTGACATCTCCTTATAAATGAAAAAGTTTAGCTTGTGGGCTGTCAGAGGGTGTGGGGATGGCTAGCCTTGCCTCACAGACGTGATTTTAAGTATGGTTGTTGGCTGCCCTACCATTTCTTATCTCCTCGGCGGGAGGCTGTTGACGTATCTATTGCCTCTCCATGAGACGCTGGCGGCAGTGACATGACCTCGTGTTTTGGGTGCTGCCCTCCTGCAGCATCCCTTCGAACTAACTTCTTTGGATCCGGCATGTCTGTGACTTGTCGAACAGTTGAAAGTTTCAGGCGGGAACTGGGCGACCACATGGCTACATTTGGGTGGGTAGTACGATTTAAAATAATTACAGCGTGTCTGTAGTTGCTCACTAGGCTTGGAGCAATCCTATATACACGGGATTGGTTGTTTGCTGGTGTGTGACTTGCCCATATGAGTTTATTTGCTTGATGATGGGACAAAGTCGACAAGTAGTGTGCGCATGTCCAGTGCGCAGGAAAGCAACATGCGTCAATTGCCCACTCTCTGGAACGATGTAGACCCATCTCAGAGTGAGAAGAAACTTGCATACTACACTTTGCGCACTGCGACTAGCGATGCAGGAGGAAAAAAAAAAAAAGAAATGCAGCATGAATGACAAAATATGGATTTGGTAGCTCAGCGATATAAGCCCCCCTTCTTGGAGCCCAGTTCTATCTTCAAATCTAGTAAACTCCCTCTGAGTCGAGCTTCGGTTAGAACTCTGGCGCTGCACCTCTTCTGTGCTGTGCGGCCGGTTCCATAGGCAGGATCTTCTACCCCTTGGCCCGTGTGACATCTGGCTTTTGTGTCTGGGTTAATGATCTCCCTTTTTGTTCTTTGGTCTTTCCCTCTCTTCCCCTCCGACTGCATTCCTGGGCGACTGTGTGTCGGCTCGCATCAGCTGGCTGGCTGATTCTTTGCTTCTCAGCAGGGAGAAAAAAGCGAGGTCGGGAAGATGGGAGCAGGTCACACATTTTTATAAAAAGGTACTCTTTTTAACTGTAATGAAGCCTAACTCACATTGGTAGTAAAAGTTTAGTTATTCTCATTACAAATGACTTGTTAAAGAATATTATATACTTTGTTAAGGCTTTGGCCTTGAAATAAAATGTTTTGTGAGCAATAGTTCCACTTACAAAGGACAGGAGAAGAGGTTGTTTACCGTGGCCCCTACTGGGAGCAAATTTAACTGGCATTTTCTTATGTCACCGCTGTCACACTGCAAAATTACATTATGTGTTAGAGTTTTGAAAATGTGAGTTATTAATTAGTGGGGGGGGGGGGGGGGGGGACAAGTTTATAGTAATTGGTGCTAGCAACCCTTACATCAATATAGAGATAGAAGAGAACATAAATCCCTTTCAAAGACACATGGATGTACTCGATTTAATTGGTTAAAACTTGCTTGGTATAATTCTTAACATACAATTTTCAATGTTTTTATTAAAACATTATTTGTTATTGGCTAATGCCTGGTAACTGCTGAATATTTTTAAAGATACATTGTTCATTCTTTGAAACTAACATAATAAACAATTTTTCAATCTTTGTTTTTTCTGTGCGCTTCTCTTCAAAAAAATTACTTTGTAAGGTACTCATTAGATTCTTAGCCATTTCTTATGCCTCGTCTAAAACTCCAGAAATATTCTTACAACATGGCAACTTCTGCTTAATCACTTTTCTTAAATATTATTTTCATATAGTAATGCATTTCTAAATCTCTGAATTATGCATTGACTAAACGTCAGGAATGTTATTTACATGTGTTAGGTGATTCTCAACACTTTAGTGATGCTCTGTTCACTTAGGAACATCAAAAGCGATTACATACACAACAACTAGTTTATAAATGCTTGAACTTACATAGCGTTCAATACCTTTGAGAAATATTTCCAAATAGGACCATTTATTCTCTACATTGTTTAGCAGTGCCATGTCGCTTCTAAAGAACTCTAACTTTATACACCATGGGACTAAAAAAGTTGTCCGATGATTCCTTACGTCTATGTAAACATGACAATTAGTATTCCACAACACTTCAATGATAATAGTTAACGCTTGCAATAATATTAAAAACCTTACTCCTAACATATTGGAGGTTATTTACTTCTTAATTCTCTCACGTACCATTGAGCAAAATATCTGGGGGTACAGCCCATGGAAAGTACTTAACAGACTAACGTGTGAATAAAAAATAAATTTTCCTTCAATTCCTAATCTACCCTAACACACACTTGTACAGTTTCGGCTTGACATCCGCATAGTAATTTTAATGAGTGGAATTTTTGTGGGCGGCATATACCAGCACGCTCACAGTGTTTCATCACTTAATTCCTTATAATTACTACACAACTCCAATATCTCAGTATCGCCCAGTGATGCATTGTTACGATAGTTGAGGGTATGTACTTCAGCGTATTTGACCCACTTCAAGGTTGTGTTACCGTGCATCTCATAACTTCCTAACCGTGCTCACTTATCCTCTGTGGTTTTACTGTACTTCACTCAAATTTAATTAATACTATGTCTTATTATAACTTAGTACTTAGGTGAGTGCATGATGTTGAGACACGGGTCAAATCAAGCATTGATTTTCCCGCTTGCGAAGGGGTTTGACTATTTTTATTCCTCCCGTGCTTTTTTAAAACTAGGGAACAAGATCAACTTTTTATTTAAGTTCACACATCTTATTTGATGCCTATTGTCAAGAGGGAGGAAAGTCTACATTTTTAACGGGGTACTCATTAGTGTAGGTTCTCGGTTTCTGGCAGTGCGTCTTACGTAATTCCTATGCCTTATACTCCTAGGCTAATACAAACAGCAAAATTGATCACGTACATTAATTACTTGGATGTTTAATTCTATATTTACACTTTTCCCAGCAACAATAAAAGAACTTCCTACTCTAATTTTTCCATCCTGTGAACGGGCGTTAGTTTGCGAACAAACACAAGCATAATCACTAAGCCCGTATTGCTTTCTTTTGAAAGTCGGCAATCCTAAGGCTTCATAAAAGGGGCATCTCTTATGGCATTCCTAACCCTATTCTATCTCTATCCTAACTAACTTGAATGAGTTCTTGCACCCTCATTCTTAACATGACTGATGTACCACTATCATTCCCTATCACTCCTCATATTACGCTCATTCCTTCATCAAAATGGGGGAAAAGAATAACGTGGTTGTCAGGTACTCACTCAAGGTTTTCCTTACGCTGGGTGACGTCATTTCATCTGCTTGCATTTCTGGGGGCGTCCTTGCTTCTTGGGCGTTGCAGGTGACGTCTCCAGCCAGCGAAAGTTGGGTGAGGATTGCTAAATAGCTTCATGGTAGCGCCCAGGGATGTGCATCGTGCATCTGGCACAAACTGGTGAATCTCCTCGAGGATGTATAGTGGCTGGGTAGGCCTTGAAATATGGTCTGATTGCATATCTGTCATCTGCAAATAGTGTCACAGGCTTCGGCCTGAGTTGATGCCTCTCTCTGGATTAGCTGGTTGCGGGACTCTTCCCCAGTTTGACACTCATGGTGTCCCTCCACTCTGGATGTGGAAGGGGCTGCTTCTGTTGTACTGACTCTTTCTAGCATCCAGGTTGCACTGTATATGCCCTTAGAACGGGGAAATGCGGCGGACATCTCTGCTGTCTGCGGCATCTCTGTAGTCTCGACCACTGGGTTGACCAACTCAGTGGCAGCATGGTCAGTGGATGTTGTGCATACTTCTGGTTTCATTGCAGAACTCCCGTAGGAAGGGTAGCGAGTAGTGTGACAGTGTGTCCTTGTGAGAAATTTCCACGCTCTCGGGAGGTGGCGTGGATGGAATGGAACCTGGGGGCAGTGGGTACAGTGCCTCGTCAAGTTCAAATTCCGGTTTGTGCGCTTCTTCTGAGGCAGAAAAGGCAGGGGAAATGGTTATGCCATTCAGTAATGTCATCCCTGGTTGCTCCTGACAGATTTTGGCCTGGGTGGAGGGGAGGGGCAGTTGGAGTAGGCTGCGTTACAGCCTAGGGCTGCCTGGAACTTACTAGGTTCAGTTGTCATACTTGTTGTGGAATGCCTTTGACGGGATGCTGTATCGGATGTTGAAGGAGGTGTCTATGGGACATTCCTCCTTGTGCTGCAGTAGGGCGTACATCCTAGGTGGAGGGGGTGAGTCTTCCCATTGTACGATTGAGGTCATTGTCTTCCTGACTGGATGACATGAGCCTCGTTGGGTTCGTTTTGGCGGGAGGGGTGCCTGGGTATCCGCCTTAGATATTTGTATTTGAACGTTCCCTGAAAGTTGGGGTTCGGGGCTCGGTTGTGGTTTCGTGTTCTTTGAAAGTTTGTACCTAGGCATATCTGCCTAAGGCAAAGGGGTCTTTCACGGGTTTGGCTTGTGAAAACGGCCCCATACGTGTCTTGATGGGGTATTTTCCTGATCGAGGAGGGATTCTTGCTTCTCTTCCATGAGGTAGCAATACCTGGCGGTTGAGAGGGTAGGGTCCTCCTGCCTTGACTTTGGAGGATTGGGCAGTCCCTGTTAAGATGCTGGTCCGGGCAATGCCAGCAGTGCGGCAAGGGGGCGGCGGGTTGAGGGGGAAGTATGCCGCGCACATCAGGCAGTCTGAAAGAGGGAGACGGGCCTACTGCCTTGGCAGCGCATGCCGCGGTGCTTAAGCGAGACAGCGAGAGGTTGTTCTGTTCTATTTCTCTCACTCTCTCTGCTATTTCATCCATCGTTTGTGGCCGGGGATTTAACAGGAGATCACGAGTATTCCTCCTCACCCTTTGTGATCAGATTCGAAACCACTTCATCCCCAGTAAAACGCGTGAAAAGTCGGGATCTCAACTGACCCCATTCAAGGATAAAATCTCCTTATTTATCGCACCATTGTTTGGCTTTTCCAAACAGTTGGTGGCGTGCTCTGCCTACCCACTGTTTGCTAGGGATCTGTTGTTCTTTAAACTCCTGTTCGCAGTCGCTCAGGAAGATTATTGGGTCTTCATGGGGGCGACCGTTAAACTCCGGGAGCTGTGTATCTACAAGGTGGACGGAAGTAGCGAGGCTTATCCTTGGTCATCCAAGATTGGGTGGTTTGTGCGTGGTTGCGATTGCAAACCTCGCACCGATATTCCTGACCAGGACGAGTGACATTCTCGTTCGGCCAGCTTATGCACCTGTGATGGAATACTTCGGAGCACAGTATACAACATATGGTGTCTCCCTTGGCGGTCACATTTAGGCCACTTGCATGTTATTAAATGGTTCTGACGGCATGGTTGGCACCTAAATTCCAGACCATCCATATACCGAGGGGGTATCTTCCCATCCCAGGCAGATATAGTGGTATTGCCTACAATAATAGCACTGTATCATGTTTATTCGTGCGCCGTCACAGTTTTCCATGGGACACTGTGTATCGATGTTGTCGAGGTTTTTAGCTTGTGCTGCTACCTCGAGGACATCATGGGAGCTTCCGTCAGATCTGGGCACGACATATAATATGGAGTTGAGCGCCACGGGGTGTTTAACAAATGGACTTCCCAAAGTCCAATTTGTCTGTACGAGACAATAGGAGATAGGAGCTTGGTTTATTTTACCAAGGCTTACGATACCTGCGTTTACGGTTCACGTAGCCGCTTGATGCTTGGCCAAGGGTAGTAACTTGATCATAGGGGGCAGAGGGGATGACTGGCTTGGGTGAAACCCCCAAGTCTTGGTTATCTGAGGCTTATGCCCCACGTTGGATGCCAGTTGATGCATTTTCCTGCTCAGAGCTTTTGCGCTCCGCAAGAAAATAAGAATTTTCCCGTACTTATTCCCTTCTGGTGGTTGTAACTCTGGTTCCCTTCTGGTGTGTCAGTAAATTTATCAAGTTAGTTACCTGGCTGGGTCGTGGACCTTGCCACATTGGAAGATCTGGGGTGACACTGTTTAGGTGGAGGGACCTTAATTGGAGGAGGGAAATCAAACCCCACAGTAAGCTTGATCACGAATGTTTCCCTCCCAGGGAGTTTGGTCTAGTCCAGGGTAAAGGCTGTCAAAAACTCGGCTCGTTACATCGAACACATCATAATACCAGTTGTTACTGGTTAATTATGGAAAATAACAGAGACAAAACCCTGCCAGAAATTATTCGGCTGCTTCTGAGTTTATCCTACTGTACGACCTGAGCTGGCAGGCATCGCGCTCTACTTGACCTTGCTTCGCATTTCGCTGATCTGACCTCAGTATTCCCATAATTTTTCCTCCCCTTCATATCTTTGGTTTTTACCCTCCCTCCAGCGCATGCGCACTGGCCAGCTTTCCCCTCCCTTGAAATTGTAAGTTCATCGAAGCTAGTGTGAGCTCGGTCTATTCCTTCTGAGGCTTCGACATGGTCACTTGACTTTTAGGTGGGTGTGGTGTGTGACCATGTGTTTCAGGATGTCGGTCAACGTTTGTCATGAAACAGGTTGATTTGGCAGCTGACATTTTGAAGTTATTTAAATGTGAAGAAAGTAGTCATGGTTATTGTAGTGCTAAAGTAACTTAAATTCTTATTAATAGTTAAATTTTGTTCAGGTTGCCAGTTCGAAAATCTAGTTTGGATTAGCTTCATGTAATGTTTGAAACTTTAGCACTTTGCTTTTCTTCGCTCGTGTTTCGGTTTGCATTACTGAGATGTTTGTTGTAAAATTGTTCAGTAAGTCCTCCCGACTTTTTGGATCGGTTTGAGGTTTGCAAAGCTTTCTGATTTAGGGCGCTTTTGACAGTGGTATAATGCGTCATCTGCATGCCCAACTACGCCTTGAAATACTGATTGTGGGTTGCCTAAATGTTTGGGGCGTTAATCATAATTTGTGGACATATTTTACCTAAACATTTTGCAGTCAAGTAAGATAGGGGTTGAGCAAATTATTGGCTCCTTTTCCTCGATTTTGAAAACTTGGTATTTTGGACTCCCTCTGTGTTGGAAGCATGCTTATCATTGGTAAAATTGTATTTTAATGTTAGTGTTATAATATTTTAATATGAATTGTTTGGATGCCTTTGTTCAGCCTTAAGTAGGTGTGCATCCCCAATTTCCTTTTAGCCTCCTTTTAAATTGTCTTTCCTTCTCAGCCTTTGATTGACCCAAACTGGGTGCGCCGAGCTGGCGAGTGTTCGTTCGTATATTTGTCCAGAGTAATTTTTAGTGTGTTTGAAGTTTATATTTAGCTCCCAGAATCAACGTAAGCTTGAAAGCAATACAACTAGATAATGTGTAATTATTTTTCTCTGAGTCATGTGGGTGCTGCTGTCTGATTGCAGACAGGTAAATATATTGTAAGGAAGAATCATAAATTTGAATTGCTCCTTAAGAGTTGTCAGTGGGTCGTTTGTGCCCTTTTGGTAAATTTTGCAGGGTCGTATGTTTTGTAGGCAAGACCCTTAATTTCGGAGCGCTGTTGGGAGCAGCACTAAATACTATAATTGTAATTGGTATTGTTCCTATACGAAAGCTTTGCATTCATTCATACTTGCAATTAATTAACGGAGCATTGATTCTGGTATAAACTATATCATACTTGTACCTTCTTGAGTGTTTTTATATATGTTTGTGAATTTAAGAGAAATTATCTGTGAAGCTTTTTATTTATTATTGTTGTCGGGAATCAGGAATCTTTTTGTGGGGTCACCACACTACACCTATAGGGGGCTGGTCAGGCTGGTTTCCTTAAGTGGACAAAGTCCAGTGTAACTGACACTAGCCTACATGTAGTGGCAGGTTTGGGAGTTGTGAGGATTTTTAATTCCGTACCAGTGGGAGTGTGAATTATGCAAGCGACAACCGGTTCTTGTACAGGAGTACAAGGGCGAGGCTGTGGGATCAGTTCTGAACAAAATTGAGGCAGATCTATTGTGTCAATATAATCAAGATTATGCCAGGGCCAGTTTACACTGGATAAGGAATCACAGTCGGATCTCAAAACCCCACCTGATGGTGGCTGTTCATCGCTTGGCTTTATCACCGGTTTAACTAGTGTTTCAACAGTTTTTGATGTTTCTAACATGTCACTGTTGGTAGGTATGCCTACTGGAACATTGAGTGTATCTAACTCTTTTTGTAATGCCCGACAGACTAATCTACATAATTGGCTAGCTTTACCTTTGGAAGTATAAGGCATCTCAATATTTAATCAACACATATAGGAGCTTACTCCCCTAAACGCCAGACGTACACACAAGCCCTCCTGATTCTGGTTTTTAATGCAGATTGGGACTAAGGTAATAAGTAGCTGGATGACCTGGAGTCTCTGGTTTGTATCCGGCCGTAGGTTAATGGACCCAGTTCATTCTGAGAGTATTATTCATGATCTTGTTCAGACAATGGGAATACTATCTCAACGTTGTTCAGGTCTAGAGCATCTAAGAACTTTGGTTTCGAGAGGATCTAAGGGTTGGAAAGTTTGAATTTGTGGCTCGTAAAGAAATAGTAAAAATGCACACTCTCAATTTATCCGGGGGTATACTCAAACCCTTCAGAAGTACCTCAACGATATCCCGCTGCAAACTGGGCCCTGTTAACAATGTGTCATTCAGTGATACACTAGTTGAACTCTTGTATGAGGCATCAAATATGACACATAATTTAGTAGTTGGGCTTTCTGGGGTAATTACACAGTGGTGTGGAATGTAGTAGGCTGACGAGGAAGACAATTGAGACCTTTTCCATATGCCCAAGAGCTAGGTAATCCTGCATAAACTCATTGTACCTGTGTTTCTATGATGGGTGGTCCCCATTAAGATGCCTTTCCAAACAAAATTACCTGTTAAGTGCTTGTGGTCTTGATGACCCCAACTCAGGCTCTAGGGAGTGAAATGGCAATAAGACAACATATCTGCCAAACTCGTTCCGGCGATGAGTTTCAACGAACAAGTCCTTGCATTTCATCTCATCAAGAAATTATGTTTTGTTGGAGGGAACTCGTCAACTTCCCAAAAATGCCTCACAATGTCTTCCAATGGAGACAAGGTCAATAAGGAGATGCAAAATGATGTCAAAGAAGATGAATGCTGTGCTGGTGTGACCGGACCCATGAGAATCCAACCTAAAACTGAGTCAAATGCCATGGGAGAGCCATCTATCTTACCTCCAGTTAAGAGTCAAGGAAACAGGTCTGCACCGGTGAGTAAGTCTATGGGCACAGGATGTTTCAAAGGATGGATCTGCTAAATTCAGGTGGGCCACAGAACAGCACACTTCCAGGGACAATTTGATTCTGGGCAAACAATTGGGGTATCGTGGAAGCATAAATAATTCATGCAAACTGTAAGTCAGGAGCATCACGAGGGGTAATCACAACGATTATGGCAACATAGACTTGAGTGTTCAACAACCTATGAATGGAAAGAGGGCGCTTAGATGTAAAGAGACATGAACAAGGCAGTGGACACAATACAGCAGGTGCAAGCACAAACATCAGGAGTAACAGCTAAGAATACTACAGACGACTGGGTTCGGAACTTTGAGACGCGCAGCCTCTGACTTACCTGGACTTGTTCTCTAACCTTATTTCGAAATATATCAAGGTGTTGTGACATGCCCCACTCTGAGACGACGATGGACAATTAGAGGAACGTGCGAGGGAGAAGCATTCAAACACAACTTATGTTTTACAGAAGAAAATTGCTCCTTTGGATTTTGTTAGCAAACTCTGGACATTGATAACGGGTGGATCTCAACATAGACAGCATCCCTTGATCAATGAGCAGGCATTTGAAGATGCTTCGTACAAGCTGTCTCCATTATACACAGCCATGCATAGGTTTCGACTTGACAATTATGTATTAGACCTTTGCAGTACTGAAACTAACAGCTCTTGGGCTCAACAGTCTCTTTCAAGAAAGTTAACACATCCTTCAGAGTGGGTAATCAGTACCAGCATCATCTCCCATGTGTTTGAAGATAGTGTTTAACCATTTGCACACAAAGTAACAATATTAAATCCACAGGTAAACAGCACATCAAGGTGAACGTAACACATTATCAATGCATAATGGATGATGCAACGAGGTTTGCGAGTCAACTGAAGTTGAAGGTACCTGCAACAAGGCCTCAACATGCACACTAACCATAAGCAGTTTGTTTTCATAATGATCAACACGTAATTTCCATGCAACCTCGAAATTGGCATCTGACATGGGCAGTAACTGAATCATGCCATGGGGTTCGCCATGCAATTCAGTCTTCAAGTATGCCAATTTTTCTACTGGGGACAAGTCGTCATTATTTTTAACCAGTGTAGCAAACAGGTTTGAGAAATTGGGCCATTGCCTGGGGTCACCCTCAAAAGTAGGTGGAATTATTTTAGGTAAGGCTACCTGCGAACCCACCAATTTTGGGGGAGCACAAGCCTGTACACTTGCCAGTGATGCATTGTTAGGATAGTTGAGGGTATGCATTTCAGCATATTTCACCCACTTCGAGGTCGTGTTACTGCGCAGCTTATAACTTGCTAACCGTGCTCACTTTATTCTCTGTGGCTTTACTGTACTTCACTAAAATTTAATTAATACTATGTCTTATTATAATTTAGTACATAAGGGTCAAATTAAGCAATTTTCCAGCTTGCTAAGGAATTTGACTCTTATTTTTATTCCTCCCGTGCTCTTTTAAAACTAGGGAACAAGATGAACTTTTTATTGAAGTTCACACATCTTATTTGATGCATGTTGTCAAGAGAGAGGAAAGTCTGTATTTTTTACGAGGCACTCATCAATGTAAGACCTTAGTTCCTGGCAAGGCATCTTACATAATTCTTACGCCTTCTACTACTAGGCTAATAAACACAGAAAATAGATTTATGTACATTAATTGCTTGGATGTCCGCTCCCTCCAACCAAGGCCACAAAGTTCCAGGATGCACCATGGGAGGGCAGCAACAATTCTACTAGCGCCCAGGCCAAGATAGATGATAGCGTCACCTCAGCACTTTCAAATTTTGAAATCCTGCGACCAAGGTAATCACTTCCTGCACCTCTGGCCACCGAAACTCCTGTACGACATTAGTATAAAAGGGCTGGCACGACAAGCAATCTTTAGTCCCTGCTCCTCCACTGCTCTTTGTACAGGCCGGAGGTAGCCATAGGTGTCATGCTTGGCTGGTACTTCCACAGATTCTTCTGGGGCCGGAATCTCTACCAGCTTAAGACATCTCCGACCAGAAGCCACTTCTGCAGCTAATTCTGGGAGACTAGTCATTCCAACAGCTCTTGTAGACGTCCCTCCCTCAGGACCTCCCTGCCCACTGGGTGGTGCTGGCATTGTTGACGTTACCCATCCGATAGCTGTCCACATGGTTTGTGTTCCTTCAGAACAACCAGCGATAGTTAGGCTAGAGTTGTTAAATACTTTAACAGAATATCACCTTTGCCCATTGTTAGCTTTCCATCTAGGTTGCCTTCACGTGGCAGTTTATGTTAATCTGAACTTCTGTGTCAAGTTGAATTAGCTTAGGAAGTAGTACAGGGCCACCGTGTTATTATTACTGCGTTAATATTACACGTGAATTCTTAACTATTCTCTGCATACAAATTTTTTTGAAGTTGAAACCTTACTTCAAATCTGAATTTGCGTGTCAGCTCATCTCTTACTTCGAGAAAATTGCATGGTTATTCAAGTTTTCTGCAAAAAACTGTCCTGCCTGCCTGAAGAGTTTAATTCCCATCCCCGTTAATGGTGCTATGAAATGTGAAAATATATGGGGACAATCTTGAATAACTACGTGTTGTATAAATTAACTGTTTTCAAATAGTTCAATAATACTCGCTGTGTGGCCTGATGTGAACAACGTTGCACACCGGGTGAATTGGGCCAAGCGAGCATTGAACACCATTACTGTAAATAAACTCTTTTACTACTTCTCCTAAATTGTCATAGCAATAGAGGCAAAATTGTCAAGTGCAATTTGATTGCTACCTGCTTGCAGTCACGTATCGATGATACTACGCATGTTTTGATGCGTGTCACATAAGCTATGGTTGACAAGAGATTTTTATTCCGCATTACTACGGGAAGCTCAGTTCCCTTTCTTACTGGATATTAGTGTCTGCCTGGTAGGCTGTATACTAGGTATGTAGTCTGCTACACTAGGTCTGGCAATGTGCCTCACAGCAACAGTGGCCCTCTGGGGCAAGGTAGACTTACCAGAGCTCGGCAGGGTGTGCTTCGTTCCAGGGGTTGGTAGAGCTTGCGGATTCCTTGGTTCCGCCGGACGTGGTGATCAGGTTGCAGTAGACGTCTGCATAGTAGCGGTGGTTCTACTCTGTGCTGGCCCAGCTGCCAATGTGTGGATTGGTCCTCCCAAGCCTGGTGTCGCTGCATAGGGCCTGGACCACTGGCTGTACGTTGTAGCCGATTTGCATTGGGTTGGAGTAGAACGTGTAGGTACCGACAGGCTATACTGGTCTCGCCGCATGATGGACGGCTTGGGCCTGCCCCCTAGGAGTGTCGACTCCTGGCGTAACTAGGTTTGCTGCACAGACCTTGGCAGCACTGAACTCTACCTTCTTAATTGCTCGTCGAGCTCCGTGGCTGCTGTGGAATGGCATAGGCTTGCAGCATACCAGATTTCCTGTAGGTGACAAGCAATCGACAATCTCTGACTTAAAGTGTAAGACGACAATGGCTGGCAGTGCATTCCCTGACTACCGAACAGTGCAAGCACCTGGAGTTGTGGGTCGTAAACCGCCTGTGTGCCACTGCCGGGTGTAACCACGAACGTAGGGCCTCAAATCCCCAGCAGCTATCTCTGCCAGCACCTTGGCTAGGCACTCCGATCAGTGATACAACTTTGGTTGGCTGTCCCACCTCTGTGGGGTGTGTCCTAGTGGTGGAGGCTCTACTGATCTGAACACAGAGGTAAACAGAATGGGTAGCCGTTGAAAGACGAGGTGCATGTACAACTGCCACCCCCCTGAAGGGGGCTGATGATGTACTCTAGGTTAAACGCTCTGTCGCTTGCTTGCCATTTGTCGGTCGAATACTGGTGGTAGATAGGCTATAGTACTGTAACAAAGAACTCTTGGATATGTTTAAGATTTAAGTATTTATTCAACAATAAATACTTAGGTGACTCGTACGTGCTGCCAATAAGTTTGTGCTGCGGAAGTACTTAACCTATGCATATAACTGGTGGTGACCTGCTCCTAGCTACTTAGATAGAAGGGAATAATTAACTTTACTGTTGCAGCTGACAATAACTGTGTTTGCCTAGAAGAAGCCCTAACCTTAATTGAGGAGCCACTACCAGCAAGTACCGGCAGCTGAAGAACCAGGAGGTATCAACAGCTGAAGTGATAAGTCGTGTTCGATGTCTTCAGGAAGACAAGATCTGGTGACATCAATGCCAAGAAGTGGTAGAAGCCGCTGGTAAGTGGTAGCTGCAACCACTGGAAAAATAGATATTCTTGGAGAGGACCGTGAGGGCCTAGTGGTCAGTAGAGAGCCCCAGCACAAGAAGTGTTGATGATACTGGAGACTATAACTCCCGACCTCGGCCGTGCACTGCCTTGTATACAGTTCCACTGGAGTGCGCGGTGAGTCTGGAGTGAGAGGTGTGATGTGCCCCTGTGACGTTTGCCTGGAGTGCGCGGAGTGGGAGAACTATCCTCTTGCGCTCGTGGTATCCCCTCAGGCACTTGGCCATCTTCGGCGGTGTGGCAACACTGTCTGCCGGGTGCATCAGGGGGGCTGGCGTGTTGACACGGTCGCTTCAAATATCTTTCATTACCATGATTCCAAAGTGCATTTGAGTTGAACCCACTCTCTACGCTTCTGTAACACGTCTGGTGCTTGGTTTTCTCCTTCACGTGTTTACAAACTCTTAGTACACGGAGAAGGGCAGTTCAGGTACAGTCCGGGAAACCAAGTATCATCCATATCTCTGGCGGAACACTTCCTGTTAGACATTTGGTAGTTGTTTCCTGTAGTTGGTAAAAGCATGTCGATGAGCTGTAGTCGTTTATAGTATAATGGTGTAAGCTACATGCATCAGTTTAAAAAAGAAGTTTGGTTCACGTTGAATTTATAGCAAAGTAATGTAAAATAGTAGCCTATATTTTAGAAACAGTGCTTACAAATTATAAAAAATTGTTAGTACAAGAATGTGGTCTAATGTTAGTGAAGATCTAACACTGCAGTGGTGTGGAAAATACCTGAAAAATATTGCTCAAGTTGACCTGTCCTTTTCCAGCACACACATCTGCCTTCCCTCTACTAGGCACGAGCCTCTGCTGCCAGGCGCCGTGAAGCATTTGTGAGGCATCAGGTGACCCCTAGCGGCAGGAGGCGTAACTACGAAAACCTCTGGCATGTTTTATATAAGTCTTTCTCTTTCCAGTCCCCTCCATTATATTTTGAGCCTCATTTTGGGGTGTATAAATAACCACATGCCAGCCTGAAAAATCATGCATTCTTCTTCTACAAGTGTTGCGGAATTGCTGGTGGGACATGACGTCAAGATTGTAATCATTACAGTAATATAGTTAGGATGTTGTATTTTGGTAATATCTATGCCTTCCCTGCATTTTGAGATAGTTTTTTTTTTTTAATATCCAGCATCACACATGATATTGGGGGAAGTGATTCATCGCTGTTTATATTATTAAGATCATAAGCTGGTATCCTTTTAAGTTTTTGTAAGAGGTGGATTTTTCTTAAGCAATGGATTAGATGTGATCTGTTAAATGCATTTCTTATAGGAATTTTTATGGGTATAAAGTTTTAAGATGATGATGATAGACTTGAAATGTGTGTTTTCTAGCTACCTCAGTATAGTACTATCTGTCAATTTCAGAGGCCGTATTAGTGATTTTTTATGTGTTTTTTTTTAGGGATGGACATATACTGATACATTGACAGATTATCGCAAAATCGGTATTGGTTACAATTGGCCATGGTCACATTAATTCATTTCATCAACCCAAATGATTTAATCATCATAGAAATTACTGCACTTGGTTATCTTGCGGGACATGTTTTCACAAACAAAGAACCGAAAAACTATTTACTTAATTCTATTTTTATCTTTTAGTAATAGGTGATTCGAAATTAAACGGAAACTGATATGGCTGGCTATGGTGTTGCTACATTATTAACTCTATATAAGCCATACTTGGTGATATTTGTAAAATAAAATGTATACTGGTATCTACTTTTCAGGTAGTTAGAATTTATTTGTAAAAGAAAAAAACTTTTACCACTAAAATATTCATTGTCGTACATTTTCATTCACGTAAATGTCAACTGTATATTGATCTATTGCTCCCACATCGTATATCAATATTTCGTTTGCAGCATGACAATTCATTAATTGATTAATACGAAGGTCAAATGTCGATATATGAGCTGAATCACTATGGCTGTGGTGCTTGTTCAATGACAGAATTAATACTATGTGTATTTTATTTATAAACGAACATCTCTAACCAAATATGTTAGTGATATGACGAAAGTAAATAATTCGTACAGTAAAAGCCCGATATAACGCGGCTGTTGAGGGACATAACTCAGACTAGCGCTACAGCTTTCCACACTGTTCCGGAAGTGGCCAAGTACAGTAACAAAAAAAAGCCAGTTTTCTAATGGGACGTGGCACCTATCTGTCAAAGGCGCAAGTGTTGTTATTTACTGTCGTAACTCGTGAAACCTTTAGCCCCTCGCTATCGTAATTTTATTATTTTTATATGCATCACTGGACTTGACAGCACCCAAGGGAGGGAAACAAGAAGAAGAGAAACGTGGTGTGATGAGGATCACATGCATTCAAGCAAGAATCGCTAAAAATACATTTTCCAGGCAAAGAATGTACTTATTCCACAAAGGGTGGTGTTCACTGCGAGTTGTTTGTCACGCAGGTTGGAGCAGGGTGTTCACTTCCCCACCCATTGGTGGGCCTGGTTGGGAGGAAGTAAGAAGGAGAAAGGAAAGCCTGCATCCAAATGGAACTAAAAAGAAGTCATAGCACACTTGCACTGTAGATGGGATCTATCAGTGCCTCACGTGCTGCGAAACATGTTTCTTGCTCGTCTGATTTGCACTTTACAAAGGAAAACTAAAACAAAAGCAAATTATTTATGGCATGCAAAGAAAGGCCGTTTTTCTGCATTATGCCTTGTCCACGTAGATCATGTGCAGTACGCAACGCATGTCCTAACATGTGTGTCTTCAGGACAATAAAGCTGTGCGTGTCATATTTCTGAATTTGTTTTTTCGAAAATGGGAAGACATACCAAATAGCAGATATATATACATTATAATCAAAGTGTCCACGTCATAATTATGATTACGTAGAGCTATACCCCGTAGGTGATTAATTATAGGCGTGTAATTGACTTAGAAGCACAAATTTTGAAGCTCACTTCAAATTTTTAAATTTTTTTTTCGAAAACTAGAAGACATACCGAAAAGCCGCTATATACACATTATAATCAAAGTGTCTACATCATAATTATAATGATTATGTAGTGCCATATCCTGTACGAGATTAATTATATGTAGCACTATATCCCGTTGAAGATTAATTATGGGCTTGTAAATTACGGTCCATACCATACCCAGAGTCTGAACACAGAGCTTCTCGCACTGCAAGCCAGTTTTATACAGAATGCGCCACAGAAGTCGGCATCCCTTTTACGACAGTATTCCAGTGTATTTTAACTTACTTTAGTTAAACATTTTGGCAGTGAATAATTTTAATTGCTTAAATGTGTTACGCTATACAATGCACGCACATTTAATGTTAACTTGTAAGTGCCAGTAAAACTTGGAATGTGGCTGTGCCATCCCCCACACTGATCCAATGCCCAGATAAGATGGAAAGATTGCAACAGTAACATTTTTTTGGCCTGTTTACAACCAAACAGCAGAACAGGTATAATAGGATCACATGAAAAAAGGACCACTAGGAATTCTTCCATCAAAGGCATAGCACCACACCAAGGAAACTGAATACAGAAAAACATACAATTTGGCTGTAATGAATCAGTAAAATAGATCACGGCACTGAAAGGAGGGAGAATGCATGCCCCCCTCCCCTTCAACCAAGTCAGCGACCCATGACCACCCACAGACAGACCACACGCTTTCTACTTATTTATTCAGACATAAATTGCCCTGCATTATAACCGAATCTGCAGTATAATGGGCCCCGCGGTAATCTGGGCTTCCACTGTATATATAAAGCACATTAATATAATTTACTTACTGAACATGCGTGCAATATTTACAAACACTGCCATCTTTACTCATCTGTGTTTTGTGGTTATGTTCTTGACAAATAAAGGCATTTGCAACTATTGGACGAGGTTGGTGATTGTAGCCAGCTGCTTACATTGCAAAACCGGTTAAGAATGCCAAAAATTGTACTTGCATTCTGTATATTGTAGATATGTTCGTGACAAATACAGTGGAAACCGGATTTTACTTTCCTGCCAATAACATTTTCCCATCATATACACCACTTCCGTTAGATCCCGCCATTTCCCCGTATGTTTGGAATACATTAAATTCCCACAGCTTAAACGGCAAATGCAAGTGCCTTTCCGTGATACACACTGATTGTGTTGTCTTGCAGATTGGGAGTGAAATAGAGGATAATAAGAGTGGCTATGTTGGAGTAAGACAGGCTCAACTGCTGCCATTTCGTCAGCAGTTGCCATTCTTATTCCAAGAACTAACTGACAGCCTATATTACGGGTCACCGAATTAGCAGCTTTTGCAGGCACACACTGCAACTTCACCGTCATTTCAGTATTTAAAATCTTTTAAAAGCAATATGAAATCTGACATTCACTACCTGGCAATTGGCAGAGTTCAATTTTACTCTCAGTATAATAAGAGAGTGCTGAATTTAAAAATTATGCATATTTGTAATTTTTAATTTTCTGAATAAAATTTAATTTTTTTTATTTTTTGAATATGAATAAAGTTGAATTATGCTGAGAAATGTGGTACACAACCTAGTAGATTTAATACATTCTATTTTATAAATATAAAACTTGAATTGATTAAGTTTTCCTGACCTAAGAATAAAAATATATTACTAAAGTATTTTTTGAGTTCTGCTTTTATTCTTCGGTTTTGAAGAATTTATGTGAAATTAATTTTCCTATTGTTTTACATGTCTACTTAAAGAATCAAATAGTACGTTGTGGTAGTGTTTATAATATAATACATCTGATGTTATGTTAGTAACTGTTAGCTTGAAGTTCGGTTTGTCATGATGGTTTTCACTTTTATTTTAAATTTCCTCTGCTGAATTACACAATTTTCAGCTTTCCCTTTGAAAAGTATAATACAAGGATTTCACTGTACTGCATTTGCAACTATTGACCAAGGTTGGTGGTAGCCGGCTGCTTACCATCGCAAAACTGGTTAAGAATTCCAAAAATTGTTACTCTGGAGTTTGATGAAGGGAAGATTTTTTTTATGAACTGACCAAATGCTAAACTGCAATGTAAACACAAAACTCAGACACAATATAAAAATTATAAATGAAATGATTTGTATCGGTACTATTGGCAGGATCTGCTACAAAATTTTGGGATCAATAATATCGGCAAAATGGGGTTGAGATCATCTCTAGTTTTTTTTTATAGTGTTCTACAAGATGTTTTCCGAGGTTTTTCTTAAAGTTGTGCTACTGTTTGCTCTTTGTCCGTCATGGTTAGAGTATGCCTAATCTATTAAAGTGTAGATTTTTCTACTGCTACACAAAGGAGATCTTTCATCATCTTAATTTCATCTGAGAGCTTTTTTTTGTGGCACCTTGTTGGGACAATTAAGACAGTGTTGTCTTTTTGCATGTTGCACTATACAACCCCCCCCCCCCTTTTTTTTTAAGGTCAACCAGAACGTATGCATGAACCCTAGTGTGTGACCAGACGTATGATGGAAATGAAGTTAGTATCCCCCCCCCCTTCTCTCTCTCTGAGGTGCACCTTCCTTCCTCCCCTCACAGACCATTCTCGCCAGAGAGGGGAAGTTGTCTAGCAAAAAATAAAGCACATCCTCTCTCTCTGCTATGCCGACTTCGCTTGCCTTGCCTTCACACGCCGGCCCGCCTGCAGCAGAGCAAATAAAGTGTGCCTGGCGAACGTAATTTTATCAAGACTATGTGTCGCTCAAAATAGTTGCACCTAACATCACTTGTATTTCAAAGCAAATTGTTTCACTTGAAAATGTTATGCGAATTATTATTTGAAAATATGTTTGCTTTTGTGATTAAAGCTGCTACCTGGTTTCACATCAGTGAGAAGTGGGTATAGGGAAATACATGATAATGAAATTACATTTAGAGAAGCCCATTTCATATAATCTTGAAACAAAAACCTCTGTGTGAGAAATGATAATGTGAAGCTGTGGCTATAGCCAAATATATCAATATGTGTTTAACTTTTTTAAAATTAAAGTTTTAATTTTTTAATCTTTCCAGAAAACAAGCCATACATTAATGGTACAAAAGGTTTCTTTTGGCAAGAAATATGCATCTTTCAGCTGAAAAAAGTCAGCGGCGGCATATATTTACCTTGAACAGGAACGCCACAAAAGAGAATATTGTTAAAAAATATTTGGTGCAGGGGCAAACTTTACAGGAGAACGTCCATACTATTGGTGGGAAGATGGCCGTGTACCTGCCTTGCCAGGTTCAGGTAGTGAGTCACCAGTTTACGCCACGAGAGAACTATTAGCAGTAATCCCCCCCCCCCCCCAGGTTTCTCCGCCAGATGATGCATGTTGTGATTCGTGAGTGTAGGTGGCATTTATCCTTGAGAAGAATAAGGAAGCGAGTACTCCGAAATCTGCCGTTCATTATTCTAGAGCCTCGCAATGCAGTGTTTTGTAATGTGAACATTATTTTGGCGGTCATGTGAGGAAAATAACTTTGACAGCGCTAAAATTAAATTTACTGACAGTGACAAAGACAACGCAAAAGATTAACAGTGTCAACATGGCATAAATCCGCCAGAAGAATAGCGGCGCGAGCCCGGAAAACCTAGCTGTTGAAGTCTTTGTAAGTATGATATTACTTTCTTTCACACCTAGTTTTTGTAAATTAATAATTAAGAGTATGTTATTCAAATTGTATTTTAGTCTGAAACAAGGAGTATTAAATGAACTATTGCTGTTCTCTATTCAAACTAGTATTAGTCCAGTGGCAGATGGACAAAATGGGCCTTTCGTATGCGAGCAACCAGGAATAAAGGCGTTACATAAAGATTTTTTCAACTGCATATTCTTGAAAGTTCTCCAAAAAGTTTGAAACAGTTGAAACATTTGTAATAAATAATAAATCCATTAAAATCTTTTAATTATTTCTTTTTCTTTATTTCTTATCGAGAAATAAGGCATTACGTTTTTTGTAACATTCACACATGAACACTGTTGTAAAGCATATGATAAAATATGATTGATTAAAAAAAAAAAAAAAATACTTATACAAATTACGCAAAACTATAAAATGTTGACAAAACACTCATCAACATACATATAGCAAGTAAAATAATCTTTGTGGCTCGTGATTAGCAGAAACCAGAAATTGACAACTCAATTTAAGTTGAGGTGATTGTTATACTGGTTTTCTGACAATTTTTAAGTGTAATCGCTTTTTCATGCCTCTACCATCTAACTCACAGGAATATTGCGTCTGTGTTAACTTGATGGGTAAGGTGATAATCGTGGCAAAATTTTTCCGCGTTCAAAAACAGGTCGGGAAATTTGACTCATTGATTTTTGTATAAATCCGGCTTACGTATTACTACATAACAGTGTGATAGTAACTATCTGTTCGCTGAAAAACGTGTTGCTAACTGTACGTAAGCCAATAATTAACGTTGTATATTGTTTTTATGAATATACTTTGTACTTGTTTGCTGCACTTCCATAGCATACGTGAAAAATGAAATGTCACGTCAGTGTCTTACAGCAAGGGAATTATAAGAAAAACACGTATTGTTCAACAAAATTCAATTACGTTGTGGAGTCATACGTGATGCTGTTTTACTTGTTCACTTAAGAACATGACAATGGTAGTGAGAAGGAAAAAATATATAAACACAACACACAATGTTTTTTTTTTTACCAGTTTTTTTAGAAAGTGGAATTTGTGTTGGGCAACCCACCAAAAGTGTCGGCATGGGGAAAACACCTGTGATTATGCTTACATTATGATTTAATCCACATTTTTGTACACACTAAACTCAAATCAGTGAGAATCAACTATTTCAGTGAAATTTCAGTACTTTCAGTCAAAAATGAGCCACCGAAGTTAGTGAAACCGTACCTATTGTTTCAGTGACTGAATGCCACTGATTTCAAGGTGATTCAGACTAATTTTTTTGTGCATTTCACTAGCTTGGTAACAGGTTGACAGTGAATTCGTGATTTGCCAGTCGGTAACACCTTGTTAACTAGATTTTCAGTGATTAATATTTTACTGATTGTAACCACTGATTCATATTTACAGACACACTTGTATTATCTTCCCCGAATATTTTTGATTTAATTGTTGGAATTTGTTTTAGAGGATAGGTTTCAACTGAACCATATGTGGCCTTCGTGTTTCATGCCATAAGAGTTTTTGTATTGGTTTTAAGGCCCTGCCACAATTGAGTATGTGTGTATGTCTGAACTGTTTGGCCATGTTGTCCGTCCGTGTCGTCTGGTAAGTTGAATACTACAGTAGTTTTATATGATGCGCCCAGTTCCAGCGTGCATGCAAACGTAGATGGTAGCATATTAGCAGGAATTTTTATTTCATTTATTTGTTTTTTTCGGACATAATTGTTTTGCCGAAAATGTATTTTGGCAATATAATAATATGAGTCTGAACAAATCATTTAGCTGTATTTCTTGCCACAAATAGGTAGTAACACTTGGTATTAAAGTAATCACCTGGATAAATGTTAAAAAATGTTGACAAATGAAGTTTTCTTACGAGACAAAAATTTATTAGACGTAAATAATACTAAATTACTGCCAGAACCAAATAATACCAAAGAAACATAATATTGTTTTATACCTGTACATTTGTTTTCGGACGATTTTGCTATCTGTTTACACTTGTCTCGTATATCACTGGTGTTAGCTACTTATGATGTCAGATGCAGATGATGCAGTCCTATCACTCCGTTCCCCAAAGTTGTAACTTGGTGAGCTCAAGGTGGCCAGCACTGTATCAACCGTTTGCACCATCAACACGGACAGTACGATCAGATACGTCTGCGAAATTGTGACAGGGCCCTTACGAGCGTGCCAGACAAGCTTCAAGGGGAGTTGCCTTTTACATGACCATCCTGTCTCGCATGTTATTTAGTCACGTGTAGTTGAATAACTTTTAGCGTGTCATGTACTGTGTTTTATTTTATTATGGTGGGCTGAAAGGGCTCTGATTAGGGTCATGGTATTTTTTCTGCCCCTTTTCGGACATTTGTCTCTCTTTTTTCAGTAGTAGTAGTAATAGTAGCAGTAAGTAGTTCGTAGTAGTTTGGTTGAAAGAATTGAGCGCATTTTGAATTGTTCTAGAAGCTTCTTTGAATTTCAATTTTTCTGGCAATTTTTTCAGATATTACGTAGTGTTTCTTTTTAAGCAACGAGTGCTCGTGTGACATTTAATATGTTTACACATTTGTTTCTCGTTTCCACGTAACTTACTTTTCAAGGTTATATTTCAATTGTTATACGACTTTAACAATAGCTATTGTGTCAACACTTATACCCCAGCCGAATATTATTGTTATCCAACTTAATGTTAGGGCCATTAATTTATTTATATTAATATAGTAAACTAGTAAAATGTGAATTTGTAATACTACACACACACATACTGTTACACTTTAGTTATTTAGAATTATTTTACTAATTTATTTTTACTATGTTATTTTAGTTACAGGTAACTAAAAGTGTACGAGATTTGGTATTTACTGTTAATATCTGTAATTAAGTTCCATTTTGTAACTCAAGGAGTCCTTGATTTCCCGTTGGCGGGAGGGGAGATTTGCTATTGTATGTTTTTTTATATTGCAATGCTTATTTCCTCAATTGCAACTACTCAAGGCGTTGCATGCAAGCCGTCGCACTAAGGCCCTCTCATGGTCCAATATATATATATATATATATTATATATATATATATATATATATATATATATATATATATATATATTATATATATATATATATATATATATATATATATAATATATATATAAACACGCACGCACATGCATGTGCACACACACACACACACACAAAAAACTTACCAATGAAGTTGACATACAAGCTTAAGTGTAATTTTACAAATATACACATCGTGCAATTAGTGTGTTATAGTATTTCTTACATGAAAAGCTTTTTTGGTTTTATGAAGGATACTTTTGGCGATTAGGTTTCCAAGAATTTTTTTTGTAAAAGTACAAAAATGTTTACAGTGAAGTAATGAACGACATTATAACAACTGGAAGTATTTTCTCCACTTGTTTACAGGGCTTTAGAAACAATAAATACTGCTAGTATTTCAACACAAGATTGTGTACTTCCAAACAATATCCCACATCTACATGATACACGGAGCTCAAAGCACACTGAATTATAGACATTGGTCTTATGTTTTCAAGCATACAGAGCGTTAATGACCATGCTCCTTTCGACTGCTCATTCTCAGACACGGAAGCAACCAAAGAAACATGTCAAGGTCTCGCGAGTACAATATATTTCAAGTGCAAAAACTGCAATATTGAAAAGAAAATCCAGACTGAAAGTTATGCGGAAGAAGAAACCTGTATGAATGTTAATACTGCTGCTGTTAGTGGTTCCATTGCTATAGAAGCCAGAAGAGAGTAATGAGGTTCCTGTTATAAAAGAAACTGGGATTTTCACTGAAATTCAGTCAGCATTGAACAGAGTTGCTCACCATACAAACTGTTTAATGGAAGATGCTGACAACTGTGTGGAGCAATTTAATTCTTTGGTTGCCCAAAATTAGGTGGAAAATGTACTAACTTCAGCATGCGCCAGTCATTTCAGGTAATGTCAGTAAATTACAATATATGTTTGATACGGCAATAAATCATTTTTCATGTACTAAGTACTAATTGTACCAAATACTGTTCCCCGGAGATTATTTCCTGATATAAACTTGACTATAATCCTCAAGTACATTTTCAGTCTAACTGCCTGGTTATAAAATTTTATATACATGGGCAGAAAAAGCAATTAAACTTTTATAGAGTAATTTTTGAGGGGGGGGGGGGGGGATGTCGAATGTTCAATTTCGATATTCCTAGTATCGGATAACTATATAAAAACACTTGATTTTTTCATTTGCTTCATACATTCAGAAGTGCAGGGCTGATAAATAAAACAAGTTACTTGGGAAACTTCCTATATATTTTACCACCGAGACTGAAAGGGATAATATATTGTATAGGCTATCACTTACTTCCACTGATTGCCTCATCAATTGTACCGCTGTAGTTTTAATTTATATTCACTGTAATGAGGTATTTGATGATACACTTAAAATAGAATATTGCGCACATTATTACATGTTCTTATACATTAGGATTTTAAATAACTTCATCTGTCTGTGCAACGCAGTTGATACTTACAGTAGTGTCCCATTATAGCGAGAAGTCACGGTTCCAGGTTTGATCCTTGCTATAAGCGTGTCGTTACTGTTCCCAAATTAGACCGATTTTGATCCCCAGTAGGGCCTACTACTTAAAATTGCTTTTAAATTGTGTTCAAACCACCATAACGTAAAAATATCCTGTTATATGAAAACTAATTGTGTGAAAATGAGTGGAAAATGTGACGCCATGTAAGTATAGCCACTCAGCCTGCAAACAGTTCCTCGGCCTATGCAGTATTGCCCCTCAATCAGTTCCCGACCTACCCAGCATTTCCCGCTATCACTTAGTCGGCCACCGAAGCATTGCCCTGCAAGCGATAACTCACCCATCACAGCTCCGCACGATTGCCTCAAACCAAATACTCGTGTTCACTGGCATATTTCTCGCACCTATTTTCAGGATTTTAGTGCAAAAAATTAGGGTGCGTGAATTACGTGAGTAATCACCAAGGCACGTGCATGTTAACATTAAAATGGGGTCTACTGTGAGTAATCCCTCGCCAACCGCGGGGATTTTTTTAAAAACACAGCACTTCATTGATTGATAATAGATATGAAGATATATATCCAAGATTAAATCACTTGTGTGCTGGGGCTAGCAGCGAAAACATTGCCGTGTGCACGTAGATGGGCGAGCGCCTCGATCCTCTGCAGCGTTGCCGGGCGTGGCTGCTTGCCGCTGTCACTCTGCCTTAGATCCTCGGTTGGGGCAACTGTCGGTCGGTTGGTAGCAACACAATTATTCTGGGGGGCGGCGGCTACCCGCCAGTGCCGTTGTTACAGGTCCCGTTCACTTAATAACAGTGGCCCGGTATTGGGAAAACATGACATTCACTTTAAACACAGAAACAATAAATTTTCGGCCTGCTTCTCTATTGCCATGTTCCTCTGCATATGCAATGACCTGAAGTTTAAATGCAGCAGTTTGACTGGCATATTTGCCCACTATGCATTCGTACTAAACAAAAATTAATATAAATGTAAACCACCCGCATACAAATAAACTCCGTGACTGATTTTGTTTACATATTTGCAGCACTGATGCGGCAGCCAGAAATCGATAAGGAGACCAGCAACCTTGAAGTGTCAGCAACCTGGCGTGGTCGAACAAAGCATGGGCCCATTACATTACATACCTCGAGAGAAATATGCTGCGTGAAATATGAAAGGAAATTTTTTTCCACCCTAATTCGGCACTATAAAAACGGGGGCGTAAAGTGTGCCAGTGCGAGAATTATACCAGTAAATACGGTAGTCACTGGTAAATTATATGCTTTCAACTAACAAAACCTCCATGGTGCAAAACTTACTGAAAACCAGCAAAAATTCAAGAAAACTTTATAAAAATGGATTAAAATTAAGTTTGTTATAGTACAGCGATAAAATGTAGTAGTAGTGTCGTCCCTATCTTTAATTGGTGTGTCAAAACATAGAAAAAAAAATCCAGTGAAAATCTGTTGATATGTAGCTGTATTCGATTCCAGCTATCGCTTGGACTGTTACGTTTAAATTAAATTTATTTTCATTTAACAACGTTTGACCCACATGCGCCAGGTTGTTTGAAACCAAACACAGTGGACAACACAATAACTGTGAATGACTACGTAAAAGCAGAACTGGTTCATGAAATGGTGTCAAGGTAGAAAGGGCATGATTCTATTTATAGAACAATGCACTTGGGGAGAGCAGCACAAGGTGCTTACGGAAACGAGGTGTTGGACGAGGGAGTGGAGTTACGGCATATTGATAACAAAAGCGCGCGTCACACGGTCACGAGTTCCACGCAAGCCTGCTTCACACAAACTCGCGGCACACGTTTCAACTCAGAAAATTAACAATTTTTCATGGTATATTTTTGCGGGATGAGAGAGCGGTGTTACGGAATACAGATAAAAGTGCGCTCCACATGGTTACGAGTCCCGCCGCAAGCCTGTTTCACACGATTTCGCAGCACAGTTTCAACTCATAAAATTACAATTTTACATGGAATATTTTTGCGATTTTTTGACGGTTCCTCGAAAAGAACTCGTTATACCCGTCTTATCGCAGTTACCGTGCTCGCTACAACGGGATTCTACTGTATTTAAAAAATGTTTTGTATTACAAATTAAGTTAAGTTAAAATTTTGGAGGTAAAATAACTAAAGTTGATTTGTCTTTTTAAATGATGTATTCTGTTTCCTGCTGAAGAATGTGCTAATTAACACAAATATTTTCCTCAGTATAATATAGTAAAATTGAAACATGGAGATTTAATTATTATATACCATATTTATTAACATGCCCTACGATTTGACAATATTTCAATATCAAATTTTATATACGTGTATACACACATATTATACATATATATATAAATGACATAGTTTAACCTACAACATTGTCCATACAACTTTTTTTAATAGCATATCATTCTCAACTGCATGATTAGAAATTTGTTTTCATAAAGAATTATTTTCTACGGCACATTAATGAGTTATGGATAATCACCAGAGCCTCGTCTGAGTAAACTAGGTGTAGCAGCTGGAAGCAGAGAGATATTTTGGGATACGAGAGGGGATAGAAGACACATCACTAGTCCTTGCACCACATTTTCTAATTTGTCTTAAATATTTTCTGTTTCATTCATTTAGTTCTTATATATTTATTAATGGAATGTGATATTAACTTTGAGGAACTAGTATAAATACTTCCATCACCATCTCCTGTATGCTTTTGAACTATTTGGTATTTCCTTTTTCAGTATTTTAACATTGTCAATTTACTTCTTTTGGCTTTCCACATGTGTACCTACAAGACTTTAAAGTATTGCAAGAATATCAATATTTGGTTGGAAATTGGTTTATTTAACTCAAGGGGCAGTATCTTCGCAAATAAAATTATATGCCCAGAAGCATATACTTCATCTCCCCTTGTCCCCAAAAATTGTTTGAACATCGAACAACTTTTGTATTATAAGTATAAAATTAATTTTCAGTAACTTCTGCTGGGAAATCAGAAGATTTATATTAATTTATTTCAATAGACATGGGTCTTTTGATTAAAACTGATAAAATTTAAGGACCTATTCGACACCTTTTGCCATCTAATAATGGGTAGGTAAGCATCGAGCCGAGTGCAGTGTAACTTACGACAGGGAAAATCAGAGGACGTGGTTTTGAATGATTAATTATTAGATAGTGAAGAAATCAATTATCATCACATTCCTTATTTATTGTTGTCTCAAAATTGAGTTTTCTTTGCAGTAAAATATAATTAATTACTTTAAAAGACAGACATTTGTCACACACGCAAGGTGTCTGCACTCTGCAACAAGTAGTAGCGTGGAGGAGTAATTATCCCGCCGCCCGCCACAACCTCTCCTCCAGCGGCCGCCTGAGCACACTGCGCGATCGATAACTTCTCCATGCACTCTTAGCTAAACAAATTTGCACGGAGCATTAAAAAATTCCACTTTCATTGTCTCATATTATTTTCATTTTTAGAGGGTTTTAAAGTTTTAGGTCAGCTTGCATTTTGTGTCGGATTACAATCAATTATATACAATATTTTGAAAGGGAATTTTTAAAATTTAAAACGAGTTTAGGTTGACACACTTTTGATCTCCTTAGTTCGTTTGACTTATGAAGGATCTGATTTTTCGTGACTAGGTCCTCGCGGTGGAGCAGGTTCCTTCGTTGGACACGAGTCACTGAGAGTGCTGATTACCCTCCTGAGCCCTAATTACAACCTTTCGGCGGTGTATTCTCTTCTCGTAAGGTTTCTTTTTGCCTGGCGGGCCATGAGTTGCCCACGTTGGGGTGGTTCTCGCCTTGCGGAAGGGAATCAAACCCCAAGGTGAATTGGAATTATGAACGTCTCCCGCCCAGGGAGTGCAACCTTGCTCACCGAGAAAGCTGCCAATAAGTGGGATGCCAGCTGTCCTAAGTCACTTAGGAGTTATTAGGGACCGTGGATGGTAACAAAGTTGAAATGGAGGTGGATAGTGATCCGTTGGGTTCATCTAGCTCAGACCTACGTTCACTGCCGGGCTGACCCCAAGAAACAGGTCTCATTGGTTTTTGCTGGGAATAAAGTTAAGTAGAGTGGAAGCTATTCTGGTTTTGGGGGGTGAAATAATCTTTTATCACCTTCCCTACCGCTGTATGAATCGTGCACGTATTACGCGATAGGTAAGGGGTAGGTACGGTTACGAAGGGTGTGAGTTTAACCAGCTGGTAGTAAACGGGCAACAGATACCCAGGTGAGAATCTAGTCCCAAGTCATGGTCATACAAAACTCTCGGCGAAATGGGATGCGGGGTGGGTACAGTAACCTCAGGTATTGGAGATGGAGGTGTGATGTCGCGAGTGGAGTCCACTAGCAGGGCAATATTAGATTTCAACAGTTCTCGCTGCAAAACTCATTGCTCTTTACGTCTAATTCGGCTGGGTAAGCCGCCTCCTTTCTTATTCGTCTGAAGCTAGAAAATATATTACGTTAGTGTTCTGAAAGATTTACAACCTCTCAACACAAGGTTTGATATTTGAGCTAGTTATTGCTGTACTCTTCCCTTTTTCTGCAGACGAGTCATAGTGGGGAATGTCTTTTCAAACACTCCCGAGGCACTGATGGGAAGAACTGGCAGGCAAGAGTTATGGACAGATGTACCGTATGCTCCCATGAATTTCGATGTCCTTTTGGACTGAAGTGTTCAAGCCCCGTCTACCGAGGGTTCGGCCTACTCACACCTATTCCACTGGGAGAAAGATAAATACTCATTTGAAAACTCTTCCAGTTAAAAAAAAAGGACAGTTAAATAAATGATGGAGTCAACCAAATAACTTTGACGTAATATTTATTAGGGATGGGCCGATACCAAATTTTGCAGATATCAACGATACCGATTCTCAACTGCAGATTCCACCGATTACACTAATGCTAATACCAGTTTTGACGAGCACAATCATAATTCCCAATATTTTGAAATACTTTTTATTACTTAAATTTAAGTATTTAGTTTTATGAACACTTTTAAGCATTTTGTATGAGGTGTCTACAGCATAGAAATTAAATACATACAATACTAATTCTAATAATTACAGTAAAACTAGTTTAAGATGTTCCTGCATAATAAGTTTTCTACCTAATGGGATAATGTTTTTAATTCCGTAGATCTCTTCCATTTAGCTCTATGTTAAAAAATTCCATTTAAAAGGTTTTTGTCGAAGAAAGCTAACCTGGAAAAAAAAAAAAAAAAAAAAAAAAAAACCCCATTAAATTATATAATTTTCAGATAGGCATTGTTCAAAAAGACATGACAAATAATTTATAAACTTTTAGTAATGACAAAACCTGAGTCACACGCTGCACAGGGTCCAAGGCAGTTTTGATGAAACCTAAAGTGCATGCCACTGAAAGTACCACGTGTGTTCAACCAATCATCTGCTCACGCTCGTATTGATACAGTGTCGCTGTTATACTGAATGCCAGTGCCCCAATATTGTGACGGCCATCTTGTGAAATCTAAACCACAAACCACATAACGATTTGTGCATGTTCAACCAATCATTTGCTCGCATTTGTGTTGATCCAGTGTTGCTGTTCTAACTGAATGCAAGTGCCCCAATATTATGATTGCCATCTTGTGAAACCTAAACAGCAAGCCGCAAGAGCAAATAATATGTATTTTTTCAGGTGCAGAATCTGTAGAAAGTTAACAAATGCTGTAGTCTTAAGGGTGTTTGGTGTCTTATATTACCATTAATTATTCAAATGACATTTTTCACAGTTATGCACGTATGCATTAAAACACTTGGAAAAGGTTTAGTTACAAGGGGGGGGATGTGATGTAATCAGATGAGCCGCTGGCTATCGTTCATTGGCGCATGCCCAATGTTTATATTGGATGTTGTTTTAGTTAAAAGATAGGGTTAGGAATCACGTGTTATTTAAAATAACTTTATTATTTAAAATATTTTTAATATGGGTTATAGAGTCAATAATGCCAACAAACAAAATAATTTGTAAAACGCCAGTAAATTGTCTTTGTTTTTCGTTTGGAATGAGTTTGTTTTTATTGTGTTATGCTCAATCACTAGTCACCCAGCCACTGACAAATTCTAAAGCAAATTTGCTATGAGAAAAAGATACTGATTTACTTAGCCACTTTTCATTTTGTTATCGATAAAGGAATTAGCTTTGTTAGCATACAGATGTGGCATGTTGCATTCATAACCTTGCCGATGCGATGCGACTTGGCTGTGATGTGATTGCACTAGTACTAATCTGTGAATAATCTATGAATACTAGATGTACTAATCTGCAAATATCTGCAAATAATGTTCAGATGACGCTAGTGCCGATGGTTGTAGTGTGTGCCAGTTAATCGGTATCGGCCCATATCTACTATTTATTTATGTCTAGGAAGACACTGGGGAATCCCGGTACTAATATACAATCTAAGAGCTTAAATTTACTTTACTTGATTATGTTAACTCAGCTGAAGGTAAACCTGAATGAACCTTAACCATACTAGCTACTCTCTAAAAGATTGCAATTTACAGCAATTTAATTCCCGAGGGGGGGTTGTCCAGAGGGGATGTCGTGACGACCTGCTACTGCGGAGTCAAGGAAAAAGACTGATTAACGGGTGCAGGGTGAGGATGTCTAAGTTACGTCTGGAGAGTCTTCCACACATTGCAGGAGCTGCTGGACGAGCTGGTGTAGGTTGTTGGAGCTGGTAGAGCTTTTCAAGCCATAGGAGCTGGTAGGGCTTTTGCAAGCTAGGAGAGGAGGAAGTCTTGAACAGACCCAGGAGAGGTCCTCAACCTTGGCGATAGGCGGGCCGACAAACTCTGGCTAGAGGTGATTTTAAGCTTCCTTATATAATCCAAAAATCTTTGTTTTAAGGCTCTCCTGGGGGTATGGGGGATGCTACCCTTTCTCCGCAGGGGCCGATTATCTCAGGTTAGCGGCGACGCCGCGTATTTCTTATCACCCTGGTTTGAGGTTGACATTTTTACTACCTCCACTCGAGGCTCTGCTGCTGTGACGTCACTAGGCGCAGAGGTGCTGCGATCCTGTGGTGACACTTAAATGACTTTCTTCTCTGCTAGCGGTTGGTCCGTGGCTCGTTGGGTAAAACAATTTCTGTCGAGAGGGTGGCGACCGCATGTAGAAAAGTTTGGGCGGGCAGTACAACTTAAATAATTAAACATGTTAATTATCTTGTGTGTCTGCAATTGTCCATCCCATGGATGAATCTGGTAGCCATTTGGAATTGTGTATGGGTGTATCATGCAGTCTTCCTCTACAGGTGTTGCGGGCTTGCTGGAAGGGCGTGTCGACATTGGAATCTGCAGTTAGACTTCATGGCACTAAGTGCTGCAATTTTAAAATCGTCAAGAAAGTAAAGTAATGTTACGAGTGTGTTGTTTGCAAATTGCTTGGGTAATCATTAGATTAGAATTACATAGTTGGGATGTTGTATTTTGGTTACATGATGGTCTTTCCTGCATTTTGAGATAGTTATTTTTTAAATACCTGGCATCACATATGATATTGGGGGAAGTGATTCTTAGCTGCTTACATTATAAAGATCATAAGCTGGTATCCTTAGAGGTTTTTGTAAGAGGTAGATTTTTCTTAAGCAAAGGATCAGGTGTGGTCTGTTGAATGCATTTCCTATAGGAATTTTTATTGGTACATACATAGCTTTAAGAGGATGTCGATAGACTTGATGAGATACGTTTTCTAGCTACCTCAGTATAGTACTATCTGTCAACTTAAGAGGCCATATTAGTGATTTTTTTAATAGTGTTCAATAATGAGGTAGTATATTATAGATTTTCTAAGTTATGCTACTGTTTGCTCGTTTGCAGTCATGGTTAGAGTATGCCTAATCTATTAAAGTGTAAATTTTTCTACTGCTACGCAAAAGTTCTTCCATCATTAATTTCCCTCCGAGAGGTTTTTTTGTCACTTTGTTGGGACGACTGAGACAGTCATCTTTTTACATGTTGCAGTATACCTTCCCCCCTCTTCCAGGTTCATTGAGGAGCTTCAAGCAATATTGGAGTTTTTAATTATCTCAAATAAGTTTTTCTTATAACCGATTGATGATGTATATATTGATATGTTTAGAATCTTGTGTGTTTGGCATTGACAAACTTCACTATAGGCCTGTGTACCTCTTCCTGCCTTTCCTCGTCTTTGCACGTTCCAAAAGGGGCATAACCAATTACTGTGTTGTTCCTGCATAAACACACTCGCCAAAGTGAAGCCAGCAAGCCATCAAGCACAAAGCTAAATACACACTCATTAAGCAGCCACATGAGCTCTGCCGCCCTGTAGAATTCTGTAGAGCCTGTACCACTACAATCTCCTCCATCAGGTGAGTCGAGCAAATTAAGTTATTCCATATTCAGCTTCCACTTCTTAAAGGGCCGGAAAGGAGCTGGGACTAACTTGGATTGATCTACCCCTTGTGGGTACCACACCTGTGTAGTTACTGTCAAACAGCTTGGGCATCACCTGTCCACCAGGGGCCGAGCTAAAGGGGAAAAAAGTAAACCGTTCTTAGCTGGCAGACTGTGAATTATTCAGAAGTACACAGCAGGGAAGCGAGTTCCTGGCTTGCCTTTTGTGAAGCTGTATTAGTTCCTCTCCCCTTATGCTGTACTCCCGGAAGGGAGTTGAAGAGGGCTGCATACATCTCCGAAGGTAATTCGACTTGCAAAACCCTACCGCCTACTGCCTTCGGCAGTAGTTCAACTGAGCAGGGCTGAGTTCAACCCCATTATTTCCACCTTTAATTAAAACCCCAGGACCCACTCACTCAGTGGTTGAGGCATTCTTGAAAGGAGAGGAACCTCCCCTTGGAATTGTCAACCCCTGTTAGGCGGTTACCTGGCCTGCAGTACCCAGCAGTAACCCACAAGAATACTTCATCATCCATGAGTCACCAAGGCAACCAACAGCCCTTGCCATGCCAGGGGAAGAATCTCCAGCCAGGACCACAGCAGCAGAAGATCAGTGTACCACAAGGTAACTGTGTGAACAAGGGTTAGCAAGCTCGTAGGGCCATTACGGAGGTTCTGAATTTTGTGCCCTTCAGAGAGGCCAGCAGACGTGTTCTGTACACTGACTGTGCGCCAGTTAAATATTAAGGTGCTCAATATTGTGATTCTGGTGTCATGAGTTAAAAGTGTAAAGGTGACTAAGACTTCCACTTCCTCACTTAAACATTGCGCGACAAAAGTCACCATAACTAGGGGCCAGATTTAAGTGTTATTTTAAGGCATATTTCGTTCTTAAAAATGCAGTAGGACCTCTCTATTACGACCCCTAACGGTTCCCGAAAATAGGGTCGTAATAGAGTGAGGGTAAAAAAAAAAGAGCAGATTTTGACCCACTCCTAACCCCTATGCCCCCAAACTCGCCATTTTTGGCACAAAGTATGTTCAATCATCTCTAGCGCATAAAAAACCACTTTCAAATTAAATTATATATTAAATACGTATATTTTAATTGCTGGGCTCTCCTGATTAATTTGATACCCCCTTGTCATAAAAAAGAAGGTCATTGAAAGTGTGCGAAAAGATTAGACTAATTATCCCAGATTTTCCGCCACAAACTTTTGACGCATATACACGCCCACGGCCTAACTCGCCATAATATGGTACCAGTAACATAAGAACACATATATTTGTACACACTTATCTTTATTCACTTTACACATAAAATTGACTTCATAAGGAAACAACCAATTGCCCAACATAAATTACGTACCCGTGGGCATACATAAAGAAATTAAATTTGAAGTTATAAATACACTGATTAACAAACTAGTCTGTGTAATGTACCGCTGTTTTTACAGCAAAAGAAGAGGGATAATGGAAGCGAAAAAAGACAGGGTTGGTAAGGCAGAGGCAGTGGCATGTGACTAGGACAAAGAATCCTCACTGACCCAGCCTGCAGGCCCCCCCCCCCCCCAAGGTCACTTCAACGGACCAACACCAGTGTCCCCTTCTGGCATTAAGTAATTTATTGCTTCACACTGCTTGGGACAACCAATGTCAAAGTCTATGATGGTAAAGGTCATACACTGTAAAGTGAGCACTTTTGAAAGCCCTCTCATTTGGAATAATAGTCAATAAGTATGCTTTACTTTAGCCTTAGACGTTAACTTGCAAGTGTGGTGGAATATGCACACTGTGTTTATTACTTACATGGCAATATTTATTTAAAAATATGTTTAAAGGATAAAAAATTACTTAAAGGAAAAAGTAACCAGGCTGTCAAAAGTGGTCACTTTACCGTGAACAGCCTATAGCTTGAGAAATGAGTGACCACTAACATCAGTAAGAACTAGTTTTCCATAGACTGAAAACTGTGGATAATAGAAACTAGTACTGCCGTTGGAGAAAACTTCTACAAAACAAATCCGCGCATAACTAAAACAAAGGTAAAACATGCCTTTTACATAAAAAATGAAAAATTGTGATTTTTGAGAATTTCAGCTGTAATTCAAGAATTGTACAAAATCCTGTACTATTTGCGCGAATTATTATTGTTTTACGTCACATTGTTGCTTCTTAGGACATATTTTATATGTTTTTGGATATTCGAATACGAATGCATCCTAAGCTGCCCAGTAGATTTCTTCGATTTATCACCTTGAACGAAAACATGTTTACTTGAGTATTTACGACCATAGATAATATCTGCGCAAGTGATGTGCTTCACTTTGATTGAACATTCTATATTTTTTTACAAAGCAAGCGGTACAGCATTCAAAAATGTGTTTATATGCAATTACTTATGTAGAATATATTTGTAAATCAATTTATCACATTTTGTAAACTTGTATTCGTCCAGTAAACTGTATTTTTATCACACACATTCTCTGTAAATATATGCAGTAAAAAATTAAGTTTTGAAGAAACTAAAGTTTTGTCAGCGGGCCTAACGAAAAAATTTGTTGAAAGTTTCGATAGTTCAAAAACATATAGGCAGATTTCTCTAATTTTTTTTTTTGCTATTCGTACAAGGCACTTTTTATTATTTTTTTAAACAGTGCTTTTATAGATGTGTATAAATTGTTTACATTATTCTTTTCATGAAACAGTATACCCTTGCCAGTGCATTGCAACAGTTTGTTGTTCCAGGTGATAGGCAGAATACAAAATTTTAAGTAAAATCTGAACTAGTTTTCAATGTTGTCTGTATTAAAACCATAACTGTATATTTCTCTGGGAGTTAGGAATTTTTGCACGGAAATAACAATAGATAGAAAACACCGCTTATCAATAGGAATAACATTGCCAATTTCAGGTTTTATGAATATAGTGACATATCTCAAATTATGGATGTCTTTATAAAGAGCACATCAAAAATTGGAGCAATTCTCATGCAGAAACCTGTGTTTTTGTAGAAAGAAACTAACAGCTATTTTTGACAAAAATACCTACTTTTTCAGGTCTCTAGTCATAACTTAAATTGTGCATTATTAGAGCCAACATTGTACAGCAGAATCCCGTAGTAGCAGGCACGATAACTGCAAGAACATGGGCATAACGAGGTCTTTTTGAGGAACCGTCAAAAAATCGCAAAGATATTCCATGAAAAATCGTTATTTTACGAGCTGAAACGTGTATGGCAAGATCATGAGAAGCAGGTTTGCGGCAGGACTCCTGACAGTGTGAAACGCACTTTTGTAATCTGTATGCCGTTAACTCCACTCTCTCGTCCGACACCTTGTTTCTGTAAGTACCTTGTGTTGCTCTCCCCAAGCGCATTATTCTATAAATAGAATCCCGCCCTTTCTACCTTGACACCGTTTTCATTAGTCAGTTCTGTTATTTCGTAGTCGTTCAAAGACATTGTGCTTTCAACTGTGTTTGGTTTCAAACAACTTGTCATATGTGGGTCAAACGTTATTGTTAAATGAAAACAAATTTAATTTAAACATAACAGTCCAAGTGATAGCTGGAATCGAATACAGCTACATATTAACAGATTTTCGCTGAATTTTTTTTTCCAAACTGTGACATACTAATTAAAGATAGGGACACAACCACTACATTTTATCGCTGCGCTATAACAAACTGAATTTTAATCAATTTTATAAAGTTTTCTTGAATATTTCCTGGTTTTGAGTGTCTCGCAAGATGCAGGTTTTGTTAGTTGAAAACATAATTTTCCAGTGACTACAGTATTACTGGTATAATTCACGGCATATTTCTCTCAACGAGGCATGTAATGCTAACGGGCGTGCATTGCGCACGCTTTGTTTGACTGCGCCAGGTTGCTGACACTTCACCGCCGTTGGTCCACTTATCGATTTCTGGCTGCCGCACCCGCGCTGCAAACATGTACACACATTCAGTCACAGAGTTTATTTGTATGCAGGTGTTTTTTTTTAATGCGAAGGGAATAATTTACATTTATATTAATTTTTGTATAGAACGAATGCATAATGGGTAAATATGCCAGTCAAACTGCTGTATTTAAACTTCAGGTACTTGCGTATGCAGAGGAGCACTGCAATAAAGAAGCGGGCCGAAAATTAGTTGTTTCTTATTTTAACGTGCATGTCATGTTTTCCGAATACCGGGCAGCTGTTACTAAGTGAACCCGACCTGTAACGATGGCAGTGGCGGGCGGGGCCGGCTGCTGCCCGGCCAGAATAATTGTGTAGCTACCGACCGACGGTGGCAAGCAACCGAGCCCGGCCATGCTGCAAAGGATCTAGGTGCTCGCCCAGCTACATGTACACAGCAATGTTTTCACTGCTAGCCCCAGCACACAAGTGATTTAATTTTGGTCTTCTTATCTATTATCAATAAATGAAGTGCTGATTTTTTTTTTTAAAACTTATCCCTCACTGTAGGCAAGGGATTACATACATTAGACCCCATTTTAATGTTTTACATGCACGTGTCTTGGCGATTCCTTGCATAATTCACACCCCCTAATTTTTTGCACTAAAATCCTGTAAAATAGGTATGAGAATGATGCCAGTAAATACAGGTATTTGGTTTGAGGTGGTCGTTTGGAGCTGTGACGGGTGAGTTATCGCTTGCAGGGCAGTGCTTCGGCGGCCGAGTAACTGATAATGGAAAATGCTGCATAGGCCGGGCAACTGATTGCGGGGCAATGCTGCGTAGGCCAAGCAAATGATTGCAGGCAGAGCGGCTATACTTACGTGGCGCGGTTAGATTTTCTGCTCATTTTCGCGCAATTAGTTTTCATATAACAGGATATTTTTACGCTGTGGTGGTTTGAACACAATTTAAAAGCAATTTTAGGGCGATTTTTAAGTAGTAGACCCTACTGGAGATCAAAATTGGTCTAATTCGGGGACAGCGAGGACACTTGTAAGAAAGCATTGAACATAGAACCGTGATATCTCGCTATAACATGACTCTACTGTACTATGTTATTTTAATGCAAATTTTATTATTAAAAATATTTGATAATTTATTCCTATATACAATATTTCCATTAAAATACTATAACGTTTATGCTTGAACAAGAGAAAACTATTTATTTGAACAAAGGTAATGCAGAGCATTACCATAGATTAAAAAATAACTTTGTTTTTAAGAATTTGTTTATTCGTAACTTGTATGTTGAGGTTAGTAAGCAGTGTGGATTTTTTGTTACAGTTTTACACGAACAGCTTGGATACGGTTTTATATATATATATATATATTATATATATATATTATATATATATATATATATTAATTATATGGGGGGGGGGGGGGGACATCCTATACTGTAAATACATGTTTTTATATTTTTATATTTGCTTTTACAATTTTCGCATCATTAAATTTCAAATTCTCATCCACATTTTATTCAATATGATGTACTACTGTTAACTCAGTCGTAATGACAACAGCTTAAAATATTTTTTTTCTCCCATCACCTGAAAACTTAAATTATTCTTATCATCACATAGTTTGTACATTTTTGGATATAGAATGTTGGTCATAGTTTCACAGATAAAATTTCAGTATAAATAGTCCATTCCCGATTGGAAGCGACTTATGAAAATCAACCTTTGAAAAAACAGGCCAACTTGTTTTTTTCAATAACCTGTTTTCCACAAATATATAACACTGTGGTTAACTTTAGAATACTGTATTATTGAATAAATGAAACTTTACCTTAATATCTTCTATAACTTGTAATATTTATTTCTTTTTAAATATGAATTAACAGCGAGAGCAGGGACGTGTTGGCAACAACCAGTAAGAAATACTCCAGTTAAAATATTTTAACCTATTTTTTAGTATACTATTTGTAAATTAAATGGTGCCTATTGAAATATTTAAGTATTTAGGTAGCCGCGATGGCAACGTAGCTCATTTTTACAGTATAAAATAACAGCGGAAAATATTGTAAGCCGTAATGGTATGGTGTTTTATCGAGTGATATGGCAACTGAAACCAACTGTGTGCTGGACAGTCGCTCACTCTTTCTTTCTCTCTTTCACACTCGACAAGATTCACTTTGCTAGTGAGCAGGAAATTATACACGTTTTCAATTTGATCATAGATATGATGGAAGCACAGTTTGCAAGCAAAGTTGGCAGACGTGGCGAGTCATGACATGGCGTGTTGCTTTTTGCCAAACGAAGCATAAATTATTCTTACTCTGAAGAATACTTCAAAATACATCACATTTGTAGACCTAACTAGGTAAGTTACGATGTTGTGATAAATCTGTTTTCCACACCAGTAATAAATATACTGTGATGTGTGTTTCGTTAATCATTGAGTCTGTGAAATGGCGTGTTTGGGAAAACAAATATGTTAATGCAAAATAACCGTAAGAACTGTCATCAATTCAGACATTTTTATGTCATGAAGCTGACCTAAATAATGTTGGAGGCCTAAACTGTGAATATTCATACGCAATGGTTTTTGGAATATGACATAATTTTTTGAAAAACTGTAAACAGTAAACAACACATTTGACAGGTATAAAAGTAGAAGTCAAATTTCAATGTTTATGTTTAGTTGTAGCGAAAGTATACGAACACATATACACACACAATGGCATGCAAACATTAATTTTGACAGATGCTACATGGCAGTCATATGGCAAAGTTTGGTTTCATTTGGCGGAAGTATACAAAACAGGCCTGCAAGTAGATAATTAGCAGGGCTCCGAGAAAGTTGCTTCCAGTTTGGAATGGACTATAGGCATGGGACAACTTGCATTTTGGTGTTTGGTGATGTATTAACTTGCACTTTGGTGTTATGTAAGTTTTATTGCTATTCACCATATAATCTTGGCTCTAACCATAACTTTTAACCCCAAAAGTCAAAGTCATTGTTTGACATGACTAGCCCCTCTAAATAATCATAGTTTCAACTATCACTCCCCTGGGCACGTGTCAACTGAGAGAATCAACTTTATTGATACTCGCTACTCATTTCAATGGGCTGCATCAAGAAATCAAAGAATCAAATCAACCCATCCCTAAATACAACAAACCAATTTTTGGACCCATTCCTTCAAACTTTTAAAATTTTAATCAAATATTTCAGTGTTACCCAAAAAGGGTCATTTCAAGGTCACTATTCCTTAGTTGTAGAATCATGAGTGTACTGTACATGAATAATAAAGTAAGACCTGAATTAAATTCACAAACCAATATAATCCATTCTAAAAAAAATTTGGAATAATGAGTTTTCAAGTCTATTTGGAAAGAGTTGATCCCTAGCCACTTGACTCATTTATATACCCCAGGCTTGGATCCTGTTTTGTTAACATGTTAGAAACATCCACTGTAATAAGCCCTGATGTTAATGGTCAATTCCATCAAATTCAAAAGAAACAAAAAAATTATGTATGATGGTAGTTTTCATAATCATGTTAAGTACGACCAACCAAAGTCCACTCTGTTAGATTTTTTCAACATTTACAAATTATATTTTGATATATGCAATAGTAAGCCTACCATTTTCACAAAACTCTAGAAAAATTGAATATTATAGTTTCAATGCTAATTGTAGTAAAAATATACACAGTAAAACTCTATATAGAAATTTCCGAAGGGATTGAAAAACTTTGGTTTATTAACCAGGAAAACATCTTAAAAAGGGTAACGTACTTTTGGCGTTTATAGATTGCATTCAAAATTATGTAAACTTATTAAACTGGAAACTTTTAATCAGGTTTTACTGTACAAGTCACAGTTTCCACACGACTCTCTTACGCTTCTTCACTGAAAATGTATTTTACGCAACTCGTAAATTAAAAAAACATTACAAAGCTCACAATCAGAAAGAATACATAAAGTTTGATGACAAACAGCATGTTGGCACCAAACTAACCTTCTGGACCCTCCCCGTACCTATTCTTTTTTCTTTTTACAGTTCATAATAAACTGATAATACAGATGTATATAAATGGTTTAATTTATGCAAACCAGTTTTCAGACATACACAGACTATATTAACTACAAAAGTTTCAGAAACCATTCATTTATTTCGTTTTGATAGTTATTTTTTACATGGGTCGAATACAACAAAACATATGCTATGAGCATTTATCAATGAGACAAGCAGACTGAAAACAGACATTGCAGTCATTACAAATTTCACAGCAAATACTGCACATTGTTTAATTTGTATTTACAAATTATATAATGCTGAAATAAGTAATCTTCAATTATCACGCGTTTGAATATCAACTAATTCCGTAATAAAAAGGGTGTAAAGGCAAAAACACTTGCCAAAACTTTACGATTTGTTTTATTATGTCTACTAACTACATAATAGCATTTTTGAGCTTACAAAGTACCAAGATTCGAAGGCTTTTACAATAATAAACATAACACTGCGGCACTGTAGACCTGTAGAACTGCGACTGGTACCAAACAATTTAATCTTCTCTCTCTACCAGCACACAATCACCATTTATAATTCACGTCCACAACAGCTGGAAAGAAAATCAATCCAGCGGCCCCCAACAGTGCCACTGCACACCATATTGTCCGTATATTCAAGGAGAAACACTGAATGTTCAAACCATTTATGCTGTCCCACCCATAAAATTATCGTGCATGTAAGAAGAACTGTGGGGGAGAAACTGAAATACTTTTGCCATCTGTCTGTCGTCAACAGTTCTCGTAGATGCACACACATTCCACGCGTACGCCAAGAGGAACTGAACACTGGAACTAATTATCAGTAGGTAAATTGTGAGTGCCTTCACAACACTGTCCTCATTACAGGGAAATGAATGCATGGCTCAAGACACGCGGCCAATATTACATATGGAAGATAGTTTTAACGTCCATGTTCAACATCAATACCAACACAAAGGGTTACAGTTTCCAAAATTATTATGCATACCAATGAAGAATCCTAGTGCCCTCAGGATTAAACAAACATACCAGAAATTAAAGTAGTTTCAGTATCACGTAGGTTCCAAATCATGACTTTCTTTTCATAGCTACGTGTTCTACTCATCTAACATATCTTCTAATAAGAAGAACGAGAGAAAATAAAACACTGGCAACCACTTTTTTAAGACTTGTACAAAAAAAAAAAAGGATAACCCGATTTTCCACATTTAAGTGCGTTGTTGGAGAAACACAATTAGATAATGATGCAGTAAATCAACTGTGCTTCATTCAACACTCTGAACAGAAGTGTCGTCCTTCCCAACCTCTGCTGCGGACTGCTGCTGGTTGCCTGCAGAAGACTGCTTATTGCTGTTTGCTCCTCCACCATTGTTTCCTGGGCTAGGGCCACCATTAGACATCTTGGCATCTACTCCTTCACCTTTTCCATCAGAGTTGCCATCTATCTTCATGTTACCTCCTATAAAAATACCACAGGAAGCCATTAATAAGTTCCAAGATGTGAACAGTAATTACAAAGCACGTACATACAGTTTAAAATTACACCACTTTAAAAGGTCCCAGTTAAAAATCATATTCTAACAATAAAAGAACTGCTAGAGGCCATGCGTAATCCATACAATAATATTTACGTACCAGTTTGATTGACTCGTCTAGCAACTATGGACGAAAAAACCACAAACTACTGAACAAGAAGTTACTAATAATGAAGTGAGTAAAAAGTAGCACAGGTACTTGTAGAACACTATTTTTAAACATAGAAAGAGGCACAAAAGAAAAACAGTAAGGAGAAACAAGAGAGAAAAGCATAAACAACATGGTGCAGGTAGTCCTTACATCTTCTAGTTAACATTAAGTAGCATACTCAAACACAAAACAGCTTTCAAAGTAGTAATGTACTGAGACGGCACATACACAAGCCCAATGTTTAACCACTGCACCACCTCGTTCTGCGGTGTTATAGTATTGCAGTTTTGCCATGTGTGAAAACGCCCAAGAATAAAACTCTTTTGTTTAGCGAGAAGGCGAAAGTGATTAATGCTCAGGAAAAACAAAAGTACCTCCAAAACTGCCTGCTACCAAGCTCAGGTTCTAAGGGTTTACAATACATACAATTCGTGCTCTTTTCCCCTTTAAGGATTACTTTTGCAAATAAAATCAACTTTCCTTGGGAATAATTTTAATTTTCAGTAAGCATGGATGAAATGTAGTGATGGGCGAGTTCAATTTTTACAGCTTCAAGTCAAGTGGCATGACACTCAAGTAAAATAGAGTTCAGTATAAAATTTTCAAGTTAAAATAAAGTTGGCATAGTTTGCATCATAAATGTGAATGTGTACAAGATGTATAGGTTATTCATTGAATAAGAAGAAGAAGAAAATCACATTTGAAATAATAATAATTAATAAATATCTTTTATTTTAGCCTAAGACGTTAACTTTCGAGTGCGGTGAATATCAACACTGTTAATTTCTTACAAGTCAATATTTATTTAAAAAGGTGGCTAAAAGATAAATGTCTGAAAAGAAAAAGCAACTACGGCATCAAAAGTGCTCACTTTACAGTGAATAGCCTATACACTGGTATGACACCCACCCTTTGTAACATTCTCCCTCTTTTACGGCCATGGTTTACCAAGGAAAAAATTTTGTACTCATTTTTTGCAGTTTTTAGGCCTGTGTGGATATTCTAACTGTCCAATACCGTTTCGAATAACTGAATATTCGTATTCGGTTCTATGTTGAATATAAATACTTAGATATTTACAATATGTTGACATTTAGATACAGTAGTTTTGGACGCAAAAGAAAATCACGTATTCAGTTTTTAATGATTAAGAGAGCCATTCTTTATAAGCTGATGCATGCCAGAATTTTGCGCACTCTACGGACGACTTTGCCCCATTTACAAGCCACGTGCGCTCAGGGGCGGAATAGCTGCAAACCAAAATTAAGGCATCGCGCTAAGAAGCCCACAAGCCTGGGTAGCCGATCACATCATTTTATATTACGTGCATAATTATAATCCCCATTGCCTATCCAGAATTATGTATGCTAAAGACACCCCAGTGTTTGGATTTATTATTATTGAGAATTCTATTACTTGTGGCTGTACCCTGGAAGAAGTTCCTGCAATCACGAGATGACATCACAATCTGTCCACCTCAGAAACAGGGGTTTTAATTTATTGTCGCCTCCACCCCCGATAAATGCGTCCCCCTGGTGGAAGGCTATGCTACCCCCAGCACACCGAAGAACTGCTGATCGGAGAAAATTTAGTATAAATACAGCCCCAGCAGCCAGCACCAGTGAGTGGTGCCGGGCCCGGCGACCGAAGGACGCGAGCCCAACCCCCCAGTCTGCTGAAGACACTTCTCAGTCCGCAAGGACTCATCCTCCTCAGTCTGAAAGGACTTACTTTCTTCCAGTCCGAAAGGGCTCTGCTGCTCAACACTCCAGTCCGCCGAGGAATCTCCTACACCCAGCTTGCAGAAGGCTGTCAGAGATGGACCAAGGACTCCTCTACTTCCTACATCCAACCCTCCTTTCTTGGCCCCCACCTTAAACCCGCGTCAAGTCTGTGAAGACACTCTCTTTCTCAAGACCTGCACGTCACCGAGGATCTGCACGTTAGACGTCTACCAGCTACAGGTATACCCACTTTAACCCGGTAATCCTTACCCCAGTCAACTTCCTTTGAGTCTGCGGTAATGAGCCGCCGCGTTCGTGTTGCGTACCTGATTAGTTCCCCCTTTAATTTCTAGCCGCTGTAAAGTTGCATAGCTATATTTTACTTTCCTCAAGCTTGCCTGTGCCTGACCTCCGTTTGGTTTACATGATTCTCGCATAATATTTTTCCCAGTGATTGTAAAATCAATTTAAATATAATTCTGCATTTTTGTATTAGTTATAATTATTGTGTTTATTCCTCAGGGACAAATCCCCACAATAAACTATCACATCATGTTAAATTATTGTGTACAGTTACTAGCAGTAAGCAGACCCTTGTTCCATATCTTTTGGTGTTGTGCAAATTCTAATAAAAAGCTGTACAATAAGAAAATAGGTGCTCCTAGTAAGTGAAGTAGGGAACCTCGCACCCTTGCACAGGCTAATGCCAGCTTCACATCTGTGAATGAACCACCAGCCATTTCTCCCGTTATTCCTCTAGATATTTCTTCCCCGCTAGATCATCTACCCGGTGGCAATCGGCCTAGGTATCCAACAACGGAATACAGGGAACAGGAGAAATTAAGTCAGGAGGACAAGGCTATTCCCCACCACAACCCTACTAGCCAGCCACAGAAAACCTTCAGTAATATCAAATTAAAAATCCGGACGGTGCATCAGAGTGAAACATCCTGCGGGCACAGTACTCCCGAAATATTGTGATATTAAACTTGTAACGGGAAAAGTGATCCGGGTTCGAATCCCAGCACAATCCGACTCCTGCTCTCATGCCCCTCTCCCCTCGGTATATTTAGTACCGGCACGTCAACCTACTCGCCCAACTAAAGTTTCAACCGCCAGACCATGCACCCCCATCACCACGTCAGATTAGACCTCTCACCATTTTACCCATTTGGGACAACTGGCGTCAAGCATATTGGAAACCCTAATAATGAGGATAAAACTCGCTGGGCGGGAAGCCACCTCTATCCGACTCACTCTGGGGTTTGACTCCTCTCCAACCCATAATAAACCTGCCACCAAGCGGCCGAATACTGCATCTAATCCCCTTACCACTCCTAGGCCTAATTGAATATATAGTATTTGTCATGGTACGCTAAGCTGGGCATGGCAGGGCAGTCAACGTCCACACACCACAAACTAGGTTAGTCACACCCCATAGCACACGCGTCAACACATTAAAGAAACACACATGTGACGTTCATAGGAAATGGCAGGTTGGCTAAAGTTCATTCAGTTCGATGATCTGCGATTTAGAAATATTTTGACAAATAGGACACAAGTGATCAAGAATCAGTTTGCAAGCTGTACAAAAAAACCAATTGAAAATTCTGACTGGTAAGTTTTCTTTGTGTATTTCCAGTATTTATACCTTTTGTGGTGGCTACTGAGGTTCTTGGCTCTTCTGGTGTCTCCGGCGTCTAGAAGGTGACGACACACATATCTATGCCCTCGCCACTGATGGTAGGTCTGTACAATTGGAGTAACCCTCGGCAAATCTGGTTGGCGGTTCAAACGTAGTGAGTTCATAGGCTGGCAGCACTGGTACTGAGAGCTTGCAAAGTTCACCTGCCTGTTTTCGTGGGCTGAGATATGCGAACCCGGCTGGGAGACTAAAACTCCCCTGGATAATTAGAGGCAGCCTTTACCCTCTTATGAACACCGCCACTACAGTTAAAGGGCATGAGGTTAAGAAAATCCTATGATAAGACTTTGTTGCAGTGTGCATATAGTGGCAGTCAGCCAATGCCGTAACTCACCTTTCAACTCCAGAACCAGAGATGTGAGATTGGGGTGAGCAGCGTAGCACTGGTGACCGTCCCAATACAGGGGTGAGGTCCTGCTAGAGTTTGTCTTCTCAGATCCAGAGAAATACCCCTCTCAGCACCACTAGTAAGTGATGAGAAGGAAAATCTCGAAGTTGACAAGCCAATCCTAAGAGCGTGTACCTAGTGTCGTGGCTCTACTGTTCACTAGTGGCCTTCCAAGATTGTACTGTGGTTTGGTGTTACATGTCTGAATGGGAAGAATAAAAGTCCTGGTCACCTGTTATTCCTCATACAGGCCTGATGTTTACTAGGAGAGGTACTATGATTACGGGAGAGATATTTGTAAGTAACAGCGTTTATTCCTTTTTATGGAAATAAACACTGATGGTGAAGTTCTACCTCCTATCAACGAGAATTTATGGAAGTCGAACACCCTACGTGAACACAGCTGAAGGATACCTGCTTCTATACTGACAAGGCAGTAAAGTGGCTACCAAAACAACCCTGACTTGAAACTACACTACGTCAGTTGTCCAGAATGGACCGGTACATGTCTCGGTGTAGGCTGCACAATGAAGACCAAGGTAGGAGCTGATGGTTCCCACGACACCGTGAGGTGTGGTGAAGGAACAAGACAGATGTCAACTGCCTGAAGACTGGTCTGGAGCCTTGGTGTGGCAGTGTATTTATACTCCACGGTGGTGTGACCCTTGCTCACCTGGCATAGGGGGCTGTCTTAGAGAGGGAGTAGCAGCTGCTACAAGCGTGACATATCATCTGCGAGTGACATAGGCAGGCACTTAACCCAGGCTCATGCTTCGGTGAAGGTACTAGTAGTGGCATCTAGCAGCCCGCTGCTGTACTACATTTGTCTTACTGCATGGCTTCTGTGGCTTGGCGGGCGAATAATATATTTAGCGTGGGACCTCTGGTAGGTAAAATAATTTCCGACGTCACTTTGCTGGTGGCAGCAACTCAAACTCTGTTGAAGGTGCTGTCAGTTCATTTACACAAATGAGTAGGAGTCGTTCAAGTTAATGCATGTCCGATTAGCTAAGGCTGGATCACGGTCATGTGGCTTTGGTCGCACTTTGGTCGGTTGTGTGTGTGGGTTGGCTTATGCTTACTTATGGCTGGATAAAGCGGTCAGTCACGTGGCCTAATGGGTTGGTACGAAGTTCTCGACTTTACGGGTCACGATCCCTTGGATTGGCCTGGCTTGAGACTCGTTTCGGAGATAGTCGTAGTCGACGATGGGCGAGAAGTGTTAGAGGTTGGTGGCTTGTCGGTTTGCGGGCGAGGGTAATGGGATATAGCTGATTAAATCGCTTGTCTTTGACTCGGGCGGTAGCGAGGGCACGACGTGACAACACAGAACTCGTTGTTCCAGTCTTCGGATGCCCTGCTCTAGAAGTTACTGTTGGAGACGCCTAGCTAGTTCTCGGTCTTATTCAGTAACTCTCTTACCACTAGATGGTAGGTTGGGTGCATATGCGGTGCTGACGGGAAAGTAGCTGGGTTAGTTTCAGTCGACGTAGGTGGTGCCAGTGATAGGAGTAAGGCGGCATAATCTTGTTCGGCTCGTCGACTAGTTGTGAGTGGGATTAGACCAGCCAGCTGTCTGGCAGCAAGGCGCGCAACTCTTTGCTCCTCTTTCCTGGCTCTGTGCATCACCTTAAATGGCATACAGTGGGTTTAACTACCGAGAACTTCAAAAGGAGCACCATGGACACGGATAACCCTAGATTAGTGTTGCTTGGAAACAGTTTTGCCAACCAGAGCTTCGGTGCTTCAGAAAATCCCCCACTGTTGCGGGCTGATCAGAAGCGATGGAGCAGTGTGGGTTGCCGAGACTATCACTGGGTGTGCCATCCCAACCAAGGCCAGGCCGTAGCACATAAGCAAATACCCCTGTCAGCACCCAGGTGCTCAGGTAGGGGTACAAATCAGATGTACAGTCCCTCCCTGATTAAGAAGTGTTGTTAGTGGTTTCGGCTCGTCTATTCTACTCCTCCAGTACCTGAATACTTGGTAGGAATTAAAATAGCTGGCCGTCTAATGGGTGTGTATTCAACTTGGAGCCACCTGAGGGGGAGTCTCCAGTTGTAGCTAATTTCGTAATAAGAATAATTTCCCATTTTCAGTCGGCGGTACTTAGCTCGAGGTTCTCCCAGTAATTAGTGACAGATTACTCCATGAATGAGACTCGAGAGTAAGCGAAACAAACCAGTGTTTATAAAAAAAAACTTATAAAACACTGTGACACATGCTCTCCTGCCAGGCAGACCAGTAGTTGGAAGAAATCTTACGGTAGCCAGGTGTAGGTGACCTGGTCCTAAGCTAGTTGGGGAAGTTAAGAGAAAACAGTCAAAATTACTTAGATAAAAAACCTAACTCTTAATGGGGGTGTCTGTAGGAGACAAATAAAATTACGCGTGGTATGTATTGTTGCTACAGAAAGCTTCTGGTAGCTATTGGCATCGCTAGAGCGTCCGGTAGCAGGGCTGCAGAGCTCTTACGGTGAGTCTCTGGATGGTCTGTTGAAGGTCTCGTAGTTAGACTCCAGCACCCAGGTGCTCAGAGAAGACTGCTGGTACAACTGGTGAGAACCGCAGCGCATGGCCTTAATTAGCTGGCAGCATGTGTTGTGGCGGCCGCGGGGGAGGGCGTGTGATGTCCCTCAGGTGCGAGGCCAGAGTGGGGGTAGCACCCCCTGGTCATCTGTCAGCCTTCGCGTTTCCTCGGTGGGGCTCGTGCATGGCCAGAGGCGGCTGATGGCTAGTAGGCTCTCAGCGCAGTGAAGGGAGGGGGGGTGTGTGTGTGTGTGTGTGGGGGGGGGGGATGCACCGCTATCTTTCGCAACTCCTTGTAGCCACGTGTCCGGCCACCCTCCAGGATTGTGGCAAACCATTACTACCGTGTTCGAAATGGCACCGGGTTTGAATCTCACGCGTGTAAAGGCCGTTCATGTTAAAGTGAGCACTCTAGAAATCAACCTTTGAAAAATACCAATGTCCGCAACTGCGTATGTATAACCATGTGTGTTACAGCACAGACTGGGGGTGAACACACCCAGTTATGTTGGCTATGAAATTTGAAAAGTAGTTCTAAGAAATAATGCTGTATTGCAAGTGTAATGTTTAAATTTATGGCTACTTAAGTTGTTCAAAGTGTATTTTATACAGTTTATAGTAATTATTGGCTTATAGATAATGTATTTACTGTAACTCATAATTATATTGTGTCACGTGATCCAAAATCAACTTTGACAAGCAATAACGTGACAAGCAAAGCCAAACAACCTTCGTGCTTGTTTGGCTTTGCTTGTGTGGAGTGGTTACGAGCCAAGCTATACAAATTTGGATGTTGGAAGTAGTTGTGTTTTAATATTTCTATTTATTTTTTAGTTTATCTGCAGTCATCATTGTTTTATTATATTGTGTTGTGGTGATTTTGTGTAAAGTCACGAGTTCCAGCAAACTACGTACGAATAGTCAGCATCAGGAAGACATTATAAATCTCGCCGAAAGTATTTATTCGTTAATTCGTCAAGGATAGATGAAGCTGTGCAAGGTCATCGAACGAGTTGCAGAAATGATGAAAATTTCAACTGCAACTGTCCGGAGGTAAGTGTAAATGTGTTTTTACGACGTGTTTTCCCCGCTTATCACCGGTACGTTGAAGTAAATCGTTGAAAAAGAACAAGTAGGAATTGGCAGTTGGAAACGTGATGTTATAAACGGAAAGTTAAATAACAGTAATGAAAGTACATGAACGACAGCAGAAACGCGACAACATATTCATGTGAGTTTGCGAAGTACATTTTATATCGTAAGTTTGAATAATAATATAAAAAGTGATGTGTACTATTGTACCTACGCCCATCTCTTTAACCTTTGTTTTAAATCTGTCTTGACAATAAGTGCAAATTTTTCCATCAATAATCCAATGTTAATTTTACACGTTTTTATAACGCTGTGTTGTTTTGTAATGTAGGCATAACCTCAAATACCTCTGTACGTATCTATTTAGGCCCAGCCATGTAACCTTTTTTAAACCTGCCTTGTTATCAAGTGCAAATGTGTGTCTCAATAATTATACATTGATTTGACACGTTTTGAAATCACTGTGTTATTTTGTAATGTACGCCTAACCTCAAAATTGTGTTCATGTAGTTATTCATCTCAAGTTACAGTGTTAAGTTTTACTATTGTTAACATAACATAAACATCACAGTTTGATGCTACACCAAAGGTGTTTTAACATCCTATAAACTATCAAATCTTGAAGCTGGTTTTGTTAACTGTAGACCTATAGCTGTGCTTGTTCCCAACATTATTTCTTGATGCAAGTGTAATTGCTTTATCTGGAAATGCTTGCGTATTAAGAATTAGAAAGTATTTACAATTAATTGTCAACAGTTATAGAATAATTCCATGTTTAAATTTCGAAATGGATGTTCGACAAGATAACTTGCTACCTTTTGAGAAATATCAACGAAGATAGTATGCATTCTTGAGTAGGTATAATTGTTTGTTATATCAACCACTTTGACGGCAAAAATATTGTACTTATTGAAATTTAATGTAACTGTAAATTACATGGCTCCTGTTTACTTGCGAATGTATGTTTAGTAAAGGATAGATTACATTACGTAGTGTATGTGTTAAATGATGTATTTCTAAAGAATCTGTATGAGCTAGCTTTCAGTAAGGGCTGGGCTACAATTGACATTCCTATCACATTCACAGTTCTAGCGATAAGCATATTTGTACAGAAGAAATTAAGGTCGGTACATAGAGTTGGTAGTGGGTTTTTTTCAAAAATAAATATTTTCAAATGATCCGAGACATTTTTAAATGGTAAAATTATTTACATTTCAATTTTTAATATAAACGTTACCTACAAGCATTACAAAACTTCTGGGGTTGTGATTATCCAGAAATAAACAAAACAAAATATCTTCCCCAGGAATGAAGTCAAAATAAACACTTTCTTGATTTGTAAATAAGTTTTTCAATTGATAACATAGTATAAGTGTCGGGGCTTCTGATTGGCTGTTTATTAACACAAAGCTAAAGCAACAAGGAAAGTTAAACCAAGTGCTTATTACTATGCACAGTTGTAACCACTATAACTGAAAACAAGCAGTTTAACTCGTATGTATATCACTTTGTTGTGTTAGTGATATGTTCATAGCAATTATGGCACAGTCTTAACTGTACCAGTCTCACAATAAGTGCTCTAGTATGTTATATTGTGTAATACAAATAAAGTCGATTTTACTGTCACTGCTGTGTAAAACGTTTCAGGTACTACAAGAGAGATATTGAAGATGTGGCCATTCCAAATAAGAAGAGAAAGAAGAGGCCACAAGAGGGAAAGTCATTTGAGTGTGTTGTTGACTTCACCGTTGCAGCCATTCGCCGCACCATTTATAGGATGTATCGTGAAGGTATGGTCAATACAGATCAATAATGTGATGATGATGTATATTTAATTTATAATATTTACACTGCAGACGCTAATTTAGTTCCTCTATTAACACATTACGTTCCGAAAATGCAAAAACACACACTGTGACTGACTTTATAATTTAACTACAAAATATTCATTGTAAGAACATGTAGAAGTTTGGGACCAATAGATGTCATTTGGTATTTTATGAATAATTCTTATTGTAGTAAAAAAGCAACGAAAGGAAGGCTACTCTAGTACTACCCTAGCAAGAAATATCCAATTTTTACGGAAATAACACAATAATATTTCTAATAATTTCCACGTACGTTGGTCAGAGAAAAGCCATGATTCCATATGACAAATACATGTATTTATTTTGGTAATTCTGTATATCATTTTACATTTTCATGCAAACACATTGGAAAGTATACCATTTCAACACGTGATAGAACGGCACTGTGTCGTGCCATAGTGTAGTGTGTACCAATTAATTTGATTGCTAGCAGATTGTGGCGTTCACAATGAAACTTTAGCATTTACAAAGCATTTCAAATATAGTAAACCAATTCTGTTACAGACTCCAGACTGCAGAAACATGATATTTGAAACACCTACACACAGTTTGCAGTACATTAGCGAAAAGCAGTGAAACCACAAGCACTGAACCACACACAGTGTTTGCAGAATCTGCTACAAAATCAACCACAAAAATACGCTTATTAAACTTAACAACTCCACACATGTTAAAAAGTACGATTACTGAAAATAAAATTGGTAAAAACACACCAATATGATGTTATTGTCTTGTACACAATGTGTGTAATCAATACATGTTGGGAGCTACTGTGGGCGAGAGTAAGTGTATGACAAGCAGTCATTACCAAAACTGTATATATCAATATTAAAACACCACTAAGTATTATTCAGTTATTTTCTGTTCTTGCCTGCGACAATAATGCATTCACATTTTCAAATTTTTCTCACTGTGTCGACATATATTTCCATATTCCATGCAAAGATTGTAATATAAATAGTATTAGTATTTTAAGTAGCCTAGTTAAAAATAACATAGCTGAGCAGAAGAGAAGTTTCTTAGTTATTTGTAAATTGCCAGCCGTTAACATTTCGTGCAATATGAAAACATTTGTCTACGAAGGCACGTGCTACCTTTGTGACATAATTTTCATGATAATTATGCAATTGACTTTGCAAGGACATCACATCACTTTGGCGACGCTACTGGAGGTGAGACACAGCAGGATTGAGTTCTATGGTGGAAGAACCAAACTCTACTACCTTCTAAAGAACATGGCCTTCGAGTGGACGACTGAACGGGCCATGCTCGAGAAGGAATACATCGTCATCCAACATGCTATTTTTTTGAGGAAGTACATGGACGCAAAGGCGAATGGCGCAAACTTCATATTCATTGATGAAACTTGGATTTTTTCAAAAGGTTTGCTGTGACTTACATATTTAAATATCATAATGTTGTATGTATACCAACAACAATAAATCACAGCTTTGTTATATTTAGGAACTGTTAAGAAGAGCTGGTAGGACGAAACAGTCCACACAGTACAGAGACACTGTGTGGACCAAGGTAAGCGGTTCATTGTTGTTCATGCTGGAGGGCATAATGGCTTCGTGCCGGAAGCCGGGTTGCTGTTTGTTTCAGGGCAGAAGAAGGGTGACTACCATGGCAAAATGAATGGGGAAAGTTTCCAGAAGTGGATGAAGCAATTCTTGGAGAGCTGTCGTAGGCCAGCATTATCGTCTGGACAGTGCATCTTATCACAGACCCAGGTACGTGGTTTGGCACAAATGTTAGATTATTTTTACCATAGTTGCATTTAAACAAGGCAAACTATTTGTTCAGCTAGTGACATACTCAATAAAATTATTGCAATTTGAATTATTTTCTGAATTGTTTATTTTATATACTTTCAGCTTGAAAAATTTCCGACAGAAGCTGGAGGAAAGACGACATCGTTGCATGGCTGAAGCAGCACAACATTCCATTTGTTGCGCATGCAGTGAAAGGGGAATTGCTGGGTGTCACAAAAGCGAATTTGCGTCCAGTGCGGTATGTTTTTCTTCACGGCCATACATTACGTATAGTAAAGCATCCATTTGGTTGCTTCTTAACGTAACAACATTCATTAATAGAGCTTTTATGACATTGTCTCGCTTGTTAAAAAAAAAATATTTCAGGTATGTAATTGATGACATGGCTCATCAGCACGGGCATGACGTACTGTGCTTCCTCCATACCATTGCCATTACAATGCAATTGAACTTGTCTGGGCCCAGTGCAAGCAGCATTACAATAGTCACATGGGCCGTGACAGAAAGTTTGATGATGTAGCTGTTAGGGCAATGTGGAATGAAGCTCTCCAATTAGTGACCCCAGAGAGGTATACCTGTGTGTCGTGTGTTCAGTGTCATACTCTTCTGTGCCTGTAGATTCTGTGTAGTGCTCCTTACCATGTGATTTCCTTATGTCCCTGCAGTAGTTTGAAACATCCAATGTTTTTATGTGTCTGTCGTAGTTATACTTCAAGGTTTTGGTATATAATGGCTAGTTAACAGTGTAAATTGTGTCTCCTCATTTGTATGTTCTTTTATTTGTATTTATTGTGGTATATTACATTTCCTTATGTGTAAATTGCTTCAGTATAATTACGCATTAAGTAGTGGTTTGCAATTTCTGCATATCAGACATTCTTCAAGCTGTAGTCTGACACTGTACGATAGATGTGTGTTTTTACCATGTTTCTTGTCTTTACTTATTGTTATTTTTCCAATATTTTTTTTTATATTCCATATTAATTCTTCTTATATATATCTTAACAATTCACTCTTAGACTTACTTGCGTGTATCTAATTGAAATGCCACAAATTCTGAAAAACTTCAATGCTTCTTAGCATATATGCATGGTTGGTTGTTTATTTTAAATGATTTGCATTATTGCTTAGAGTTTTTTTAAGCCTGAAAATATTAATGTTTCTGGTGCTACATATTAAACACACAGCTTTTAGGTGTACCTTGCACAAACTTTTCTTCAGATGGGCAAAGTGTGTCGACCAAGTGGAGAAGCTGATTGCAGAGGACTGGGAGAAGGAAGAGCATGAAGCTGCTGACATACCTCCATTCATCATTTTGTTGGATCCGGATTTGGACACAAATGATGAAGATGATCCTGGTAGTGGCGATGAAATATTGGCAGTGCCACTGACACAGGTACTAGGCTGTTCTACTGCATAGTAGGTGCTGGATGGTCAGTGACGATAAGGTTTGTATGACCAGGTAAAGGTATTTTCATTTTGAAGCTGTTTGTTTGTAGTATACACATATCTGTTATGGGTGGGTACTATTTGTTATTGGAGTCCACATGTGTTTATGTATTTGTCAAGTTGTTTGTTAAGATATGTTATTTGGTTTTTAGTGTCTAGTAAAAAACAAATATTAGTGATATTTTTTTTACATAATATATAGAGTTTTTGCAAAATTTGTTCTAAATGTTCAAATGTGCGTTGCATGGTACAATAAGGTCATGTATATTGAGTTACTTGTTAACAAAAATGGCATTGCAACATGTTAATATGTTTGGAGTCTTGTTAATGTGTCATGATAGTTTTACATCTTAGAAATTAAGTTGTACATTAATATGTAATTTTGTTGTGTCGGTCGTACACTAGATAAAAGTAACTTGCCTGTAAGTATTACTTATATAATTTGCCCTTTACATTATCATTTTGCTGTCATTTGGGGATATGTATTAGTTTTACATTAATAATAAGACATTTCTTTCAGCTTTGTGTGTGCACGCATGAACCATTTTTGTAAGTGTAGTAATTGTCTTTAAATACTTTTCTCATTAAGTTTTCAGTTTTGCTGAAGTCATAGCAATGAAGGAACAACAATGATGAGAGTCCATGCACTTTCCCTGTAAAATTTGTTTCTTGAGGTCTGTGGGTTTGACAAAAAGGTAATGTCACACCCATTTGGGCCACTAGAGAGACCGGAAATGCGGCCATCACCGGATCAGCATTTCACTTAGCTATAAATAATATACATTAATTTTTAGAATTATTTTGTACAAATGGTGGTGCCAGTTACACGCCTGATATACCCTTCTGTTACCACTTCAATTCACAGTATAAATGTTCAGTCCTTTTTTGGAGGGTGTCAAAAAAAAAAAAAAAAAAAAAATGTACATACACAAATGGATTTGTTGATATGTTCATATTTTTAGTGTAAATTATTTTTATTTTACAGATATGTAATAAGCCTATGTTGAAATATATTTATCTCCATTTATAAAGGTGTATATAAAACAGTCCTTAAAATGTACACATACATGCACATATTTTTTATATTTTAACTTTTTTATATATTGCATACTTTTATATACTGCCACATTAGCGCCATCACATTAAGTTTATTAGCACTATCTACATCTGTGTAGTGGTGTACTCTTTGCTTGGCTCAGATCCCCTCGTCTTTCCTTGCTGTTCTACCTCCCCCTCTTCTTCCTTTCTCCTTCATGCATCATTATTTTTTTTATTTGTCGATAAGGCCTTGCACAGTCTCGCTATGTCTACTTCATATGCTTAAGACTCTGCTACGTTACGCTGCTACCTTATGCCTGCAGGATGTATGTTTTTTCCTGGTGGCTTAGTTGCACTTAACTTCGGTCAGCCGATGCCAAACACAGCTACCATGTTTTGAGCTTACGCTTTCCTAGTCATGCTACAGAACGATATGGCACTTAGAAAACTGTGAGTCGTGGGAAACGTTAAGTTTGCAGACAGTTTTTAAATGTTTGGTAATTTGTGTGAAAAGTGATGTACCTTGGGTGTGCAGTAGTGATAGATTAGTTCAATGTGTGTCCTTTAACGTGTAGTGTTGGTCCTTGTTCAACACCCAAGTTTAATGTTTTTTTTTTTTGTTTCCATGACTTCATCGCTAGGGCGTTCATTTTTCAATTGTTTGTTGTGTAAAGTTATTGTCTATTGGAGCTTTGACATGACACAAACAATTATATGTTACATATTTTATATATTAAAATATATATATATATTTATATATAGTTATATGGTGTCTTTAAGTGTAGTGTATGTCTATTTAAACCCAATTAATGTTTTTTTATATTTATCATATATACGCTATTATTATTTAATTGTTTGTGTGTAAATTATTGTCTATTGAGTACATACACAAACAATATATATGTTACACACACTACTATATCACAACAACAACAATATATATATATATATATGTTTATATTTAGCAGTCCTGAAATGTAAACATTGAGCTTATTACATGTGGCAATCACATGGTAATGTTTGTTTACATGTGGCAGAGGGATACATAATGGGCAAGAAAGTAGAACTTTAGCTTCAAAAGTGCTCACTTTATTGTGAACGGCCTATAGAAGTAGTACACTAGGATTGCAGTGAGATGAGTCGTAATTGTTTGTAGCTAATTGGTATAAGCGGCCTACATCAAGGTTATATGTGGAAAGAATTCATGTGTAAATTTGCCACCTTTTCCTCTGTGGGCACACTCTTCCGGGCAATGAAACGAGAAAAGAAAAAAAATTCTTTTGGGGTAATGCGGAACTGTCCCCTCATTTTTTCATTCTCCATCAGCTTGACGCATGCCAGCATGCTGCGCTACAGAGATTTGCACTCTACAGCCCACTTTACCCCATCTGAGCATGCCAAGTGCAGGGCTAAATCAAATTCATTGGTCACGGAGACTGGAAATAATAATATTAAAAAGACTTCATACATTAATGAGTCAACTACATAACTGAACCTCACTTCTGAAATTATGATCTTCCACATCCAATCAAGAAGGAACATGCCAGAGCAACCTCGACGAAGAAATAATATTAATTATATAAAATATACTACGCTACTTTGCCTGGTCAAGAAATTCCAAACAACCCTCAAAATAGCAGCACCCCCGTGACCTCCTGATGACAGGGCAGCCTGCCTCAGTCCAGCGTGCATGAAAATATCATTGCCTCCACCAGGGGAGATACAAAATTGAGCGGCGTTCCCACAGCAGATAAACCAACCCCTGTGTTGGAAGGCTATGCTACCCCCCGCCCCCGGAGAATCGCTGACACGTGGTGATTTTAGTATAAATAGAAGAGCAGCACCGCGGTCCAGCAAGAGATGCCGGAGCTCGCTGGCCGTGAGGTTTGCGAGCTCTCCTACAGTCTGCAGAAGACTCTCCTCTACTCTGCAGCTCCCCAGGGTTCAACCACCTTCGCTTCAGCAGTCCAAGGCAAGGCTCGAGCCACTACCTCCAGCCGGCAGCTTGCAGAAGGCTGCCAGCACCCCAGCTTGGACAAGGCTTCCTTCAGCTGACTGCCCACAGACAGCTTTCCACGCTTGGTAAATTCCACACCTGTACCCACTAACCTTTACCTAAGTCAACTTCACTTGACTCCCGCGGTAACAGGTCATTATACGATTTACGTCCCCCTGGATAGAGCTCCCTTGTTACATTCACGCTGTAAAAGCGAATATTCATTAAGTGCTTGATTTTAACGCCTGTACGCCTGCCTGAGACAGGTAGAAATCAGCAAGGACAGGTGAATGTAAATTTCACCTGTCCAATTGACAGGTGACGTGCTTGTCAACAAAAATTAGCGATGCGATAATCAGTAATTGCCTTATTTCCAAGCGCTAGTCGTGAACCGTGTTAAGCGGTGGCACAAATTTTAGTTCCAAGCCAATAACATAACTGGGTGCATGTGTCCGCATTGACTCTGAGCAAGCTTGCCAGTTTGTGATTTTATGTCGGCAGTGTGCTGATAGGTAACGTGTCTAGCATATATTTCAATGCTACAAAACCTAGAAAAACTGTGTGTTGAAAAGAATTCCGGAGGCTAGACATGCTCGTTTTCACACATGGCCCACCACATGTGGTGCTTTTCTTGTTTTCGTCTCTTTCTTCCCCTTCTGCTGCCCAAACAAGACTCGGCTCAATGGAAAAAAAAGGTCACACACCGCTCAGTGTACGATACTCCAACAGTGCAACAGCCGGCCAGTATGAATTTATTGTGTCATGTTTATGGGCATGTGTGGTGTGTTTGTTGTTTCTTTGGCCGTTAATGTAAACAACTTTTTACCAATAACTTTTAAGTAGTGCATAGTAAATGTTATAATTGCAGTATGTTGAAATATCTGCAAAACATTTCAAAATTGCCTGGGGGAAAAAAAAAAAAAAAGTGGACAGATACTGATAAACAATGTTATGACAAGAAGTATGAGGAAACAACATGATGTAGCAATTACCGAGAAACTTGGTCGGTCACATTTCCTTGGGTTCGTTATGACTGATAAAAATGTAATGTTTTGCAAGACTTGTGAACAATTTCAGGAAAAGACTTCAGAGTCTTCTTTTGTCACTGGCTGCAGCAGCTTCAGGAAAGAAAATTTATCTTCCCACAACGTTAGCCAGTGCCATAAACTGTGAGCAGAGATTATAAATTCAAGAAATGCAGAACCAGGAAAATCAGTAGCAGAAAAATCACTTCAATCACTAAACAAAGAAGCGCTTGAAAAAAATAAGGATTCTCTTTCGAAATAGCCATGCAATTGCAAAACATGGAAGACCATTTACAGATTTCAAGTGGCTGTGTGAGCTGGACAAGAAGAAAGGTTTAGATATAGGTGAAACCTATATACTGACAAAAAATGTGCTGAATTTATTAGTTTTGTTCGAAGTGTTGAGCAAAAGAAACTTGAATAAAGTCTTAAGACTGCTGAATTTTTCTCCATATTATGTGATGATACGAGACTGTACTGTTCTTGAACAAGTTATTGTGTATATACTTTACTGTGTTGAAGGCAATGTATGTGTAGATTTTGTTGACAAACATGTTGAAAGACCAAATGCTACACATATTTATAAGTGCATTGTAAATGTACTAGAAGAATACTGTCTAGGAGTTGCAGAAATTAAGGATCACCTAGTGGGTTTTGCAAGTGATGGTGCAGCAGTGATGTGTGGGATGCACAGTGGAGTGCAGACAAAATTTAAAAACAGAATCCCTGTATGATTGATGTCCATTGCCTAGCCCATCACCTTGAACTTGCAGTGAAAGATGCAGTTGGAAAATACCATTGTGTATAGAGCTTGAATGCTTCTTGAAGTTACTCTATTCATTTTTTCACCATAGTCCAGTTCACAGAAGTATTTTGGAAACGGCTTGTGACAATGAAGGTGTTAACTTTTGTGCTCCTACACGTGTTAAGAGGTGCACGCTGGCTTTCCCGTACTCGAGCTGTAACAGGTGCTATCACTGTATCCAGTCCTACAGAACATTACATTTGAAGCTGGCAATGAAAGTGATAAATCAAGTTGGAGAAGAATCCAATCATTTCTCAGTAACCTGAAAAGTTCAGTTCTTGCATTATTTTTATGATATTCTCTCAGTGTCATCTATTCTGTCTTTACTTTTCCAGAAGGAAACAATGACAATAGGCGAAGTTCACAATATACTGGAAGACTCCATAGCAGCTATAAAACGATTTGAAGATGTACAAGGTTTTCAGCTGAGAACAATGAAGAAGCCAACTTTGATTTGAAATAGTACTGGTTTGAGTGCTGTCAGTAGGAAACATGTGGAATGTGTACTAGCAAACTGCATGGAAAGTAGACTAGGTGACAACTACAATAACAAGGAGTTGTTCAAAGCTGCTGAGATCTCTAATTTCAATTCATGGCATGAGATGTTGAATGCAGATGCTACATTTGGAGACACTAAAGTAATTCAGTTAATAAGTAATTTTTCACTTACTCTTTCAAAAAATGGCTTCAACTTGAAATGAGAGAGAGAGAATGGTCATACCTCAAAAGAACTGACTATAAAGAAAATAGGCCTGTCACAAAAGCGAGTTGGGATGCTGTGAATGAAAAACACAAAGCTGAATACCCTAATATCCTTGGGCTTGATCTCCTGCTGTTTCTGCCAGCTCATACAGCAGACTGTGAACGTGGTTTCTCACTAATGAAATAAACAAAATCAGATTGGCGAAATCGGCTTGGGGATAACGTCCTGTTATCACTGATGCGGATTCAAATGAAATCACCAGTTGCCTGTCATTATGACCCAGATGACGCTATCAAGCTCTGATTGCACAGCATTCAAAGGAACGCCACCCATGTCAGGCACCATATGCGAAAGGGGAAATGGATGTTTGCCCCAGTGAAAGAGATACTGATAAAGAATGAAAAGTGAAAACAGAAATCACGGTGTGTTCTAGTGTGTAATATATTGCACTTGGTTTGCAGCGACAATGATTTTTATATTAATCATTAGTAGTAGTATGTCAACAATATACAAAACTACGTACAGTAGAACTTCTCTATTACGATCCTTCACGGTTCCCGAGAATAGGGCCGTAATAAAAAAATTTGGGCCGATTTTGTCCAACTCCTATCTCCTATGCCCCCAAACTTGCCATTTTTTGCATGACTTTCATGTTCAATCATCTTTAGCACATAAAAAACCCCTTTTAAAATCAAGTATAAATAAATATAGATATTTTAATAGCTGGACGTCACCTGATTAATTTGATACCCAAGAAAGACATATTGGACCACCCCTTGTCGTAAAAAAGAAGGCCTATGCACAATATGACATGGCCATTGAAAGTGTGTGAAAAGATTAGACTATGTAGTATTAAAATACAAAGTTATTATTAAAGATCCATTATGCAGTTCTCATGGGTCATACATTCTATGAGGCACATAGCAATCAAAAAGTTTAGGTGGCGTTGCACTATACACTGTGCGCGTACGTGCTGTGCTATCGCTTTGGTCTGGCCGTTAAATTGCTATAAAATCAGACATATTACACACAAAGCAGTAACTAAAATCACTCTTGCAGATGCCTTACGTTTGAAGTAAAACACAGCACTTATTGATAATAGATATGAAGTTAAACTATTTTGATTAAATCACTCGTGTGCTGCGGTTAGCAGCGAATACATTGTTGTGTGTACGTAGCTGGGTGAGTGCCCAGATCCTCTGCAGCGCGGCCAGGGGCGGCAGCTTACTGCTGTCGCTTGGGCCTCGATCTTCTGGCTGAGCTGTGAAGTAGGTGGCCCTGGCACAAGCATCACGCTCGTGCCAGGCCGCCCGAATGCCGCTCAGCTGTTGCTCGTACCGGGCCGACTGCCTCGCACAGCTGTCGATCAAACGCTACAAGATTACTCATGGGCGGCGGCTAATCAGCGCCACTGCCATTGTTACTGCTGGCGTTGGAAAAACATGCTGATAGATGCAATTCACGTCAATGTGTTGAATGTATAGGAAATGTAGGCGGTGCGTTGGCCTCTGCACTGATACGATGAGGCCCAGCAACATGAATATGCATGTCACCAGTCGTACCACCCAGTTTACGATACAACCAAATTTGATCACCAAGTTCAAACTTCAGTTTCTTACAAGAAAACATGGTAGCATTACCAAATTGCTAATAACAGCAGTATTATCGATCTTCCCTTCATGAACTGGAAAAGTCTTCCAACATATTATATCACGAGAGTCAATGTCACTAATTTCCTTAGGTGCACGATCCTTTTGAGTATGCGACTTCCTGAAGAAGCACATTTCCAACAAACCACTACCTGCTTTAGCGGTTATTCCTTGAAGACCAAAATGGTACAACTCTCTTCTGTATCAACAATCTTAACAGTCCAAGACCTATCGTCCTTATTAACATCCTTACTGAAAGACAAAATACTATGGTATACCTTCTTAGGATAATACCTAGACGTGCGAGAATGCTGAGGAAGGATGTTAATAAGGATGATAGGTCTTGGACAGTTAAGATTGTTGATATAGAAGAGAGTTACATTTTGTTGTTATTCATGGTCATGCTGAATTGTATTTTAACCCCTAATAAATATGTTTTGCCGTAAACCTTTTGGCGTTGCCTATACACGCACCCGGCCTCACTCGCCATAATATGGTACTGGTCACATAAGATCACATTTTATTTGCACACACTTATCTTTATTCACTTTACACATAAAATTGACTTCACAAGAAAAAATCAATTGCCCACCATAAAAAAATTAGCATATTGCATAGGCATGGGCGCACATAAACATAAAAATAATCATTAAAAAAGAAAGGGCATTGAATAAAATTTGAAGTTATCATACATCCAATAACTAAGAAACTAGTCTGCATAATGTGCTGCTGTTTTTACAGCAAAAGAGGAGAGATAATGAAGCCCTGTAACAACGGCAGTGGTGGCAGGCAAGCGCCCGCCAGAGTAATCTTGTAGTGACTGACCGACAGCTGCCCAGCATGATGATCTAGGGTCGAGCTTCAGCAGCAAACCGCCACACCCAAGCCCGGCCACGCTGCAGAGGATCTAAGGTGCTCACCCAGCTAAGTACACGGCCAGACCAAAACGAGCGCACGGCACATGCACACATATTACGCAACGTCACGTAAACTTTTTCATCACTACGACGTGCCTCATAGCAATGTATGACCCATAAGACATGCATAATAGATCTTTAATAAAAACTTCATATTTTAATAATACATATCTAACCTTTTCACATATTTCAATTGCCATGTCATACTGTGTTTAGGCCATCTATTTTACAAGGAGTGGTCCAATGTGCCTTTCTTGGATATCAAATTAATCAGATATCCAGCTATTAAAATGTACATATTTACATTTAATTTAATAAGTTGTTTTTTATGCTCTAGAGACGATTGAACATGAACTTCATGCAAAAAATGGCACGTTTGGGGGCATAGGGGTTAGGGGTGGGTCAAAATCGGCCCAAAATTTTCCAAATTTTTTATTACGACCCCTTGCCCCCCTCTATTTCAACCCTATTCTCAGGAACCGTGAGGGATCGTAATAGAGAGGTTCTACTGTAACTCCAGATCTCTGCCTAATATATGGCTCCTTTGGAGTGCGCTGCGAGCCTGGAGTGGGAGGCGTGATGTGCCCCTGTGATGTCTGCCTGGAGTGCGCGAGGTGGGAGAACTAGGAACAGTCCGGGAAACAAAGTATCTTCCATGTCACTGGCGACATCCTGCTTGATATCTGGTATTGTTTCCGGTAGTTGGTATAAGCACATGGGTCAAACCTTGGGAAACATTAAATTATAATATAATTAATTTAAAAACAAAGTTTGCCCAAAATCCTCACTTGCAAATGGGCACGTTTTTTGCTAATTTCTGTGGCCACCTGGTGTGGAAAATAAAAAAAGTCACCACTGCCTTTGTACTTCCTATTGTATTGTACAGCAGGAAATTACCTAGTAGCTAAACTTGGGAATGCAAGTGTGTTGATAAAGGGGCTAACTGTTTACAAAGACATACATCACCATCATACTTCAATATAAAAGAGACATAGAAGGCACTTCAAACACATAATGCACTCAGAATAATTTTACATATTCAGAAAAAGATTTATGGCACAAATTTTCTTGATGACTTGTTAAACTGTCTTTTGTTTGTGATTTTCTGACAACGCATACTACACTGCCGCGCAGCGTGACTACACACACTACTCGTCGACTTCGTCCCATCAGCTAGCACTGAGAGTCTTGGGGCAAGTCTAAAGCAGCGTACATTTATTTTAGTGGCCATAGGGTTGATTCCATGCGTTGGACAACTACAGACACAGAATATAACTAACATGTTTAATTATCGAAATTGTACTGTGATTTCAACATACGTTCGCCACCTCCTTGACCAGAGGTTGTTTTACCTGACATGCCAGAGACCAGCCGACACAAATAAGGAAGTTGAAAGAGTCACTACAGGATCACAGCACCCCTGCACCCAGTGACATCACAGCAATCGAGCTTCGAGAAGAGGAGGTAAACATGTCATCAGCCTCCACCCAGAGTGATAAGAAAAGCGCGGTGCTGCCCATGGTGGAAGGCTAGCAACCCCCGCACCCCTGAGAGACCCACAAAGCTTAGATTTAGACTTTGCTAGTGTTTGTCGGCCCGCAGACTGCAAAGGTTGGATGGCTCTCTTGGGTCTGTACAAGACGACCACCTCTTCCAGCCTGAAGGTCAGCCTTCCTATACCAGCAGGCTGCGAAGTCTCATCCACCAACTTGTAAAGGCTCTCCGGAGGTAACTTCATCCAGGTTTGCCTTAACCTGGTGTAAATTTAAATAATTAATAACTATTATTGGTTTTAGATTATAGAAGAACCGTATTCCCAGTGTTTTCTCAAGCATCAATAAATCGCTACGACAAGCTCAAATCTTGGTGAGGTAGTCATTTACGCATCCTTAATCATTTTAATTTTAGTTAATTTCATTTGGGGCTCAACAGCAAACCTAACCTTTTACTGCGGATTAGGAGCGAGTGGGCCGAAATCCTCAGGATCACAGCATCTGCAAAGGCTATAGTCTGCAAAGACATACTAAGATTCCTGGGAGTGTCCGGTACACCCGCACTTACCTGCAGTACCATTCTGACTCTAACCCGTCATTTCTCCCTGTTAGTGCCTCGGGAATGACTGAATAAGATACTCCCATGAGGGAAGTACTATGGCGGCTAGGAGAAAGAGTGAGACCAACCAGTACATTAATCAAAAGAGCATCAGAGAGAAAGAAACCTTACAATATAACATTAGTTTTGTAAAGTTAATTTTTTTTAAATTTAGATGATTTTTCCTAAATTTAGATGACTAGAAAAGGAGGAGGACTGGTTAGCAGAAATCATCTTTGAACTCGACGGGTCCTACACAGAGACCTATCTCAGCCTGGTGGCGTACAGTCAGTCCACTCCACTCATGACATTGCACACCCGTCCCCCTTACCCAAAGTCACTGCCTGCACCACATCCAATTTCATCCTATATAGCTCGTGAACACGAATCCGAACTAGGCATCTGTTGGCCGTGGCCAAGCTACGAATACATTAGTATTTTCAGTCCATCTAACCCCGCACCAATTGTGAAGTTAATGACGCTGCACCACCAAAGACGTGTAAGATCCGAACGGCAGCCGGGAAGGTAATTTAACTCTCAATACTAAATTAAAGTTGTCGTGAACACAAAACAACTTGGCCAAGAAAATTGCTCAATTTACTAGTGTCGTTGACACACAAACTATATATAAAAACCCACATTACACTCGAAACAAATGGTGGACGACCTGTAACCCAAATGTCCTTAATTAATGATAAACCAACATAGTCTCCTTCAATTCTATAAAATCACGTTTCCACAGTAAAAGCTGTTATCTGACGAAAATGGTAGCTGTACACTTATTTTTAGGCATGTGCGAGAAGCACTTGTTTGACTCGAGACGAGATGCCTAAAAAAAATTAGAGATTCGAGAAGAGAGAGAGAATTATGCAGTTTCTGACATGCACTTCAATAAAATACAACTTCTACCTTATAAAAGTGGACGTTGAGTATAGTAAGAGCTGTACATTACCTGTGAATAAAGTTTAGCTAATAAACAAAATAAAAATTAGAATGTTACAAAAAGTATAATTACAACCTTCTTGGGCCACTTGTAACATGGAAATACAAACTCCCCCGCAAAGGTCAGTAACTCTAGGTGCTAGCCGGGTGTGAGTGTGTTCTCATCTCCAAAGAACATCCGGCCATAGCCAGGCACCAAGAACACACTTATCAACTTCCTCTGATTACAACATTTCCGTACAACACCAACCTAACACAAACTGCTAGAATTAATTCCCTTTCATTACAACCATATGAATAAATATTCTTGCACATGTTAAATGGAACTCTTGAAAGGGGGGAAACACAGTTTTGTGAGTTCTCCAACTTGATGCTATGATGTTTGTGTACGTGCGTATGTATATGTTGCTTTCACACACACAAGAAAAGGAAATACAATTAAAATAAAGCTGAAAAAGAATGAATTAAAATCCAGAAATTACTAAAAGAAATTTACAACTTAAGAGTCTATTTGAAAAACAATAAGTATTTAGGTTATAAGTACTGAAAATACTATTTCCAATCAAATGGATGGGTGGTGCAAAATGACCATTATAAAATCACTTTAATAGAAAATGAGAAATAATTTAGCAGGGGCAATTAAAAAAACTTGAGTTAAAATATAAACACAAGAAAAATTAGGTCAAAAAAAGACATTAAATAACTATTTACCGTAAACATATAATTTATCCAGAGTCTATAAAGAACCTATTATAACGTATTATAATTTAAAACTGTTACGTGCAGTGGGAATACACTTCCAGTAAACTGGCCGATCATTGTACGGCACACGAGGGAGGAGGGAGACAGGGAGCAGATAGTTTCCAAGGCCACATTCATCCCTTCCTCTCCCCTCTGGCACAATATTTTAGCGCTGCAACGTCAACATGCAGCGCCATACCATTTTAGTGTACCTTTGGATGAGTTTTCAGCTTTTAAAAAGACTGTGACCACATACTTACACTTTTGGATAACTTTTGTAAACATGATGGCACAAAATATTTATACTTCAGTCCAATTATATTTCCTTCAAAATTTTTTTTTCCTACTGAGTTATGCTAAAAAATATGGGTGCAGGGCTTGCACAGGGGAGTAGAAGGGTTACCTGGGTAAATACGGTATTGATATAAGGTGTCAAAATTTTAATGGTACTGCTGCTTGTAGTACTACTAACCATAATACGATTGACCACCTTTGGGCATGCCCAATGGCCTGGCTGGTGGGGGGTGCGATGTACGGTGCCTCATGGCAGCTGCAGTGTTGCTGTTGCTGGCTGGGGCTTGCCCCTGCCCTTGATATGCCACAGGCCTCTGGATTGGGGCTGGGTAGCGTGATGGCTGGGTTGGGACCACACCCCTTACACCTAGGTTCATCTGGCCACGCACACTCTGCTGGAACCCCTACAACAAATATCACCCACCTATTACACATGATCCACTGTTAATTCAGCAAGTTTTAAAAGCCTCTTTAAAATTACCAAATGACTTTGGCTGGCCTGGTAAACTCAATATCATACTTGGGAAAGCTAACCAAAATAACTAACTGATGAAAGTTAAAGTTAATGGTTGAAAAATAAACTAATTAAAGTTAAAAGTTAACTTCTGAAAATAATAACTGATTAATGTTAAAGTTAAAGGCATAGTAACTGATTAAAGTTAAAAGTTAAATAATCCCAAAATGTTAGCGCGAAAGAAAAGTTAAAGATTTTTTTCACTGATAAATTTATTACAAAGAAATGCCATATTTTACTACTTTGAAAACATTCCTAAAATTGCAATTTTGATTCAGTTTCTGAGAATTACATTATTCAACTAGTTTCTTTTCGTCAGTGAAAATCATGAAAACTAAAACTATAAAACTAATTATTGAAAAAATTGTTGAATTTCAGAAGCAGTTACATTTTGAAGTTGGTACTGCTTCCATCACTTTTAGTTTGTTGAAAATAAGATGCAATCCCCGGCTACTGTGACGACATAATAAAAGTTTTAAATAAATACCATTCAAATAAAACTTTTAAAATACTGTAACATCAATACATTCAGCACGATGTTCCAGACCAGACAGAACAAAATATAACTGCACAATGGTGATTAACACGAGAACAATGTCGCTCTGTGCGACTGCAACTGTAAGTATCGATAAGGCTGGTCGAGACAGTGGTGCCACCAAGGTTGTTATGTGCGACTCATCTCACTTCTTACAGATAGTGCTAGTGCCAATATTTGTGTAGTGGTTGGTGTATCTATCATGTAAAAGTATTGTTTGCTATTTTAATTATTTTTCGCAATATTAGACTTTCAAGTAGTTTTCTTCAACAATAATAACTGGCCACCGAGACATCGAGAAACTATTGTTAATTGTAATAGTTAACCAAAAATATTAACGACTGAAAGATGAAAGTTAATTAGTTTCAAAGGTAACGATTAAGTTAAAAAATTACCTGAAATTTTAACAATTAATTTTAATAGTTAGTTTTTTTTAATCGTTAATCCCAAGTATGCTCAATATTTACAGTCCACTAGGATTTCTGCTGAATATGAAGCCTAGAAAGATAATCACAAAGTGGGATGAGCATAGACATGTATTATAACTACAGTTTTTCCGATACCGATACTTCACCTTTTCCCAATGTATCTGTATCGGATCTGGTATCGGGCCAATACATTAGTATCGGTTGTAGACAATTAAGTCAGGTTATTACTTTCTTTAGACAAAAATCACCATATTTCAGCGTGTATACAGTAAAACCTCGTTAATTCTAAGTTGATTAATTCAAATTCATATAAAATTCCAAGCGTGTATTGCCTCCAAAAGGAAGAATAGGATTTTATATGATTGTGCCAGAGTTTTCACATCTGTTGACACTGGTTTTCATCGCCTCTTCCACCCGCTGAAGAGGTGAAAAGACTCAACAGTGTCTTGCACTGCGTGAAATTAGAGAGAGTAGGAGAAAGAAAATTTTGGGCTGCCAGTTGTGACAGTTGGAGGGAGGAAGTTTGTTGCGGTGGGTGTGGCTTGATGATGGAGAGAAAGAGAGAGTAGTGGTGTGGGCGTGGTTGGGATGAGGGAGATGGAAGGAGGAAGGAATGAAAGCAGTGTGGACAGCGTGGCTAAGGGGAGAGATGATGGACAGCCGATGGAATAGACTGGAAAAGGGAAGGAGGGAACAAAGAAGAAGGGTGCGAGCAACCTTTTCAGAGGCCAGACCCAGCTTAGCGAGGGGCTGCTTGACATAAAACCGCACAGCACTTGGCTCCAGCGCCCGGCCAGGCAATGTGAGATTGAGGCAACATTCGCAGGAAGTGGATTTATAGTAGAAGGAGCAAGAAGATTCTGTCTACCATGGCTGCAGTTTTAAACCAAACTTTACCTATTTTTGTTTTTTATTTTTTGGGGTACTAATTAAGCGGAACAATTATGCCTATATTTCACTGCACATGAACATATAATTAATGACCAAAATAAATGCAACAAACTTATTTTTGGGATATTTCCTTCAAACTTTTCTTTTTTTAAACCAAAAATCTTATGTTTCTCCAAAACAGGGTTGTAACTTTGAGAGGGTAATTATTCCCAGGGCCGTAGTTGTGCTTACTTTGGAAAGGAAAAATGTGTATTTCTTTAATACACATAAACAAACTTTTTTAAATTTGATAATTTGAAATCATTTAATTCAAAGTCGAAAAATTAGGGGCCCGAGTGCTTCGAATTAAAGAGGTTAAAAAAAAAAAAAAAAAAAAAACCCTGTGAAATTCCTATTTCAATAATGTTATCATAACCTTTTATCATTTATCGCATTTTGCGCTGATCAAAGTATATTTCAGGTCCTGTTACCTAAGATTTCCTGCAACTATAGTTTTTCAGTTGCTTGTTTATGCAAACAGCTAGTAACTGGATGTGAAATACATCACGTGAGCCACCGTTTATAACTGCTCAGCTGCACACTGCCTGATGTCTGGTCTTCCCAACATGTCTGTCGAATTGACACTGGTTCATTTTCAGTAACTTATTGCAGGGTATTGGAGGATTGATATTAATTTATTTCAATAGACATGCATCTTTGAATAAACTGATAATATGTAAGTGCCTATTTGACACCTTTTTCCGTCTAATAATGGGTAGGTAAGCACTGAGCAGAGTATAGTGTAACTCAGGACAGGCAAAATCAGAGGAAGTGGTTTTGAATCATTAATTATTAAAGACAGTGAAGAAATCATTTATAATCTCCTTATTTCTGTATCAAAATTAGAAGTTTTCCTTGCAGTATAATGTGATAAATTACTTTAACAGACAGACATTTGCCATGCGTGCAAGGTGTCGCCAACAAGTAGCGGCATGGAGCGGAGAGGTAATCCTCCTGCTGCCACCTCCCTCTCCACAAGCCAACAGCAATTACATTGCCCGATTGATAACTTCTCTGTGTGCTCTTAGTGTCCATTTTCAGAGGGTTTGAAAGTTTAGGTCAGCTTGAATTTTGTGTTGGATTAAAATAAATTATATACAGTACTTTGAGACATTATTTTCTTTATTCAAACGAGTCAAGGAAAATTGTTTTTTAATGTATTATTAACAGTAATACTTTTTCTAATTCAGTGCGAAGGGCATTGGTATCGGCACTGGTATTGGGGGTATCGGTATAGGAAAACATGGTATCGGAACAACTCTAATCAAAACACTTCCCTAATAAAATACTTGTTCTTAAAATCTAAGCAAAAATAAAATTCCCTTTCACCATAGAGTGCCAAAGGTATGACTCAATCATGGTTAGCATTCAGTTCGTCCAACCAAAAATGTCAAACATTGTGAAAGGACAAAGTTGTTTCTTCAGATAATACTGCAATTTCAGAGTACTCTCTTAGCCATGAAGGCTTCTTTTAACAGTTGGGTAATAGGGAGAACCACCTTACTTAATGCTGTCATACTGACATTAGTTGCAGCATGTGCCATCAACTGCTAATGCAATTGTTCATGGTGGCAACACTTACTGCAAGTAGTACACAAATAAAAAAATTAATATGGGTGGGTTGATTTAATTCAATTGATGAACAGCATTGATTCCTCCAAAAAAAATCTTAATCTGTTAATTGATGTTTCATTCACTCAACATGATAAAATAAATTACCTACAAATAGTATCATTGAGCTTAAAACATTGAATTAATATAAGCATTTAAAGGTAGTTAATGAAATAAAAATAAATGAACATATTTTTACACTCATTTTATTGATCACTAGCAGTAACTTACCCCTCATCGCTGGGCATCTATTCATTATTATATATACATAATTAATAATAGCATTAATAGGTTTTATTATTATATTTTAATTATAAAATTTTTAATTAAAATTACAAATTAAATGAACTAATTTTCTTTATAATTACAACTTAAAGTAAGAAAATTAAAGTAAAAAAATTGCATACATGAAACAGTTTAATTTCTATCTGAATTTTGATGAGGGATGGTCAGATAATAGTCATCATCTCCCTTTACAAATATGAAAGGCTATTGTAATATCGTAGGCACAAGCAATTCTTCCACTTTTTAGTTGACCATCTTCACAATGTAGCACTATATCCCTGGATCATTTATCTTCACTGACTAATAAAACAGCAACTTCATTCACTGTAGGCAAATTGTATTACTCTTGATGTTGATTTTGTGGTTTACAATCGGCGTGAATTATTAATTTCAAATTATCTGATGGAGAATTATTCTCTAGATTATATTTAAAACTGTGTGTTCCTCTTACTTAAAAGTACGCATAAAGTTGTTTTCTCGTATTTCTTTTGCGCAGAATGACATATGAAATAGTATATTATACCTTCATATATTATTTAAAAATGCCTAGATTATTGAGGACTGCCTGTCAATAGAGTCGTTTGTGTGTGGGGGGGTCATGGATTTCGGGAAGAACAAATTTTCCCACAGCACATACTGTTGGATTCATCAGTCCATTGTTTTGCGAATCATTTAGAGCATGTTTCATTCATTTGCCCAGTTACCATATTTCTCTACTGAGGGTAATTAAAATTTGGATCATAATTGATAGCTGATCTATTATCATGGGCTAAAATTCAATTATGCAATGCAGATGTGGATGCACGTTGTCTCTACGCAGTAAGCTGGTGCGAGCGTTCAGTACTAGACTTTCTAGTGTGTGTTTCCGACATATGCGTTCAGTGGACAGCAAGCTACAGGGAGCATTCAGTGCTAGATTACCTAGCGCAAGCCTGTGAGGTTCTTATATTTTGGCTGGCAAGCAGCTGCGAGCATTCCGTGATACACACTCTAATTCAAAGTATTTTGACAGCCCTCGCCATTGACATATTTTTAGAAAGTTTTAGGCATAATGCCGTCTTTACATACTATTTGATCCTTAATAGCAACCACACCCATGCAGTAAGATAACTATCTCTTTAAATTGGCTATTTAACTAAATCAACACTGGTACTATCAATGGTAAACTCTCAAAAGAAAAAGGAAATTGTTAATTTGTAATCTAGACCAATGAAAAAAATTATTTGTAAATTTAATTGCCTTTTTCAATTCGCATTTTCAAAAAAACTATATCCAATATTATTTAGTATGTCTTAATAACAGTTAATTATTAAGCTAATGCTCAAATAACAATAGAAGATCTCTTGTTTACAAAATAAACTCTAAATAATAAAAAACTTTCACGAAACCATTCGCTGAACATCAATTTATTGTGTTGAAAATATTTTTTATAAACTTTAAAGTTTACATTTAAAATAAAGTGTAAAAAATTAACAACTCTTCCTAAACTAATACAGGTATGGCAAAAATATAATTAAGTAGATAATTACATTCTCTACAAAAATTTATGTACATATAATTATTTCTCCATAATTGCAAGTGAAAGTAAGAAAATTAATTTTAACATTATTTTAAATGAATTGATTAGAAAATTTTTTTCCTCGCAAATTTACAGTTTCGAGTATGAATGTACATACATAAATAGTAATTTAATGGTTTTATGTTTATTTAAATTTTCCCTGGTGTCATAACGTCATGATATATAGCCTATGTTCATCCAGAAAATCCAGGCTACTTACGAGTGAAAGAATTTTTTAAATTGGATAAGTAGTTCCAGAGATTACCTCTAACAAACTACAAACTTTACCTCTTTATTACATTAGTGTACACTGTTTAGCACTACTAGCGCATGAAAGTCTACGACTGGAGAACAGCCTTCGGCTAAGACAAACACCTCAAACGAAGCGGCTGGAGGAGTCGTCAGGGATGAAACGTAGGTTATGTTGAGGCAGCCAGAGATGTTTAAATTGCTACTTTATATCCTCTCGTAGAACTGTTTACACTCGCACTATTTTTCAGATATTTACCACATTTTTGTGTACATCGTGATCCCAAAATTACTAACCTCAACAGAGGAGGTGGGGTCCTAATTGCTATTAATTCCGAGTGTTATCCTCATACTATAAAATAAATTTGAGTTTCTCAAAGATGGTATTGAATCAGTTTGGGTTGAAATCATATGTAGCAACGCTAATACAATTTTAATTGGAAATTGTTATCTTCCTCACAATTGTCTGTTAAAGAAGTTAAATATTATTTTTAATTTCTGGAGTTCAAATTGGCTGTTTATCCTTATCAAATAACTATTGTTGGTGATTTCAATTTACCAGGAATTGATTGGATTATCTCTCATACTCAGAATATTGCTTATTATTAAAATAAACTTAAAGGTCCAGAGCTCTTACAATTAATGAGTTCATTAAATATGGAACAGTACAATTTTACTAAATCATGTTCGGAATTATTAGACATGGTTTTTTTTCTTCAAATTTTTATATTAATATTGAAAATCTGTAGACCCAATTGTTGAAGATGTTTATCATCCTGCATTAATCCGAAATGTACGGTTAACTTTACTAAAGGTGTGAACAATTCTTTCTACACTAGCAATTATAAAAAAAGGGGACTACTTATCTTAGTACCTAACATTAAACAAACTTGATTGGAGTCCTATTTATTGTATGAATGATGTAAATCATATGGTGGATTACTTAACAAGTCAAACCCAAGTTGCAACCAACCAGTTTATCCCTAAAAGTAACAAAAGTAAATAACCCATTTGGTTTTCTCATGATTATGAAAAGGACAGTTCACTACTTTAGACTTTACAAAAAAACCAAATCTGACCTATAATTATTCTCGCTTTTCCGACCTCAGGAAGGCAGTGAAGGATATGGTTCAAGATCCTAAAGCTGCAGCAAATATATTTGGTAAACATTTCACTGAAATTTATGTAGTAATCCCAAAAATTCAGTTGGCAACGTAAATGTTTTGAAAATAGTTTAATTGTATCAACTCCTTCAATTACTCAAGGAATGGTTCAATGGGCTATTAAAAAACTTAAAAGTAGCAAGGCCACTGGAATTGATGAAATTACTAATTTCATAATAAAAGGTTGTTCTAATATCTTTACTCCTGTATTAACTTTCATTTTAAATTATAGAGTCTATCCTAGCTCTAGAAACAGGCAATTGTCATTCCTATTTTTAAGAAAGGTAACAAACATGATGTGAACAACTCTAGGCCAATTTCTCTTTTATGTAGTTTTTCTTAAATATTTGAGAAAGTTATACATAGATACTTACATTTTCATACTAAAAATATAATAACTGATAGCCGCATGGATTTCGACATCCACAAATCTATTCAATTTTGTAAATGATTTATATGGTGCTGTTACTTCTAGAAATCTAATTCATGCCATTTAATTCGACCTGCAGAAAGCATTTGATACCAGTAATACTTAAAAAAACTACAATATATTGGTCTTGACAACTTATATGTTAATTGGATTGGTAATTATCTTTCTGGTAGGAAATTTGTTGTTAAAATCGAAAACTCTTGTTCTTCCTTCTATCATGCATCACCATTACATTTGAAATCTTCATTAATGATATTGTCAATGTTATAGGCGAATCACAAGCATTACTTTATGCAGATGACCTTAAAATATATAAAAACATCAAAGAATGTACGGACTGTGTTCATCTACAATTTGTATTTCCTTTATCAGGAAGACAAATCCTATTATTCCTATTACGTACAAATATTCTGTTAATAATGTTCCAATAAAGAGAGTAGAATATGTTCTAGATCTAAGAATAACCCTAGATTCTAAATTGTAATTTCATGTTGAGCATTTGATATGTAATACTTGTTGTATTTTAGGTTTAATGTTCATTACTTATTCTGCATATTCACCTTAATTACTATTGTGTCTTTATTATTCTTTAGTTAGGTCTAGATTAGATTATTGTTGTCATTTGGAATTACATTACAACTTCTGAAAACAGATTAGAATTTGTACGAAAAGAGATTTTCAAACTTATTTTTAAGATTCAGTAAATTGGATTTCAACTATAATAATGAGCTTGTAGATTTAACACACTAAAACTTAAAGAACATTGTGATATAAATTATGCTTTGTTTCTAGTCAATGCATTTCAGTCATATTTGTATTGTTCTACTATTATTAATAATGTATGCTTAAAAATTCCAAACTATATACATAGAGTTACACATATTTTTTCCATGGTACACAACAGAAAAGATCTTGTTAATAGATGTATTATTATTATTAATCTTTCTACAACTTTTGATCGCTTCAAGGATAAGAAATTAACCTTTTTGGAGCTTTATAAGCATTTAATTAATCACTAATACTGTATTATTCTTAGCCCAATGTCCAACATGGTTATGTTTGCCTTTATATAATGTTCGTCCTGTATTTGTGTGTTGTAATGTAGAGTTAGTTTTCTATGAATCAGTGCCATCATATTATTGGCTCACGCTATTGGCTGGCACTTAAAACAGTAAGTAAGTAAATAAATAAATAAAAATAATATATGAAAGTTGTTCTGTCAAATAGCCAACCTCCAGTAATAGAATTTTGTTTTTTAACCAACTGTTTTATTAGATATCCTTTTTTTGGATAGTATCTACTTTATTTATAGTACTTTATTAAAGAAATACGCAATGATGAAAATTGGTTTAAACACTTGACCATACAATCACTGCTCATATTAATCACTTCAGATCAATAGGAATGTTTTAAACCTTCATTTTACATTATTGGGATCCAAAAGAAACAAGAGAGAATGACCAATGAACGAATGTGAAAAAAATAAAGATGACATGCCTGTGAATGATCAGCGACTTTTTTGGGGTAAGAGAAATAAATGCATAAATTAGAAGTTAAACGGAGTAAGATAGTGTAATTTGTGTATTGTTAATTATTTTGTAATACTATAAACACAATTAACTTGTGAGATGAACAACATTAAAAATAACTAGGAAGTTCCAAAAAAGTGCCTGATGTGGGCATAAATTTCACGTCTTTTGTGTGTTCATAGTGAAATTGATGCGGTCTGGGCTAGAGGTACAAACAAGTGGACTGTATACTAAAACATTTTACCAATAACCTGGGTAATGACTTACCGCAGTCATGCCATGCGAACAACTGGCAGAAAACCAAAATAGTGCCAGCTTCAGCACCACTGTAACTCCAGCACTGAGGGCGGGAAATTTGAAACACTAGACCAGGAACCTGGGCCAGACATCCCGCAGCTGGTGGATTGAAGTGCCATGTTGTCTCATAAGAGGCCAAAGTGTCTACGAAGGTTTCGTTGGTGTTTTAAGCCTCAACTTCTGTGCAAAATACCTGAATTATAGAGCTGAAGTTGTTAAAAACTATCTTCTCAAAAAGTGTCATGCGTCAAGATGGGCACATGGGTAGACTCGCACCAACTCGAGTGGAAAACACCAGAGGTCCAAATATTATTACAAATTCTTAGCAAAAACAATTCCTCGTCAAATGGGAGGTGTTGCAACATAGCATAATGGATATTGTCGGGTCCAACAGATGTATGCTTCTAGTGTGATAAAGACTGCTCAACTCAAGAAAGGTTAAATGCTGGTTGTAGTCCTCCTCACCCAAACCACCAAAGTGGACACCAAGAAGCCAAAATTCCTGTTGGAGAAGACTACACAGTGAGGGAACCAGGGCGTAGAAAATCTTTATGGGGTGTTTCTCATCAAATGGCAAGTCAGATTTCTGGAGTTGACCACCCACACTTAAAATATCCTCACTATCCACAAAGGGTGTCAACCTTTGAATGGCAGGTTAACACAATTGGTAGTGGCAAGTTCAAAAATTCCTTAGCGAACTCTGTTAAGTACTACTGCCACCTTCAGTCTAGCGACCACAAGAAATTCACACCACTCCACCAACATCACATACGGCTGCACCACAGAAAGCTCCTGCCTTGTTGAAGCGTCACCCAAGTAGCCTTTCATCAGCCAAGATTTTGTGCCCTGCCGAGTAACCACACTGCCAGTTCTGTATACCGGCAAAGCCCCTGTATCCCGGCAGAACTGAACCCCTTTTTAGAGGAGAAACTGGCTATCTCTTTGAACAGAGACCCCAGAGCTCCCAGACATTTGATTAATATCCAGCCCATTACGCTCCAAATAGAAATTATAAGCGAGGTATTTTCCTTGTCACTCAACGTGTTGGCGCAAATTGCAGCAATAGTCACAACTAGGCGGCAATGGACAAGCCAGACAGTACACTTAGCTGACTTTGGGAAGTCGCTAAAAAAAAAAAACACAGTGGTGCCCAGTACCAGTACCACAGTCAACATGGCGAACAACGCACCAAGCCAAAACGAGCGCAAGTTTGAGAAAGCCAACTCTGCTACAACCAGACTTAACCGCATCCCGTGTGTGCACTACCAACAATGGCACCACTACAGTTATCATGGCTGGGAAGACATGCCATGATACACAGAAGGGCTGGAGTATTGCTGTGCCGATTGTCTAACCAGACATACAGCATATTGTAATTTGATCACATGCCCAGGTCAAGGCACTACACGGCCCGTTGAATTCACTGCGGAGAAACATATCACCATAAATATATCGGCTGGCCCGATGAACCAGTGAACAGGCCTGGCATGGTGTACCAATGTAAAATATGTAAGAGCAGCGGAGTATTGACCTAGTTACCCCGGACCTACCTCTGCACACACCCACACTACGTGTACAGGAGAACCGCAACTCACGGGGTTTGCCGCCCAATGACATGAGGATCCCAGCACCTTCATTATTGAATGTGAAGAGGAATTCAGACTTCACGACATTCCAGGCAAGCATTGGGTGGCTAAAGCCCAACACAAGTGTAAGGGCAAAGCAGAGGAATGGTGGAGCGTGTACTGTCAGTTTATAACGAACTGGCAGCAACTCAGCACGCGTATACGACAGAGGTTTGCAGGAGATGAAGTTGTAGCACACCTGACAGTGGAATTCTACAGTGCAGCCCAGAAACCAGGGGACGAGGTTGAGATCTTCGTAAGGACGAAAGAGCAGCTATATTGGCGGATCTTCCCCCGTGGAAGATAAGACTATTACATCCGGCAGATTACCAGGCTATTATTACCTTGCATTCGTAACTTCCTAATAGCACCAAAGCCTACATCAGTTGAAGAATTGGTCTACAGAGCACAGAAACGGAATGAAACTTTGTGGATCAAGCAGCTATCAATAGGCAACAGCAGGGAAGGGGGGATGAGAGAGCAAAGAGAGGCAGGCCGCCCGCCCTCCCCCATTGAGCCAGCCGTTGCAACTTTTCGTTACGCACGTGTAAAAGTAAACAGAAAAGGTGGGGGGGGGGGGGGAGGGTTTTAATTCATGGTTCGCAACCCACCAAAGTCGAGTTGAAGCAGACAAAGACCACCACACAGGGCGAAACACAAGTTAACCTGTATGTCAAGTTATGCATCCTACGCCATTGACCTGCACCACAGGCGTCCCCGAAGCTCCTGCAGCTCTTAAAGCTGAAGATTCAGAGTAACCAACCAGCCTTGAGTTAAAATGTTAAGAAGACCAGGAGTCAAGACTAACGTGATAGGCTACTTAAGAGGCTACTTCGCAAGTCCGAATCAACAATGCCAACTTCTGAAGAAATATGCCAAGCTGCCCAACAATGTTTTGATAAAGCACAGGACGAACAGGGTGCCTACATTAAACGGAAATATCCACACCCTCGTTCTGACATACGAGCCTTTTAAATGGGAGAAACTGTCCTGCTACGAAGCCATCCACTGAGTAAAGATGGAAACAAGTTCAGTGCAGAATTGGCGGGTAAGTGGAAACGCCCATATAAAGTCAGCGGACGTCAGGAAAGCCTCTGAAGCCAATAAGGGAGAATCTGACATGGCTACTGGTCAAGATGAAACTCAATCCCTTGCAGCCAGTGTAGCTGAAAGTGCACCCCAGGTAACTTAGGACTGCATCATACCAGTGGCCAAGCTCCCTGCACACTTCTCCAAAGAAATGGGGGTGAACGAGCTACAGGATGCCTGATCCAGCCAACACCCCTTGCAGACAAGCAGATGGCTAACGTGCAGCGATCATCCTAAATTCAGTGTAGATAGCCACCCTCCCACCGATGTGTGTGTGTGAGTAAATTTAAATTGTCCTTAGTTAGGTTGTGCTCGTTGAGAGCCCATAAAAAAAAAAACATAACCGTTAAGAGCTCTCAAACGCAATTTTTTTATACAGGTTGGTGTGTTATGTGACATCAAGAAGTGGTAAAGACAGTAAGCCTCTCACACCCTAGGTTAACCTGTGCATAAATAATCTTTTAGCTTTTTCATTTTATTTACTGAAAGAATGTGATGTTAAAGTAAATTTAAAAATGAATAGGAGAGGCTAATAGCAACCAAGGACTTGCAGTGAATTGAGAGCGGTTGCGAGAAGAAGCTGTACAAATAATCAAATGATGTACTTATTTTCCAAGTGCTATGTTTCTCTTACAGGTGAAAGACATTCTTAAGTTGAAAGCTATATAAACCAAAGTACATTCTTAGCTAGCTAGTAACTGACTGCAAAGGGTAAACTCCAGCAGGAGAAACGCAGAGTAAAGGTAGAGAAATAGGTTTTCAAAATGTGCATTAACCTCGCAGACAGCTGCAAGAAGAAAGCAAAAATTAAAATGACGTACCTAGTCACAGTCAATGAAATACCAAAGTGTTTGTGCATGTCTAAATTCTATGATTGTAGTGATTATAGCGCTTTTACCAATGTATATATTCCCTCGCGCTTCACTCTATGAATCAGTCTTTAAAAAAATAGAATTCAGAAATTGCTTGTATCTTGATACCCTCCTGTATATTGTGTGAAGTAGCAAAGACATAAAAAGAAGCAAGCTGTGCGACAATAGGTTTTGCAAATTTTCCATGTAGCCGGCCACAGCTTTGCTCTAGGGAATAATAGAGTGTAGGGAGAGTGAAGTGCTTAACAATGGTGACGATTGGGACAGCCTGCCAAAAGGTGTTTCCTACCCCAGTCAAACAATTTTTGCATGGGAAACACGTGCTTGAGAGAGTCACAGAATTTAGTGAATAAACGTTAAATGTGTATGCACGCTATAATGATCAGAGGCTGCGGACACACCGCCAGTTTCCTAGTAGAAAAGATAACCAACAAAAATATGCCACACCACTTGAGACAATAAAAAAGGAATGAGACATCACGTGCCTGATGCCAGGCAGGGAAAAGCGATTTCTTCCCATCTTTTATCCTGGTAGCGGAGAGAGAAAAAGAGCTAGCATTAAGAGTATGGGTCCGAGTGAGACAGTCAGTGTATTCCTTTTTTATGTGCGGTGGGCAAGTAACAGGTGTTTTAGATGCCAGATGTGCATATGTGAACGACCTTATCCCCACCTCTCCATCTGATAGGAGCAAGGTCAAGTTCACAAACGAGGGAAGGTGATTGAGAGTCGTGCGCATAGAGCAGTTCACATTACAGAAGCAAAGGAAAGAAAATTGGTCTTGTAGAAAGAGCTCCGCATTTCTGAAAAGGAATTTTTACTTTTTCAACGCATTCCTCTGCAGGTGCTAACCCAAGAGGAATGTTAATTTGACCCGGAAATGCACTTTCGCTTCAGGCTGAGCACCAGCAAAAGTTGGGCAGAACACTTTTCTTGCTTCACTGCCTTTATCATCGCAGGAAAGGGAATACGTTCTGTTCGGCACAATTATGTCAGGGAGAGCCACTAGTAAGGAAAGTAGTAGACGGAATGCACACTACCTCTCTAAGTAGGGGGATTCGCCGACCCATTCTGCCTTGCAGACTACTAGTTGGGGAAGTGCTGGTGAATCATAAAACAGGCTTGCCTGCAAGCACCGATACACTTATCGAAAATTTGTTGGTGGGCTCCTGCATCCCTCTGTGGTCACTACTGCTGAGCGAAATAGTGTAGCTTTCCCTGTCTAATAGTCTTCCATCTCTTATTTTCCAAGATGAAGGCTAGAGGAATGTGCTATTACTCTGAGGATACTAAGACTTCCTAGACCTCAAGAATGAGCTTCAGTCACAGCGGAGAGGGGGCAAATTGGCGCATGGCGCTTTTGGAGTTATAATTTTTGACAACTTCAGCCCCATCCCTCAGGTCCCTTGCATGGAGGTTAAAGCTTATAATTATTACATTAAAATGTGAGATTGTACTTTCTGCCTTGCAGCTTTTATTATTTACCGGTCCACCATAATTATTCCAGGACAAGAGAGCTCATTTACTCCCCGTTCTATTTCCTTCACCAGCTGCATCTGTAAAACCATGGAGTGTGTAGGGATAATGCGTGTTTGGTATACTACTATGAGAGTTTTCATGGCACCCAACATTGGTGCACAGGGCTTTAACAATACTGACTAGGAAGCAGAACTAGGCCAGTGTGACCCAAGACTCAGTAACCTAGTCCGGAGTCTAATCAGAGCAACCCAGTCAGGAGTCTAATTAGAGCCAACCAAACTTAGAGGAGTCTGGAAACACTCGCGGCGCACAAAAAAACTAGCCAAAATATCTGACACCAAGGTTAGCCTAACCAACAATCCAGACAACGATGGCAGAGGCCATACTAGACAAGTGTCGTATAGGCACATGCTCGGGCACAGGGGCTCACTAGATTATCTGTGCACATTGTCACAACCTATTCCATTACCAATGCATGGGATGGAAGGACGAACCACGTTACACCAATGGATTCGAATTTAGGTGTGACCAATACCATACTCGTCAGACTGCTTACTGCAACTGGCTAACTTGCACCATGCAAGGGGTAAATATGGTGCATTGTGTTATTTGTGCGCAGACTTTCCATCACATATGTATAGAATGGCCCGATGAACGCATCACCAGGTCGGGCATAATTTTCTAATGTGAAGACTGCAGGCATGCAGAAGAGTACCAACCATCGAATCCTGGCCATCACCAGAGACTGATTACAACCTGGGATAGCCATTAACTACAACGGCCAGAGTTTGGCGAAAGACCACACGAGGAAATAATTGCATTCATGCTAGAATGAGAAAAAGAACTCCGCGAGAATGACGTACCACTCAAACAGTGGGCCAGTAAGACCCATAGACAACTCAAAGGCAAGACTTTAGAATGGTGGGCAAGGCATGGAGAATTTGTTACGGAGTGGGGGCAGATATGTTCCCGCCTTGCCACGCAGTTCAAGGCAAGGATGTCATAGTGCACTTGACAACGGAAATTTACAGCTGAACCCAGGCCAGTAACGAAGAGGTCGAGATCTTTATATGCCGAAAGGTCCAGATGTATAAATGGATCTTTCCAGACGGACACAAGGAAAGCTGCATGCATCATGTTGCACGCATGTTTCTCCTGAGACTATGGAATTTATTGCAAATCTCGAAACCACAACCTGTAGACGAGCTCGTGGAGAGAGCGAAAGAGAGAGTAATTACAAGGCGCATATCTTTCTAGACAAGCTGTGTATTAGTAGAAATGCCAAACACGATAAGCCACCTGAGCGAAAAGCGAATCCCCACCTGCGCCTTTCCCACACCGCTACTCTCCTTATGTGCTGGTTCTGCCCGGGATGGCACTTCTACCAGGGCTGCTCACTCCACTGGAAACCAAGGGCCCACCCTCCTACAGAGATTAACCAAGGAAAGTGAACCACCCAAAGCTCCAGTGGAGATAAATGAGGATAAAATTCTCACCCTACTTGATTCCGCGGCGACAGGCAACTTCGTCTGAAGTGATGTGTTACCCGGAACAACACAATCAGTCCCTCAGGTCAATGGTTGTACCACTTTAACCATGGGAATATACCATTACACATAACCAGCAGAATTCGTAGTGTCCCCAGACATTGCAGAAGCTGTGTCCTGGGACAGCCATGGTTATGGCAACAGCAATGTGTGATGGACCATGGACAACAGTGAATGTATATCAAGAATAAACATAGAATTACCATCAGTTGAGAGCACAGCCCCAATGCGGCAATCCTACCTCCAATAAATCCCGACAATACACACTACAAGCTGGACAAACTTGAGTTTTATGACCTCAGGCAAACATGCGGGCATTTTTGGCCAAGGAGGTATACTACGCCAGGCGCATAGCATCCAACATGAAATCTGGTTTACCTCATACATATCCACACACAACAGATCCTACAGTGTCCGCCACGAGGCGACAATTGATTATGACATGTTTAGCACATGAAGGAGCAAGGGATTGTGGAACCAGACTCACTATATAACTTGAGAGTAATTCTAGTCCCAAAGAAGGACAGGCAGCTATAGTTTTATGTAAATTACAAAGACCTCAACGATGTAACACAACGATCGCTCCACCAGCAATCAACCCAACTCATACTCTTCAAGATATAGGGGAAGATGCAGTTTTCATTACTACTGAAATGCAGTCAGGGTAATGGCAGATCACAGTGCACCCCGACAGCCGAAAGTAAACTGCTTTCACTACTCCAGAAGGTGAAATACTTCAGTTCAAGTGATGCCAATCGGACTGGAGAATGCCCCACCACATTCCATATGCTCATGTCAGCTGAGAAACCGACTGGATTTGCACGGCAGCTTTGTTTTGCGTATTTAGACAATATCATCATATACTCCCAAATATGGGAACACTGCAGCTATCTGTAACGAATCCTGGAGAGGCTCAAGTTACATGACCTTACCTGCAAATTGTTTAAGAATCACTTTGGCAAGACGACTATTGACTTCTTAGGATGTGTAGTGACGCCAAAGGAGAATTACCCCCCAAGCTGCTTCCATAAGGGTCAAACAAGAGGCAGGAGCCCTCCAAAAAGAAGTAATTGTGTTGCTTCATCGACTTATGAAACTGGTTACGCAATGTGACAAATATCACTCTCCAGATGCTCCCTCCCTCACACCCTCCTAAAGGAGGCACATTGGCGATGAACTGTCGAGCATCGCAACACCTTTGAGAGCTGAAGGGAAGCTTTAATGCGATTACAGAGCAACACTCCCACATCAACAAGCAGCAGTGTCTCGCCATGATCTGGGCAGTATGAAAGTACCACTATCATCCGGAGGGCAGGCACTTCATACTCACTGAATTAGATTTCAAGGTACCACACTGCCCGGGTAACAGCAACACTCTACCTGAAGCACTGTCATGTCAGCCAGATCTCGACGGGAAGCCTAAGGAAGAAGAGGAGTGGGAGAAGATGATCCCTCCTCCAGCTCCTACCTGAAGCCCAGAAGAACACATACGGCAACTACAGTTAGAGCTCAGTAGAGAACAAATCACATAATCACCAGCAACAGGACCCAGAAATCCAGCATCTTTTCCAGGATCGACCCTAAAAGTTTGAACTCGGAGACGTCATCTGGTCCTGCATTGGCCTACCAGGGGCACATTGGAAAATCTGAATACCCAAGAACCTAAGGGTGAATCTCTGCCGCTACCACCACGCCCATACACATACCGGACACCCCGGCATTACAGAAATTACTACGCAACATAGGGGAAAGGTACATCTGGGATGGGATAAGCAGCGACGTCCACCAATAAGTAAGCAACTGCGAGATTTGCTGTTGTGGCAAGGTGTATCCCATACCCTAACCTACAGCGAAACCCAGAAAGCTGCATACAGCCTGGACACATCTGGCAGCTGATTTAATGGGATTCTACCTACATAGCACCAAGGGTAACAAGATCAGTTTTCCTGCTGGGTACATGCAATTCCTCTAACCAACCGGAAACACGGAATATCCTTTGTAAGTTTGAAACAGAGATACTCCCCATTAGGGGGTATCCACAGGCCATTCTCACATATGACACCCAGTTCACAAGCACCAATGGAGGACTGCTTGTAACAACTGGGGAGTGGAGACCTGGACGACTCCCCCATATCACCCACAAGACAAGCCCACTGAGAGGAGGAACTAGGAGCTGAAGAAGAGCCTCTGTCTCAGAGTAGGGGCGACCACTGGAATTGGGATAAGCATTTCCCCTCTATCCTCTTTGACCTCAGGCAAAGGGTGAACGAGGCCATCAACACCAGCCCCAACTAACTCCTCCTAGGGCAAACCTTCTGTCGCCTGGGTGACTGGCAATGGGAGTGACCACACACAGTGATGCCGCAACCCAAAGACGTTCGCCTGGCCGCCTTAACCAGGACTATGAGGACACACAATGGCCAAGTCCAGTACATAAACTGCAAGTATACATAACTCCGCACAGGCGTGTGAAGTTTCAACATGGGCGAGAATTTGCTCCTATGCAGTCTCCCCTTAGTAAGGCCAGACGTCAATTCAGCGCAGGTCTCGCTGAAAAGTGGGAAGAATCATATCACGTTGTGAAAAAGCAGGACAATGTGTATTGGGCGGAAAACACCAGAGGAAGCATCCAAAATGTGACTAGAGGGCTTATGTGCCCTTGCCCTAGCGGAGCATAGGATCACTGAACAGAAACCCGGACTACGACCCTGATGAAGAGGAAAAGAGGGAGGATGACTCTCCTCAGCAAACGGCACCCAACGTTGAGCCCCTTGTCACCTGGAAGCCCGAACCTTAGCCAAATGTCGAGCGTAGAAGCTATCAACCCACACTCACCAGGGTCAAACCTCAACCAGCATTCTAAAGAAATACGTCCATCACAGGATTACCCTCAAAGCCAACCGTCTTCAACCAGGGGACATCAGCCAGACGCGGCCAATGAACTCAATGAGATTAGAGTTGTCCTGGCGGAGTTCCTTGAACAGGCAACCTCGCCGGAGACCTCCAGCTCCCAGCCCCATCTCCGAGAGAGGACCAAGCCGACGAGGCAGAGGACCCCCAAGAGCCTCTACCTCAAGTCAACTGATCAGACTGCTCGCACAAAGGACTATGTAGTCGACACCCTGGCCTCAATGTCTGAAGATGCCGAGGTCGACACCCACACATCGTCTACTGTACCGGAGGACCTGCCCAGCTGTGCTGAGGAGGTAGAGAAGCCTCAACCTCAGATGGCCATCCAGATCCCAGATCCAGCCTTCCACACTGGAGGATGAGCCCAGCAGCCGGGCCATCGAGGTAGAGGATCCTCCAAGAGCCTCTGTCTCTGACGACAACCCAGACTGCACTAGGCTTGGAGGAGAGATGAAAGGATTGGAAAAGGGGGGGGGGGGGGCGAGAGAAAGAGTCGAACAACAAGCAGAAGAGGTAGAGGAGCATGAAGAACCTCTACCTCTGCTGGCCACCCAGGTCAAGACACCAGGAGGTGCCGAGGCCGATTCTCAGACACAGCTGCTAGCACGGGAAAATGAGCCCAGCAGCCACACCAGAGAGGTCGCGGAACTCCAAGAGCATCGACCTCAGTCGGCCACCTAGGCAGCGAAGTCGGTCCAGCCTCCTGTACGCGAGGATGTGCCAAGCCATGCACACAAGGCAAAGGAGACACAAGAGCCCCTGCCTCAGATGTCTAGACCGTGCCAGCCCAGGAAGGCGTGGTCGAACCTCAGACAGTGATGCCGGACGTCACCGAGGCCTACTGCACTTCACCTCCTGTATTGGAGGATGTGCAGCACCACACAATTAAGACGGAGGAGTCCCAAGAGCCTCTGTCTCTGACAGCCACTCTACACATGGTAACGTGACTTGAGAAAGCAAAACCATGGCAATATGTTACATAAAATAGCATCAATGAATCTGCACTTGCAGCACAGCGGCAGACGTGCAAACCATGTAAGATATCTTTCTTTTGTACAGCAGAGAAATTATTTTCTTATGTATGACTTGAAAATTGTTATTGATAAAGTGCAGTGAATAGGGATTTCTTAGTTTAGCGTTCCCTTTTTCTAACTTCCGGGCATATTTATTAGTGTTACATTAATAGATAATCCATTTGTAACTTTCATGAAAAAATATTCAAGGGTAAATTTGCCAGTATTGTTGGCAACGTTGCATCGCAAATCAATACCTCCGAAATATGGCACAGCTGTTGTCGCTGCTCTTCGTTACCAACACATAGCTGTCATCATAAACAGCGCAATAGAGTTTGCTGAACATCTAATAAAATTCTACGGAGAGAGAGAGAGAGAGAGAGAGAGAGAGAGAGAGAGACACTCTCTCTCTCTCCTCTCTCTCTCTCTCTCTCTCTCTCTCTCTCTCTCTCTCTCTCTCTCTCTCTCTCTCTGTAGTTTCACATTTTTTCAGTTTCTTTTTTTGTTTTTTGTATTCTCAAAATAGACTTTGTGTGTTCCGAGACGTCTATTGTTATTATTTATTTATTTTGTGTTACAAAGTATTAGATTGCGACTAAATTACCAACAGGTTATTTCCGAAGTAGTTAATTACACAGAAAGAACTGAATGCAGGGCAGTGAGATGTAACTGAAAACAATGTGTGTCGAAAATTTATTTTATTTGCGTTGTGCATGTGTACATAATGTACTGTATAGCGACCTCGTATGCCTTGGTGAGTACAGTTGATACTTATACTTTTTGTTAATCGTTGTTTAATGATAAGAAATTTTTGTTTGATCAATGCGGTAAAAATTGAATTTTGAGTGCGGTAAAAATTGAATTTTGAGTTCTGCAAAAACTGACTGTTTTTAGCATTATTTAACTAAGAATTTTGTCAGGCCCACAGAAAATGCTCACTGGACACTGCCTTTCGGTTCAAGTGGGTTCTATGGTTCGACAGTAGTAATTTTGGTAAATTATGAGTAGTTGTGTTTGTTGTACATATTTTAGTAGACAAAGGCCGAGCTAGGTGACGGAAGTACTACAGATGCCCCCCCCCCCCCACTTAGAAATTATCACACATAAAATTACCAGCCATGGGACGCATAGGAAGTCTACAAGGCAAAACCTCTTTTCCACACCCTGTGCGCCACGCAGGTAACAGCTAGAAGTGACACATTCCTCATGAGTGAGATTGTAAATACAGAAGTAACTATTTTTTTTTGTGACCGCATGTAACCGAACTCTCACAGGAAAAATCTGTAAACGATGCATGTATATAAACAACCACAACCCTCAGCTGAGTCTGTGAGCGAGCACCAAATAATAAACGAAGAAATGCATTCTCACACACACCACACCGGACCCTAAGTGACACAGTTTCTCTTTTGGGAGCAATAACCCATCAACCGGTCACTCGCCCAGCAAGCCAGCCCGCCAGCACTAGACACGAGAAAGCGCTACACTCCAGCAAGCCAGCCTGCTAGCATTAGAAAGAGACAGTGCTACGCCATGAAGCTGCTAAGTGACAACACTGGCGGCTAATAAGACATGCCCAGCGTGCCACAACCCAGAGAGCTTGCACAGAAGAGGGAATGCTAGATACTGAACCAGCTTTTTGTGCGGTGACAGTTCTACATCACTCCAAGAGAGAAAATATTTTTCTCCGTCCAGATGAGTATACGTCGCCAACAAAGAGAGAGGAGGGAGGAGGGGGAGTGAAGGGATTTACGTGTGATGCACATTCTGACTATACGACACACAACTTCGCCTCATCTAAAAGTCCCATCATGTCACCCCTGGTGGGGTTGGAACAGAACTATTAGCTACTACAGTGCCTACAAGATACGCCTCTTGTCGCGGGGGCTAGTACAGACACGTCAGCTTTTAATGTTCACCCAAAGTAAGACGTCATGTAAACCTCCCTGAAGTGTGATTGTACTACTGGCAGAGCAGCCGAGACTGCATCTCCTAGGTCACTTAGTTCCACAACGGACCAAGGGATCATGCTACCGGCGCTAGCACACAGCTTTGCTCACGAAGCAGATGCTTATCATCTCACCACACCCCTGCGTCTCAGGGGGCCAGCGGACAGGGAGAATATAAGTCCGCGCACAGCACAGAACCGCCAGTTGTTCTCCACAGTTCATCTCAGCAGCTCTCCCCACCACTTCTTTTGCTGGAGTTCTCTGCCGCCCTCAAAGTCCTAGCGACCTAACAGAAGTTCTTCAGATTTTTAACAATGAACCTTCCAGAAGCTCTTCCAACACTTCTTGCCTTGCCTACCCTTCTGGAAACTGCAACCGCACTGCCCCCTCTGGCAGTGTTTAACACCACTACTACCCCCTCTGGTAGTGGCCTCTGCAGGTCCTTTCTCGACAGCGGTTAGTTAGTAAGGGTGAGTTATTTTCATAGCTATAGGGCATTCACGATAAAGTGAGCACTTTTGAAGCTCTAGTTACTGCTTTCTTTCAACCAATTTATATCATTCCCCCACTAGTTAATGCAAACCCTGCCATGTGAGTAATAAACACAATAAATAAAAGCATCATACCCAACACCAAAAGACAGACACCACAACGAAACATATTTATTGGTTATTATGTCTGATGAAACAGCTTCAAAAAGTGCTCACTTTACCATGAACGGCCTTTAGTACCTAGCCGCATGGCCTCGTTCAGTTAAGGACCTGGGCACTATTCTCAGATTTGCACTGTGGGCCGTCTGGACGTATTCCCGGACAGTTCCTGAATGCTACAGGTGTGAGCTCATCTAATGGGCCTGAAAAGTATTGACTGCCATGCACTCTGTAGACGAGGCTACAAATACTGGCCAATCTGAAAGGGCAGATGGTCACGTGGCGAAGACAAAAGAATCTCGGAAATGCCACACGTTTTGCCATGTGTTTGGATTTACTGTTTGTAAAGACGGAAAACTCGGTGGGCATATACACGGCCATGTCTAGCTGATGCTTGTGTATTGTCTCTCCCACATTCAGCATTGTGTGATTGAAGTTAGGCCTCCTTCCAATAAGCACTATATATAGTTGTTTACGAAAAATCAGGCTAAATCTATTTCTATTAATATCACTAAATTGTAGAAAGTAATTGTAAATAGAATAACAAAACTTAGGCAGGTAGCTACAACGTGCCACGCTATCCATATTGTCTTTCAAATGAATGCTGAATATTTCTAAAGTAATTATGAATACATTGTGATCTTTACCTCTGTAGTTAATTCTACGGTTTTGTATGTTAAAGGCCATTCACATTAAAGTGAGCACTCTAGAAATCAACCTTTGGAAAAAAAAAAACAACAACAACAACACTGCCCGCAACTGTGTATGTGTGTCACCACACAGGCTGGGAATGAACACACCCAGTTATGGTGGCAGTGAAATGTGAAAAGTAGTTCTATGAAGTAACGCGGTATTGCAAGTGTAATGTTTAAATTTATGGTTACTTAAGCCGCTTGAAGTTAATTTGATACAATTTAACGTAATTATTGGCATAAAATTGGCATTTACTGTAACTCATAATTATATTGTGTCACGTGATCGGTGCAATGGTTAAAACCAACGGTCCGTTGTGGTTCCTTCATGCTTGTTTCTTGGCTATGCTTGTGTGGAGTGGTTGCGAGGCAAACTACAAATTTGGAAACTGGAAGTTGTTGTGTTTTAATATTTCTCAATTATTTTTCAGCTTATCTGCAATCAGCATTGTTTTCCTATAGTTGTATACTATTTAATTGTGTTGTAGTGATTTTGTGTATAGTTATGAGTTCCAGCAAACTACGTACAAATATTCAGCATCAGGAGGACATAATAAATCTCACCGAAAGTATTTATTGCTTAATTCGTTGAGGAGATATGAAGCCGTGCAACTGAACGAGTTGCAGAAATGATGAAAATTTCAACTGCAACGGAGATAAATGTAAATGTGTTTTTATGACCTGTTTTCGCCGCTTATCCCCAGTAAAAAAAAAAAAAAAAAACCCCAGTTAGAAACGCGATATTATAAACGGAAAGTTGAATAACAAATAAAGTAAATGAACGACAGCAGAAACGCAACATTTATACATTCATGTGAGTTTGTGAAGTACATGTTATATCCTAAGTTTGACAAATAATATTGAAATTTATATGTACCTATCTACCTATGGCCATCTGTTTGACCTTTCTTTCAAATCCGTCATTATAACAAGTGCAAATTTGGCAGTCAATAATTATATTTTAATTTTACAGGTTTTACTGTGTAGTTTTGTAATGTAGGGCTAACCTCAAACTTGTGTTCATGTAGTTGTTCATCCCAAGTTACAGTGATAAATTTTTCAATTGATAACATAGTATAAGTGTCGAGACTTCCGATTGGCTGCTTATTTTAGCACAGCTATAGTAACAAGGAAAGTTAAACCAAGTGCTTATTGCTATGCACAGTAACATGCCTGTAAGTTACTACTTTTTAATTTGACCTTTACATTATCATTTTGCTCTCATTTGTGGATATGTATTGGTTTTACATTAATAATAAGACATTTCTTTCAGCTTTGTGTGTGCACGCATGAACCATTTTTGTAAGTATAGTAATTGTCTTTAAATACTTTTCTCATTTAAGTTTTCAGTTTTGCTGCAGTCATTGCAATGACGGAACCACAACAATTATGAGAGTCCATGCACTTTACCTGTAAAATTGGTCTCTAGAGGTCTGTGTGGGATTGACAAAAAAGTAATGTCGCACCGATTCGGGCCACAAGAGACACCGGAAATGTGGCCATCACAGAATCTGCATTTCACTTAGCTATAAATAATATACATTATTTTAGAATTATTTTGTACAAATGAAGGTCATGCCAGAAATACCCTTCTTTTACCACTTCAATTCACAGTATAAATGTTATTTTCTTGAGGGTCTCGGAAGGGTACGAACACAGAGTAACAATGTCGAAAAAAACTATGATATGTTTATATTCTTAGTGTAAATAATTTTTATTTTATATAGACGTTATATGCCTATGTTGAAATATATTTATATCCATTAATAAAGGTGCATATAAAACTGTCTTTAAAATGTACATATACATGCACATATTTTATATATTTCTCTTTTTTTTTTTTTTTTTACATAATTTTATATACTGCCATGTTTGCGCCATCACGTTAAGTTTATTAGCACCATCTACTTCTGTGCAGTGGTGTACTCTTTGCTTGGCTTAGATCCCCCAGTCTTTTCTTGCCTCCCTGCCGTCCCCTTTCCCTTTCGTGCATCATTTTTTTATTTAAGTCCTTGCACGGCCTCGCTCTGTCTACTTTATATGCTTCAGACATCTGCTACGTTGAGCTGCTACCTTATGCCTGCAGGATGTATGTTTTTTTCCTTATGGCTTGGTTGCACCTAACTTCAGTCAGCTCAGGCCAAACACAGTTACCATGTTTTAGAGCTGACATTTTACTTGTCACGCTACAGAGCGATGGGGCACTTAGAAAACGGTGAGTCATGGGAAACGTTAAATTTGTGGTAAAGTTTTTAAATGTTTGGTAATTTGTGTGACAAGTGGTGTCGTACCTTGGTTGTACAGTAGCGCTAGTCTTTTTCAAAATCTGGATTTGGCCCTTCAAAATTATTTTTCGGCTTAACTAATGTGTGTCCTTTTTAACGTGTCATGTTGGTCCTTGTTCACCACCAAAGTTTAATGTTTGCTTTTTCACAGTTTCCATGACTTCATCGCGAGTGTGTTCATTTTTCAATTGTTTGCTGTGTAAAGTTTTTGTCTAGCGGAACTGTAAGATGACCCAAACCATTATATATGTTATGTGTATTATATATATATATATATATATATATATATATATATATATATATATACACACACACACACACACACACACACACATGCATAGATATATTATGTATATAAAATGCGTTATATACATTATATATGTTACATGTTTTATATATAATATACGTGTTACATTTATCAGTCCTAAAACGTAAACATTGAGTTTATTAACATGTGGCAATCACATGGCAGTCACATGGCAATGTTTGTTTACATGTAGTGGAAGAATACATAATGGGCAAAAAGTAGAATTTTAGCAGGGCTTTCAAAAGTGCTCACTTTATCGTGAACGGTTATCGTGAACAGCCTATAACCACCAGTTCAAACATTCTCAAGGAATATATTCTTTATTAAAAAATAATTGCAGCATGACAAAACTGTTAACTGAGCACTTTTGAAGTCAAACATTGAAAAATGTCCTCTTGCATATATTTTAACGGAAACACTTACAGGTACTGTACAGTTGGTGACGATAGAGTCACAGTACTTATTTCAGTGTTTTAAAGTTGAATTACTACTTTTACTTATCATAATGTGCATCATGCTGAAAAACACGTACTATAATTTTGATAAAGTACACATTTACTGCTGTAAATTGTAAGTATACATCTATATATTTACATTCATATGAATATTTATTAATTTCATTTGCCATAGCTACCCCAAGCTACTACCCCTCACAACCATAATTCGTGGATGCAGGTTATGCCATGCTTTCGAAAAAAAAAAGGATGTCCATTTATAGAATTTTTTTCTTGTACACCTATCACAAATTTCCTTTATCTTCATAGCAATTCTTAAGTTTATTTATTTTTTTCAAATGAATGGTGAATTTTTCGATACACTGCTGTTTGTCGGTAATCTATAAAGCTGGGTTTTATTTTGTTAAAAAGAAATGAAACACGAGATTAAAACAAGGAAGTAAAGAAAACTTGACAGAGTTCTATCACGATAGTCCATTAAATTGATTAACTCATGGCCAGGAAGCCCAATGCTATTAGTTTGGCAAGGGACAGTTTCCGTCCATAGTTACGCTGGTGTCAGGATGTGGTCAAATTTATGCTGGTGCTTATGGAGAAAACTTAGTTCTTCGGCAATATTCGCTTTTGCACCCTACATTTTAGCTCTAAATTGGACATCTCGACGCGGCCGGATGAACTCAACAGGATTGGAGTTGTCCTGGCAGAGTCCATTGAACAGGCAACCTTGCGGAGACCTCCAGCTCTTAGCCCCATCCCCGAGAGAGGTGAACCACACCCAAGCTGATGAGGCAGAAGACCCCCAAGAGCTTCTGCCTCAGTCAACTGACCAGACCGCTCACGCAAAGGACTACGGATGTCGACCCCGGCATCCTCCAACGTCACTAAGCACAACACATTCTACGGGCACGTTGGAATAACAACAGTCAACATGGCCGGTCACATTAACGTGAAAATTAATGTGTGCGAAGAGACTATTCCATTTGTACGGCAGCTTTATTATTTTAAGTTTGTATTTATAGTTTGATATAAGGAAGTTTATTAATTTATTTATCTGTAACTTGAAATATTTCTTTGGAAGTAGTGTTTCGCATGTATCGTCTTTGCTGCATGCAAAATGTAAGCAGTTTGTAAACAATAATTGCAAAAATATTTTTCGTTTTAGAGGTGACGTGTGATTTTTTTTGGGCTTCACAAAGATAATTTTTCGAATGAAAAGACAATTTACATCACGAATTGGCAGCTAGCATGCTTCCGCATCTGTAATAGTGCAAATAAGATGTACCGTTATAGCGAGATGTCACTGTACCAGGTTCGGTCCTCGCCACAAGAGTATCACCTCTGTTTCTGAATTAAACCGATTTTAATTCCCAGTATGTAAAAATATCCCGTTATATATCCGATTGCGTGAAAATGAGAAGAAAATCTGACAGCGCCACATAAGTATAGGCGCTCAGCCTGCAATCAGTTGCCCGGCCTAGACAGCATTTCCTGCTATCGCTTACTCAGCCGCCAAAGCACTGCCCTACAAGTGATAACTCGCCCGTCACAGCTCCGCATGACAGCCTCAAACCAAATAGTCACTGGAAAATTAATGTTTTCAACTAACAAAACCTGCATGGTGAGAGACTTGCTCAAAACCAGCAAATATCCAAGAAAACTTTATCAAAATGGATTAAAAATACGTTTGTTATAATACAGCGATAAAATGCAGTAGTAGTTGGGTCCCAATCTTTAATTGGTATGCCACAGTATGGGGAAAAATGACGAAAATATGTTAAAATTTGCCTTTCAGTGAATTGCATTCAAAAAGCTTTAAAGTCAGCACATGAAAATTTATCACAAACTTTTTAATAAAACCAGTTTTAAAATGCAATATATACATACACAGTACATTGAATTTATTGCTACTCCTGCATGACATGATAAATAATTGGTTAACATACAACAAATTTTCTTCATTTTATTGTTTCTTTTTAAATAAGTTTTATTTTGTAACAGCTTTAAATACTTGCACACAACTCTAGTATCAGATAAATTCTATTGATATTGTCAGAAAAGCTGTGATTTGCGACTGAAATTTGGGAATTAATAAAATAACAAACATGTTCAAAACTACAATCTTATCATAGACCACATTGTTCTGTTGCCTTTGTGATTTTTAGACCGCCATACAACTTCTGGTTTAGTTTCTGAAGAAATTTTTTTTCTTTTTGCTATGACTATCTGCCGGGACTTTGCACGTTTCATAATTACTGCCAACTATACTGGGAACAATAAAAAAATAACTAGCAGACGGTAAAAAAGAACAGACTTGCAGGAACGCACATGCCGTAATATACAGACCGTTAGTCACTTTATTTCATTCATAGTGCCAGCCATGCGCTTGCCGAGTACGATAATACGGCAGCTGAGTCAATACTCCCGTGCAATAGTCCACGCACTGACCTTGGCTAGATACTGCCAGAGCGGCATTAACATGGTTTCGACAGTGTGGCATGATACCACGGCAGCCGGTTAAAACAACACATGCAATTCCCCCTTTGCGTTATGCAGATTTGCGCTAATTTAATTCGTGCTATGCGAGTCGGAGGTGTACAGTAAAATAAATAACAGAACAGCTCAATAAGGTAGGGCTACCAAGGCATCTTACTTCTTGAAGTACTGTATCAAAATCAAAAATCCAAATAAAATAGCATATGTCGAAATCCAAAATCATAATCAATATATCAAAGCAGAAATCCAAGTTGTTTGAAACCAAACACAGTTGACAACACAATGACCATTAACAACTACGGAAAAGCAGAACTGGTTTATGAAAATGGGGTCAAGGTAGAAAGAGTGGGATTCTACTGATGAACAATGCGCTTGGCTTGATGAAGAGGAAGGGGGGAGGGGTTAGGTTTCAAGGTGGACGAATGTGACATGAGAGCGGCACAAGGTACTTAGGGAAACGAGGAGGCGGGGCGAGGGAGTTGAGTTACAGCAGACAGATAAAAGTGCACTTCACACGGTCAAGAGTCCCGCCGCAAGCCTGCTTCACACGATCTTGCCGTAAATTTTGCAACTTGTAAAATTACAATTTTTCATGGAATATTTTTGCTATTTTTTGAGAGTTCCTCGAAAAGACCTCGTTATAACCATGTTCTCGCAGTTACGTGCTCGCTACAACAGGATTCTGCAGTATTTTTGTACGTCGAAAACACATGACTGCCACCTGTACTGTACACCTGGTGTAAGGTAGAGATCCAACCACTAGAAACTCAATCTGAGAGTCATCAGATCGCTAGTCCAGTTGATCCACTATGCCCACCGCACTGTACTGTCGCCGGAGTGAGTGACATACTGAGTCTGGAGATCTGCCCACACTTGGACCCACACCAACCCTCTAAAAACCACCACACCTCGTGTCGCTAGTTAAAGGAGCACCGGGTATGACTCTGGTCTGTTTCGTTGCGGCTTTAGCATTATACATAGCCAAGGAACTTTGTGGCCTGTTCTTTTGTGAGGCTGTCTGATGTGCCTCCCTTATGACATACACCCAACGAAGAGGTACCATGTGGCACGACAGAAAGGCAACTACAACTGACACCAACGGGAGCTGCAACCCAGTTGCAAATACTTTTTGCAATGTAACCAACCCCACGGAACAAGCTTAAGCCGCCCACCAGCAGGAGAGGTCCCACCTCTTAGTTCCCTCCCTTACTTTATTCCAACCTCCCATCAAGACAGTTGGCACACATCACTAGTAGTCACTGACATCTATCAGGGACGTGACGTACCGCTGGGACTTGCCAACTTCTGGTTCCAGTGCAGCCGGGCCAGCAGCCCTCCATAGGCCCAACTCAACTCCAGCTCCCGTTCACAGCCACCACACCAGCTGCAGGCCAAGGAAATACCCTGGGCCCCATGAAGCATAGGTAAACCAGTGGCAGTTTGCCAGCCTATTCGCCAGACCATTGAAAACCCAAATGACTTTACACCTTGCAGCCAGGCCACGCGTCCAACCTTGTGCACCGGCTGGGACCCAATCAGTTGACAATAAGAGGCGTAAATTTAACTCCACCATGCCTCTGAACTGTACAATAAAACTTTGTCAGGCCATGACATCCCCTCTCAGCCAAAGGCTGTCACGCATTAGCATGTTGTGGTCAATTTCAATAATTTTAGTTCGACCCATGACAGCCGTATTGGATTACCACAAAAAACCTTGTTACGTGATGGCCTTAGGCTGTGAGGTGACCGCGAGGGTCAATTTACAGTTTTAATTGTCTCGCCAGTCACACGAGAATTATATCAAATTTAGTGCTTGGGGACCGGCACACAGTCCATGTATAGAGTAGCGTGGGTGGCCTGCCTACTTGGCACAAAGTCCGGTAACACTGTCACAGACTGGCGGAAGGACCGGCACACTGCCACGGGTTTACTTGTCTAGACATTGGCCCGGGGTGGCTGCTGACCCAGCTGCGGTGACGGCAGATTGCTACTGCTGCTGCTGGCTCCAGAACATGATGCACCAGTGATGCTGGTAGTAGCCTGGAGTGGGCTGTGGCTGTAAGTTGTCTGGTAGCCCCCGAACCAGGGGTTGGCGATTCCGTATGGGATGTCCTCACTCAGGTAGGTGGCTGCGACTACTGAATGAGGGTTCCCTGTTGTCTTGATGGGAGCTGGGAAATGAGGCCTCTCCAACTGGCAGGCAGCAAGAGCTCGTTCTCGTGGGGTTAGGCTGCTAAGTGCAGTTATGAAGGGGTTGCAAATCTACTTAGTCTGGAGTGAGTAGCTGCCATTCTCACTTTCCGTCGAATACCCTTCCACTAAAAACAGGACATTAAGAAAAAGGAACTACTACTGGCCTCGACAAGATGAAGCAGGTGGCGAAGTCCCGGTTAGTGTGTATGGCCAGGTCGAAGCCGAACAGGCAAGAGTCATACCCTGTGCTTCTTCGTCTGGCACTGTTAAGCGCGGTGGATACAGAACGTTGAGTTTCCTTAAGCTGCCCTTTGACAACACTTGGATGTGATATCCAAAAGGGGTCAGTTATCCAGAACCAAACTCTTACTCCCTCAGGCACAGTACAGTGTGATGGATAGAGTATAAGCTGTTCTGGCTAGCTAGCTGTCTTAGGCAGGTCCTGTTAATGGTTGGGTCTCTACATACTCTACACTGGGGCAAAGCATGGGCGGCCGTCAAATAGGTGTGTGGTGCGAATATGATTGTTTCCTCCTGAATCACTCTTAAGGACTCATTACATAGGGCTAACACAATAACTTAATGAAGTAGGTATTCAAAAATAAATGCAAAAAATGTTTACATTCCAAGTAGAATACACAGTGGACCGTATCTGCGGGCAGCGTACTGACTTATACTCCTTGTCCACTGGCTCTTTATGAAAAGGGGTGCAAGGGGTGGCCAGCGCTGCACCACTAGCTGTCTGCTGGAGTAGTTTGCCAGCCTGACACATGCATATTGCTGCTGTCCTCGACCTTTTCGCACTGTTCGGCTTGAAGAAGTGATATGTCAGTACATGAACGACAAACCCTTCACTATTACACACTTCATAACGCGCCAAATTGGCGTTTCCGATTCAACAGTGTGTGATTTACTGTGTTTAGATCGCCACCATCCCTACCATTGGCATAAAAAATTTGGGCATTTAATTTGCGAACATTCTGTACATAGATGTGTTCGTGTGTGGTGTATAGGGCATGATGACATGCGTGCATTAGTATTACTTATAATGGGCAATACCCGTAGACACCCAGCTCGGCCTAGTTTACTAGCATTTTACCGATATCGTTTATTTTTATTAGGTAAACATTTATTTAATGATGCACAAAGACCTACACCATAGCAGCGTGAGCTTACATATATTGCTGATGTTGCTACACAGTTGTGCACACTTTACATGGATTAGTTTATACGCATTTATATATTTCGATTCTCATTATATTAACTACACAATAATTCTGTGATGTAGGATGACGTATGTATATGTTGGTTACCTCAGGACTCGGACCTAGTAGTTCGGCAATACACACATTTGCTGCTATGTAATTCGGTGACAAATCCTAGTGTTTTAAGAACCGAAGGAAGACTTAATGCCTTATTTAAATACTGTTTTATGTACATACATAAGTCTCATATTTATAATTATGTATGTCTTTCGTGTACATTCAAGTAGGAGCCTGTCTGCTACAAGTATACGTGCCTCATGTTAGCAGTTTGGGGCGTACTACTGTCTGTCTGCCTCCCACTCCTTCTAGCGTATCGTCTTCCCCTTGCAGCATGCCTTCTCTCCCTCACTCCAATAGCCTCCCCCTCGTGATGTTGCTCAGAGGAACAGAGCTAAAATTAGCTCAGAGCACTGTGTTTAAGCTTTTTTTTTTTGCAACAAGGGATTGACCCGTATTTTCATTGAGAGTATAATCTCTCTCAGAAGACTTAAAAATATTACAATAAATTAATATAATGTTAAAACATATTATTATTTTACCCCTAAAAAAGATGCCATTTTTGAATTTTTTTGGAGATCAAATTCATTTACCGTTAAGTCAAATACGTATGATGTTACAAGCATGTAGATTTTGCAAGTATATTCAATAGAACCATCTGAACATATCCATCAAAATTTATTATATTACATTTAATATAATGTGGAATTTTGCAGCTAAAACAATAAAAAATTATACCCGTAAAATTTGAATACAATTTTAGCATATAGGGGTCAGGCTTGGGCCACAATCACCCCCAAATTCAAACAACTGTTCCTTCAATGTACCAATCATTTTCCTGGGAATCATGGATGTTCATAATTTTGAGTTATAACTCAATGCTTTTTTTGCAATACGAACAGAAGTACCTCTTGGGGTATCATAAAAAATTCTCTTGTAATGCAATTGTTGGATTTTTTTAATGTTAAAAATTGTCAGTACTGATTTCACTAGAGAAGCAATATTAAAAATCCAATCCCAGGTTCCACAGCACTGTAAAATTGAGGGTCTATTGTATGTTTAGAATCATATAGCAAAAATACATGAAACAAACTGTTGAAACAAAAAGTTCTACAGTTCTCGAAAGTGACTTACCAGCTGCGTGGATTGAGCTGCACCTTGATACGCATTGAACTTGTGATGCTGAGGCTGTGGCGGCGGCTGTTGCTGTGTTGGACTCTGCTGCTGTGGCTGCTGTTTCCCACTGCGAGATTTCGGGGAGGGAATTTGTGCTGCCAGTAACAGTTACAACAAAATGCAAATGAGCCGTAACAACCTTAAAAAACACAACTACTTTATAACGTATAAACATATGCACAGATGTTATGAACTTAGGAAAACCTCACATTGCATACTGAAATGTATGGCAGAAAAAAAATTTGTTAGCAATGTTTAGTTGTAAAAATTCAAAATTATACTACAAAACTAATATTGAAACTTTTTAAATTGTTTGTACATAGGTTTGGTTAAAAATATTTTCCAACCACTAAGTATGAACGTACACAATAAATACTAATAGCTTTACCAACTTTGTTAGAAATGGTAGACTTCTATTCAACACAATTAGTAATAAAAATATGCACAAAATGTATAAAACTATTCTTTTCACTGTATAATTTATTCATTGAATTTTTTAACATACACTTTCCTCAATTACAGAGAATTATGCATGACCATTAAGTTTGTATGCATTTTTTTTTGGCATTTTATTGTGAATGTATAATTATTAGAATACGAAGGCAACTTTGTCCAGAAAGAGTATAAATTACAGTGGAACCCTGCTATAACATCCCCTGTAACATTTTCCTACTTAATAAGCTGCCTTCTCTTGACCCACAAAAAATGGTTTTCAATGTAAATTACACTCTTATAAAGTTTTCCCTTCTATAAGACTGACATTTCTTAGGGCCCTGGAGAGATGTTATAACAGGGATCTACTGTATATTGTTAACCAAAGGACACAGAAAATTCAGAATATTTTGTATTTTCTGAGCTGTTCAATTAAACAAAAAATCAAGTCCCATAATCTACAAACTCAAGCCAAACTAAGGATGAATCAATTCTGGTTGTCAGGTCTACCAGTTCTTAGCCTGAGAACCAAAATTAAATACTCTATTCCTCCACTAATATATATTATGTAGATTTTACTTGCTAAAAAATAGCACGCATCACAAACACAACTTTGCCTATAAAAACAGGCATGTGTTTCCATCACTGCCATCTGTGGATTAAAAGAAACTACCACAGATGTACTCTTTATATGGGTAAATTTATATTGTGAAATTTCTGAATTGGTAATTTTATAATGTTGTGTTGGTACTGGTATAAGGAAGAAAAGAAAGAAAAGAAACTGTAATATAAATAATATGGCAGGAATGTCCTGACGCTTGTCGCTTTCCTGTATAATAATATCAATACGACTCACCTGACTCAAGTATGTATAATTCACCCATGGGAGAGTCAAACCTGGCAAAATATTACACAACTGTCTTGGATCACCACAACCATGGATGGTGGTTCCAAACATATGGAAAATAAGGTTGCGCAAGCCAGCGAGCACGCCCCCTCCACACAGAGAGCCAACAAGCTGTCAACTGCCTCGGGGCTAAACCGAGCGCCGCCAATTATGCACGAAGTCAAGCGGCCCGGCAGAGGGTAGTTACCCCCTACCCAGCCACACATGAGAGGACGCCATGAGACGGCATCACACCTCCCACTGCAGCCCAGCACTGCACCTGTCCTTCGGACTATAAAAGTCAGTACGTTACCGGGCTTGCGAGTTATTCTTCCTTATTCAGTAGATCACTCCTTCACTTCGTGTGCTAGGGCCTTCAACTGCTCAAGAGGCTTCTGCAGCCACCAGAGGCTTCATTGTCGATGACCATCTGCAGCTACCAGAAGCTACCATTGTCCACAACCACAACGATCTACCAGAAGCTATTCGTCTTTTCTTCTTCTTCATTACCACACCACACCTTCTGCTGCTCCACCTCCTGGAACAGTAGTCACCTCTACTTGCTAGTAGAGGCAACTACACGCACTACTCTTAAAGTAGTGGCACCCTTTTTCTATTGTATCTTCTAGATGCCCCTTGAATAGTGTAGCTGCGGCTGAGTTGTTATCATAGCAGTCGATCGCTACTAGTTATCTTGGGTAGTTTAGGAACAGGTCACTTACAGTTGTCTAGCATAGGTTACTTCCATACTGTAACAACCTGCCTACCTAACACTATGACTACTTCTATAGTCCATTCTCGCTTTCTCCGGCCTTTTGAAACTGAACCTTTGAAAAATCACCCTACGCATTTTATGTCAACTTGTTTTTCCAATAACTTGTATTCCACATATATTTAACACTGTGATTAACTTTAGAGTACTGTATTATTGAATAAATGAAACTATACTTTAGTATCTTCTATAACTTGTAATATTTATTTTGTATTAAATATGAATTAACAACAGCGAGAGCAGCAACGTGTTGGCAACGACTGGTGAGAAATAGTTCACAGTAAAAATATTATTTTAACCTAGTTTTATAGAAACCATTTGTAAATTAAACTGGTGCCTATTAAAATATTTAGGTAGACCCGATGGCAACATATCATTTTTACAGTTTAAAATAACAGAGGAAAATATTGTGAATAGGCCGTAATGGTACGGTGTTGTTTTATCAAGCGAGAAAGCATCTGAAAAACTGTCTGCTGGGCGAGGCTTGTCAGTTTCTCTCTCTATCTTCGTCTCTTTCAAACTCGGGAAGTAATGAAACGTAAATTATTCCTACTTCGAAAAATACTTCAAATTACCATATCACGTTTGTAGATTTTTTTTAAAACCTACCTAGGCAAGTTACGATGTTGTGAAAAATCTGTGTTTCCACGGCAGTAATAAATATACTGTGACGTGTGTTTCGTTAATTATTGCGTCTGTGAAATGGTGTGCCTTTGTGCACCGTGGTCGATACGCTGGCCCTGTGTGCGAGCATGGTTTAAAATATTTGATTAGCACTATTTATACATTTTAACTTTGAACTGTTTTTATGACAAAGATAATTATTTACACCCATCGTCTGTTTATTTAACACAACATTGCACCTTTGCCCTAAGGGGTTTGAAACACAATCATGTAACGTAATTTGCCACACTCTGAGAAGAAAAATACTAAGTTCAGCCCGATATATTTAAATAAACCTAACAAACAGTAAGTAGCAATACATAGAAATATGAGCGGAATAAAAGTTATCGTAGGCTTATTTGAGTGCAGTTCACCGCTATCTTTTAAAGTTTGAATGACAAAAATGAGAAACACGAGTTGCATGCTGTGAATTCAATGTGCCTTTTTTGTTTGACTGGTTGTTCATTCATTTTAATATTCATTCCAACTGAGGTTGTCCTTTTAAAAAAATGACCCAACATCAATAACAAAAGGATAATTAGTACAACCCGTTTACCACGCAGTTGTAACAGTGTTAAACACAGTCGTGCCAAAATACTAACGTGCATTATATGTATTGAGCTATGTTGTAGGAAAACAAATATATTAATGTAAAATAACCGTAAGAACTGTTCTCAATTCAGGCATTTTTAAAACGTCATTAAGTTGACTTAAATAATGTTAGAGGCCTAAACTGTGAATATTTGTACAGAATGGTTTTTGGAATACGACAGAATTCTTCGAAAAGCTGTAAACCTGTAAACAACACACTTGACAGGTATAAAAGTAGAAGTCACATTTCAATGTTTATTTTTAGGTGTAGCGAAATTATACTAACATATGTACACACACAATGGAATGTAAACATTGATTTTGACAGTCGCTACATGGCAGTCACATGGCAATGTTTGTTTACATTTGGCGGAAGGATATGAAATGGGCCTGCAAGTAGATATTTAGCAGGGCTCCGAGAAAGTTGCTTCCAATGGGGAATGGACTATATATTCATGTCTGTTTATCACAATGTTGTACCTTCGCACTAGGTGTTTGAAACACAGTTGTGTAACGGGCTTACGTTTCTGCAATTTGAATGTCTGCCAAAATCCCAACGAAATTCTAGGCCCACATAGATAAATTTAAATAAATAATAAAATAAACCTACAAACGAGTAAGTACGGTACCAATGCATGTTAATATTAGCGGAATAAATGTTATGGTAGGCCTAAGTGTTTGCATGTTCACCACTATCTTTTACGTTTGTCGATGCTACGTAGTACAATAAATAAGCGACACGAGTTGCGTGCTTGAATTTACTGTGTAATTTCGTTAGACTGGCTGTCCCTTCGTTTTAGTTTTTATTCCAAACACATAAAAACAAAAGGTTAAATACTACTGTTGTTTCCGCCACAGTTGTAGCAAACACAACCGTGGCAAAATATTGTGTATTATGTGTAACATCCTATATCGTGTGTAACAAATAGTTATAAAGCTGACCTAAATATTGTTATAGGCCTAAATAGTAAACATTCGTAGGAAATGGTTTCTGCAATATGACAATTTTTTGAACAGCTGTAAACAGCAACCAACGTATTTGACAGTTATAAAAGTAGAAGTCACATGGCAGTGTTTATATTTACGTGTAGCGGAAGGATATGTAATCAGTAACCAAAAGTAGAAATTTGGTAGGGCTTCAGAAAAGGCAGAAGTTATTGTGAATAAACTATATAATTATACTGTTCACTCTTACTACTCTCTCCTAGTCACAATATCTCCAGTTAGGTAGAGGTACACATGGGGGTATCGAATACTAATAGCTAATCAATGAAAGAGGGGAAGTCAACCACACATATTTATTACAATACTTTAAGTGGATATAAAACAATACATTAACTCTATACAACAACACTACTCTCCTTACAACACTGACTTTACTTTACCCTGGTTTGACAGATAATTATAAAAACATAAATGAATACAGTTATACAAGGAACATTGAGAAGACTATACTGACATACGGACATAAACAGGAAGGTAAGTTAACTATAAGAATATATGATTACGATTATACAAAGACTCTAGCCTTGCTACACTTATAAAGTTTTATGAGTTTGTGAGAAAGGGCATGCCACCCTACTGCTTGCCGAGGTTATGCTCACCAATGATTCAGCTGTGACGATCTTAGACAGGCCGGAGCTTCCCGTACCCTCGACATCTACAATCAATGTTCGCTCCTGCACAGACATGGACACACTTCCACGCTGGCTGCCACTTGGCGAGGGGGGGAACGCACTCAAAGTTTATATCTCTTCCTGGAGTAGGTCGATAGAGAATGTTGTTAAAATGGGCCCCGGAAAGGAATCTATAGTCCGTCCAAGTTTAATTTATCATGTACGGATCCCCAACACTCGCTACAATACTCATTCTCTGCTTGGTTAGGAGGGAGCACGCGTCACTTGTATTTATTACGCTTAATAAATACAGTTTGTTCCTTTCCCGACAAGTATCTGTTTTAGAGGTATTTCTGTTGACCACTAGGAGCATATTATAATGTACACTGTCGACGAAACCGGGTTTTGATATTAGTACGCACCATAGAGTAGGACTGCGAATTCCCTTCAGGAATCTCTACGTCTGAGACTCTCACCATTCGACGGCCACCCCTTCTAGACAGCTGGGGATAGAACGGTAGAGCCCTGACCACTATAAACTCATCTGACATGGCTGAGACAGGCTCCATGAGTTGTATCCTACCAGAGCGCTTACGTGCCGGCCAGGATATTTGCTTGAAACTGACTGCCTACCCTGATGCGACCTACACCCAATCACAGTAGGAAGGAGGCCCACACGGTTCAACAATCTAGGTCCGAGCACCACGGCAGGGCCTAATTAGAACACAGAACTCATGTCATCGACTACAATTGGAAGTACACTAAGATAGGGAACTGTTTTGTGTCGACAACGATCAGTAGATATCTTAAGTGTCAATCCAATCTCTATGCCTTTTGGTAGGAGACAAGACTCAAAGAGGAAGGAAAAAAAGGTGGCTTATATCGCCGCCAAGTAACAAGAAAGAGTGTGTACTAGCCCCACCTACTCCAAGTAGGCAAGCTGAGCGCGAGTGTGTCTCACCCGTCTCCTGAAGATGCCTTCCTCTCCAGTATTTGAATACATTTAATTCCCGGAGCACACGCACATTACTATGGAATGTCACCCAGTAGTACAAGGTCTTATACAAGATACTAAGGTAAGGCATGGATCAACCAACCACAGATTCTGGAGTAAGGAGCGTGGAATCAACGATACTGTGTTAGTCGCCACAGTATCACGGTCCGACAACCTGCCACCAATTCCAGCCAGTCTACATTAGCTCCGTCACCACGATTGAAGCAATCCCTGGTAAGGTAGGTAGCACAAAGTCAACTCACACACCGAACAAACCAGTTGCAATCCCCGTAGTGGGATACTTTGTTCCTAGTAGCCAACCGAACCATCCAACTGAAGTTGCGAGCACTAAATGTAAAATAAATAATTAGTGAACCATCAGCGTGAATGGTCTAATGCTACCAAAACCACGTTGACCGTGCATTTGGTTAATAACCAGGCACGCGTCAGTACTGTAGTCGATGTTGATGTGTACAAGATAATGTATGAATTTTATTTCCACTGTTATACATTTTAACAACATGTTATGGGCCCAGGAAGTTGCTCAGTGAATTAGGCGAAGTGTGGAACCGCAAAAGCAGTGACGGAAAATGGCTACAACGTCGGGTGATTTTGCTCTTGTTGAGAAACTTGTAGGTCACTAAAACATTAATATTTGAAAATTCCAAATAGTGGTGTTATTTTAAGCTGTGGATATGTACGAAGTGATAACCACTACCGTGAAAGATGCTGCAGAAAAGGATAAAGATTGGGTTAGGAAGGATGCCAAGGCTCAGAGGTACATGATCACCACAATTGACAAAGGTAATATCAAATTCATTATATCCTGTAATACCGCCAAGGAGATGTTCGAGAAACTGTGCTAAATTTATGAAAGGGACAGTAATCAAAATAAAAGTCAAAGTTTTTTCAACTATAAAATTGAAGATGTTGCAAAAGGTTTCTCAGAACTTCCATAATTCACCTGTAAGACTAAAGAGTGTAGGTCATACCATTTATGATGAGAGATAGGAAAAATTCTGTCTTCGCTACCAGGCAGATTCAATTATATTTTGACTGCTTGGGAATCTAATCAGAAGTGTGATAAGAATCACAAACTTGACTGCTAGGTTATCAGCAGAAGATGAATGGTGCCCTTCTAATGTATGCAACAATATTGCATTTAAGACTGTAGATAAGAACATTGTATGTTACAAGTGTAATAAGAGAGGTCATATTGCTAGGAATTGTATTAAAAAATCCACAGGGTGTAAAATTTGCAAGAGGAACAATCACACTGAACAAAACTGCTTCTTTAGAAACAAAAATAACAAGCCTGCTTCATAGGACAGGTACAAAGTTGCATTTCTAACTGAAATGTACTGTGAAAATCACATAGAGACAAGGATACTGGACTCGGGGTGTACCTCACACATGGTTAACACTAGCTGTTCGTTGTTTAAGTCTGAAATTGTGACATCAAAGAGAAATAAAAATCCAAGTGCTGAGATTAAAGGTGACAGAGTACCAGGAATTTATTTCGAAGGATGTGCTGTATGTGCTGGGTTTGACAAAAAAAAAAAACTTGCTAGTGAACAAAATTACTGAGAATGGAGGTGGTGTTAAATTTACTGAGGATAGAGTAGAAATATCAAAAAGTGGGACTAAGATTGTAGGTTATAAAGATAGTGCTGGACTGGACAATGTAAAAATAACTTTTAGAAAGAAAGAAAGAAAAAAATATATATATATATATATATATATATATATATATTTTATATAATATAAACTGTTGTCTGAATGCAAACAAACAAATTGTATGAATAATTGGCACAAAAAGCTAGGACGTTTGAATTTTGAAAGCATGAAGAGATTAGTAGATATGTCAACCGGATTATAACTCCTGAAACTTTGTGCTCCTGAAACCCAGTGTAAGACTTGTTTAAGGTCAAAACAAAAAAGAAGAAAACCCTCTGGAAAGAAATAAATAGGGCAAAATAAACCATTGGTGGTAATACACACAAATGTGTGTGGTGGACCTCTTGACACCACATGGGATGGATTCAAATATTTTGTTACATTATTGGATTACCGTACACATTTTGCAATGATGACTTTGATAAAAATAAATAAAACTGATGTTTTCAAAGTTACCCAAAACTATGTTGCCTAAGTACAGTCAAAGTAGAACCTAAGGGTTCACAAAGTCCGTTGTGACATGGGAGGCAAGTATAGTTCTAGAGAGTTCATTGACTGGTGCAGTGAGAAGGGGATTATGGTGAACTGTGCTCCTGTGGCAACTCCGTAACTCAATGGACGAGCAGGAAAGACTTACAGAACATTGTTGGGGAAAAAAAAAGCTCTCCTTTTTGACTCTGAGATGAAAAAAAATTAAGGGGAGAGGTTCTGCGTACAGCAACTTACTAATTAAACAGAAGCCCATCAGTTACTGTTGAGTCAACACCTGCGGAACTGTGGTTTGGAAAAAAAAAAAAAAAAAAAAACCTGATCTCTCGAATCTAAGATTGTTTGATGCACTGGCCTATGCAAAGAAGCTGAAACGTGTAAAAAAATTGAAAGAGAAATGCAAAACCTTTGTTATGGTTGGATATATGACGAATGAATACAGATTGTGGAATCAAGAAAAAAGGGAAATTGAAGTTTCATTTCAAGAGATGTGAAGTTTGTTGAATGCCCTGAAGTGATCTCATTGGAAAATTAATCTGATATAGTAAAAAAGGATGAAAATTCAAATGAGGAGATTGAAAGAAACTGGAACCCTTGCCCTAAGTGAGGTGTCACAGTCTTCACATCTGGATGGGGAAGAAGATGAATAACAGTTTCACAGCTTTGTCCTAACGCAAAATGAAAAATCTACTGAAGACCCCAGTCAGGAAATTGACTGAACTATTGAAACTGATAGTCGTGATTGGAAAATGAAAGAGGAACACCCCAATACCTGCAAGAATATGCCATGCTCACGTATCAAGAAGCTGTGCTGTTTCTGTTGAGGACAAGGACATTTGGTTGACCAACATTCAGGAAGAAAAATTTTCACTGCAGAAAAACAAGGTCTTTGAATTTGTGGAGGAAACCAGTGTGCAAGAGAAAAAAAACTTGCTTTCTAGTAGATGGTATTTTGTGTCAAGGACGACAATAGATACAAAGGCAGGCTTGTTGTGGAAGTGTTCGAACAAAAGGCAGGATTTGATTATGATGAAACTTTTAGCTCTGTGGTATCAGTGAATACATTGAAGTTCCTCATTGCTTATGGGAAAAGCAAAGAAATGTCTTTTAAACAGTTTGATATAAAAACAGCTTTTCTTTACGGCAATCTGGAAGAAGAAATTTCTATGTCCTAGCTTGAATGCTTTGGGAATGAAACTGGATCTGTGGTTAAATCAAAGAAATCCCTATATGGGCTGAAACAGGCTCCCCGTGCCTGGAATGAACTGTTTGTTGATTTCCTCATGGAACACGGAATGCATCAACTTACTATAGACAAATCAGTCTTTAAGAACAGTGAAGGGGATTAGTTCCTACCAATTTGGGTCGATGACAGACCGTGAACAGCTTATCCTTAGGACATCAATTTTGAACATGAACTTTTCTACGAGACTTCTATAACCACCTAATGTTACAGCTTTGGTAAACACATCAGCCAGCTGGCATTTAGTAGGACAGTACACCAAGCTAATGTCCTCCTCATGTGCTTGTTCACAAATGAACTTAAAATCTAACATCAATGTGCTTGGACCTTTTGAACACAGTGTCATTCTTGATCATTTTTTGTACTTAGATTGCCAAAATTCAAGTTCACAGAGATTACCTCTCCTGTTAACTTCTAGATTTTCGTTCACTGGAACAGGTGGTTTTTTTTACCGATTTCACAAACAGTACTTCCTTCACACAATCACTGGCTGCAGTAAACTCACTTTCAGCTGTACTCAGTGATACTACAGATTGGTGTTTTGTGGACCATGAAATTGGGCCTCCTACATACATGATGATGTATCCTGATGTGCTTCTTTGAGCTATGTCACTGGCATAGTCCGCATCACTAAGCATCAATCACTGTAGTGTTGTTCTACAAGGAATACCTAAGGTTTTGTGTACCCTGTAGATATCTAAAGCCTCAAAAACCTGAGAAGGGTACTGCATTTTCTGGGAATGGTACGATTTTATACAAAATTCACACCAGATTTCCCAAGAATTTCTGAACCTCTGAATTCGTTAAAATGAAGAGAGACAGCTTTTGTATGGGGTATTGAACAACAAACTTTAAAATAATTAGGAGAAATTACCTACCTCAGTTTACTAAGCTCTTCACTCTTCAAGTAGATGCAAGTTCAAATGCCTTATGGGCTGTGTTATGCCAAACAAAAAATAACTTAGTGCCTGTCGCTTATGCTAGTCATTTGCTAACTACATCAGAGCAAAAATTCTCCGCAAACAAAAAGGTGTCGGCGGCATTATTCAGTACAGAAAAATTTGCAGATTACTTACGTGTCAAGTGAGTTTGAGTTGCATAAGGATAAATAAACACTTAGTTGGTTCTTGTTCACTAATAAACCTGCAGGATGATTAGCACGATGGTTAGTAAGACTCGCACAAATGAAATTCATTGTTAAGCATATCAAGGGGTGGAAAACGGAATAGCAGACTGTCTTTCAGGGATGTTTGAAAGAGTTTTGTGAAGTCCCTCCATCTAGTTGTAGGACATTGCATGAGGTTGAAATCCTTGAAGTATCAATAGTTGATTCAGTCCCTTTAGATGTAATGAGATAAAAATTATTTAAAGGAATGTGTTAAAGTGTTACAAAAATTTCCAGAAGCCTATTTGAGTTTGCAACAGCATCAAAAAACTGACCCTGATTATGTTATGATAAAATCTAATATTGCTGCAGGAAAAGGTGAATTTTATGAGATAAGAAAAGGCTTAATTGGTTACATCAACCCTAAAAATAAGAACTTTAGATTTTATGTGCAAAAGCTTTATGGGCTCAAATATTTCACTATTACCATAACACTTTTCTTGGTGCTCATTTGGGCAAGCTCAGACAACTTCACGCATCCAGGAGATGTTTTTCTGGCCTGGTTTTGCCAAGGAAGTAGAAATGCAGGTTCGCCAGTGTGAGACTTGTCAACACTCGAAACCCTGACAAGCTAAAATAATGAGTCCTTATAATGGTACTGTGGCCAAGTTCCCATGGGAACGAGTATACCTTGACGTTTTTGAACCTCTTCCTAGTACTGCTGCTGGTTTTGTTGCCATCCTTGTAACTGTAGACAGTTTTAGTAAATTTTGTTATTTTTTTTTTTCCATTTAGGACTATGAGCTCCAATTGTTTGGGTCTCCTATGCATTTGGTTACTGACAATGCAACATATTTTGTATCTCTGGAAATAAGTAATTCAGCTTTTTTCTAGGGAGTTAAAATGGCGCAGACAACATATTACTACCTCAAGGCAAAACTTCTTAGAGAGGTACAAAGGAATTTAAAGATTGCCTTAAAGGCTTTCCAGATGGAATCCCATAAGGAATGGGATGTGGCCTCGTATCAGCTGAATCTAGCAATTAATAACTTTATAGGTGACGCAACGAAAAAAGTTCCAGCTGAACTTTGCTTTTGCTGAAGGTTTTTTCATCCCTTGATAAACGCATGGGGGTTACATGATTTTTTTTGGAGTCAATAAATCAGACCCAAACCCTTGAAATTATGTGGGATGAAGCTACACAGAATTTAAAGTAATACCACACTAAGCATGCTTCTAAATATAATAAAAATCATGGTACTATCTCATTTAAAGTAGGTGATAAGGTAATGTTTGAAACACATTACATTTGTAATAAAGCTGCCTATTTCAGTTCAAAGTTAGCTACTAAGTACGTAGGAACCATTATGATTCTCAAATTTTTAAAAGAAAAAAATCTTGGACTTTTCCCTGTTTTCCAGACCCAAATTTTTTTTTCCCCCTGGCCAAACTCAATACGTATATATCAGTGTATTCTGAGACTATTTCCCATCTCAAATGCAAAGGTAGAGAGGGCATTTTGTACTATGAAGAGAGTTCTCTCTCTCTCTCTTCCATAAAAAACGCAGTTCAGATAAAACTTGATGCAAATAAAAGGAGATTAATGTATGTGAACTTGATGACAGCAATTTGAGAGACTGAAATGTAAACTTTGAGAGAGAGTTCTGTTTCTCCAAGCTACATTATTGTATCAAAATATCAATGCTGTGACTCCTATTTGTATAGTTTTTAAAGGAAAGTAGTTGTTAAAATATGTGGTATATAACCACAAAAAAAAAAAAGAAATATGCATGAGGGTAGTACCAAGAACTCTCTCTTTGTTGGTTTTCCTGGGATAAAACAATATAAATATAAATAATTTCCTTATTTCATTTAAACTCTTTATAGCAGTTTGCTATAGATGTGCAAAAAAAAAATTAAATAGACACTGATGTGTATCGTTTCACGTTTATTATTAAGAATTAATCTTTTGAGTTCCCTATAATAAAAAAAATCTATCTAGACGACTTTTTCACTGCACCACAGTTACAAAAGAGTGCACATTTTCTAACTATATTGACTGGTCATTAGTAAAAAAGGAAAAATCTGTAGTTATGCAAATTCTACACAGCATTTTAATTCAATGTTCAAATGTAGGCAACTGACCAAATTCGTGACTTTTTCCTTTTAACCAATTATGTCCTCTAACCACATATTAAAAATAAATATTGCACTGTAAGTAAAAAACAGTGTGTTTATTCCACCGGACATGAAAATAAATGTCTAAGGCTGAAATAAAGTACATTTAGTGACTA